>OX375873.1:119853526-120551026 GCA_947359465.1 Metellina segmentata
GTTTTCGGCAGTTATATTATAATTTCAATTTTTGAGACACGATACCTGAACAAGTATTATTCATCTTGGTTTTTGAATGTAGGTGAATTAAAATAATGTTCTTACAAAATCCAAAGCTCTCTTTAAAAATTATCCCCCCCCCCCAAAAAAAAAGGACTTTTAGCAAATGTTATGCTTTTTTTTAGGGTCCTTATAAACTTAAATTGATAAATCAGGCCTATAAGAACACTGATATTTAAAAAGAAAAAGGAATTTATTTTGTAATTTGGCGATTGAAAAGAAAAACCGCAACTGGAGTGGCATTGTGAACTAGGGCACATGCCTGACCACAGCAGCACAACTTACGCCCAGAAGTCTTCTACTGTGTCGAAGGTGGTTATTTCCATTAGGTTCTCTTCCCAAGACTTGGATCGATCGTTTTTGTAGAACCACAGGCTCCACATGTTCTGTAGGGGGTGCTTTATCAGCAGCTCAGGGGAAACTTCTTCTGTTGTGACAGCAGCAGTCTAGAAGGAAAGTCATTTAAAATATAAAAGTTTCACAAAATATAAAAAGCTTCACAAAATATAAATTAGGTAGGAGGGAAGGATTTTTTAGCTACAAAATCACTTCTATTCTGAAAGCATAAATTATACATGCATAATTTTTATGTACAACTATGGGGTGGTAAAATTTTATTGTAAAGAGCCAAGATAACTGGTTGGAACCTTTAATCTCCAAATCATAAATAAATCGATTGAAAATTCCTTTGCTGTTCAATAAAATCCATTGGGAGCAAGAAAAAATTAACATTACTGTCAGATGAACAATATATCAAGCACTATTTTAGTTATATATAGGTCCAAGTTCATATTAGGCTGATTGATTGTAACACATTCCCATTTGGTTTGCTTCACAAGCCAATACCACAGGCAATGCCATTATAGCCTCGAAGTGGCTAGTAATAAATATATATAAATGCCAATAAATCAGGGTTGGAATGGTTTTAACAACGCGGTTTCAACCGGTCTGACCAAAATGCCTCAAGTGGTTCAAACCACTTAAAAGTGCCGTATTGTTATATTTTTTTAACAAAAAAAGAAAAGGAAAAAAACAATTTAACACTTGCTCAAATACAAATAGCCATTTATTTCTTAATTTGCAACAATACAGGTTTTAAAATTAAGCATTCTGTAACAATTAACTAGTTGGCTGGATCGTTCATTTCCTAAAGGATTTCTACTTTTGTCTTGAACAAAGCTTAAAGTTGAAAATAATCTTTTTACACTTGCTGATCAGCAAGTGTAAAAAGATTATTAATGCAATGCATGATTGCAAAAGAATTACTAGTTCACAAAATTTAGGATCAATATGTTTCTTTAGTGATAACCACCATGATATAGAATTTACATTTACGGCAGAAACTGAAAAATATGATTTCGGAAAAGGATAAGTTTGTGATTGGCATTGGATAAATCTTGGTAGAAAATCTATATTTATCTCTAACAGCAGTTGACGGACATATTCTTCCTGGATGGAGTTCAACTTCTCGCCTTTGTATTTTGGATACAACATATATGCAGCAAAATGAACTCAGGTTAAACATTGTTGAAGCCTATACAACAATCTCTACTGTTATAAAAAGGAAGAGTTTGTTCCTCAATATGCAATGTCATGACGAATCTATGGCACTTACAATAACAGAGAAACACTTCTTTTTTTTTTATTAGACTATGGTACATGTATTCTATTTTTTTGTTTTTATTGTTCTATGCTTTTTGTATAATAAACAGGTTTTATGTTTACATCACTTTTGTAGCTTTATTTGTATAAATTGTCATCCTTAATTTATGAGCAAGAGTATATATTTCAAGACATACTCCTCCCAAGGAAAGGTTGGTTCAACTTAAAAGTTGATTTTAACATAAATCAATATAAACTACATTGATTTGCTAGTTTCATGTCTAACAAGTCTTAACACAATGGGGGAAAACAAATTGATTAAAATCATAAAAATACAATTTAAATAAATACAAAAATCAGATTTGAATAAAACCCAAATTTTTCCAAAACCATTTAAAAATAAATTGCCATTTAAAACTTTCAATTACTCTATTGGAATCGGGGAAACTTATTTAGATTTTAATATTTGTGTAGAACAGGGGCCAGGTAAATTCCACCCGGCCAAATGTTTTTAACCCAGCCTGCGTGTTAATATTTTTTTTTTACATGACAAAATTAAAAATAAATCAAATGGCGCACTGTAACGCAACGACCAATAGTAGAGTTGACAAGTTGTGAATGACAGCATGTGGGGCTACTGGAATGGCATATTCGCATTCTATTGTCTGCCATTAGTGAAGAATAAGTGTTGCCCTTTCTCTCAATTTCGATTTAGTGGGGCAAATGGCATTGTTTGTAACAGCGCTCTGGGATACTTTATTTATTACCTACCATTGACATATCACTCTCAAGACCAGATAAGAGAAAAGGTGGACTTCAAATGTCATGCTTTAAAGCAAAATGGAGTATGAATTATTTTGTCATAGAATTCAACGACAAGGTATTATGTTTATTGCGTAATAACATAATAGCTGTCCGAAAAGAGTACAATATGTTGTCATTACCAAAATAAGCACATGACACACTATACAAAACTGACAGAAAAAAAACTATCACTAAAATTGAAAAGTTCAAAACGTAATGCTTCATCTTAACACAATTTATTGGTAAGAATAAAAAATGATAATGAAATTAGGTTACAAACAGTTCATTTATTAGCCACGAAAAGTAAACCATTTACCAATGGTGAATTAATTTAAGTTTGCTTATGGCAACATAAGAAATGTGCCAAGGGAAAATGGATTTGTTTCCCATCTGTCAGTCTTTCAGCGAGAACAAATGTTAGAAGAGTTCAGGACATCGTGAGCCACATGAAGAGTAAATTAAAAGACAAGGCAAAACATTTCAATTGGTTTTCACACTGGCGGATTTAGATCAGGGTGCCAAATTTTTTATGGAGAAATTCCAAAGGCACAAGTCACAACAATAAAAACGAATAAATAAACAAATAAATGAAAATGTTAACCAATTAAAAAATAACATGTTAAGGCAGCAAATTGCATGTAGCCCCTTAGGCAACAGAAGTATAAATCCACACCAGGTTTCCATTGGCCCTTGATGAGTCGACAGACATTACTGCTACTGCCCATTTGCTGCTGTTTATTTGAGAGTCAATACTGAGTTTGAGGTGACTAAAGAATTAGCTTGTATGAATAATCTGCATGGAACAAAACATGGCAACAGAGAAAGGATTGGACAAATTTTTAAGACTTGTAAAGCTAAATGTTTAAAACCTCTGGTAATTCATTGTTTTATTCACCAGTTGACTCTTTGTGAGAAACACTTTCTTCTGTCTTGTGTCATTGAACCAGTTGTGTCAACGATTAACTTGATTTGCATTTGTAGACTTGACCGAAAATTATACATAAACATTGCCAAAACTTTCAAATAGATGTCAACTTGTTTTTTACTTCACTGTGTGGCAGAATCCTTGCCTCAACACTCAACAGATTATTCAGTCCATAGATACCTCAAATTATTCACAAATGTTCAGAGCCAAACATTTTTTGAAAAGCTGATCAGTACCTACTGGGTGTAGCCAGTGTTGAAATAACCATGAGTGCAGAAAGTTTAAAGCATTTGACCAGTTCTGTTCATTTTCCTAAGGTGCATTTACTTAGTTGGTTGTGATTTAAATGGTGATTTTTAACAAAAAAGCATGATTTTAATCGTTGATTTAAATCAAGCGAATTTTTCAAATTTTGTGTTTGCAGGTAGCGTTTTAAAAAGAAAAGTAAAATATCAGCTATATAAATAGGAATAATTTATAAAAAAGGAAAAACCTTTTTTATGCAATGGAACAAATTTTACTTGCAAATCTTCTAATTTTTTAGTATGGCATTTACTCCAAACATGTCCGTTATTTTGCGTATTGTTTTATGCTGGTGTGTCGAGAACTGCACATCTCAATGCTAAAGACTTGTGGTTGACGAATGAATGTGTCATGCACGTCTTTCAAACAACGATGTCAATCAATCGATTTAATTTCATATTGAGATTCCTCAGGTTTGATGATATTAATTCACAAGCCGACTTTTACATTATGAAATCGCCACTCACACGAGGCGTCATGCCTCAACAGTGATGCATGTGTGGAGGAGATGGAAAACCAGACAAGTTGAAACCCCAGCAAAGGGCTATGCAATCTGAAATAAACACAGGACGACAGGTACCTCATTTGCAAGGCGGTGATGGACCGTACAGCATTCAGGTGTCATTGTCTGCCACCCATTGGTGGTTAACGTCTACTATGCCATGGGCAAGCATAGGCGTAAATAGGGTTGTTGAATGGGATGGTTGATCTTCCCAAAAAGTTTGGTGTGTACCCCAGTAAAAAGGGGAAGATTATTTTAATTATATTACTATAATTAATTATTTATATTAATACATATTTATTAATTAACACTTGATTCTTAAAAAATTACATTTTTTTAATGCTTTATATTAATAAAGCGTTGCAGCTGCCCTAGCTTGATTCTTACAGTTTTCCGAGAAAGTACAGCTAACGAGAAATTAACATGGTTTGTTCAAAATTGTCCAGGGAACAAGATGAAGTAGATTTTTTTCCGATGCAGCTATTAGTTCAAGATTTATTAAGAGTCAAAGTTGAAAAAGTGAAATTTCTAATGTGAGTGAACAAAAGACATAAAGTTTCAGTCTTCAGTCGTAATTTTTTAGAATGCTTCTGAACGTGAATTTTTGCAGATTGAATTTTTAGAAATTTTAATTTGGTTATTGGTAATATTTTATTGAAATTCGGAAAAACCGGTACAATTTTGGTAAATTGTCATATCTATACCTTATTACTATTAGTTTGAAAATTTTAAAACATCACACTAAACCAAAGAATATACTCTTTCTTATGGTACAATTATTTTTGAGATTATTTAATAAATAAATTTTCAATGCTATATAAGTTGGTCATACAAATTTCAGAACTTTTAGATCGTAAGTTCCGAAAATTAAAAAACTAAATCCGTCATATCTATAGCTTAATACCATTAGTTTGAAAATACCATGTAAAAGCTCAGAATGCACTTGTACGGAAATTTTTTAAATATTGGTTCATAAATAAATTCGATGCTATCAAAAGTTGATCATACAAAATTTTGCATTTTTTAGATAGCAGAGCATTAGCATTCATTCTCCTTCACAGAAATGAAGATTACGTTTTCTGACTAACTTATTTGCTAGACATCAAATTTATTGTAGCAACAATATTTTTTGGAAAAAGGCTCGCTTTTTCACTCTATTCTCAGACGGTTTCCCGAGAAAGTAGAGATTAACATGGTCTATTTCAAATTGTACAGGGAACAAGAGGGAGAAGGTTTTTTACTGATGTGGCTATTAATGCACCTTAAACGAGTGCATTAATTGTAAAAGTAAAGACAAGAGAAATCACATGCGAAAGGAATGTTGGTTTGCGAAGCAAACCAAATAGAATTCGTAGCAATTCCTGGGGGTTCGTGAGCGGGGGGGGGGGGGCTAGTTTATACAATATTTACCAAAAGTTTTTATGATGAATTTTAAAACTTACAATACATTTAAAATTAGAAATTAAAACGTCGATTTTTTAGTAACTTCTTAGATTTAAACTTGATTTGCTTGAAGCACATCAGTAAAAATTCTCTCGATTCTGATTCTGTCATATATATTTGTGAATAACTAAATGCAGCTGTAATATTAATGATGAGATTAAGATATGCAATATTCATCAGTGTTGGTAGGAACTTAAATAGATACATCACTGCGGAAATATCAATAAGAGGAAAAAATAACTTTTCACAGCAATATTTCTGTTGAATAGAATTTTTTAAATAAAAAAGTCATCTCATGAAAGTTATAAAATTCTAACATAATTACATTAAATGTCTTGCCTTTAAACCGCAATAATGCTCTCACACTGTTATTTTTTTGTTATGTCTGGTAATAAAGAAATAAGAATGTACTACCAAGCCCAACAAGTTATTTAATAAATATAAAGGGACATCACAACAGACAGGGATAAGTGCGAAACAAGTAACGTAAAGACACAGGCAACTGGGTCAATTACAGCGTATTATAAAAATCACAAGAGCCAGTTGTAACTGATTAGAATATATACATTTAAAAGGAAGTAATATTTTTAATACTGAAACATTTGCTAAAGCAGAAGTACAGAAGATGTGGTACTGATATGGTTACCAGAACATCTCTTTAAAGAGAATATGTCCTCTCACTCTTCAGGAATTTAGACTTCTAATATGTAGGCTGTTAAGAAACCGTGATTATAAAGTGAAACTAGTAGAATGTAATGAGTAATAAAAAATGTATAGCAAAAGGGAAATGAATCACCAAAAATATATATTCATTGACGAGTCAACATCGAGAATTCCTTTGCGCTGACCCTTGTAGTACTCTAAGGCATAGGCGTGACAAGGGTTGATGACTGAGAGGAAGAGGTCAGTCCTGAGAAGTATGGACTGTATACCAATAAGATGATGAAGCATTTGAACCTCTCAGGGAAATTTTTGTATTTTTATATTAAAAATCACAATATATCAATAAATTTTTTCATAGTGCATTGATAAAATTATTAAAAATTTTTCAAGTATTCTGTTAATATAAAAATCAAGTGAATGAAAATTTCACTTTTGTCATGCAGATATTTATATTATGAGTGTAAAAATAATTTTTATTTATTATAATCTCGTTCAAATAGCCATAAAGCTTAAAACTCTGTGATCGCTCATCATTATTAATTTAATTATCTTTTACAAAAACTGAATGGGGGTTGAACCCCATACCCCCCCTGGGATGACGCCTTTTAAACTTTTTACTATTGTTTCATTGATTACATTTATTTATAACACAAGTGAAACATTAATTAAAATTAAGCTATGAATAGTCTGAGGAGTTATTAATAAAGGATTAATTTGTGAAAAACTCATTACATATATATTAGCAAAATTTTTCTCAACTGAAAGTGTTGAACCCCCCCCACACCTGGTTACGCTTATGCATGCAAGGATTCCTCTGTGCAGGGTTCCATTGACGCCTCCAGCTACAATGGACTCGCCAACAGAGACAATTTGCAACAAGTCATCTTCTCAGACGAATCCAGCTACAATCTGGACTATAACAATTGACAGGTACTCGTCACACGATACAGAGGAGACGTTTAAGTATTTCAATATTTTTATTCAATTTTCATCAAATTGATGTTTTTGTACATTTTCAATTCAGAGTAAAACATTTTGTTTTTCCAAGGTTCTACGACAAATTTAAAGAAACAATTAACACTATGTACAAAAATCCATGATCGTTTTAAAAAAATTGAATTGAGTAGCTACAGTAAAAAACTTATTTTTGTGCTGCACCTCTTGAATCTATCAATTTTGCCCCAATCATTTTCTTTTAAAAGGACTTTAGTGCATTTTTTTCATAATTGTTGTTATTCAAATTCCAGGCATTTTTGTTGATTGTAAGTTGATTTTCTGTGCATAATAATTCGCTATTCCCTAACAAAAACCCGGGTGCTTTTATTTGAAGCTTTGTCCCTAGATGACGGTCTTGGTTTGCAGTACCAATGAAAAATATTTATAAATGAGTAAGTTACTTATGAAAATAAAAATTTACAAGTCCAAAAAATATTGAAAATGACTGATACGATGGTACATTTTAAAGGCACTTTTATAAGTTAAAAGATAGAGTTTTTCTGCAAGGTTTTGAGAATAGGCCAAACACATAGATTAAAAACTCAAGAAATGAAGTCTCCATTTTAAATATAAAAATATTAAAAATTTGACCCGAGTGGTATGTGGCAAAATACAAGGTAGCATGTTGACTGATTAACTCTTACGAGTAACTGTCTTCAGTCCACGACTTGTTTCAACTGCTTTAAATTTTCTGGTAAGGAATGTACATGAGTTTAAAATATATAAAACAATGAATTATTAAAAAAACTCAAGGTTTAGGTACAAACCTCTTGCTGTACTTCAGGTTCCTCTGACGACATATTTAAAAGTTCAATATACGCTGGATGGAAAATAATGCTCCAAATAAATTATGAATACAAATAAATTAGTAATAATTGTTGAACTTAGGCGATAAACCTCAAATAGATATCAATCACACTTCATTTCTGTGGAGGTATAATGCTTTCCGTAAAATAAAAATAATGAAAGAAACCAGACATGGTGGAAATTGAAAATACGACTTCTACTTTTGCTACAATCGATATTTGAGGATTTCGAAATTCTGTTGGTAAATAGGTATTTTAATAAAGGTAGGAACTGAAACAATATACGGGCTATTAGCGAGAGTCCGGGATCAAACCTGAAGGAAAAGACCCAAGGACAAAAACCAAGTATTTTTGAACCGTAATCGGATGACGAGGTCACACGAGACACCCCACTCTCCAAACTATAACACCACGCCAGCGGGACGACATTTGAGGCCACGTCAAATTTAACATGAACCAGCGCCCTTTTTATATGCCGGTCTTTGATTGGATTCGAACTCGTAACACTCCGGTTTCTAATCCGTTTCTCTTACATCCGGGCACCCAAGGAAATGAACCGAGGACAACACGATGTAATTTTGGATCACGATCAGATGATGAGCAGACAACCCACTCTTAAAAATTCCATACTACGTAAATATGAGACCTCAAATGTCCTTATCATCTGAATAGTGTGACATTAATTAAATACCTACCTTGGTTAAGACAGACACGAGTTTGCTCTTTTGGACAGTGAACAAACCTCTATCTTACAAAACAAAACTGTTCGCGCACAAATTTTAGTTTGATTGATTGATTCAAATTTTGTATTACGCTACGGAAAAGTAAAATGGGAAAATCTTCACAATTTCATTCATCGCACATTTTTCTTCATGTTTTGCAGACATCATTTGTGAAAATTCATGTTGCAATTTTCAGCCGAAGTTTTGTTGTCTTCAGTTTCATATCTAGGCTGAATTTGCAGGTGAACTGATCTTGAAACAAAATTACCTTTAGTGAAATTCTTCGCGGCTGCATCCCTTGAACTGTGCAGATTGTGTGTGAAAAAATGTCGAGTATCGATTTAATTTTGCTTAAGTTTTTTCAAGTGTTCTATCTATTAATTTTTATCAATACTTGTAATTCTTCTTCTTGGGACAAGATGCATATAATCCGAGTAAAAAAAGTTCAAAAATTTTCTTGCACACTTCATGAAAGGATCCTTTTTTAAACTGAAAATCCTCTGCTTTCCTTTTTAAACATGTTTACACATAGCCAGTGACCTTAATTAATAATGGTTTTCAGTCTTTGAAACTTCTAAAACATTTTTGAAAAAATATTAATATCCAAACGTAGACTTTTTTATGTTTATGGCCGTATACCATGGGTTTGCCTAAGGAATGATGCATCTGCTAATTTTCTCCCAGTTTTCTTCAAGACATGAACAAATTAGTGTACAAAGTGGGATTCCTGGGAAAACAATGATTAAATATGTAGCATCTTACAAGTAATGAAAGTTATGGAGGATTTATATACATGAAGAGGAAATAAGAAAAATTGATGACACTTGAAATGGTTTTTGTGCTTCCATGCACAGAGATATCCTTTTAATTCCACTGTTTGTGCATCTTCATGGATTAACACCCTGACCTGCACTCGGGGCCGTATCAAAAGCCTTCATGATTATGACACTTCCTATTTTATGAAACATTGATACCAACCGTTTTAAATTTCTTCACATTTGAGTAGATATTAGATTTGCCTCTTTAAAAACAGCCAGGTGAGATGCAGAAAGAGTTTTGGAACTGAGGACTGCCCTCATGCATTAAAAAGGACACATTTGCTTTATCTAGGACTGGGGCAAAAAAAACCTTGGAAGAAAAAAGAATATATATATATTTTTTTAGGCCTGGGGGTTTAAGTTTCCACAGGTGTGCTCATGAGTTAAAAAAGAATATATTTGCTTTTGTTGGGTTGAGAGGCTCCAAAACCCTCCTTGTTGGAATGCCCACAGATTAGATCTGGTAGCCAGGTACCATACACAAGAGACAACTTTGGCTAAGCTGCACTGAAGCAAGAATTTAATAAGGACGTTTATGCTGTTTAGGATCTGGAGGGCTTAAGACCAAAGGTCCCTCATGGATATGCCAAGTTATTACTTTAAATATTTTGTTCAATTCTTTTGGTGTATATTTAAAAATAAAGTAACCACAGGAAATACAATAACTTTTGTTATATTCTGAGAAAAGTTGGAATTTATATTTCACGTAAGACCATTAGTGAGTTTGTTTTATTTTGTTAAAAGGGCAAGAAAAAACTGCAAAATGTAGAAGGGCACCAAAATGTTTTGTAGAACATTTTTACATGTAGAAAATTTCAATTCTATATATAAGAATGCAGACTATATCATTATATTATAGCACCTGTTCCTACTGAAGACCTTTTCAATTTACTGTATAACATATTTGATCTAAAAACAATTACAATGCTAATAGTTAAAGTAATGTACTGGAAAATAATTTTCAAAATAGTTTCAATCAGTGTAAGCCAATTTTAACCATGGTTTAGCTAAAGTAATTTTTATTTAAAAATCACGATTTATATCAAATTTTACATTTTTGCACTAAAGTTTAATAGTAATAATTGAATATGGAATAACTTAGGACCAGATGTATTTTCTTTTACATAAATGCTTAAAAAATGCTTCTACTCACAACACTCCAAAAATTGCCTTTTTTTAAAACTATAAACAATTGTTTTCTAAACTTTGAGGTGAATGAATGAATTGATTGGGATCACCAACTTGGGTAAATTATTGGGGAATGCGTTTAACATCACTTGCTCCATTTATAAGTGTTTTGGAATATATTGTTTACATTTAGTAATATTATCTCTAGAGTTGTAATTCGGTACCAAGGAATTTTATTCCCTTTTGATAAGGGGCCGTTAGTGAGATTGAATCACTGCATATTTAGTTAGTGATATTACATGTAATATTTATTTTTGGAAGTCTTAAGGTCCAAGCATAAAAGTTTTAAAGGGTTCAGCCCCTATGATATGGCAAGTCTAGTGTAATGTTTTTAAACTTTTTTGGGTATTCATTTCCCAAAACGACATTCTACTATAATTAGTGTTTGATCATATTTGTTTTTTTCTGAGTAATTGAGAAAATTACATTATCATTTTTGGTATAAATGTTATAAACCTAATTAAAATAAGTAATTAAATTCATTAAAATGTTTTTTTTTTATTGCAACAATGAGGTAAAATTTGAAATTTTCTCTGATGTTTTGCATGCTTGAGCATCAGGTAAATAGTGCTGCTAATTAAATAATTTATCTAAATGTATTAAGACAGGAACCATGAATATCAAATGTTTTGAAATTAAGAAAATTAGTTCATCAATTTTCTCACTTCTTGGGCCTGTACTGTCTGGGTTATGCAGTTGACATAACGCTGGTCACAAGAGGGAAGTTCCAAAACACGGTAACGGACGTCATGAACACTGCCCTTAAAAAAAATTGAAATTTGGTACAGAAAGGTTAACTTGTCGGTTAACCCCAATAAAACTAGCCTAGTCCTCTTCACCACCCGGAAAAGGTTATGAGATATGCACTTGATAAAATTCTTTGGAACACCACTTGCATACTCAGATGAGGTTAAATATCTAGGAGTTATCTTTGATAAGACCTTGACATGGAGCTTACATCTCCAGTACTGGACCCTCTATGACTGGACGAGCAAGGCTAAAAGAGTGTTTTGGGCTTTTAGACGTGCCATTGGTAATAACTGGGGTCTAACATCGAAAATGGTACATTGATATACACCGGAATTATTGTTCCGATGATATCCTATGGGGCCATTGCTTGGTGGAATAGAATCTGTAATGAGACAGTGAAGAAAGAACACTAGTCTACAAAGGATGGTGACCATTGCAATTACTAGTGCAATGCGAACCACTCCCTCACAGAGGCTGGAACTGCTTCTGGGACTCCTACCACTGCATAAACAAGTGGAATTAGAGACAATTTCATGCTCACAACGCCTCAAACTCATGGGACAATGGAAGTCGTATGAAATGCCTGCGTTCAAAAATGGTGATTCGCAGGTGCAGGAGCATCCCTATCTATTAATGAGATCCGACTGGATGCTAAAGCAAATTTGCTTTAAAGGCAAATATAACATCATCTTTCTGACCAGAGAGGAATGGAGATTCGTCTCTGGGCTGATCGGAGGAGGTGATGAAATTTGGTACGCAGATGGTTCAGGTGCCTTCTGTCCTAATCGGAAAATAAGGCTATCTTTCTTTTTGGGTAAGTTAGCCACTGTATATCAGGCTGAGGTTCTGGTGATCTCTGCTTGTACTTACAACTGCCTCAATAGAGGTGTAGTTAAGAGGGTTATAAATATCTCTGACAGCCAGGCAGCCCTAAAGGCTTTGCAAAGTCACTGCTTCTCCTCAAAAGCAGTGTGGGAATGTCACACACTGTGCTTGAGGACCTGGCTGAGAGAAACAAAGTGTCTTGTCTGGGTCACTGTGGCATTGAGGGTAATGAAACGGTGGACCAATTAGCAAAACATGGGTCTGAAACACCATTTATTGGACCAGAGCCTGCCTCACAATGTGGTTAGAGGAACTATAAGGGTTTACTCCTTGCCGAGTCCTAGCATACATGGCTTCAATCTAATAATCAAAGACAAGCCAAAGAGCTCAATCAGCAGTCTCCTTGGGATAGATCAAGGGAGCTGCTGAATTTGGGTAGGAAAGAAATCAGGATAGCTATTGGTCTCCTAACTGGCCACTGTACCCTGAATAGACACCTCAACATTATGGGTGTTATAGACGACCCATTATGTAGAGGTTGTTGAATGGTAGAGGAGAGTTCTGTACACATTCTGTGAATGTGACCATTACTCTGCACAACGATTTGAATACCTGGGATACCACTGTATCGAACCCAGGGAACTGTCAAACATTCCAATCAAGTACATGCTGAAATTTATTTCGTCAATCGGTCTGTAGTGGATCAGCAGGGGTTCTCAGTACAATAGACTAATAGTCGCGATACTGGCACTCTTTGGAGTCACCCCTTTAACAAATCATAATAAGTGCAATTAATTGTAATTAATACAGTACCAATTTTCTGATAATTTATCTGTATTATTTTAATAAATTTTGCATTTCTAATACATAAATTTTATTTGGATTAAAGAGCATCATCGTTAACCCCGGTCTCAAACTCTTTAGATGTTCATCAGAGGCAAAATTGTGTAAGGAAAATTTCTATGTCAAAATTACTATTTAGTGCAGCTTGATTCTATAACGCAGAAATATAATTTTGTTTTCTGTGACATATTAATCACAATAATTTCAATTCATTTGTGATATTTCTTGGAAAGAGAATAAGCTTTTCCAACACGTGTATGGGGAAGCCCTGTTAGAATCGTGAACAGTTTCGGACACAACTTTATAAACCTACTAGCCACTGCGTGGCCAGCACGGCGTTTCCCATGAGTTCTTTTCATGGGGTCAGGTGTGACCACTGCTCGCAAACCCCCGGTGATTGCTACAAATTCCCATTTGGTTTGCAAATTTGTAAAAAAACCATCACGGTGTTGGTTTGCAAACACGGGCAACGCTCATTGTCAAATGTTGCCAAATTCGAATTGTGAAGAGATTCAATAGGCGTGACGTCACAATCTCTTGCGAAAATATAAATATTTAATTGAAAAATTACTTACTAAAAGAAAATTAAATGTATAAGGTATTTATAGGGAGTAAAATTTTCCGCAGATTTCAAATCCGTTGAAATTTTCAGTCTATCTTTAACGATCCTGATTTTACAAAAAAGAACTAAACAATGCCAGTCAAAATGTTTTTATTTGTTTTGCTTACCTTTGCTGGAAGCGTTTGAGCCCAGTAATTGGAATCTGATTTCTCGATCGCAAAGGTCATGTGGGAAAAAATATAAAAGTTACAATTTAAAAATTATTTATTTAAAGAAATTATATTTTTAGGTATTGATCAAATGTGAAACTCCGCAGATTTCAAATCCGTTGCAATTTTTACTCTATCTTTGACAGTCTAGGAGATATAAAAAAATAACTACATAACACCAGTAGTTAAAACTTTTTTTTTTTGTCCTCAGAAAAATTGTTCATCGGAAACTGAAAAAATAAATTAAGAATCTGTCATATCTTTATGGTGTTGCCATTCTAATAGAACACTAATAATATTAAATGCTATTAAATTCATTTAAAAATGTTCTAGATTGAATTTAAAAATTCTGGCGCTGAAAAATTTGGACTACCTGTGTGCCAAATCCCATTATTGTAAGTGCCATAGATTCGTCAGGACAGTACACACACAAACATTTCATTTTATAATAGTAGACTTGAAAGTTTATGTCAGTCAGCTGAAGTTGGAATAGGACTTTTGCACTATGTACTCACTATTTTAATTTTCTGGTGTTGATATTAAATGCTTATTTCTTTGTCAATTTGAAATTAATTTTCTGTCTTTTTCATTGTTCATTGCTGTTGGAATCTGCAAGTTTGTAACTCTAAAGTTCAGAATTTAAAATGTGGAATAAATCATGCAAATATGTTTCAGTGGAAATTTTATTTTATATATAAGATGACGAGACTGAGTCAGATCTCGGACAGAGATGCGGCATAGTCCTATAATGGTGAGACGCAGGCATACGCGATGACATACTTGATGTAACAATGATCCCCTGATAATAGCTATTGTAATTAAACATATTTAATAGCAATAAGAATGTCTTCTCATCCCTTTACCAACAAATAAAAGTGAGTTCTACATATATGAAAAATATATATGTATGAATTTATAAATCAATGTTTATTTAGAATAACTAAGATTTATTATTATTTTTTTTTCATATAGATATCTTAAAACCTAATTCTAAGTTTCAAATTGAAAGTTTCGATTACATATATAAGTAGTCTCGAAGCTTTGTATCTAATCAGTTTGGTTGCTTATTAACATTTTACAATTATACTGACATAATTTTGTTTTTAATTTGAATAATTTTTTTAATTTCTGTTTACGTGTGATTAAAGTAGAACAAGCATTTAAACTGAGAAGGAAAAAAAAACATTTTAAATTGTATTTTTTACATAAGACTAGAAGTTGTATATGTCAATTTTGAGCATTTACTGTAAACATTGCTGCAAAGAGGCACTTTGCAATGATGTTGTATATAAACAATGTTTCTCTGTTCATGTCTCATTTTTTGTGTTTGTGACTCCATGAATCACTTCCGACTATACATTCCTATACATGACAAATCAAATTTCAACTGAGATCCCAAGAGACTTTACGGCACATTATAGATAGGCCTCCATTATTTGTATGTACATCTAAAAATCGGAATAAAGGATACCGTAACCTCTGATACAATTTTAAAGGCTGATTATCTTAGAAACTCAGAAGTTATCTTTTAATACTTAGATCACTTCCTACTAAAACGAGTGTAAATTTGTGTCTCTTCTGGATGGCAAGAGAAATGAATAAATTTGTCTCCTTCCTTGCATAGGATTTAAAAAAAAAAACCACACAAGATGGTCCCAGGATCCCTTGGTCAACTAAAAGAATGTGCACTAGTTTAACAACCATGGGTTTTCTGGTTTTTCATAAGTAAAATGGTTGAAAGAATTACAATTGTCTAGAATTGATTCATTTTACAAGCACATATAAAACTCGGAAAAGCTTGTAGTCAAAAATATATAAAAAAATTAAACTTGCGTCCCAATGGTGATGAATGTTTTTCTTCACAGAAATAGCTGTGTGTGCTAGCTTTAGAAATAGCTTTATCTAATAACTCAATTTTCAAGCAAAATAAATTGTGGACAAATCTGTGATTAAATTTTATTAAGTTATCAATTCTTTCATGACAACTTATGATTTGGCAAAAATTGTTTTTTGGGGCAGGAAGAAGCAACACAGCATGGAGAAATTGGCTCAGAATAAAAACGAAGAGTGTCCTTTTTTTCCCCCCATCTCAGCCTTCTCCTCTTGACAGTTCTATGTGCAGAACTCCAGATCTCGGAAAATTCAGTCAATTATGCAAATGCAACATACTTTTATTAATATATAATTATTAATTACAAATAGTGTTCCAATTTTAAAGAATGTTAAATAAAATTTGTTCTCATATATACATATACACATTTTACAAGGTGTGAAACAGGTAGTTTCAGCATATATGATATGCAGTATGGTAATGCAGCATCCACTTCTACTGCTTAAAAGTAGAGTACAAACTCAACTTTAAAAAATTACTATTATTGTAGCAATTCATGCTACAAAGACTACAAAAATAATGAAAAATACTATCAATACAGCAAATACTTTTATCATAAGCCATCTGTTTGATGTAACACTTGAAAAATATTTCAATATTTCAGTATGGGCAGCTTCAATGTTTAACTGCGCATCTTCCACATTAGAATCAATGCTGAAAAAATAACATTTTATTAAAAAAACGTTATTATACTATAATATACACTATTGTTTGTCAAAATTATGACACTTTAAAAGAATGATGGTAATTGTTTGAAACTTATCGAATATGCAGAGCAGGGTATGAAATCATTAGAATTGCAGTGATTGCACATGCTTGAACTTTCGAGAGTATGTAATGTTGTTTAGAAGCCCCACAAGTATTGTATTCCGAATAGCGCACTATTAACATTTCTCCTGGAATCACTGCATCATAGATATCAAAGGATACAATATGAACGACCATGCTGCAACAGCTTTTGCTTCACCTAGAATTAACTGTATGCATTCAGTTGTGGTGGCTTTCGACAACTTTGAACCATCAAGGTCAACACTTCAGGCTGCAATGTGCCATGAACACAGACAATGATGTGCTGACTTGAGTCATGTCATGTTTTTGGACGAGTCTAGCTTTAATTGTGCTACAATGATTTCAGCATAAACATGAGAAGTTATTGAGGGCACCTTCAAGTATCCATTGTAAAGCATCACAATGGCCGAATATCTGGCCAAGATGGGGCGCCATTGCCTACCATTTGCAATCTCAGCTGCTACTAATTCAGGGTAATTTCAACAACCCCTACATCAGGAAAATTAGAAACAGGAGTAATACCCTTCCTTCAGTTTAATACTGATACCTTATTCGTCACTATTGATAACTCGCAGACTTCACTATATACTGATTTTTATTTAGGTTATGATTGCAGTATTGTTTTAAAAGTTTTAACTACAGCAATATGTGATATAAAATTTCCTAATTGTATGATTCTCTTTTGCACTTTTCACAAGCAGTAGAGTAATAACTTTAAAAGTGAAGATGCCTACTAAACAGATTGCACAAAACAATGTATAATTTGTTTAATCATAGAAAGTTCACACCTTCAAGAACTATAATGGTGACAAAAACTTTCTGATAAAATAAAAGAATTATTCCAAAAAAAAATTAAGTTTACAAAAATATATATGCACTAGAAAATTGTTGTTTTTATGCCTACACTGGCAGACCAAAGGAGTGCCAGGCCCGTCGAAGACGGCGAGGGGGGGTGCAGCTTTCATGCAAGTGAGCCCCATTGGGAGGAAGTCCGACTTAGCTCGAATTTTTAGCCAACAGATGGCAGCACATCGAAACGTCTCGTTTTTACGGAGAGGTCACATTTTCACGACATTCAATCGTACTCAGGCACACGGTTATAATTTTGATCCAAACCAGAGACCAACTAATCCCTGGTTCGGCACCCCCAGAGGTATTGATTTATTATGGGAACATGGAGGACTTTGTGACCACAACAGATTTTTTGTGCACCAGTCACCTTTAGCGTACACAGGAGTTTTCGGTTAGCTGGGCTCGAACTCATGATCAGTCAGTCACGAGCTTGATGCCCTACCGACCAGACTACCCGGCCCTTGCACCAGAAAATAAATGTGTCAGGAGAAACTGATTTCTATACCTTTTATATATAATTATGCTGTGAGGTCAGTATATACATAGGGTGTATTTGAACTCCACCGACAAACTTGGAGGGTAACAGAATGCACAAAGACAAACAAAAAATGCAATGGAACATGTGGTTGTAAATGATGTTGAGTGGGTGAAAATGTGTCTGCAAAGTGTGATGTTTTAGAAGTCGTCTGGCAGCTGGCTGTGGATTGCATACGTCAGTTGTTGGTTGGCGCACAGTTGTAACGTAGTGGGCCGAGTGGTGTGCCTGTCAACACGACAAAACAGCCTAATTTACAATTAACTTGCTAGATTTGCGCATTTTAACTTGCTAACTGTGTCCAGGTTTTTCAGGAATCAGTTAAAATCCCCTGCACCCAAAACCAACAGGATGGCTGTCGAAAACCATTTACGGTGCCCCGGCAGATGTTTCAGGAATTTTCGGCCAGAGGTCAGTGGTTTTGTTAGAGATGTTACACCCTATCCAATGAATGCAAAAGATATGGGCTATGGGTAGAACTAACTCTGAGCAGGAGGTTGTCATTTCATTTGGAATGGCTGACTATATGAACAATGAAATCGCTGCTATTCATATGGTGTATGTCGAAGCTGGAACCTTAGCACACTGGATATACCATGAACGGATGCACCCTTTTCACATTAAGAAGGTGCAAGCTTTTTACGAAGGGGACTATTCCTGTCCGCTGGATGATGAATGCAGCAACCAGGAATGATCCACAATTTCACACCCAACTCCTATTTGCAGACGAGGCCACCTTTACCCGCGAGGGCGTTATCAACATACACAATTCCCATATTTGGTCAAAAGAGAATCCTAACAGTATCGTCCTGCAAAAGTATTAACATCGGTTCAGTATCAATATCTGGTCCGGAATCCTTGGTGATTATCTGTTGGGCCCATAATTGCTGTCCCAGTGTCTCAATGGTGCAACGTACCTCTGTTTCCTGCAGAACTTCCCAGGTTTGCTACATTGTCCACCTGCTTACATGCAGCGGGAAGTGTGGTTCCCGCACAATGGACTCCCACCCCATTTTACACTGCACATACTCATCTCGATGCAACGTATCCTGCAAAATGGATTGGATGCGGAAGCGCTGATGCTTGCCAGACTTTAACCCCTTGGACACTAGAAATCCCTTGTTTACGAGACATCAGCGGAGACACAAGAAGATCTGATAGCAAGGATAGCGATCGCTGCAGCATAAATCCAGGAAACACTGCCAGTCGTTTCTATGTCGCTGTGCCCTATGCAATGATGTCTGCGGGCACCACTTTCAACAACTATTGTAACAATTTTGTGTGTTCTGTACAGCCTGTATTGTACCTATGCTGTCCAATAAATGTTTTCTGTACTTATTTGATTTGTTTCTTCCCTGTCACACTTTGCAGAAGAGATTTTCGCTATTTTCACCCACTTAATGTCATTTGCGACCCTGTTCCATTGCATTTGTTTGTTTGTTTTGATGTATACTTCTACCCTCAAAGTATGTCAGTGGAGTTCAAATACACTCTGTATATTAATAAGTACAACAATTTACGTGTTTATTAAACAAGCAAACAATGGTTTTGAAGTGCAGCATACTGATGGGAAATAAATAAAAGTTTACACAAAAATTTAATTTCTATATTTTATAAGAAAGCATGCATAAAATAGATTTAGTTACAATTAGGACAAAAATAACTAGACTACAACAATGAATCTTTTTTCTTTTGTAATGCAGTTCTTTAACCCTTCTTTGCATAGTGGCGGAAATTTCCATCATAACATTGAATGCCCAAAAATTATATAAAAGAACAAGTTCACTTTAAGTTGATCGTGTCTGGATACCTTTTTAATGTCCATTGCATAAAAAAAACATAGCTGTCAAAAATAAGCAAGTGTCATTATCAGTAAAACGAGCTCTTGTCATTCCGCTGTTTGTTGTAGTTGCAATAAACGTATGATTTCGTTTTTAATTTTTTTTTTTATTATATTTGAGTTTCTATTGCTAAAAAAGTGAAAATGAGTGGAAGAAAGGTTTGTAACATGTGTTTCTGTTATTTCTGAAAAAGTTTGCGTTTAATTTTAAAAATACCACGATACCATCATATTGTTTTTTGTTAAATTTATACTATAAATATATATTAAGATTTTTTTAACCATTTTTCCTTTAATTTTGAACATGAATTATATATCATCTTGATTTATTTCACCAATAAAGAAAAAATCATGCAAAGAAGGGTTAAAAATTCAAAACGTAGCCAAATATTTTCTACAACTCAAAGTTGAACAATGAAAAATCACTCTACTCCTTACCCTATCTGCCAACCTCTAAATAAGTTCGGAAGATTTCAAGTGACATACAAACCAGTGACAAAGTTTAAAACTAACAAACTGAAATTGCACCTTACTAAAAACTGAAAGAAAGCTTAACCCCCAAGAAAGAAAGGTTTTCTCCACATACAAATCTTTTGGTCCGCCCAAAACAGTTGGAAATGCAACTCATCAGACCAGGCTATTCATCTTTTGTTGTGTTGGGGGGGGGGGGGGGGGGGTCCCAGAGCCCAGGTGAGGAGCAAAGTTTTGTGACGATTATATATCAAGGGTACTTGAGTTGGGCTCCTATAGCCCATATTTCTGACGGCTGTTTTCGTTACACAATGCTGATGCTTGTAGAGGGTTCTGTATGATGTTAGTTGATGGCAGTACTTGCACACCTACTGCATGAAACAAACCAATTGATGCTGGTTATGCTCACCAGGTCTTTTTTTTTTTAATGTCCACACTGCTGTTACAAGGCACAGGTTTTGCAAAAGTTCTTGATCTCGCGGTTGCATGTTTGAAATGGTAGTACATGAAAATACAAACCTATTTTCTATCTCTAAATTGCTATGACCTATCTCATGAGATCAAAATATTAAACAGAGCTGAAAATTCCTTAAATGGTGATAACTTGCCATTCTCATGGTGGAAATAGCTTTAGATGCTTTCACAAATATTTATCACATCAGATATGGCACTGGTAGAAAATCAATGATGTCCATAGGTTGCATTGCTATATATTTACCACAGGCTTATCTGCACCAGTTTTTCTGACATTTCAGTGTACATAATTACACTCACATACAAGGGGTTGCACTCTAAATACACTACCATTGAAAAGAATACATTTAATGATTGCTGCCAGAAGCGTGAATACATGAGATGCATGCAAAACGTGTTCCATACAGCAGGTAAGGAAAGAACTCACCGCAGCACTAAATCCTCCTGTTCTTTAACCATATGAGCAAGCTGTTGAAAAATGGTTCCTAATTCAACAATAGTAGCTTCTATATTCTGCATAGCATCAGCTCGTCCTTGTATATACGAATCCTAAAGAAAAATGATCTCTTACTAAAAGTAATAATTTACAAATATCCATCACCGGAAAATTTTTGCACAGCATAGGGTCAGCTGGATTTAAAAAATATTAATGGAATTTATTGTTTAAGTGTTCATTTCTACAGTAGATTTGAAAATTGTAAAAGTGGATAAGATTGCTTGATTTTCAAAATCTCTAGCATAATTTCTAACTTGTTTTAAGTGAGTGGCAATAGTAAAGTGCACTGCTGCTAGATGAAAATGCACATAAAATGAGTAGCTGGAGTGCACGGAAATTGGGCAGATGCTTAATTTACCATGGCAAATAAAAATGGTTAAAATCTCAGCTGTGTATGCAAACAGGATGTACATACAATACCACTGAAATGTGATTTAAAAGGACTAAAAAAGCACATCTAAAACATTGTGTCAGTTAATTTGATTGGTATTGAAAAAGAACAAAAACATGCCTCCTTGCAAAACAAGATAACATTATAAACACTTGAACAAAGTTTGGAAAATGAGTTTGTATTAAGCTTATGTCACTTTAATTTAACATTTTACAAGAATATTATTTTTAATAATAATTCTGATTTCTTGTTTACATTTCATATTTGATTGGAGAAATGTATAGTAAATTTTTATATATTTACGTGTTCATCAATAAGTTGAACTTGTTGCTGAAAATGATCATTGTCCATGTTGATAGTAAAGTCTCCGCGATTTGAGTGTGCTCTGTCATCAGACAGCAATACACTTCCAGTATGTTCTGATATTGCTGATGCAGGCAAAGTAGCTGAAACGCAAGTACCTTCTGTGAACTGCTCACGTCTACTTTTTTCATGTTTCAAGTTCTATGGAAAGAGAAAATTAATTAATAAACACAATTTCATGCAAATCCATAGATCTTTAGCAAATCAAAACATGACTGGAATTATCAATAAAACATTGCAGCCCTTACCTCAGTTCGCACTTCCAAAACATTTCGAAAATCATTAGACATTGAAGCTAATTTTGATTGCAATGACACCACAACAGAATTAGAATGGGATAGCATATGCTTTCCATGGCTGGAGTTTTTATTTTTTGACATCTGCAATTTAAAAAGGTATTATTGAAATTGAAAAGTTGAATGAAATGTTTATATATATCTAAATATTAGGTATTACATGCACAAATTTAATAACATCCAAAATTTTATCAAGAATCTCATTTATTAATGCACTTTTCATGGCTAAACAAAATAGACACAAAAATTAAAATTGTGTGCATATGTATTTTTAAGCCAATTTCATAGAGAATAGTATTACTGAAAATTTTCTGTTCAATCACTACATAACCAAAAGGAATATATCCAACACTGCCAGCTTTAAAATTAAAAAAAGCACAAATTTCAAATTTTATGATGAAAGTCAATAAAATTATTAAATTTAGTAGCTGTAGGCAATCAAAAGGAAGGGATGAAGGTACTGCAAAAAAGAATGGAAATTTTAGATTGAAGGGAAATTTTGTTTAAAATATACAAGAATTTTCCAAGTGATTAAATTTGTTTTGTTCATTTCAGGGCTGAGTTGCAAAAATGAAATTCAAGTACATTTTATGGACCCTATGAACCTTGCATTTTACTAGACTTTTTCAAATTCTTGCACAACTAAGTGAGAAAAGAACATTGTGAACAAGGAGAGGACACTTCTATCTCACTCATCAAATAAAAGAAATACTTTTTGAGTTAGTGTTTTCATTTTTTAAGTTACATTTAAAACACAGCCCAACCCAGGAGTACACAAGTGAAGAGGCTTTCAGGAGTGCTGGGTCTCACCAAACATTTTAAAAGCATTCATCTTGAGCTAACCTATAAATATTATAACTCTGCATTTTGACACTTCACTTGAATCTTGGTTTTGGGACACTAGTGAAAGGAAATATGCATGAAAACTAAGACTTTTGTTCTAAAGACCCTTAAAAAAAAACCTAAAATGAAAAATAATCCTTTTTAAAGCCCTGATCTGGGAATGACAGCTACTCTTTTCCTTTGCTTCAGGATAGTCCTAAAATGTCAAATATTACAAATAAAGCAAGATCAATTATACTTTAGAAAGCTGTGTTGCATATGTATTTAAATTTGAATTTCATATTTTGTCCTTTTCTATAAAACTTTTAAGGAACTTAGTAATTATTTAAAACGACACTCACTTGAAGTTGAGCTATCTGTTTATTTAAGGAGTGGATGTCTTCTTTTATTATATAAGTAAGCTCCTGAACCTCCACTGGTTTGTCATCAAACAAAGACCGTTTCTTAGCCACTGTTGGGAAAAGATTACTGATGTTAGACACAAGCACATCTTTAGTATTAGAACATAGCATTGCAGAGAAACTCATGCTAACCACTTTCTACTTTTTTGGAACAGGACTTTCCCTGTGATTAATCTACTTAGGTGACTCCTAGTCTTGCATTTCATCTACAAATGGAGACCAATTGACTGGGACTTCTTGAACAAATAAGTAATTCACTATTGTGGTATGCTATAGAATTCAAAACCTGTTGACATAATTAGAGACAAGTCAAATGTTTAGTCAAGTGTTCTAAGGGAACAAGAAATAAGAATGTTTATTTCAAGCAGGGAATTGCCTAACATTAGCAGCCACATAAAATTATAAATTAGATTTAAAAAAAAAACACAACTATCCTACGTTAATGCATTGTTTTCCTTGGAATACATTTAATCACTCTTTATTATTGAGTGTAATTTAAGAATCCATAACAGTTTTTGCAAACTTTAGATGTTTAGAAAGATACATCGATTGCAATGTAAATAAGTTCAAATCAGCAATCATCATTGCTTGCAAATTGTTTATTTCTGTATCCATTATTATTCCAGATAGATGAAAGGACATCTTCTCCGACATTGAAAGAATATGCAAGGTTAGTGTACTAAGTAGTTATTTATGAATCATTACAAAAAGTTAGCTTACATTTTTAAACAATTACTAGGGGGCTCCGCCCCCTGCTCGCCAACCTTTTCATATTTTAATTGTCTTTAAAAAAAATACAAGTATAGAGTAGAGGCAATTTTTATGCTATTATTTTGATGAGGAAAAACTTTTTTTTTAGTATACTTTAAAAATGAAGTTTGAAGAAATATTATAGCATAGATGATTTTGAATCATGAAAATATAGTGCTTCATAATTTATGCAGTATATACAGTTTAATGTAGACTTCATGAACTAAACTTGGGAGTTTCAAGGAGGATTTAGAATGAGTGTTTATTATAAGAAATGAAACACATATTTTGAAAAATACATTTAATTCCCATGCATGTTAAATTTTCAACTAAAAATTATCCAATTTTCAAGGAGTTCACTGAAAGATAATTTAAAACATTCAAAAGCATTTTCAATTTTTAATAAAATATTATGAATAATTGGTCTTTTAGTTGTTCAAAAATCCTTAATTAACATTCTTCCATCATACAAAGTATAAGATAGGGAAAATACTTTACAGAGCGTGAGCTTCTCCAACTTGGTAAATGTATTGTTGATTTCTTTGCCTATCTCACTGAAAGAAAGAAAGTTTAAAATTCACACATGTAAATTATGTAAAAATAAAAATTCATTTTAATGTTTGAAACAAATTAGATTAACAAATTAGAAACTTTTGGATAAATATACAAAACAAAATTCAATAGTAAAATATTGGAGTAGTGCAGATTAAATCTCTAGATTGCATTTTGGATCACAAAATAAATAATATTCAATTTCATAACTGGATATAAAAAAAAATCATGTTTTTTTTTTAAATCATAAAAATTGAATTTTTATTATTTTAATAAATTACATGTCCATACCAGTTTAAACTTGTTGGATATGGAGCATGCAAATCAGTGTAGTTTCTAGGCAGATTTGATAATATTTATGCTAAATAGCATTAATGTATTAGGAAATTTAGTAGGATCAATTTTTGAAAGATTAAAATGCAATACAGGAATTAGCAAAACTAATCATGAGTGAATAGAAAAGTGCAAAAAATGCCAGGTATAAGCAATGTTTTTCCATCTGGTTCTGAAACAGTTTAGATTGGTTTAATTTCAACCGTTAACCAGTGGCATGAAATTTTTTGCACCTAGATAATTAAAGTTACAGGATCACACTAACACCATGTTATAAATTTTTATAAAATTAATCAAAAATCAATTAAATTTCAGAATTTTTCTGCATTATATATTTTTTATATAAGAATCAAATGTTTTGAATTTCTTTTATTTTAATGTGAAATAATTAATTGGTTAAAGACTTGTTTTTGAGAAAAATCATATTGTTGATAGAAAATAAAATAAAAGGATTTTGCAGCAAAATTCATGGAAAATTCCAACTTCTCATTAATATTTGGTGTGCAAAAAGTACTTATTTGCGAAAAAATGCCGTTTGTAAGTAAATAATAAAAAGGTTAACGAAACATAAAAATATACATAAATTGAAATAAAATATGCATACACGAAAATGAAGCTGTTCTCTTTAAACAAAGAATAAGTTTAATAATTAAGTAATCCCCAGAACATGCCAATTTAATGGAATTTTGAGCTTGCAATAAAAAAAAAGCCATCACATTAAAATAGCTTTCCACGTCAATCTATATTCTACTTTGTTTTCATACTCAATTCAATGGGCGAATTGAATTTTACATTCCAAATACCAATTCCATAAATACAGAATAGTTGTGCAAGCTGTGTAAAGAATTCCTAAGGAGCAATGTATAAAATGTTTTCATTGCGACTTAGTGTCTTTATATTTTTCATAAATAGACTTAACTTCTTAACTGATTTGAATAAATCAACATGCATCTTGTTCATAGTTATTTCACTTTCAATTTTTATAAACTAACTACAAAAAGAAAGAAAAATTAAACTGATTTTTTTTTAAATAAAAAAAAATAATCCGATTTAAATTGGCATACTCTGCTTCAAAACCTCAGGAACAACTTAAACGAACATCAGGATATTGGTATTTTGACACTACTTTAAAATGTAACAAGAAGCCATTCGTAAAACCTGTGAGCTTATGAACAGAATCTTAGATCAAAAGGCTACAGCATATCTATTGAAAACAATGATAGAACATCAATAGAGGATCATGAAAAGTGGAATGGCATTGTATAAACTAGACTAGAGAATAATATATGTTGAATTATTGTAATTAGCACTGAAAAACTTACGTTGCAATGTGCATGAAATTAGAAAAACCTTCCATGCCTTTTACATATCTTGATTTTTTGGAGGGTAAGACATTTTCCTTCTGAAAAAGATTAAAATTTAATGCTATAAAAATCTACTCTACTTTTTAATGAACATTTAGAATTGCAACCAAAATTATTCAGTTTTGAAATCAACACTCAATTAAGAATAACTGGGAATGCCAAGCAATACAGCAAATATCTTATGTTTAGCTAATGAGGCAACTTCAGTTGCTGCTGTTTCCTTTAACACATAGATAATACTATAAAAATTATTTGTCGGCCTGAGTTAAAAATGGAACCCAAGAGACTTAATTGTACCCAATCTTGGTAATTTTGTATAGATCAGTGAATTGTAATACAGGTGGAATTACTGCTCCATGGTAGAAAAATAATGGAACAGCATGGCTGTGTCCATTGTTTTTGACTGGTTCTTAGACTTTAAATGAAACAATTCCCACAATTTTCACTCACTTTCTACTCTGTGTTGCTACATAGGTCGCTCTGAATATACTTGTTCTAAATTATTTTATAAGAATTTATTTGTTACACATTTCTTTAAACAGCATTGTGCTTCAGACTGTTACTCAAAATGGTAGAATTCTAGGTAGCGCATGGATATACAAATTAATAAAAGAATCCACAAATCCATGAGAAGTTTGTTTCACCACACCATTTATATTCTGTTACAGAAAGTACAAGATTCTTTTTTTTTTCTTTCAAAACATGTATTACAAATACATCAGTTTTTATTGTATACATTCTACAGATTCATGATACTAAGCTAATATATAACCATTTTAGAAAGCAGATGGGCTGCATAAAAACACTGAATTTACACTCATAAACAAAATAAGGGAGTGAACACTCAGACAGTCTGAACACGAGGTTCGCTTGGAGAATACTACTACCAAATTACTAAATTACGAAAAAATGCTATGAATTTTTAATTCCATTAAATTAGCAAGAACTCGAGACCCATCCTTCACTTTTGCACTCAAAATTGAGGCACCATACTTTCAGTGTGGAAAAAGTTTGTCTGAATTAAGAAGGGGGAGACAGTTTGATTGCTGGTGGAAAACAGAATGCTGGAGACTATAATTAATAATATGCATTTAAAATTTTTAATAAATACATTCAGATTGATTGAATTAATTGATGCTAAGGATTAAAAGTAAATAGTATATGAATTGCAATCGTAAAGTTCAACCTTGAAATAGGTATTTATCAAAGCATCTGTTAATTGCATTTTTTAGAGTTCTGTGTGGAGAGGACAGATGAACACATGCTGAATTTTAACAAATTTCTCAATTTATTTGATCAGCATAAAAATTATTCAAATTTGTAACTTCCGTGTTAAAGTTTTAAATAAATATACATTTATATTATTATTTTATTCACTAAATTAAAAAATAGAGTTTATAGAGTCTATAGATTTTTATATATGCAGTTTTTGAAATGCTTTACCGGGGATTTTTAGACACAATGTATATACAAACCAAATAGTTATAGGAATTTATGCAGCATTAGAAGTGAAAAGAAAAGTGACTGGTCCCAAGGACCAGTGTATATGAAAATATATTGGTCCGCTCTTCAAATAAATTCATTTAGTTAATAGCGTGTTAATTCAGGGCACAAAATTTCCCACTCGCCATTGTTGAGTGTAATTTTATTTTGACGAATGAAAATTCTGTCAAATTGTAGATATATTTTTTATTAGCTTCAAGTCTAAGGAATTCTAACTGCCCCATTCTCAGAATTCCGATGCGCCAGCCATCGTAAAAGAACAAACTATGATATACCACGTGGTCAAGTAAACGCGCACACTCCTGCCGATAGTGATAATAAGACCAGACATGCTCCACAGCATACTTTCTTTTAGGACCTGCCGATCGTCATCGGCCAATGATTCAGCAAGCGTCGATTATTGTGTTTGCAATTTGGAAGCAGAAACCAGATAAGATTCCAGTATACGCTGATACAAACTTCCAAATTTTCGATCAAGTGACAGAAATAAATTTTGACAGCCTGATAAAAGTAAAGTTTGGGAGTTTGAAACTTATTTTAAAAGTAAACATGTGCGCACTCACTTTCTCTCTATAGCTACTGGTCCCGCGGACCACCCATATTTTTAATATCCTGGTCCGATTGTACTTTTAGTGGTCTCGGACCAGCAGACCACCAATGTTTTCAAACACTGGTACAGTATTTTAAGTACGTAGATTATTACTCTGTGTTCTTACTATGGTATCAAAACAATAAGTGTATTTTTCAAAACAGGTTTTTTTTTTAGGTTCGACACAGGTTCTTAACAGGCTTATTTTATTTTTTATAAATATTATTCTTTTACAAGGAATTCAACATGCAAAGGATTTTTTGACCTTCAAAAGATTGTGACAGTATTTCATTATCTTTCAATTCAATCACACTGAGTTTCCCTATCAGGGTAATTAGAGAAAATGATTTATTTAATCTTAATATATTCAAAAACTGGGAAAAGTGCTCATACACTCAGATTGCATAATTGTTTAAGGGGGGGGGGACTTTTTTTGTTTTTGTTTTTTTAAGAAAAATGAATTTAAAATTGATCAAATTGAAAAAAAAAATGTATTTTTAACAAAGCCATTTTAATGATATCAAAATCAATATTTGTTTTAAAGTTTGATAATTGTTGGGAAGAAAACAAAATTGAATTATGTTAAATACAGTACAAAGTCCAAAATCCTCTGGACCTCTGCCATTCTGGATTGTTTGCAGTTTTTTTGTCAAAAACACCCTTATATAACCTCTTCCCTAGCACAAATTTTTTCGCTCTTCATTTATGTCCAGAAAACGTTTGCAATACTAAAATAGCAAATATAGAAATAATTTTTAAAAAAAGGAAAAAAAAAAAACCTTTTTAATACAATGCAAAAAATTTTCTTACAAATCTTCTCATTTCTGTTTAGTATTTACTCTGCACATGTTAGTTATTTAGCATTGTTTCATCAATTTGGTCGACCTTTAAAAATTGTTTTAAAAGAGGAAAGATAAAAAAATAGTGAAAGGATTAAAAATGCTGGTTGACCAAACGTCCGAATTTTGGACAACTTCGGATGTGGGTAATGGTAATTTTAGTTAACGTCGTACTAGAGCAACACAACGGGCTATTGACGACGGTCCGGGATCAGTCCCTTAAGGGAAAGAGCCGAGGACAACACCTCGTAATTTTGAACCACGGTCAGATGACGAAGCAACACCTGAACTGGCACCCCACTCTCCAAACTTCCACGGCAACCCAACGTGATTCGGATTTGGGACTTGGTACTGTTGGATATGCAGTTTTTAAGTCGGTAACATACGCTTAGAAAAATCAAATTTAACTTGTGATGCCACTTTTACGGGCTCATTTTACGGGCTACTCTTTTTTCTAACTAAAAATAAGCACTTTCTAGGACGAAATGACTTTATAAGGACTTAAATAAAACATTGAAGAAGCCGTATTATACAATGTAATACCTGACTTTCGACCAAATGGGGATGCTCTTACAGATTAGTTAATCTTATAAGAGCAGTAGTATGTAAAAAATTTAATATAAAGTCTATTTTCTAAAATTTATACACAAATAATGGCACAAAAAAATGAGATTTTTCAAAAAAAGCCATTTTATTTTTACAAATTTTAGCAGTTACGGGGCTTTTAGCAGGTTTCAAGGTCTAAAAAGGTGACAAAAGTGACTAATTGAACTAAAAAGGTGACTAATCGAGCAAAAAAAGTGACAAATAACAATAATGCTAAATATATTCAAGTATAAAGATAGAAAATAAAAAGATCCTCCCCAGCTAACCCTATCTTTTCTTTCTTTGGAAGGATATTTTTATTTCTTTCATTTAAAAAGTACATCATTTTAAAATATTAACATTAAAAAAAATCAGAATTATGTTTTTTTTTTAATTGTTTATTTTTGACGAATGAAGAATTGGCTTGAAGAATTTCTTCCTTTTCTTTGAAAAATTATGTATCATATTTTTTATTGAAAAAGTCTGAAATTAATTTTGTCTTTTTCTTCTCAATAGAAGAATGTGCATTTTTTAAAGTCTGTCTTTGCCGACCAGCATCATCTGAGATTTTTGCCGCAACTTCAATCATTGCCTGAGCAAGTGCTGCTTCCTTAAAATCTTTATTTTTTATTGCCTTCTTGAGCCTATCATTGGCTTCCTTTAATAATTTTGCAGCACTGTCCAACGCCTCATCCTCTTCATTACGCATAATTTTAAGTTTTCGTTCTTCTTTTATAACCTTTCTTTTCTTTGCCAGATGCTTTAATTTTTTTTCACTGCTTCCAGTTTATGTTTTTTTTTCCTGTCCTTCTCTAATTTTTCTTCTGCCTGCCTTACGTTTTATATCTTCTAAATAGGCATTGTAGGCTTTATATGCAACCCTTTAAATATCTATTAGCTTTGATGTGATTGGCACCGAATAAGGTTAATTGTCAAAGGTTACAGGTCTTCCCCGAGTTATAACGCCAAATACGACTGGTATTTGGCAGTAACTGCAAAAAGAAGCAGATGGAGCACAGCATCCGACCTTTCTCGTCAGCTATCTTCAGCCACAGGTATGACAGTTTCAAAGCAAACTGTTACAGACATTTGGGACATGTTTTTCTATATGCTTGCAGGCCTGTCAGATGTGTTCCGCTCACAGCAACTGACCGTCGCCAGTGGTCCCAATGTTAATTAGTTCTTTTTTTCGTGTAGAAAGTAATGTCATTAATCTTTTTAATAATGGACTTTCACTAAAAAAAACTCAAGAATTTATAATAATCAACTTCGATGATAACAGATAATGATTTTCAATACATTCACAGCGCTCCTTCAATAAACTCTCAGGATACAGAGACGGACGAAATTTTTGCATTCTCTGGTTGGAATCTTTCAGATCTCAAACTCCTGAAGAAACGACTGAAGTCCATTAAGATTTCCATGCCCTCATTTCTGTGCCACAAAGAGAGCAACGCATGAATAGCTTCCGTTCTGTAGACAGGAATGTCGGGGTTCTCGATGGGGAGCTTCGAGCACTTAGAATGTGTAAGAGGTTGATGATCTATCCCCTTAAAAACTTTGCCGAAGACACCTTCGAGTGTAAATTATCATACATATTGAAGATTCCACCGTCCTCTCAGAGTTTACCTGCGAAGTATCTACACCTTCTAGACATAATCAGACCCACAATAGAAACTACAAATTGTGATGACAAAGGTACTAAATGCATTACCTCTCTTCCTGGGTTAATGTTGAGTTAACCCAGGAGGTTGAGTTATGGGTCCTGGGTTAACGTTGAGTTAATATCAGCTTGATCCGTTCGGTCTCTTAACCTCTCCATTCTTGTCTTATTCCAGAATCCGAAAAAATATGGGCCTGTTGAGACTACCCTCAGATCTGTGTATGGAGGATGTTATCCCCCCTTTTATGTGACCACTGGCATCGATCACCATTTAGGAGTTGTCAGCGTCTGACCTCCTAGAGGGTTCCTCCTTTTGTTAGACCCTGTCGATCGGTGATATCTATCTAGCGCCAAATGATACGCCACACTATGAAAGGAGTCGTAAATGCCACTCAAGGTTCTATCACTCAAGTTAGATAATTAGGTAAGACGGGTCGTACATGCAGATGGCCCTGCTTCCCTTAAACTTCGCAGCTTCGTTTTACTGATAGGCTTTTCCCCGTGGGAAAATTTCCAGAATTGGCCGCTAATACAAAGCAGGCAACGTGAAATATCCTTTTAGAATTGAAACGGTACGTTTTTGAATCCATTCTTGTGGTGGAACGTAGCAAGCATTTCAAAATTGAATTCGTACAAACCCTGTTTTTTTTTTTAGAAAAAAAGGAATTTTTTTAATTGTGCACCAAAAATTTTTCATCTCTAAATTGATATTAAGAACTTAAAACCCCTGAAAAGGTGACAAAATGTCAAAAAATAAAAAGGTGACGTGTTAGGAGCACTGCAGTTAATATATGGGCATTTAGGTGTACATGTATCTCTACTATAATAAAAGGAACTGTTTGTCTTTTTTTCTTGGCTGCAAAATCCTGACAATTCTATGGCACTTCCAGCAATAAGCAACACAGGTAGTCAAATTTTTTTTTGCAATTTTTGGGGTCCAAGCGAATTTTAAAATTTAATCTAGAAAATTTTAAAATGAATTTAATAATTATTGTTTTTTTTGGAATGGCAACTGCACAAAGATATGACAGATAGATTCTAAATTTATTTTTCCTGTTTCCTCTTTCATTTTGCACTGAGGAATGATTTTTTTAGCAGAGGATAAAAAAATAGTTTTAACTTTAGTTATGTAGTTCTTTTTTCTATCTCCTAGACCGTTAAAGATAGAGTAAATAAATCTGCGGAAAATTTCACTTTAGATCCATACCTAAAAATATGATTTTCTTTAAATAAATCATTTTTAAATTGAACAGGGTAAGGCGGGGTAATTGTAAACAGAATTTGTAAGTTCACTTTCACTCCCTATTTTAAACTCTTGATAAAGTAATTAAACATTATTCACTCTACTAAACCAACTTGTCACTATTCTGCTTTGATATTTAATTAGTACGAAGATTCAAGAAATGAAATTTAACACTGTACTCTGCTGTTTACAATTACCCCCACGATCAGATGACGAAGCAACACCTGAGCTGGCACCCCACTCTCCAAACTTCCATGCCAACCCAACGTGAGGACTTTCGGCCACCACAGATTTAAGGTGCACCAGCTGCCTCTACACCATACATTTACAAACATCCATGCCCAAACTCAAATTCGAACCAGAAACCTTCCGATCTAGAGGCTAACACCTTAACCACTATACAGGTTGGTCGGCGGCAGTAGAAGGAACTGTAGTGGTATTTTTACCCTTCTAATACCACGTTTACAATAACCCCGTTTCGATCTTTACATTTACCAAATACTCCCACTTCTTACCCCAGCAAAATATTGTGATACTTGAAAGTTGTATTGATCAAGAGGTAAACTTCCAGGAATACATACAAATAAATAATTCGAACAATTACTGTACAAAGAATGTATGAGTGTATAAAAACCAAAAATTAAAAATAAAAAAAAAACTTAAAATTTAAAAATACAAACTTAGGTACAAAACACAAACAAAAATTGTGTTTCTTACACATTAACAGTGCCCTCAAATGGGAAAATTTCTTTATGGCCTTCTTTGCTACAGGTTGGAGTAGGTAAATTCCTTTGTCATGGTCTTTGATAACACAAAATTAGTCTTTTTCAACCACAGCAAATTTAGTTGATGCATTTGAGTCCAGTAATCTCAAATTCCTTTTCTGAAACAACATCCACCCTTCATACACGAAAAATGGGGCTTCTTCCCCCCCCCCTTCCCCCAATATCTACAAGTAGAAACATAGTCGTTTCAATGTCTTCCATGAATGGCTCCAAAATATTTCATTTCCACTACAAGCTAGTCTTCTATATTTCGCTTGAATGTTCGGAGAACTTCAAACTCTTCACCGTCAATGTTAGTCAATTCTTCCTCATCCTTGCTGTCCTTGAATTCTGCTTTCCTTTCCATTTGCTTTTCTTGCATACTTCTGGCTTTTTCACTACCTTTACACGCTTCCTATTGTTCCTTTTTCTCTTCTGCCTCCTTCAAGCGTGACAGTACTTGGTCAGTTGTAAAAACTTCACCATATGTGTGAAGTTTTAGTAAATCAATCTTCCTGCTCCACATAAACTGCAATAAAACGCAATTCAGACGCACTAAATTCGATTAAATACAAAATTAGACTGGACAACATATTGGTTTTCCATCCAAATTGAACAAAACTATTGGCAAAGTTATGTTTACAATTACCCCTTCCCTTGAAAAATATGGGGTATTTGTAAACATACAACTGTAGGTGCATTAAAGTCCCCAGAAGTAAAAGTCAATGATTTTCTGTTCATTAGAAACATAACATGACCGTAGTAAACAATTGGAACAACATACCTTTCAATATATTATGAAGGGTAGTAGAAAATGCAGCACACAAAAACTTTAAAACCATAATTTTTTTCAACTAAGCATATTGCTATCAGTTGTGGTTCAAAGAAATATGAGATCCCCATATTGCATCCTCAGTGTTGCCAGCTTTCATATTTCACAACTTTTTAGTTTCTGGAAATCCCACGTGGGCACTTGTATAGCTTGTTTACAATTACCCCGCCTGACCCTATATCTTTTACATTTTTATAAAAGAGTGTGACATCACATAAACTTTCTCTTTCAAAAAAAAAAAAAACAGATTGCATCTTCAACTCTTTGTGTTAAAAAAAGAAAAGAAACAGATTACATTTACGGTCCCATTCCATTTCCGTGAATGAGAGCAAGAAATAAAAAACATATTGACTAGGGATTGTTAAGTTTTTTTTTGTAAAATCGGAATTGCTAAAGACAAATTGAAAATTTCAATGGATTTGAAATCTGGGGAAAATTTCACTTTAGATTGATACCTAAAAATAATAATTTTCTTTAAATAAATAATTTTTAAATTGAATATATCTTCAATGGATTTGAAATATGCGGAATATTTTACCCAGATTAATACCTTACACCACGGGCAACCCTGGGCTAGCCACACAGTGGCTAGTTAGTAATATTTTTTTTTATCCAATGGTGGGCATTGTTGATTTGTAAACATTTTGCCACTACAAGGCCAGAAGTGATGGCCACTTGTGAAGGAGCACCCAATGGGCGACCATCATTACCCCTAACATAGAACAGTAAAATTTACATCCAAGCCCAGACCCCGGATTCAAACCAGGAACCTTCCGATCCAGAGGCCAACATCTTAACTACTACACCGGTTGGTCGGCAGTAAGTAATATGTGTAAGTAAAATTAACATAACATAAACACATTATAGAATGGAGATTGCAAGAAAAAAAATTGACATTTTTGTTTTATCTCTTTGCAGTGCGTTTGCTTTTATAAAAAGGGAAAGAAAGAGTTAAGTTTGACGAGGACCGGAGTTGGTGTTGTCGGTCTCCCAGCTGCTGTTGCGGGTTTGATTTCGTTTTCTTATTCTTTTCATATTGTTTTGTTTTTACTTTTTAATGGTCTTTAGGGGAGTATATGAGCAATTTTTTACCATATTGCTGCTCATGGGTGCGAAACACCATTTTGTGTTGTCTGGGTCAGGCTCCTCCTTGATCCACCAACACTTTCCTTTTCAAAAATTTCTTATTTTTTTTATCAATTTTTTTTTTTTTTTAATTTATAGTGCTTATTTTGTTATACCTGCAGCTTCAGCCTGCATATGAATGTACTTAAATTATGTATGCATCCTACACATTCGAAGAAACTCAAAGGACACATAAAAACACAAAGTTAAAGCACAAAAATGACTACTTTTCACCATCCCATAATTCATAAAATTGGATTTTAAGACCTATTTTAATTGATACATTACTCTAAAAAACATTGGAGTACCAAATTGTGAACTAGGATGTACAGAACTTTGTATACAAATTACAATTTTCATGGTTAGTCATTAAATGCATGTAAACCAGGCCTTAGAATAGATTTTTTAATACAGGTGCACTTTGTTCACCTAGGTTTTTAAATTAGTTACACAGATATTTTAGGTACACATTTAAAAAAAAGTAATGTAAGAGCATTAACTTAATATAAGCTACTTTATTAATTGGGTATGTTTATATAGGTTCGTAGTAGATAGTAAATAAAAATAAAAATTATCCCTTCTTAGGCGTATGGCTGTAGGTGCATTGCGTGCACCTAGCGGGAAAATATTAGGTGCACATTTTTATTTTCATGTGCACAGTGCACCCGGGTATTTCGAGCCCTGATATAAACAAATCAGAATTTAATTGAAATTTTAGAAAACATGCAAAACAACACTTACCTCTCTCAATCGCACTTGTTTATTTTTCACAACTGACATGAATTCCAAAGTTCGGTCGCGGTGAGCCATATCACAATTACCAAGCACTGGTTTGCAAACTTTGCTTGTGTAGGAGCCTTTTGCAAAATCAGACGTGCCTCCAAATTCTATTTCGTGTTCTGATATATTTCTTCTACGCATTTGAATTGATAGTAGACATAAACTGTAAGAGAAATACTTATAATCTCAAATTTTATGAATGGCACTTTACACTACCAGTGTAACTACGATTTTGGCATAATCAAATTCATTCAATAAGAAATTGGACAAGAATTTTAATTATTCAAACTATTTGAAAGGCATGTAAGTAAAGTTTGGTTATGGAATGTTGCAAGTACGACTAAAAATAATGAATTACACTAGCATTGTTTGGAGATGTAGAAATAAATTAAACCATTAGGACAAAAAATCAAGTAATTTTCAGTTTTTACAAAACAAGATGAATTGACATTTCTAACTCCAAACTTTTTCTTGCAAGAAAAACATGAAAACGTAACTGCTATAGCTCAATTCTTTTCTCATAACATTCATATTTTATTTTTCAAAAAAAAAATTATGAGGATCTTATAAAGTAAACAAAACATAAAAAACAAATATAGTTCGTGCTGACATTCATTAAATTAAAAGACGTAATGGTGACAATTCCCAGATAATTTTGAAAATTTTATACTAAATTATGACATTGAATTTCCTTTGGATAAATTTTTAGCATTTTATCACAAGAATAAAATTTTTGACAACAGAAATAGTACAGTACAAATTTAACTCTTGCATTGATAATTAGGAAATTTATGACGTTTTTCTAATAATCTCATAGTAAACATACGATGTGTAGTTGCAGGTGATTTCTCCTATTGCATACACGAAAGGAAAGTACACATGCGATGCATGTAACGAAAAAGACAATTAATTTTCCATTTCAAAACCTGAATTGTATTTCCAGAAGTTAAAATGTATGCAACTTACTTATAAACAAATAGTTTAATTAAAGCTAAACGTCAATAGTCGAGTAGTGATGACGGAGGGACTGGAGAAAAGGAAGTGAAGATGGAAATGTTTAATGAGGCATATTTACAACACTATTCGCTATACTGTTTTAAATGTATTTCTTTTGCATAATAATTTAAAAAATTAAACAACTTAAAAAAATTTCTATTCTGATAGCTTTATTTTAATATCCGGGAAACTTACAAAACTGTATTAAATTTTGACTTCATCGAACTTGTTTTTTACGAAGACAGACACTGCGATGTCTTTACTGCGGTGAACAAACCTCTATCGTAAAATATGAATGTATTGTAAAGTAAATTGAAAGGAACTGTTTACCTGAAGAGGTGAAAAGAATACCTGAATCGTTTTCCTTTTCCTTGAGTTCAACGACAATTTAAAAACACTCTTGGATTTCGAAAGGTTTTTTAATTTGCTTCAAAAGCATCGGACATTGTTTCAAAAGAATCTGCTTAGAGGAATTCAAATTTTAGAATGTAAATGATCTTTCCGTTACTTTGTTGTTAGTTTTCACCGTCATGTGAATAAACAAATAGTGGAGTTTTTGTGAAAAAAATTCTTTTGTATGATTGCCTGTTGAATCAAAGCAAAAATTAGTTGCATGACAGAATTTAATGTTTTTAACTTATATTTTCCATTTAAATCCTGACAGAATGTAAGCGTTATATGGAGATGTATTTCAGGATTTCAAGTACGGGTTACCAACCGTCTGGTAACTTGAGAAAATTATTTAAGGGCTAAGTAAAACCCAGATGTTTCATATATATATTTTTTGGACGTACTTTGGTTATACACTTAACTATGTATGCTATTTATAACATTTGTTCCTCACACTTTGGACAGGCACCAACTTTAAAAATATTGCCCAAGGCATACTCTTGTGCGACATACTCTGCCTTTTCTGCTGTGAGTTATGCAAACCCATCTTTATTGTTTATTCCCTCTTTTATACCAACCTTCACAAGCGGAAAGTTTAAATTTTCATTTAGAATGTTCTTTTCATTTCTGTTTAAATTGTCTTTTGATTTCATTAAATTAAATTTTTTCAATCAAGTTTTTAGAAATTTTTGGAGATTTAGATCGTAAGGAGTTTAAAACAATCTAAAAATAAAAGAGATATTCTAATCACTATTTTCTGTTTCTACTAAATTTTCATTTGAAAAACTTTTCTTACTGTTTTTGTTTATTAGTTTCAATTAAAGCTTATGTTCCTATTTGTAAAACAATTTTTTCTAAGAATTTCTTGCGCCGAAATTGTTTCCACAAATGTACAGGCATATGTCAAAACTGTACCCAATTTTTTTATGGCTGGGGTAGTCTCCCAATTACAGGCATATTTCCAAAGTTCTGAAAATTTTGCTATGAATGATTTTAAATTTTGGTCTTGTCTCAGCTCAAAACCAGTATTTTTGGGCCATTTAAAACACTCTTGAAAAGTCTTATCCACTGGTTTGCTGCTTGTTAACATCATTTAAGTCCTGATATTGCACACAACATACAGGTTTTCAATTCTGGGAACAAAAGCTGCAGCTCTGGTTTTGCCCACTGCACTAGTTACATGCAAGCTGTAGGTGTCACAAATTCAATTCTTGTTATTTTCCCTAGATGTATTTCTCACTCTAATGTATTAAAAATTTTGCTTCTGAGCATGTCTATTGCTTGACATTGTATGCTCTGTGCTTGTAACTTGGCCAAATATGTCCCTCGTCCTGTAAAACCCAACCAACCAAATTCTGAAAATAGATGATATATCCTCTTTTGTAAAAAAGAAGCTCTTTAATAACTTACAGTGTCTTCCAAAATTTAAAAACATGTAAATGGAAAAATAAATTATGTACCTAGACTAACAATGTTTGAAAAACCTTTTTGGCTAAAGTCTTGTAGCAACTCTTTTAATGTGCTTTTTATAGCGAGTTATGACTGGCAAACACAACCACACTTTATTAGGATTATGGCAATCTTGTGGTAATTTGAATATCACATTATATTTTTTGCCTTCATACTATATGGTTTGGTTCTATTAGTTCTTAAAACTAATATAAATTATTTAATTTAGACAAACTTCTAATTTTTCAGAAAAAGTAAGGACTTTTTCATTAAAGTAAATACTTAGCTACCTAGTAATAGGAATAATCAGTTGATGGATTTTTTTGTAATTTAAAAATTCTTTTCTTTAAGTTTTTAATTATTTTGTTGCCTAAAATGGTGTTTTCTCTTAAGAAATTGTTCCATTGCATAAAATTCATGCCTATTTTCCTTGACCTGAGCTGACTTAGATTATTTTGAACAAAAACTGATTTTATTATTAAAGTGCTGCTGGTGTTATCAGGACTTTAGTTTCAATCTTTGAAGAACCAGGATTTTCCACTTAAAAGTTCTTTTTTTTTTTGCAGCTGAGACAGAATGTCCTCCACATCCCAGAAACATCGCAACTTTGTGTCGGAGCCCATGGGGGACAAAGGTGTGGATGAGCTAGCTGGCATTGGAGAGAAGCTCGGCAAAAGGCTGGAAGCCAAAGGCTTTGACAAGGTAACTCTTACATCAAAGTGTGAGCTTGAGGAGAGCCACAATAACAAATGGTTATTTTGAAATTTAAAGTCTATTTTGTAGTTGATTTGAATGTGTATTCATTCAATCATAGGGGCAGATTAAATGTTAACAATTTTGTCTGTTAGGATTGCATAGTAGAATATATAACTTCAGTTGTTTATTGTAGTGTATAAAAGTATAGGTATACTTTGGAAGGATACAAGAGTGTTGTAACTGTTCTGTTATTGTGTATTGAGGGCCAAAACGAAGTAATATTGTTGTTAGTATATATATATATATATATATATATGTGTAATTGGTTTAACTGTCTACGGAACCTATAGTATAAGAAACAGTACAAAAGGGTAGCCGTAATACGGTAAATTCTATATATAGATGGAAGTGTGCAACAAAATTTTAACTGAATTAAAACTAGAATAAGTTGGCAATATAATACAGGGATAGAAATAACTTGTTTATTTAAGATTAACATAACAAGTTAAAGATAGACTATTATTGGTCTTAAGTATTATATTAGTTGGATATAATCTAGCGTTAGAAATGGCTTTTCTAATGAGGACGAATAAAGCTGATCTCATCTCTCTAGCTTTGGAATTGGAGTTGAATCCAAGAATGACAGTGATAGGGTTAAGTGAAATGATAAGTAGCAGTGAAAGGTATGAGGAAGAGATGGTTAAGGCACTTCTGGAAGGTATTGTTAATGACAGGAAAGAGAGCGAAGAAAAAGAACAGTTAAATTATGAACGCGAACAAAAGAGATTAGAATTAGAACGTAAAGATAAGAGATTAGGAAGGGAACAGGAGATTAAGTTAAAAGAGTTGGAAATCAAAATGAAAGAACATGAAAACCGTAGATCACTAGAAAGCACGGGTACCGAAATGTCGGAGGGTGATCTAATTAAATATGTGAGACTTGTTAAGGAACAACTACCAAAAACTCCACAAAGAACTGAAAATTGGATATTTTTCTTCCATCAGGCGGAAACGATCTTTGAGGTTTATTCGGTACCAGAAGAGTATTGGGGAAAAATTATTTTACATAAATTGTCAGATTTTATTAGTAGTTTAACGAACAATTTAGGCATCGAGAAACTTACTGATTATCAATCAATTAAAGAATACGTTTTAGCTGAAAATAAACTAACCCCATTACAGCACAAAAGGAATTTTGAAAACAGTGGTAAGAGACCAGGAGAAAACTATGTACAGTGCGCTGCTCGGATAAGAACTCTTTTTGAATACTATTTAAAAAGCCGAGATATTGCGTCGCTACAAGATTTAAAAGATCTGGTAATGGCAGATAAAATAAAAGATTTATTGCCAAACCACGTTACATCCCATATTCTGGTCAAAGAGGGAGAAAAATGGTTAAAACCAAACGAGTTGGTGAGGGAAATAAATATTTATCTGGAGGCTCAACCTCATACGAGTTCATCAGATAAATTTAGTCGCGACATAGGGTTGAGAAATTGGAGGTTAGAAAGTAATAGAAACGAGAGGGATGGACAGAGAATTGGAAGCAAAAGTAGTATTGGAGATCGCATCGTTAAGACGAATAAGTATGAGAAGGGCCAAGGAAGGGATAGTATAGATTACAGAACACAGGAAAGGCAGAAGGTGAAGTGTTTCCTATGTGAGGAAATAGGGCACTTTAAATCCAATTGTCCAAAACTAAGAGATCAGAGAGGAAGGGAAAGAAAAATTAACCAGGTGGTTAGCAAAACAGATTCGGGGTTGGATAATTACCCGGCTGAAAGGGGATTAAACAAAGTGGCCGTACATTTCGAAATTCCAGAAGGAAATCAAGAAGGGGAATTACCTCGGGAAGAATTTGGAATTGATAATGAAAAGTTCAAAGGCGTTATCGATAGCGGGGCAGAAATAACGGTGTTGAGGAAATCAATAGTCCCCGAAAATTATTTAGAATCAGGAGGGAAAATATTGTTAAAACCAGCTATAGGTCCTGAAGTAGAAGCGAGACTTGTTTCAATTCCGCTAAGTTTATGGACAGAGACGGAGGATATAAGGCCTTTTGTTACTATCCAGGCAGCCGTCGTGGAAAATTTAAACGAGGTCGCATTGGTGACACCACGTGATTTACGACTTATGAGAGAGCAACAGCGCCGGTATCTAGGGGAATTCGTAGAACCACGAATTCAAGACGATGCTCAACAGGGAAAGTTACCTCCTGGGGATAGAGGGGAGAATGACCCAAGTGCTGAAACCACAATGGAAGTCCTCGATGTAAGGACGGTAACAACAGACGCGATTGAGTATCCGAATGTCAAGGAAGGGATAGTGGAAACCGATAATGAGATGCCCTTATCACAAACGCAAAAATTTCGGATAGAGCAGGGGGCGTGTGAGTCTTTAAGTTGCGCGTTTAGCAATGCGAGAGAAAGGAAGAACGATTACTGGCTAGACTTGGGGATTTTATACCACACTGGGAAGATCGCGGGACAGCCTTACAGTCAGTTAGTAGTTCCCGTAAGTCGGAGACAGGAAATCATCAAACTAGCGCATGAAACCTTAACGGGGGGACATCTAGCCTCTAAGAAAACAAAAGAGAGGATCGCTATGTCATTTTACTGGGAAGGAATGGGCAAAGAGATAACGAGATGGTGTGAGGCCTGTCACAACTGTCAGTTAAGAAGGAGGACGAACGTGAAAGATCGAACTCCAATTGAAGCAGTAGGAAGGCCTGAGTTGCCGTTTCAGGTGGTTAATGCGGACATTTTTGGGCCAGTAGAGCCTAAATCTTCAAGGGGGCATCAGTACGTGTTATGCATTATGGACCAACACAGTAGATGGCCGGAGGCGGTACCTTTGAGATCGTTAACTGCGAAGGCAACCTGTGAGGCATTCACTGAGGTGTTCATGAGGATGGGGGTCCCACGGACTATCGCTATGGATAATGGGACAAATTTTGCATCCCGGTTAACCAAGGAATTTTTGGGTAAGTTGGGCGTAACCCCAAAGTTTTCGACACCTGGATACCCTCCCTCGAACGGATTAGTGGAAAGGTTTATAGGGACCATGAAAAATATGCTTCATCATGCTATTAATGATCAAGGAAGAGAGTGGGATAAATTACTACCCTATTTATTATGGGCGTATAGAGAAGCGCCAAGTTCCACTACGGGTGTACCACCGTTCATGTTAATGTACGGTCGTTTACCGGAAGGCCCGTTGGCGATTTTAAAATCCAGTTGGGTGGAAGAAGCCGTGATACCTCAAGGAGTGGGGGAATCAGTCTCAGAATATCTCAGGTCACTCAGAGATAGGCTAAAATCGGCTCAGGAATTCGCTACGACACAGGCTGAAGTACAACAGGCACGGTACGTCCATCACCACAATTTAAGGTCCTCCAATCGACAGTTCGGACTGGGTGATGAAGTAGTTGTCCTGGTTCCCGACAGTACAAACAAGCTTTGTTCGAGATGGATGGGGCCAGGAGAAATAGTGGAAGTCAAATCACCCCACTCGTATATAGTGAAGTTGTCAGATGGTAGTTCCCGTCATTTACATCAAAATAAGATACGCAAGTACGTACAACCCATCGGGGCAGTGGGAGTAATATATGAGTCAGACGAAGAATTCGGAGAAGTCCTGCACGCGCCTATTGACAAACCAATAAACGGCAGGCAAGATATTGAGACGTTCGGTAAGAGCAAGGGACTTGATCACTTACGAGGACATCAGAAACGAGAATTGTGTTCTTTGTTGAACGGGTTTGGCTCTTTATTCAATGGAGAGATGAGGAAAGCCAATGTAGGGTCCCACACAATTCGACTAAAACCGGGCGTAGAACGGAAACAACCGCACATTTATAGGATACCCGAGTCATTTAAACCGCAGGTCGAGAAGCAGATTGAGGAGTTGATAATGAGGGAGCTCATTGAACCGTCTACAGCGGAGATTGCCTACCCCATAGTTTGTGTGGCAAAAAAGGATGGTACTGTACGGTTGTGTTGCGACTATCGAGGTCTCAACGCGGAGAGTCAGATTGTAGCGTTTCCAATGCAAAATTCGGATGAATTAAGATTTAAGGCAGGACGTGCAAAATTCCTAACTACGCTCGACCTTTTAAAGGGATATTGGGAGATTCCGATGGAGGAGAGTTCGAAAGAACTAACTAGTTTTGTGTCACCCAAAGGGCAATACCAATGGAGGGTCATGCCATTTGGACTCTCAGGAGCCGCAGCCACTTTCCAAAGGGTTATGAACCAAGCGTTGAGGGCACACTCAGATTACGCGGAGAGCTTTATAGATGACATAATTATTTATTCTCAGACATGGGAGGACCACTTGACTCATCTAAAAGCAGTACTCCAAACCCTAAGGTCTTTGAACTTCGCGGCTAATTTGGAAAAGTGTTCCTTCGCGAAGGCAGAAGTAAGGTATTTGGGCCACGTGGTGGGTTCTGGGAAACATGGTCCAGATCCTGGGAAAATAGCGGCAATGCAGCAGTTGAACGTGCCTAAAACAAAAAAGGCACTACGGTCAGTGTTAGGGCTCATGAACTACTACAGGGAGTATGTGCCACGCTTTGCGGAAATAGCGAAACCCCTAACAGAGTTAACGAAGAAACCAGTCCCCAATGATATCCCATGGACCGATGACGCCGACAACGCGTTTAAGAAACTTAAAGAGGCTTTGTGTAAAGCGGTATATCTGTCTACACCGGATATTAATAAGCCGTTTGAAATCCACACAGATGCCTCAGCAACGGGTATAGGAGCCTGTCTGGTCCAGGGAGATGAGAAAGGCTACCCAAGACTAATAACATTCGCAAGCCAAAAGCTCACACCTGCGCAAATGAAATGGAGCGCAATTGAAAGAGAGGCTTACGCGGTAATTTGGGCTTTGGGAAAATTTGACACTTGGACGTATGGTCAGAGTATACTGTTGCACACTGACCATAATCCTTTGAAATATTTAACGGAAGGTGTACCCAAAAACGCCAGACTTCAGAGGTGGGCATTGGCTTTACCTCGGTACAACGTATCGATAGCTCATAAGCCAGGTATTTTAAATGCCGATGTTGATGCTTTATCGAGAATGTTTGAAGAACAATGCTAGTGATTTTATGATCACTAAAGATATGTTGTACTGTATCAATGGATCCCATAATATAGCAATTTATTGGGTTTGTTTACACGAAACAACTGTATTTAAGAATATGTTTTGGATTGCTAGTATTCTTTAATTAAACGGGTTAACATTTTGGTATTTTGAGTAAACTGTTTTGTTATCATAAGTGCAAAGATAGCATAGAAGTTATAATTACAGTTGTAAAATTTAAGTTTGTGAGCTCACGCATGAGAGACTCCTTTCAGGCATACTTGCCGACTTGGGGACACAAACATCAATACACCTTTTTGGGTATCTGGATTTGGAATGATGACGTTGCCCGAGGAGAGGGGTATTCGTCATTGTACTTTTTTTTGTTATGGTTTCAATTTCGGGACCAAGTGGACCCGGAATTATAAACCGGAGGGGAGGTGTGAAGTTCCCCGTAACCTCACCGGGTTTGGGACGGGTCGATGGACATAGAATCGAACTCCACTGGGGTCCCCCTCGGGTTTTTGGAAAAGGAACCCGTTGGGGGAGGGTTGAAAAGAGAAGGGACTTGCACGAAGACCAGCGAGGAAGCAGGACGCGTTGTTTTGCGCTGGAGATCGAAGGGTCTTATTCCCGACCATGTATTATACCTGTAAATACTATAGTCAAGAAATTTGTAAATAAATAAGTGAAATATGCTCATGGACTAGTGTTACTGTTTGGAGGACGACAAGGCAGAGGATTAGGAAATCAGCCTAAGGAAGAACCGTCACACAGCCCTTTCACCTGCAAGCATAAATACCATTTTTACAAATGGACTTTCCCAAGATCATATGCTTTCTCACTAGAGCTCAACAAAAGCCTTTAAGAAAGAAACCTTTATAAAAAATATGTAAGCCCATTAATTAAATGATGACTTGATGAATCATAATTTGAGCAGGGCTCCCATGGGTCAGGGAAAACCTGGAAATGTCAAAAAATTTAATTTGTCTAAAAAGTTGGGGAAAATTACGAATTTTTGTCTAACACCTGGAAAATTGCCTCCATGACCTGGAAAATTATCAGATTTATACAGTTTCATATCACTTTATTTTATGAATTGAATTTTTCAACCTATTTAAAAAGAAACAGTTAATATTTAACAGGTAAATAATTTTGTTTGGTCCACTGGCTTAAATTGAAGAATTTCTTGCTTATGATAGTACACTAAATCACAAATGGGGGAACACTAAATGTTAACTATGAGTAATTTTTGAAATTTAACATCAATACTTTTTAGTGTATTGTTTATAGGCCTAGAATACAATATGCAATCATTCAAAAACAGGAACTGTTCTCCAAAATTACTAAAAAAAGTTTTAATTTCTAGATCCGTAGATTACAGATTTTTGACATTGCTTTCCTTTAGGTTACAGTTTTGGGACATTGCTGGCCTGTATGTTGCACAACTTTGGTATTTCCCAAAGTCCTTTGACTTTAGGACATTGTGTTATTACATTTTTGTCACATTATTATTATTATTGTTACATTACATTGTGTCAGACAACTAAAGTTAATTTGCACGTTAGAAAGAAATCGTTAATTTGTGTATTTGAATGATATAAATATATATATATATATATATATATATACTAGCTGACCCGGCAAACGTTGTTTTGCCTCATAAATTATTTCTAGTTTCTAGATAAATTCTAGTGTAGACAAAAAGTAACTTACTTATTATAAGTGTGTAAGTATGTGGTATATGCGTGAAATGGGCATGGAGCGCTATGAACGATAAGGGAATATAAAAATAACAAACGCCAAACAATATTATTTTCAAGTTATTATAGTTTATTTCTTAAAATTACATATCACATATTAATTACGACAGTAACACTAACAAACAACATCAATCTTTTAATGCTATAGCGTAGACAATATTTTTTGTTAGCCCATCTTTAGCGAGCACAAACAAACTGGATGGTTTACCGACTCGAGAGCATGCTACGTACAATTGCCCGTGTGAAAAACATGGTGTACTCAAATCTAAGCCACAAACAGACATCGTTTGGCCTTGGGATTTGTTGATTGTCATTGCAAATGCCAATCTAATCGGAAACTGAATTCGTTTGAATTGAATTGGCACATCTGTAGGTATGATAGGAATCCGTGGTATTAAGATATTTTCACCTTTGAACTTGCCATTTAAAATGCTGGCTTCGATAACGTTTTTCATCAATTTTCGAATGACTAATCGCGTACCGTTGCACAACCGTGGCGGGTTTAAATTACGAAGCAAGATAATTGGAGATCCAACCTTCAATTGTAAATTATGCGGTGGCATGCCTGGCAAATCCAGTGAGTTCAAAAATTCTGTGGGAAAATTGACAGCTTCGCTGGCATCGCAAACTGTATCAATAGATTTGTATGATACCAAGTTCCCTGGCAACAACTGTTGTATCTTCAAATTTAAATTGTCAACGTCTGCATTTTTTGCTGCTAAAATAGCTATTTCTGCAAGCCACTCATGATTTATGTACTGTGTGTGTACATCGGGAAATATTTGTTCAATGAGAGTATCTTGCGAATCAGCGATTGTGCAGAAATCGGTCGGTAATTTTACGTATCCAGTTTCATCTGTAGCAACTTTTCCATCACCGATATCTAAGAGTTGTTTTGAGAATGTTTCAGCGGATGGATCTTGAAGCATTTGAACGCGCATATTTACTTTCAGCTGTACTTTTTCAACATTACGCCACAATGGAGATGATTTTAAGCAAGCGTTGATCTCATCAACGTATGTTGAACGTGGAATGACGGGAAGTGTTTGTCTGAAATCACCTGAAAGCACCAACAGAGTGCCGCCAAATAGTTTGTCGTTGTTTTTAATATCTTTCAATGTCCTGTTCAACGCCTCAATTGAATGTTTGTGTGCCATAGTACATTCATCCCAGATGATAATTTTACACTGTTTCAGCACGGTGGCCATGGACGATTGTTTTTTAATGTCACACACTGCGTCAGGGTTATTTTGAATATTTAGTGGCAGCTTAAATACTGAATGAGCTGTTCTGCCTCCATCCAATAAAGTTGCCGCAATGCCCGATGATGCAACGGCCAATGCGATGCCATTATTTGATCGTATTTCAGCAAGAATTAGTGAAATAAGGAATGTTTTGCCAGTTCCACCCGGTGCATCCAAAAAGAAGAACCCACCTTGTCCTGCTGAAACTGCGAGCAAAATGCGGTCATAAATGGTTCTTTGTTCGTCATTCATTAGTGGGACATTGCGAGTAACAATCGCTGCCATTTCTACAGTGTTGTACTGCAGTTCACGATTCATTTCTGTGTTAATTAAATCAGATGCAGTTAGATTTGGCGAATTCATACCGAAATGAGTGAGTGATAAGTTGGTAATGACAATGCAAAGATCATCAATAGCAATCAATGCTTCATTGTACATAGCGTCGCTGAATGTTATCGTTAGATCGTTGCACCGTGTACGATGTTGATGCAATATATCATCAGTCATTAAATCTTTGTGATTATCCCACAATATCTGTGCTCGAGCTGGGAAACATGTAGTCAACACTATAGCGAATAGTAGACGAATTTGTATTGCTGTACAGTTCAATGCAGCTTCAGCAAGCATACACTCCCACTGGTTGTCGTCTTCCAGCAAGCCGAGTGCAAGGCATGCGTCTTTATATGTCGGATATTGTTGCCCATTCACTTTACGTATATCTTGAAATGATAATGGGCCAGTAACATTAACCAACAACAGTCGAAGATAAAAGCACTCAGTGTGTCTTGGATTGACTGTAAATAATCGCCCCAAAGCGTTCGATTTAAATAAATCGAGACATGCATCAACTGGTGAGCCTTGCTTGCGGGGCATCCATTTTTTTGTTTGAGCCCATGTGAAATAGTGTGGTACTTGTGAATAGAGTAATGTTCTTGCAAAGGCACCAAAATCATCCGTACTATTACACAATTCAAAAAATGCAGTGAGTGTAGTTTTAGGTGGATTTGTAGCACGATCAATCACTGTCTCGTTCGTGAAAAATACACGCTGACCGTTTTCAAGATGGACGGCTAACTGAACAACTGCTGGATCCCGTTCATGAATTGGAAAACCGAAGATACGCCAAGCAGCTTCATTGGAGCTGATGTACCGACCAATTTGGTAGAGCGTAATTTCATCGTTTTTATCCATTGGAGGAGCATTTACATTAGTATTTTCTACTCTAAACAGAGCCATATCACTGCCTTTATGGACATACTTGCAAATATATTTGATGCTCTTCACAGAACTGCAAAACTCAACATTAATATGAGCATTGTATGTCTTGCTTAGCAGAGGCGAATACGGCACCACCCAACGATTGTCAATGTCAATGTCTGTGTTGCTGATATTTTTAATAAATGATTGTCCGCCATTATCGGGACTTCTTCGACGATATATTGGATATCCGTCGGTATTTGTTATCGTATCATTAGTGAAATCTTTAGGGAAATTTTTAGTACATTTTCCATCTGCCATGCAAGGCGATGAACGATGAAGAGTACCGCATGGACCATGGATCATGTTTGCTGTAACAATATCAAACAGCACTTGGTCAGTAGACGGATCTGGAATTTCCGCAGAAATGATACTATCGATTTCTTCAGGACGGATTTTATCGATTTACCAAACCAAAATGTGCGCATGAGGTAATCCTCGCTTTTGCCATTCAACTGAATACAGCCAGCAACGTGTGGGACCGAATACATGTAATTTAGTAATGATACTTATTAGAGACTTCAACTTTTGTCTGAATACACGTGCTGTAATGTCATGACGATGTATTGCATTTTGGCCAGGCAATAGCAAAGATGTAATATCTGGCCATTTTGGATTACATGTGAACGTGATAAATAAACACGGTCGTCCATATTCGCGCACGTAAGCCATAGCATCCTGTATATATTCTTGCATATGACGTGGACTGCCTAAGTACAATGATGGTAAAATGACAGAGTTACCAATTTCGGCGACGTCGGCGTTGTTGTTAATAGCGTCTCGTAAGTGAATGTACTCTTCCGCACGCAGCTTGAGTTGATTATATCGTAAGTATCGTAGTTGTTCGCCCTCTATCTTCGCGTACATGTCGACCATGAATTGTTGACAAAGCTCACGACATCGTAGAATGACGTTGTCCAGGCCGCGCCGAATCATTTATCGGTACGCATAATAATCTTTCGAGCTAACGTTCTTGTTTGTTTCAGCTCCTGTAATAATATATTTATGAATATTAATTTAAATTAATTCCGTTCAATAATTTAATTGTTTTGTTAAATGGTTAATGATCAAGTTCATAATAAATGAAGTACCTGATACGGGATCTCGTTGTTTTATGTTTATGCAATATCCGTCTTGCCCCTTCCAGAATATTAGCGGATATTGGAGAGCGTCATATGAACGATGTGTATCAGCAATGAACTGAAGATTATTATTTCTTCTACGAATCACAATTTCTCGTGTACCTGTACGATCGCCAACCATGATTCCAGCAACGTCTTCAACAACAGGTGCATTGAATCTACGAATATGTTCTCCAGCTGGTGTTTTATCAGGATTAATGACAATAGCGTGATTATCGCTTTGTAATTTGTGCATGTGTGATTTGAATATTTTCAACAATTCATTGTGCTCGTTCAATAGAGCGTCCAAGTCGCTGACGATGCGCCTGGCAAAAATTGAATCAAGGTTATTATAGTCACAACGTGCATTCACGCGATTGGCAAGTGCGCTTCCGGAATCCTCGCCGCCCATGAAGTAGATTTGTAAAAATGTATGTGGTTCGTTTGGCATTGGCAGCAATGAGCCCATTTTATGATAAACTTGGCCTCTGATTTTGAATGTAGAATTGTATTGTTGACCATTAGCATTAGTATTTCGAACTATTTCTGTTGCTCCAAACGATGTCATTTGAAAGCATGAATTGAATGTTCGAATTGACTTCAGGAATACGTTAGAATCTGGATCCGTGCCGATAAGTAAACCGTTCAATGGTTCAGGTGGTGTTTCAATTTCAGGTAGTTGCACTTTTCCTGACGCGCAACACATCCCAGGTGGCTCATTTTTGAATTTGAGAGCATGACAATGCGGACATTCCTTATCCATAGCACCAATTACCACTTTTGAATGAGCATAATATTCAATATCGGGCTCATACTGGAATGCTAGACGCAAAAATGAATCAGATGTACCTGTTGGCGTTGTTGGTCATTTGTTCTGCGTCTATTAACCGTAAAACGGCGTGATTGTCGTTGTTCTAAACGTATAACTTCATTGCGCTCAACTCGTGTATCTTCTGATTGTTCTTGACGCAATTGCTGCATGCTCACACGTGCATCAGCATTTTGTTGCTGGACTTGTTCTTCGGTTCTTTGGGATCTTTTATCTCTCATACTTCTGGACCTACTTGTATTACGGCTCAAATCAGCCCCTTTGCGTTTTCTTGGCATTGCTCACTGTACAAAACACATATAAATAGAATTAATGAAATAACTTCATTGCGCTCAGCTCGTGTATATTCTGATTGTTCTTGACGCAATTGCTGCATGCTCACACGTGCATCAGCATCGGCCAGGATTATAGCGAAAATATTAGTTTTGTGAAAAAAAATTTGAAACAATAGTTGTAAAAAATTCAAATAGTTATATAAAAAAAGTATACTTACAACACAAAAGCCGTTGTTGGTTGGAGCTCGTGACACGTGTTGAGTACTTTTAAGGTTATGTAAATCATTGTTTAACTAAAACTTGATTAACTGAACTAATCGTGCCAAATACACGCGCGGCAAATTTTAAGAATCTAAGATTGGTAACACTAAGCATATATAAGGATTAAACTTTAATAATAAAAATAAATGTTTATTTTCTTAAAAAAATTTTTAGATTTTTAATCGAAGTACAGTTAAAAACACTATAATTGATCAGTTATCGAGCGGGATGAAAAATGATTAAATTACTAAAATGGCCATAAAAAATAGGTGTTGGTGATAAAAAAGTAAAAATTAAGGGTTGTATGTATTTTTTAATGCCACATTATAAAAAAATAAAAACAAAAAATTTCGTCAAAAAATTAAAAAAAATAAATGTTAAGGGTGAACAACCCTTATCACTTAGGGGTATGGAAAATAGATAGTAGCCGATTCTCAGACCTACTGAATACGCATATAAAATTTGGTAAAAATCGGTAAAGCCGTTTCGGAGGAGTACGGTAACTAACATTGTGACATGGAAATTTTATATATTAGATATATATATCATTCAAATACTCAAATTAACGAAAGAGCAAAATAAAATGCAGGGGTATTCAGCCAAAAAATGAAAGTTAAAACTAACCATGCGAGCGCGCTGAGAGCTGCAGACTGTTTATAGATAGCTCTGCACAACACGCAAACGATTATTAAAGAATTCAGTTATTCAAAATGGCAAATCCCATAAAAAAAAGCTCAATGTGTCAAGTGGATGACCCCATAGTATGGCCGCCCTGGTCTCCTGACACTACTCCACTCGACTTTTTCTTTTGGGGTTAGGTAAAAGATGTTGTGTACCGAACAAAAGTTAATAGTGTCATGGAATTGAAACAAAATGATCCAAATCGATGTAGCTACAGTTGATCTTAGCATGCTGAAACGTTTGTGGATTGAATTGGAATATCGTCTTGATATTCTTCGTGCTACGAAAGGATCTCATGTGTAAATTTACTAAGGTAGTAGAAAAAAACTTTTTTAGTTATTTCATCTATTGTTGGTAACTAGTTTTGATGTAAGCCTATTCTTTTTTTTTTATATATAAATTTTTTAAGTTATACTGATCTTTTTGAGACACCCTGTATATTAATGACTGCTAATAGGTATAAAATATGACATCAGTCATTAGTTATAAATTGTTAATGCTTTAAAATTAGAGTCGATTTGAATATTTTAAAATTAGAATTTTGTTTTTCTCAGGTTTTCAAATCATGGATTTGTTTAATTCTGTAAAGTTTTATTACTAATTCCAAATATTTTGGGTACGGTTGATTTTCGTGGTATTTTAAATAATATATATTTACACATCATACAAAAGGAAAACATGATCGTGAAATAAAAATAACTTTATCCTTGAAAACTCCGGGAGAAGTTATAATTCTTATAGAATTAATCAAGAAAAAAAAACGTTCTAAAAATCTAAGTTTCATTTTTAAAAATTTATTCAAAGGATCATTACAGCCGTAAAGCAAAAAATAAAAATGAAAAAATAACTTATTTAAAAAAAAAATTCTTTGCAATCTTATTGAGATTGTTGCTACATCACGTACCAAATTAGGTCACGATCGACACCGTCGCCATTTAATATCGATCGTTACACGTTCCAGAACACGTGCCTAGCAATGGTATTAATATTTTATCTGCTAAATTCTCTTTATTTTTCAATAAAAAAAACTATTAATCTGATGAAAATTGCAACATAAATTAAACTGGCAAAAAAAACGGCATATTGTTTGTTACGTCATTGTGACATCGCATTTTAAAATAAGAAAAGTATGTTTACAGCAAAGAAAATGCACAATAACATATAAAACTGCTTAAAAACTTTTAAAAGTTTTTTTAATGACAAATCAATGCAGTTTAAAGTATTTACAAAACATATTTTGCTTCAGATATAGAGCTATATCGATCGTTACTCTTTGACATCGCGAAATGCTAGAATGTCTGTAGTTTTGTTTGTTTGTTAATTCTTCAAAATTTTAAAGTAATTATGCCATCTATTGATCAAAATAGTAAACAAACTATTTTTATTCTCTATTCATTTATTATTTTTTTCTGCAATTCTGGAAAACACATTAGAATTTATTTTCTGGGTGATGTACTGATCAGTTAACATTTTAGATGTCAAAAATCCTACATTTTTCTAACTAAAGAATTTAATTTTAAGGATATTTACATCAAACTGTTGTAATAAATTATACTATTTCTTGTGTCTGAACAGAACTAAAAACCCATTGAGAAAAATAATTAATTTTAAGAATTAAATTTACTTGCTGTCAAAGCTTAAAGTTATGAAATGTTTCTTGTACCCACCTTTTGAGAATTACCCAAATCGTTTAAAATCAAGTATGTTGGATTATTTGAATGTTATTTTAATACAAAATTACTTGTGCTTTGTGTATTAATTTTTGTATTTATTTTTTTATACTAGAAGGGATAAGAAAATTGTTTTTTTTATCGACTCAACCGCAGCAATTCAGGCTCTTACTGATAGAAACCACGTGTATTCAATGGCAGAGGCACAATGCAAAGAAACTCAGTCGCCTCATTGAGGGTGGTGGTGAGATTGTTCTCCAGTGGATTCCAAGTCACTGTGGGATAAAGGGTAACGAGGAAGCTGACAGATTGGCTAAATCGGCCCTCTCCCTGCCCCAACCTTCTCCACCTCTCCCTTTGCGGAACTGCAGGACTTACATAAATTCTCAGTTTAAGAAACAAAGAAAACTGCAGTATCAGAGGGATATACAGGGAAGGAGTTGGGATTGCCTATTGAGTAACAAGGGAAGAATCCCTACTGATCCAATAAGAGGGATTGGAGTGGCCTGTTTCCGCTTATTAACTGGACATGACTATCTTCAACAACACCTACATAAGATTGGGGTGGCTACCTCCCCGATCTGTCCGCTTTGTAGCGATGGTTTTATGAACAGACAACACCTTGCGGAGTGCTCTAGTTTACAGGACATTGACACCAGGGGGGATACTTCTCCCCAAGGACTTTATTCGCTATATTGGACGGCAAGACAGCGTATGGCCAAAAGGCCTTAAGCTGGGCGTAGGATAAAAAATTTATATATATATATTAATTTTTACAGTGTATAATTCTTCAATTGGTTTTTATTATTGGCTATCGATTTTAAAATTATTTCTTGGGTTTCGAACTTAAAAATGTCGTAAATTGTTTAAGTATAACCTGGAATTTTGTAAAAATTTGTCTGGAAAAGTTGGAATTTTATTTCTAAAATAGAGTGGGAACCCTGCTTGAGATACTGATGATTCTAAGTAAAATTCAAAACTGTTTTTTCTGTTTTTATTTTTACTGAACAAAGTAAAAATGTACAAAAGTCAATAGATTTGTGTAACAAATATTAAAATAAATTTTTTTCTTAAGTATGTAACATATTACACCATTAGTATCTTTCATTGAGAGCTTTAAAATATCCTGCCAGTACAGTTACTATTTTTTCGGCATTATAGTGTGCTTGCAGAAAACAGTGAATTTATACAGACATCCTTTAACCTCACTCTTATTTTGGATATGAATTAACCTGATGAAGAGAATGCCCGTTCCAACTCCACTCAAGTACAAAAACTGGCCATTCTCTTTCTAAATATCATGTAACTTTTTATCTGCTACTTTCATGTTAAGAATCAATGTTTATTCTTATTCCTGCTTTTTTTTCATATTCTACCATTTGCTCTCTCATTGGGTGGTACTTTGGAGAGCCAGAATGTAGTTCAAACCAGAACATCAAATCTGGGCAGATATATTTTCTAGAAAAAGTTACCCAGTTCTTGTTCCTATTCATATAAGATTAGTTCAATGTGCATTGCCATAAGAATACTGTAATTTAGCATAGAATGAAGTGTGTCGTCCATTTTGTTTGTTTACAAAATATGTCGCTTCCTTCACAAAAAGATAGTACTGCGCATGCGTTAACTATCAACCGAAAGTTAATCCACTAATTTCGAAGATCAAAATTTAACACTGAAATGGCAGTTTAAATCTCAGACCAGGCATTGTGAATGTGGTTTCTTCAATAATCTGGGGATTATTGTTGAACTGAGTTTTAACTCAGACATGTGAATATAGTCATACGTTACTGAAGCACGCATACCTGTTATTTCAGAATAAATAGGTTTATTGAAAACTGCAGAGGTTTGGGGTTGCCAATGCATAATACCAAAAAAACAGTTTTCATCTTTCATAAAATTGGTTTACCAGTTTCCCATAACCCCGGTTTTGCAATTACTATTCTCAATTCACATTACCACTAGATAAACACGCTACTACACTAGACACGCTACTATACTTCTGTGATAAAGTGTTTGCATTTGTAAGAAAATTAAATGTTTGGATGAATAGCTTTAAAATTATTCTTACTTATTAAAATCTTCCCCCTATTAAACAGCGTTTTCTGTCATTTATTTATGCTAAAATCTTTTTTTAAGATTAGTTTCATGTCAATTTTTAGAAAATGAGCCGGAGCCAGTGCTTACTCCAAATATTTTAGCCTAAGAGAACCACTCGACACTTGGGCGGATAATTTTGATGGAGAAATAAATGCAATATTCATGGCCATCAGAGCTATTGGAGAACCAGATTAACAAAATATTGTCATTTTCGTCGATTCTCAGGCGGCGATTCAAACAATTACAAATTACACTTTATTGCCCACTGAATTTGAGCTCGAATGTAAACAGCACATTGACTCTCTTTTGCGTTCTGGAAGAGAGATTGTCTTCCAGTGGATCCCTAGCCATTGTGGCATTTATGGAAATGAACGGGCTGACACTTTGGCTAGGGAGGCTTCATCTTTGCACCCATCTTCCTACCAAGTCCCTCTTCGAATTGCTAAGAGACTTTTTGGGAGCAAAATCAGACTTGGTACAATTTCTGCTCTTAGGAATATGGCAGATGGAAAACCATGGGCTTGCCTTCTGGATGGCCAACAGCGCTCACGTCTTTCCCTCCTTCCCAGGGCAGAAGGAGTTGCAAATTTTAGAATTATTAATGGACATGACTATCTGCAGGCCCACTTACATAAAATCAACTTGGTTGATTCACCTCACTGTGTACTTTGTGGCACCTCGCATATGACTGGGGAGCATCTCTTTAGTTGCCCCTCTCTATCTAACGTCCGCTCCAGTGATGACTTTCGGGACCTCACACCTTCTGGAGCTACTTCGATTTTATACTGGACTGCAAGACGCCTCATGTCCAAAATGACAATGGCAGGCGTAATTTAAAAACAAAAAAAACACATTTTAGAAAATCTGCTTTACTCTAGTCCCTTTATGTTTGATTTTGACTTCACTACCTACATTTAAGGTTTCCTTGTAAATATGATTCATTAAAACTTTGGTTTGGCGAAATGCATTTCCAAAATATTTTCGTCCTAAGGGAAAATCTTCTTTTGGAGTATTCAGGCTGCATGTCTCTGAGGTACTCTAGTAGTCTTTTCTTTTCCCATGGGGTTTACTGCCTGTAAACATGAGCGGTGCACTCCTGAGATACTCAAGTGATCTTTTTTGGCTTTCATCCTCTAATAAAAATCACATACGGCCGTATTCACAAGTCCGAGTTAACTCGAGGATCAGCAATAATCCGCGAGTTATCGAAAAAACCGTGTTCACAAGTCCTGATCCATGGTTTAAACTACCGGTTCGGTGTTACATTTTGATCCTCCGAAATCGGCGAGTTAACTCGCGAGTAAGAGTTACGCATGAGCAGTACTACCTTTTCAGCCAAACAGCATAATGGATGACACGTTTCATTCTATGCTAAATTACAGTTTTCTTGCGACGATTAGATTGGACGTATCATAACGGAACACCTGCTGCATAGCAGCTCATGTCCTCATCATAATATTGCTTAAATGGAAAATTTAAAACATAATTTTATTGAAATTCAAAATGAAAATAAAGGTAGCTGCGTAATCTTTTAAACAAGCAGCTTGGCGAAAAGATAGATGGCGGCACCTCCGTCAACAAAGTCGGAGAGAGCGAACTGTAGAATATGACCATGGCAAATACAAATTCGTCGTAGAATAAAAATTATTCTGTTGGTTTATTACGAATGAAAGAAAATTGACAGTGCAAGTTAATTTTCACGACACCAACACACACCCATACTGACAAGTACAAAGATAATCAGATTACATTCATCTGTCAAGACATTGTGTACAATTCTTTCTTGCTAAACTTAGGTTTCCATAAAAATCCAATTTGAAATTAAATACCTTTGCATTTCTTTTTCCCAAACCCATATTAAAATGCTGTGTGAGTCCTATTTATTCACAATTTGGAATCAATTCTACGGCGAAGTACGTGCTTGATCAGTATGAATGCAGATTCGGGCATCGTAACCAATGTAAACAATATCATGTGATCGTGAGGAGACGGTAGTTGCCAATCACACACGAGCATCTCATTTTAATCCCAGGATCACTTAACCCGCCGTTTGAGAATACCATTCTTGATAATCCTCGAGTTAACTCTTACTCGCGGATCAACTGATCCTCGAGTTAACTCGAGACTTGTGAATATGGCCGATAGAGTCCTAAATTACCTTGTAAAGAATCATCGAGGCCAAGAATGTCTTTTTGTGATTTATTTTCGGACATCAAACAAACGGTACAACAAACGATAATATTACGCTGAAATACATAAATTCAAGTTTCTATAACAAGGAGGGAGCTCATCTAGAAAGCTCACACCTGAAGCCGTGCCATTCAGGAAGTCTTTGAAATTATTTTGAATCACATTACTTTTCGAACGATCACGTGGTCTCGCCGAGAGTGTCAGCAAGAAGCTCCACTCTCAACAACACCCATGTGGTACATTCCTATTCTCAACATATCTCAATAAGATTGCATCTTAAAATCTTTTCAAGTCCGTTCCAGTTTGTCCTTTTGTATATTTATTGAAAAACAACAGAACAATAACAAGAAAAATTGGTAGATGCATTACATAGTGTGGTTTTCCTTTGACCACGTCCAAAATCAATTTGATCTGATTCCCCATCGGGTAAGAAAGATGCACGTTTTCAATTCTCTTTCATAGGGATTATCAAAAGTCTGTTGCTAAGTTGCCACACATCTCATTCTATTTCGTAATCCTTCATTTTTGCCATTAACGACATTTTTTACAAAAACTTTATCCAGCTTGCCCAAATATGGCCCTTGTGCCATAAACCTTAAAACAACCAACCCAAATATTTTCTTTTATGCTTCATTTTTATAAATCCTAATTTCTTAGAAAATTTACGAGTTGTAGTATTGAAGAGTTGCAATACAATTTCATGTTAAGGAGGGGCAAAGGTTTATTAAAGTTTGAAAACCATTACACACTAGAATAAGTTTTTACTGTATTAATTTTTGTCTATTACTTTGCAATATATTTTTCGTTTGTGCATTTGTCCCGCCAAGTGATGGGTATTGACTAACAGGGTTGGAAAAACCTTTTAGTACTTGTCTACTCCTGAAAGCATGAGTCATTAGCCCTGCTTTAGATTACAATTCACAGAAGTTTGAAAACATCCCTTGTAAAACTATTATACCTCTTTTTTGTACCTGATTTTAAAGTGACGCTGTCATTGTTTCTAGGCATATGTGGTACTGGGTCAGTTCCTGGTGCTAAAGAAGCACAAGGAGCTCTTCGTGGACTGGATGAAGGACATCTGTGGAGCCAATTCCAAGCAGGCCTCAGAGTGCTACCAGTGCATCTCAGATTGGTGTGATGAATTCCTATAGTGCCCGAATCTCTTCCTGTAGAACATTGGGCTGCATAGTTACTGGCAAACTGTACGATCAGTGAATTCCAGTTTTTTCTGCTGTCAATTTCCACAAAAATGCCCAAGAATGTTTCATTTTACCTGACCCATACTGGGGTGAAAAAGACATTAATATTTTCTGATAATCTAAACTTATACACATAGATTTCAGACTGAATTTTGGTTTACGTCAAATAATTAATTTGAATCTGCTCTGAGTTGATAGAATATATACTTTGAACCTAATTCCTCTTGCTTCAGGTAATCAAAGGGGTTGCTGCTTTATTTGCCACATTGGTCAAATAACCTGCTTCAAAAGATATTCCACTCCATATATTGGACATGATAAATTTGTACATTATTAATATTAATTACTTTTTGCCTTTGTTTATAAAATCCAAGTCTTCAGCCCTAGGGTGTTAAATAGGTTAAGAGTCAAACAATTCTTTTATTTTCAATAGAATTGCCCTTTGCACCAATACATTTTTAGAATGGTTAATTAGCTTTTTCTATATCTCTAAAAAATAAACTGAATTTTTTTCTCAAACTGCTGAAATAGCTTCTTTGTCACTTACAAATTTTTTCTGCTCAGATCTGACTTCAATTCGGAAAACAAAATTTTTAATTTGAAATTTAAGTGAGTTTTTAAAATTTTTGGGCAATAGCACTTTTGATGCTATCTGAAATGCTATTGACGCTAGAGGAAAAATATTTGTACTGCAGTACAACAAAGCATGGAGTGGGGTGAACAGATAGGCCAGCCAATTCTTGTTCTAACATCTTTGGACTTTACTAAGTACTAATTTTGGAATGTAGTATAATTTATAATACAAGAGTTCCTCTTATTTGAATTTTCATCACTTGCAAATAGCCTCAAAGTAATCAGGTCGTTTTTCGAAACAAAACTTATGGATGCTGTTTGCCAGACAACAGAACAGAAGAGAACATTTTTAGAACATTGCCTGCAGATTTGTGGTGTGTTGTAAGGTGCCAGATCTGATGTGTGCCAGCAAGTATGTGGTTTCAAGGACAAATGCTTGTGTTTATCGTCAAAACAAATTGTCTAGTGTGTTTTGATGGTCAACAAATACCTTTGTATGATAGACAAACTAACATTTGTAACATTATACTTTGTTCGGTGAAAGTGAATACTACCAAGTGGAAATCAGCAAAATTAATGCTGTGACTAGCGCACATAAAAAATAACACAAAAATCATGCAGAAGCAAGATTTTTTAAACTTTTTTTGGAACAATTTTGATTGCTAACATTCTATATTGTTGAATAGATTGGCTAAAACTAACAACTCAAACATGAAATATCCTGTAAAATTTAGTTATTTAATATTATATGTATTACCAACCAAATTGAGGCAATTATAAATGTAAAGATTCATGCAGAAATCTAGAATGCCTTGGTGATGTTGCAGTAACTCTTTAGTTGTGACAAGGCGTCTTCTTTCGCTGAACAGACTAAAGTATCATTGAAGCCTTGATGTTTATTACCTAAAAATGGCAGGATAAAGTAGACTTTAAAGTGTGATTTTAAAATAATTTCTAAATGTTACTGTTTGGTTTTATTTTATTTTTTAATAAATCAGTAATAAATGTGTATGCAACTTATTTATTCAGACTGGAAGAATTATTTTTAAACAATTTGGCTGCACTAGGCAGTCAGTGTCACCATCTTCTATTGCATAACCACATGTAGAGTACACAATGATCTTATTACATTTCTCATGCAATCAGTCAATTAGTAGTAGCATCTATAGAATTCAACCATTGCTAAATTCTAGAGAGGGCAGAGCTGTGAGTGACTTATCAGCCCGAAACAGTAAACTAACAGTCAGCCATAAAGCAGATTCCTATTGACTAAAATTTTAGACTTCCCCATTCTATTTCCATTGGCTGCAATTAGGTTCTCTGAGCCACAATGTTGTCCGGAGTTGCATGTAAAAATTGTTAATATACTATTCATGATAATACAACTGCATTTTAATTTTCAGTTGATATATGTATAATGAAATTCACAAAGAAATTAAATTGACTTGTTTTTGTGAAACGCATGCATCGCCTCTGGCCCTTGTTTCCATGTTCAAATCCCAGTCTTGGCATGAACATTCATAGTGGCACTTTAATCAAATCTAATTAGCCCATGGTACAAAGAAAAGGACCATAGAGGGACATGCCAAACCTATGCATTTCTAAGGATTAATGTAAAGGATTGAAATTTTCTCAATGTTCAGCAGAAATGTTGTTAATATTTTACTTTTTGTGCTTCATTATGGGTAGAAGTTGTTAAAAATTGAATGTGATGCAAAAAAGCAAACTTATAAATAGAGCATGTTCAGAAAGGTAAAACTATTAAAAAATATTTTAAAAGAAAAAATTCATAAAACTCCCCCCCCCCAAAAAAACCATATTTGACTTAAAGTTTTTTTTTTTTTTTTTTAGTTTTATGCCGAACTTCAACTCTACTATCAATTTTCTGTTGGCTTATTTTTAGAATTTTTCTGTTGGTGTTTTCATCAAAACAAATTACTTTAATAATAGCATGGGGACCTCTCTCGACTCCTGACGGTCTCTTCACAGAAAAAATAGCTTGTAAAAAAGTGGTTCTTCCAAGTTTTTGCATACATGTTTTTTAAACATTTTTTGTTTTTAATAATGGCCAATAAAGATTTTAACTATCAGGATATGCTGAAATGTGCCGAAGTTTTAACATATTAGGAAACCTATTACTTGTCATTAACATGTAGGCCTTAGTCGTATATATCTTCATACAGGATGAACCCAAATTCAGAGTAGGTGAGGTATCTATAACTTTTTATTAATAAGCACATTTGAGTGACATTACATACAATATGAATGTTTGCCATATATTAGTTTACCAGGTATGGATTTCTTTTTAATGAGTTCCATTTGATGATTCTCGATTAAATTGTTCACAACATTAGTTAATGTTTGAGACTAGCGCCCAAACTTCTGCATTAATATTCTTGAACTATTCGCATACACCCACTCCACAGGAGACATTGCAGCTCTGCTGTAAAATAAGGAACCTGTTATGAATATATAATTCTACTATTTCTTACTCAATTTTCATTTGGGAAATTATCTCTGATAAATCTCTCAAGACTCAGTTATAATATGCAGCTATAACAAAAAAATTAATTACTAACAAAATTTTATTTACCTGTCAAACCTGTCCTCCATTTTAGCATACCTGGTATTGCAACATGATTTACTTGCTTATTGTTTGCAAATAAGACATTGACATTTTAAGGGTCAAAGAATGCGCTTTCTAAGAACGATTTGAATCTTATTAAAAGCTGCGTTATGCCATAAAAGATTCAAAATGAGACTAATGTCTTTCATCAGAAAGTGTACTATAGTTGTAAAAACATTGATAATATAATATTTAGTTTTGAATACCTCTAAAAACGTCCAGTACTTCAGAGTGCAATTCTATGAAATGTTACATTTGTACTTTGTTTTTCTTTCCATATTGCATGGAATCTGATGCATGAATTATTTTTAATAAAAATAGAAATTTGTTCCTTCTGTTTGTACATGATTTTAAAAAACTGATATGAGACCTTGGAAATATAATTGCCATATTTTTTAATTGAAATAGCAGCACAACTAATCTACTAACCATAAACAACCTCTCAAAATGTTTACTAAGCTATGAATTTTTGATATCTTTTACAGTATCTTTCTAAAAGTATCTTCTACATGTATATATAACAGTCTGAATCATCACATTGCTTTTACATATGCAACAACAAAAAAAAGTGTATCACTAATTACATTAACCTTTTGACTACTGCTATAGAAAAAACAAGCGTGATTCTTGTAACTTTCAAGGTACAACTACTATAATGGCTGTAGTTTTAAATTCTTTCTTAGCACGATTTTTATAACTTTCAAGGTACAATTGATGTTACTTGCCATTGTCACAATTCTTTCTAGCCGTGATTATGGTACAAGTGCTGTACCGGCCATAGTCTAATGGTTAAATCCATTGAAGTACTATTTTCAGTTTTGGGTGTTTTTTTTTTTTTTTTTTGCTGTTTTTTGTAAAAATACTTAGCAAACAAAAAATTTTTGGTGGAAATTGAAAATTTATGGAATAAATTTTTCTATTATTTGTAACACAAAATAATTTTTTAATTTAATTTTAGCACCTTTTAAAGCTTTTATACAGAAAGAACAGTTATGAAAAAAATTGCAAACAAATTCATTTGAGGAATTTTAACTAGAGAAAATTCAAAGATACTTCTATTTAAGACAGGAACTTACATCTTCTATCAATTCAAATGCTTAAGGGGCCGTCTTCATATTAAATTGAGCACCAACATAATTTCCTATGGAATACACATAATTTCCTATTCGACACACAGTTTTGAATCTACCAATATTTAACTTTATGTACCAAATTTCAGGTCATTAGGTCTTACCGTTTTGAAGTTATGAGGACAGAAGGATTGGAGCTCTTAATGCTAAATCAGTTTCTTAGGCTTTTATGGATATATTCCTAAATAATATTTTTCCATAGTGCCGATATTTTGTACCATGTTAACTGTCTAACAACCCAAATAAAATTCACCTTATATTATACTTCAAAAATAGTTTTTAGTATGTAATAATTATATTAATTTTTCAGAAAATATTATGAATTGGAATCTTACTATATTTTGATGGAAATCGATTCAGGACTTCTAATTTGACCATCCAAAATTTCAATTATTTCCAATGCATAGTTTTTGCGTTACATTAAATTTTTCTCATGGAAATTTTAGGGGCAACCAAAAGTTTTAAAAATTTCTGACAAATGTTAGATAATTCTCAAATTGTTTGCACTTGCATAATAAGTATAATCATGTAATTCTCAAATCATTTTCACTTGCAATTTAAATATAATTTAGGATTGTTTGCATGCAAATAAGTTTGAAATAGTATTCAAATTGAAATTTGGGTAGCTCTAACGACAATTAATCTCAATCTGTGAATAGCGATTTTCAATGTGGAGACGCTCCTTTAAATTGAAAGCAACTTTCATTGAATATATCTGATATAAAGAGAGTGAAGTCATGAAATTTCATATTTAGGCTAATTTAATGATGCAAAATCTGATTTTGGCATTACAATATGGTGTTCCATGGGGAATTTTGTCTATGCAAAATTTGATATGAAGACCCCTTTATGCAATTTTTTGTGTTTGAATTTGTAGAGGACGTTATATATTCCCTATGGACCAGGGAGGGCCATAGCATGGCTCTCTCAGACGAGTGATGCGGCTCTATAAAAATAAACTGTATGTATGATATAAGGTAAATTAAACTGATCAATGCCCCAAAATAATTATTTTATTTTATTTCTTATTACAAAGTTATTAAAATACATAAAAAATTTAGACTTGTTTGTGAATGCCTTACGAATGTTGACCATTTCAGCAGTTAGCTGCTGAAAGTTTGGTTGATGACTTGTTGGAGCAGTTTGCACATTCTTATTGTTTTATCATCAAAGATAAATAAATGTTTCTTTCAAATATTCCTTCCTAAAATGTGACTCCCAAAGGTGGTGTAGCTGGCCACCCTGCTATAGACTGATATCTTTGAATTTGCTGTACTATGAATAGTGCTCGAAATTAAGGGAGTGGTTAATTTTCCGCAGCTGTACATTCAATGTTTTAAAAACAAACTGTCAAGCTAGTGGGTATATATTTTCTTTCAAAGCCCCACATTAACTGACTATTTACATGTTTCCTTTATGTATATAAGCATTTTAATATATATTTGTATTTATCCATCCCTGTAATTTTAACTTAACACTGATTTAATGTTTGTATGATGAAACACAATTTAAATTAATAAAATATACAATTTTGTTACAATTGTTTCTCTACATTGTGGGTTCTGTGCATTCACACTACTGAATATTGATAGTATCTGTTGTCAGCAGCAGACTATGGGATTAAAGAGAGAATATTAAAAGAACTGTGAGAAATTGATTTAAATTTGTAATTATAAAAACTCATATTTGGCACAGTGTAAGTTGTTGATACTGTGTTAATCTTTTAGTTGTGATCTTTTATCATTGAGAAAAATCCAAAAATAAGAATATACTCTCATCTGTTTTATCGATGATGACTGGTTGAAGTTGCCTGGTTCCTCAATCTTCATGTTAATTCAGTGAGTAGCCCCAAAATAAATTCTATGTTATACAACTATATTTGAATCTACTCTATTCTGGTAATAATGGCATAATCAGAGGGGAGGCTGTGGGGTCCCCAAAAAAATTTGGCTTCATATCTGTCAAATAAAAATTTTAAATACTTTTGTGATATAAAATGATAAAAATCAGCTAAATTATTAAAAAAGGTTATTCAATTAGTGATTTACTTGGAAATATAAAAGCATGAAAAATATTTACAATATAAACCATTTCAAAAGTGACCGAGAAATAATAAGAAAATTTCTAGAAAGGATTTTGATATCTATAAAACAAAGTTATAGACTTGATATTTTGATCCAGAATAATAATGAAAATGTTCATATAGTTGGAGTTTTTCTTTGTCTATTTATTACATGTCATTATAGGTTAGATTACAAAAATGGAATTAAGATCGACATTTAATGAAATCAAGAGTTTATAATTTATGCTTTTAATCTAAGCCATGAAATTTGCTTTGGCTGCACTATGATGATGATTCTGGCAACCTTGAAAAATTTAAGTAGTACCTAAGCAACATACTTGTTTTTATGTATTTACCTAATTGGGAAACATTTATTGATTAAACAATTATTCTTTAAATGCAGTGAAAAGTATACAAACCAAGAGAAAGAATATTTTGAAAATAGTCCCAAAATGAATTTCACAACACTCAACTGAAATATTTGCAAATTATCAATTCATTTCGGATATTCAGATTAAAATATTCTTGAAGTAATATGTACACAGGAATTTTTTGTCAAAAATTGATTTCTCTAAATAAGTAAGCATTTATATATTTGTAACAAATGTTTGTGATCATAAAGGCCGAAAATGCAAAAAAAATCCTGGCTTTTCCATATTTAGCAACAGCTGAAAAACTCAATGATAAAGCTCCTGTAGGGTAGACAGCAATGTCAAATTAGAGTTCAGTTTAGATAATCCTTACACATTTTTTTTATATCTTGATTTTATTATGCAACATTTGGTTCCATGTTGCTGATGATTTTTTTAATAACGTTTTCAACTTTTCCATTTCCACTAATTTTTTAACAAACACTCTGCAAATTTTTCAAAACAAACACCAAGAAACATTTTCTGAATTACTTGATGCAAGTTCAGAAAAATTCCTATTAATCCAGCAGCAAAGTTCTCACAAATATTGTTGCTATTAATACCATTATGTTGTATGACAGTGGGATAGTGTCAATGTAAGTACCACATCTACTGTTAAAAAATTGTCATCAACTGAAACAAGAAAATCCAAGTTAAAAATAGTTTATTTTGACTTAAATCTTCACTTACATCAATTTCTATTCTGCACTTTCCCAAGAACTCTCGTCATAACTATGCTTGTCACAGAACCACATGCTTATGCACCAATTATCCTGGCAACAGAGAGACCAATTTTCTTGGCCTCTTTTCAAAGATAATTTTTTTTTCTGTCGTCCCCTCTGGAAAACATACTACACTTGTGCAGTAAAAAATCTAACAAAAATAAATTAAAAGTGTATCTTTGTCTATAATTTTTTAATTTCACCAAAATATGTATGTTGCTGTAAAATGTTAGAATTTCAAATATACAAGTTCAGAAAGAGAACAACTTGGAATTATAAAGTTAACATTGTTAATGTTTTCTTAGAGAGTGACTTAATAATGCCATACATACTTCAAATATTCAATATTATACTGTCAACATTCTTTCAGTTCTGTCATGAGTTTATCTGTAAAAAATATTGTTTTCAAGTTCCTTAGGGTTTATATATTCCAAATATTACCTTGAATTCTAGGTAGTGACTGAAAAATTTCAACTTGCCATGAAGAATTTACGTTTAATAACTGACAAAATCGCTCCAATGCAATTTGCATCAAACCAATATTCACCATTTTTTTCTCGAAGTAAACGATACTTTTCCGTTTGATAAAAAATACTTCGAAACAGAAGTCTTATTGGAATATCCTGAGTATAATCAGTAGGCCCTGAATAAGTACAAAAATTGTTAGTTAAGATATTTCACATACAGTGCACCTCCATAACTGTACACAATTAGGAAAGTCTAATAGTGTGATTTGAGTCTTCTTACCTATTTATAGAATTGTACTTGACCTGTACTATCAGCTATTCATAGTAGACTTGATATAATATGGCACAGATTATTGCTGTTACACTTGTAAGAACCTGTGCAAGTCAGTAGCATCTTATTGACCACTTTTTCTCCACAACACCCCTATATCCTCCTCTGAAGGGAGGGGGGTGCAGTACTGTCCAATTCATGTATTGTCCACTTTGAGAAACTGGTCCTGGTATTTTTTACATATCTGGTTAGTTGATGGTTAAACAAGTACCTTTTTCAGAGCTCTATCCTCAGTTCAGCTAATATGCAAAGTTAGATGATTTATCAAACTTCACCTTCAAGACAGCATGTCACGTATTATGTGCTTTGAACAAGATAAAATTCATGCTTGTTTACTTTCAATTTAATGATTGAGTTGCAGACAATTTTATTTCATTTCTCATGACCTATTTATCAAATGATTTGTTAATGTAATTTTATTATGAGTGATTTTTTTTTTCAGAACATGTATTAGATTTGCATACAATTACATTTTAAAATAAAACTTCTTTCACAATATTTCAATTTTGTGCGTAAACCACACTCTGACATTTATATCATGGTTTAAGAGTCATCCCTTGAAACACTAGATGTAGTTTTGAAAAATACCCCAAACCACCCTTCATTCAAATTTTCACAGTAGAGCAAATTCAAAGATGCATTCACCAGGGAATGTCTTCTATACATACATATACATAAGGGGCTGTCTTCATATTAAATTGAGAACCAACTTCTGAATTTTCAATAGCAACCCCCAATGCTAAATCATTTTTATAAAAATCCTATAGCACTGATATTTTGTAGAATGTTGCTATTAATGTACCCAGTATACATAATGCTTCTTCTTTTAGATAATTTTAGTTTGCAATTATTAAAAACAATAGAAATTTTAGTTGTAATTATTAAGAACAATAGAAAACACAAATAGGAATTTTGATATATTTTGACAGAAATCAATTTGGACTTAATTTTACCACACCAAAAATTTATTTCTTTGCTCTTGATAGTTTTTGTGCTACTTACATTTGCTTCCCTTCAGTGATTTTAGGGGGCATCCAAAAACTATGATACACCTGAGAAATGTGTAATTTTTTTAAAACAGCTATCATTAACTGTTAAAATTGAAGTCAATGGTGAAATTAAACATTAATATTCATTACTGTTCTTTCCAAATTTCTCGTTCATCAAGATTGACCAATTTTGTTAATGACGAGATACCCTGTTGAGACAACCACCAAGAGCGTGTCAAGGTTCTTTGTAATTAAGCAACAAATTTATATTTTCTAATTGACAAAAAATCTGAATCTATGAATAGCAACTTTTGATGTGGAGATAATCCCTGAAATAGACAACAGCTTTAACACTGAACATCTCCAGATATAAAGTTAGTAAATTTACGAAAATTTATATTTGGCCATGCACAGGATTAAGGTATAAAGTCATGCAGTTGCTAATATAATTTTTTTTCAAGCAAAATGCACTATGAAGACAGCTCCTAACTCAACTTTTTTTATTTGAATTTTTTAGGACGTTGTTCCCTATTGAATATCTTGTAATTTACTCTATAAATATTGCTTGAAGTAAAAGGGGGGTGATTCGTTTTTTCCCACGACAGTACATTTGTGGAAACCCTTTTATTTTTCGCTCAGTATAGCAATACTGCACACATTTTGCTTTCTCTTTTCACCTTTCCTATGGTATTCAATTGCCACCTTTTGCTTTTTTGTAAATTTGGCAGCACAACTGCAATTCAGTTTCAAAATAAATTTTAAACTGATCTATTTCAATCTAGTGGAAAAGTTTATTTTCTAACAACACATTTGATTCATCATTGGAATTTATATCATTTCTATTCATATTGTGATCAAGTCACTTTCACACTAGATAAGAAATATACATTGATGAAGCTTTCTTTTATTTTTTTACCAGTTCTTTAAAACAAATACACAGATAATTCAAATTATTTAACAGCTCATTATTTAATAAAACTCTTAAGAACCCTTAAAGTCTGCACTTCAGTAGTTGGATGAATATAACAACTGTTATTAAATAGAATAAAATTTTTATTAAACAAAACAGGCAAGCAAATTAGAAATTATCAAATAAAACTTATCCTGGTTTGAACAAAGTTTCCTCAGTTAAAAGGGTGGGATGAGCTATGCATTTATGTCAGATTTAGTGATGTAAATAACTGAGATTTCTTAAGCTGTTTCTCAATGTTTAATAGAGAAACTGTCATAATATCCATTACGAAACAAGTTTTGTTAAATAAAATAGAATCTAAAAATTAAAATCTAACAGGAATATGATTATACGATGTTCACATGGAAGTGTGTTTCAAAATACAAGGTATCAATTAGGCACAAATAAATTTGAACAAAATACAAATATTGCTACTATGGGAAACATTGACAGCAGTTTTATGACAAGTTGTGGCCTATGAATTCAGAAATTTGGATGCAACAAGGACGATTAGGTTTAATACCACAAGGCAAATACTGAAACTAAATGCAAACACTAAACATCAGTATCATTAGAAACCTATTGGCAATATTCTATGCCAAAATAGTTCTATGAATTCAGAATTTTCAATAAACCATAATATTATAGGACTTCATGCAAAGGTATTATAAATTGCATTTAACATGCTACTAAATTGAAACCAATTTACAAAGCTTGACATTCGCAAAATAAAAGAATTTGGATAAAATACTCCATGTAACGAAATAGGAAGGAAAAAATGAATTAAATTAATGCAAAACACACAAAGAGTTTGTATTGAAATAAAATATTTCCACACAAATCAAAATCTTAAGAGTTTATAAGGGTCTTAACATTCAGTAAAGTATTTTCCAAACTTTAATTGATTTTCTTAGTGTTGAGTTAACATCCAGTGGTATCAGACATTTTAGCACAATGTTTTCACTATTTTAAGAAGCGTGATTTTATGTAAATGAAGTTATGATATTTAAATCTTGTTTAATTGTAAACTATTTTGTTGAAGACAAAAATTAAAAACTTGACATAATAGAGCAAATATACTGACTTAATGTTTTCACACAAATTAAAAAGTTTTGAGACTTATATAGACCGAATGAACCTTGACATGCAGTAAATTAATTTTCAAAATTCAGTTTTTTGCGAATGGAATTGAACATTCTGAACTATTTTAAACAGCGTTCGAAGTAAGTTGATCCTATGTAGCCCCCGTTCATAGCCTTCCGTACATTCTGCTCAAAGAGTCTTCGGTTGTTTTGTAGCACTTCGGCCGCCTCTTTGTTGAGTGGATCCTCGGGATTCGGCTCCAGAAACAGATACTGCAAGCCGTACACGATGGAGTTAATTGTCAACACCGGTTTCCAGTCCTCGCGCAGGATGTTCAGACACACGTTTCCTTCTAAGTCGATGTTGGGGTGATAGACCATCGTTTCGCACTTCACCTTCGGCGGTTCGTGCGGGTAATTCGGGCTCACTCGGAAACTAAACGAGAAGCTGCCGCCTCGGTAGAACCCTTCGTCCGGGGAGATGATCAACTTAAAATTCAGCAGATCGTCTGGTTCCGGAAAATCCATCTTGCAAGTTTTGGGGAGATTAAGCTCATTGATGTCTTTCGTAATCCGCAACTGGGCGGCGGAGGCTCGTTTCTGGGTGCTAGCTCTGCCTGGTGACTCGCCGTCCTTTTTCTGTTGTTTTAGTGAAAATAGTTTGATCATGATTAGATTTGGAAATTTTTAACAGCAGTTTCGATACTTGACATGTATGGGTGAAAGACTTCAAGAGAGCTTTGTTTGTTGTATGGCATATATGATCAGTTTTGGATCGCTTTACCCGCCTTGAAAAAATATTTTTTCTTCAGTTCATTTATTTATTTTAAGAGCATGAACAGAAATACATCAATGATTTTGTAGGCATTTTAAATATTCAATTGATATTTTCTGTTGATTACCGTTTATAAAGAATACTTGAGATTAATTTTTAAAACTTATATGACTTTAAAATGAGTTGTGTCATTTATTATTAAAATTACTCTGCTATGTACTACGGACTTTTTCCTATTTCCTAATTCTACATTTTAATTTCAGTGCAATAATTTTATTTTTAACAATAGAGGTGAAAGTATTTCTCAAGGCAGAATAAATCTAGAGCGAGTAAAGCCCAAAATTCTGAATCAACCAATCAGAGTCTAGTAAGATCCCCCTCCCCGCGCTTTCGTTTTTCGATGAAAGAGGGTGTTCGAATCTGGAATCGGAAATTAAAGTAGTTTACTTTTGTTTGGTATATCCGTTTTTGTTTAAAAGTTCAGCGACGTCCTGTACGGTTCAAAGTAATGTTACGTGAAGGAATCAGGGGACTATGTCTTTGAAGGTTAATGTTATCGTTTTCTTCAGTGTGTTCGTCATTCTTTGTTGTTTACTTACATTGGGTCAGTTAGTTCTGTTTCTTTCCTCTCATAGACATTTGCAATTAAGTCCAACACATACTGGATACTTTGGTAAGTCAAGTCCCTTGTTACGTTTTATCAAAATTGGAACATATCAGTAAGATGTTAACCTGCTTAAGCACTTCGACAATAACGCACCGCTGCTTATATGCCGTAATCAGCGTTGATATTTATTTACCCGTGCTTACTGCTACGTGCCGGAAGCCCTTGCCCTCCCACTGGGAGGACCCATTTTTTAAACCCAACCAATGTATATTCATCACAGGGATTTGAAACCAGGAGCATTTATATTCAAGTGTCAATGGCAGCAAAACATTTTTCCTCAATTTTTTGCGTGGGTAAAATTAAAAATTATTTAATTTTGAATATTAAAAATTACTGTATAATGACCTAGGCCTGGACTAGAAAGCATCTAATTAAAATTAAGAATAGGTTGTTTAAAGGCAGAATACATGACTGGGCTGTTGGAATTTACGCAAAACAAGTGAAAAAATCAGATGTTAGTCATTGAAAATGATGACTGGATCTAAAATCTTGGTTGCCAAAACAGAATTTATACATTAAAAATAAGTCTACTGACCGCTAATTTGGAACCCCGATTCAAAGGAATCTGTTATTGTAGTTTCATTGATTAATGTTTAAATATTGACCGGTGTTGTTAAATAATGGAAAATTAAAAAAGAAATATGGTATGGCATATCCTAGTGACCACGCTACAATATTTTATGATGACAAATTTGAAAGCTGTCAATTTAACATTAGTCAAGTTTATTGCACACTAAATTCCATTATTAATGATTGTTGTTTGTCTTGGCAGGAAAGTTATCAATTTTTGTTATGTCTAGGATGTCGAAGGTACTAGCTTGTTCATCTTAACTCGGTGACTAACCTCAAGTAATTTCTTGGTAATTTAAATTGCAAAAGGTTTATTGCCCAACATTACACTTACTGATAAGATCACAAGTATTTTGTTAACAAATCATAATATTTTGATGGTTTTACTAACAAGATTATATATTTTTAATTACTAGACAAGCTGAATGGTTGTGATGAAAGCAGACAACCCACATCTACAGTTCATAAACCTCTGGTTGAATTAGAGTAAAAGTACTTATTGTCAATAATTTTAACTGTTTAGATTCACATTCAAGGTACCCAAGATTTTCAGAGCCACTATGCAGTTGGAAAGTGAAGCAATTTATCTTAGAATTTTAAAAAAGTGCAAAGTGTTCTAGAAAAACTTTCAAAAATAACAATAGTGACCATGTGCTGAGAAATTCCTCCTTGAAGCGGGCGAACAAGCAACAAACTCTCATTACACTCACAAACATTTATTAGTCTACTTAACATTACTTGGACACAACATTTATACTATTTACAGAACCTTTCATATCTACAGAACCTTTCATATATAACGGACGCTATGACGCATCTATTCTATGCTGTCGTAAAACTTCCTGACCTCCAGAGGGTTCCTTGATCAGAACAGGGGTGAGATTTAGTTTTAGTTATCACTTTTAGTTCGGAGATTTATAGCTCTGCCGCTGGTACTGCGCTCATAGTTCACTTGTTACACAATGCAATATTTGTTGTATAATGTAATCGCCCATAAAACTTTTAGTATCTTTCTTTGTTCTGCTAGGGCCGAGTCATTCATTCCAGACAGCATGTGTGAATGTACTTTAGCTTTCTTGTACGTCCGTTTCAATATACAAGAATCCTAATGGTTAATTCTGCAATCCCTCAAATCTGTATACAGGGTGTTTCAGTGAACCGTTTCAGAACTTCTAAGAGGGGTAGGGTACATCCTGACGAACCAAAATCATATACCAATGGGCAGTCAGAAATGCTTTCCTGACGCGGTAGATGGCGTTGTGCGAAAATCCCGAGCTTTTGTGTAGGGAATCTTCATTTCGCACAAGAACGCCAAGTTAGTAGGATGGATGATTACACGATCGCAGAGTTTGCCGATATGCATTTGGCGTACGGGGCTGCAAATTGTAGTGGGCCAGCCGCACAGTGTTTGTACGCGGAACGATATCCGACGAGGCGTATCCCCAGTCATAATTTCTTTGCAAGACTGCACCAGAGGTTAGCTGAGACAGGTTCATTAGAAAGAGCTGACAGGGACAGGGTAAGAACAGCACGGACTGCAGACGTCGAACAGAATGTGCTGCAGCATGTACAGGGGAATCCAAGAACGAGTTCACGAAGTGTAGCAAACGCAGTCGGGTTTAGACATGCATCCGTTTCACGTGCAGCGTGTCCAGACACAGCAACCGGAGAATTATGCACCTCGTATTGCTTTCGCACAGTGGTACCTTGGAAAATGTGCTCAAATATATATCGACCATATCTGGGCAGTCGAGAACCCGCATGCAATACGACGTCGTGCAGCACAGATTCGATTTTCGGTCAATGTATGGGCCGGTATTATGGGAGATCACCTCATCGGACCTTATCTGTTACCGTCTCGTCTAACCGGACCTAACTACTTGCTCTTTCTGCAGCAAGTATTGCCACAACTTTTGAGAGATGAACAGATTTCTGCATCGACGCAACAGACAATGTGGTTCCAACATGATGGAGCCCCTGCCCATTATAGCGGAGATGTTCGTAACTACCTGGATGTCACATTTGGTCAGCAGTGGATCGGACGTGGTGGTCCCGTGCGTTGGCCTGCTCGGTCACCCGACCTATCATGTCTTGATTTTTATTTCTGGGGTCATCTGAAATCGCTAGTTTATGACACCCCTGTTGACAATGTTGAGGAGCTGGTTGCAAGAATTGCAGTAGCTGCCGGAGAAATTCGAGATATGCCTGGAGTATTCCAGAATGTTCGGATGTCCATGCGTCGGAGATATGAGGCGTGCATTGTAGCCCGTGGAAGAAACTTCAAACACTTACTTTAATCCATGTACCTTTAGCTTCTTTTCATGTATTATTAAAACGATTTCTCACTTACGGTCTCTTTTCTTTACGGTACTTCTGTGTACAACACCGCTTCAGGAAAGCATTTCCGACCCCACATTGCTATATGATTTCGAATTGTCAGGATGTACCCTACCCCTCTTAGAAGTTCTGAAACGGTTCACTGAAACACCCTGTATATATGTGTTGTGTTTTCAATACATACTTTCTTTCCCTTTTGCAATCCACATGGCCTGTGTCATTCCTTTCTTCTGAAGGAATCGTATTTAACAATATTTGATTTTAGTATTTCTTAATTCTGAAAAGAGTTATCTAATTGACCTTTTATAGAAAAAAGGCAATGAATGGACTACAATATATGGTCATATTTCAGTCGTCCCTTTTCCCCTACTTACATAATCATTACCATAAATCAATCTTTACTCCAATGATCATTTAGTAAATTGGTGTGCATTTGCACACTAATAAAGTTTACGTTAAAGGCTGTCCCATTAGATTTCTTGCAATCTGTTCACAAATATTTACAATATTTTTCTTGATACTCTAAATGACTTCAACCTAAACTTGATTTAGATTTGTTGTTGGTGCTTCTTGTCCAGTTTTGGACCTTGTGCAATTGAACCCAAGCAATCTGGGGATATAGATTAATTGCCCTGCATAACTGGTTTGTCCCTGGAAATCTAATCAGTACATTTAAAAATTTTTATTATACAGGCTAGTAATCTTTCTGTCTTTTTAGAACATGTAGAGCTTCAACTAGCTGTTGATCTCTTCCTGGTGGTTCTCTTTGTTCTTCAGCACTCCCTCCAATGCTCAAAGTTGGTCAAGGATGAACTGTCCAGACTAGGCTACAGTGCCTTCGAAAGACTGCTCTACAATCTAGGATCCTGCCTTTCCCTTCAGGTAAATTCTCTTATTTATGCTGTGTGAAACTGGTTTATCAACTCGGTCCTTACCTATATTTTTGGGGGACCACTGCCACACAAATATAAAGGATACAAATTTCAAGAAATGCATAAATAACTTCGTAATTGAATAAGTAATTTTGAGCTATTTAATTGAGAATAGCATTAAATGTTGAAAATATATATGAAGTCATATAGTACATAAATAGGAATAATTTTTAAAAAAAAAGGAAAAAGAAACATATTTAATACAAAGCAACAAATTTCACTTGCAAGTATTTTAATTTTTAAGTGTGGTATTGACTCTGAACATGTCTGTTATTTTGCGTTGTTTCATCAATTAAGTCTTGTTCTTCTGTCCATAAGTGAGATGGAATATTATTTATAATTATTCTAGCAATGTGGGCATCTTGATGGCGATATTCTTGATCAGAGATGAAGATATGGAATTGAAAATGAGGAATTTTTTTTGTAACCACGGTACCAGAAGGAATATTTTTGTATATAAGTTACAGCATATAACGCACAAGGTCTCAATGCATATAAACCACTGTACTGGGAGGAATTTTTTTGTAGATACGTCACAGCCTATATAATGCAAGGCCCTCGCCAGCCAGCAAGACCCTCGCCAGCCAGCAAGACCTAATCACCATTGGCTTCCATGCGTATAAACCACTGTACTAAGTGCCCACTCGGTCATGGTCCAGTGTCGCCCTCATCTTGGTTCCTATGCAATGTACATTTAGAGAGAAATTCTTAGACAAAGGCCATCCAGTCTTTTTGATATAAATTACTGAAATGTATCTTTAGAGTTTCTAAATGTATGCACTCATCAAGCATTTTATCAAAAAAAATTTAATATGATTGTTTATACAGTGCAAAGTCTCAAAACTGTACATTTTTTTTCCTTGCTTTTTTTACATCATTCCGATAATTTGTCAAAATCAAGGAGGTATACCTTGACCTAATTGATGAAACAACGCTAAATAACAAACATGTTTAGAGTAAATACCACATGGAAAAATTCGAAGATTTGCAAGAAAATTTGTTCCATTGTATTAAAAAGGTTTTTTTCCTTTTTAAAAAAATTATTCCTTTTTATATGTCTGATATTTTACTTTACTTTTTAAAACGCTACATGCAAATGCAAAATTCCAGAGGGGTAAACCCTAATAAGGCAAAATAAAAGTGCAACTTACTTGAAAGAATCAACAAACAAATACCAGAATCAACGTAATTCCAAAGAACGAAGCATTGCAGAATTTTTTCTGAATAGGATTGCCTTAAAATGGATAAAAAGCATGAAAACTGAAAAGTTGTTACATTTGGCGATAAATCGTCCATAAACTATAACGTATCAGAAACCATCCGTTGATCCTATATACACTGTGGATAACATTGTAATAGTATATTTTGTTATTTATAAAAAATATTTTATTTTATTTTAATTAAATTACATATGAGCATGATCAATGATGAATTGCATACAAATTCCTCAAACTATTAAATTATTTTATGTGTATTTTGTACATGTATGTTTGTGTTAATTGTGCGCAATGATCACATTATGAAATACAGTAATTGAGGATGTGATTATGTAATTTTACTGTCACATAATTTCCATTTTTAAGGTCAGTAATTAAATAATAATTTCATTGGTCTGATATATACTTATTGATGTTCATTTATTCCCATCATTATGAAATTAAGAATAAGTTTCTTGTAGCAATATAAATTGAGTTACTTCCCCGAGAATTGTTCACAATAAAATCATGAGGAATTGTTGACAGAGCCATTTCTTTTGTAAACGTGCGTCTGATGGAAACTTAAATATAGACATTTTTTTTTATCTTCAGAGTCATAATGTCCTCTACAAAATGGGACAACACACTTACTGGACATTACTAATGTGTAATTGCAATTCAGAACAGTAGCTGATAATTAATGTTCAGCAAACTAAACCCTAAAACGATAAACACATCCTGCAAATGAAAAATCTGAAGACTTATTTTTAACAGCGCCAATTCAGCAATCTTTTATAAGTATATTGCCAAAGGCAATAAATTGTTCATACGGGATGCCGTAGTGAAATGCACTTCACTCTACATTCTCTACGTCATGAAGCTCGCTGGTAACCCGTGATCAAGCCTTTAGTTATGGGAAGCATTGGTTCAGTGGGGAGCATTGCACATTTCACTAGCCAAAATAAAGAATGTTCAAGAAAAAACATATTTTCTATTTTCTCTGATTCTTTTATGTTATGAAAATTTTATTGTGCTATAAACAATGATTATCAAAAGTATCTTACCTAAATGTTCTAAAGATGAGCAATTGAACTTGTAGCTAATGGAATATTTTCCAGTGACTAATCGGGATATCGCACCCTGTCTGCAAAACTGCCATAACTAAAGAAATGAATGTCTAGTTTATGCATAGAAAACTTTAAAAATGTGCTTTTACCGGAGCAAAATTGCCCTCCACTAAAGTCTACAACGATGGAAAAAAATAGGAAATTCTGCAGCATGTTTAGTTTCATCACATCCAACTAGAAATTTTTTTTTTAGTTTTTTCGGAATTGCAGCTAGAGCGTGAAGGGGAATGTGGGTAATGAATTTATTTTCTGATGTGTGATCAACTAAAGTCTTATGCTACTAGGTTTGTAGGCAGTTCTTTATACGGACAGTTCATCAGAAGTTACGTTTTAAGTTTTCACAAGTGCAACTAACATTTGATTACCTGTAATGACCAGGGTTGACAAGTTTCTGCCAAGGCGGTTTAAAACGCTGGTTAAAACCGATGTGGCAGAAACTAGTTTCTGCTATTAAAGTGGCAATAACTGGCAGAAACCCTGAAAATAACTAGTATTTCATATGATAAAAACTATTGAAGTTCCACAAATAGCAGAGAGGAATGCATTTTAAAGTAAAACAAATTCAGTTATAATGTTTACAGTATTTATATTTATTCAAAGGTTACATCGTAGCAAATTCACCATTTAAGTTCACCTTTTCCACGAAGTAGTCTATAGCAAAAGACCCATTTCGCTGCTGTTTTCGAACCCAAACAATTTCTTAATTTGTTGTAAATAAATGAAAAATTTGAGAATATTCTTTCAGTCCCAGCAGAGCTTGCAGGCAATATCATCATTGTACAAACAAGAGCTATGAAATCTTCATTTACAATTTTTTTCTTTTAACTAGACCACCATGTAGAAGCTGAAACATTTTCTAAGACTTTATTGGAGTAATATGTTTTTGGAAAAGAAGCTGATTTTGCTTGAAATGCTATGATGTATGGCACAAAATTTGGGTTGCTGTTATTGAGTAATTCCTAAACAATTTTTTCCTGGTCATGTGACAATTTAGATACCATGTACTTTGGGTGAAGCATATAAGCTAGCATATGATGTTGAGTTACTGCCTGATTAAATCTTCTTTTTCTTTGGTTAGTTTCCATGAGATTATCACCAGCCATTAGTGTTAACCAAATTTCACAAGCATGTGCAATAGAACAGTTATGCAACATAAGACATAACAGCATTAACAGATGTCAACAAACTGCATTCAAACTTTATTCTTGACAAAATGGCTTCCTTTAATACAGGGCTCGAAATACCAGGGTGCACTGTGCACATGAAAATAAAATTGTGCACCTAATTTTTTCCAGCTAGGTGCATGTCGTGCACCTAACGTTAAAAAGTGGAGGGAACGTTTTATGTTATTTTGATGTTTTAACAAACTATTAGTAACGACCTCTCTTGCTCTAAAGAAACGTAATTAAAATTCCTAAATACACACTATGCGAAAACAAAATAACGGGTTTATACAGGATGAAGGTTTACTTGTGCCATGCCACCAGAACTTTGCGATGATCGAAACATTTTCCAACTAGCCCTGTTGAAGCGACTGTCGAGACAGCATTGCGCCGGAGAAGAGAATGTAGATGTTTAAATATTTTTATTTGCTATCTACTACTAACCTATCTAAACATACCCAACTAATAAAGTAGTTTACATTATATCAATGCTCTTATATTACGTTTTTTTAAATGTGCACATAAAATATAACCTGTGCACCTAATTTTAAAACGTTGGTGCACCTTGTGCACCTATATTAAAAAATCTATTTCGAGGCCTGCTTTAATAGTATTGCAAACTATGCATGGGAAAAACCAGAAATTATGGGAGGTGTAGGTCTAAGTTTTTTTCATGTAGCATTCTAAAGACAGGTTTTTTTATTATTATTATTATTATTATTTTTTTTTTTTTTTTTGCAATAAATCTGATTTACTCCAAATATTTTTTTAATTATTGTAATCTATTTTTATTATTAATAATTCATTAGTACTGCCATACATAAGCGGAGAGAGAGGAATCCTTGAGGGGGGGGCACAAAAGCTGACCAAAGGGGGTAAAAATGTGGGGTTTCTTTTCCCCCATCGCGTCTACTAAAAATGTAATTAAACTATGTAGTGTTGTCAATTGATGAAAAGATGATCTTCATTTTTAATTAGAAAATATAAATTCAATATTTTTCTTTCATTTATTCAGACAAGACCAACAAGATATTGTTGTATGTGTCTTGTTGTGTGGCCAAAATAGTTTGGGGGATCAGGACTATTATCCTTAATGTGCTGTTGTAACATTTTATAATATCTATTAAGTATACATCTCAATATTTTACTCCTTATAGTAAAATGAAAAATTAGGGTCATTCTGGTCTTATACACGTCTATATATACCTTATTTAAATTTAAAATCTTAAGGGGTCTAAAAATTTTTAATTTTCAAGGGGTCCCAAGACAAGTGACACAACTTTTCATTGATTTTTGAACATCTGCTTTTGTACTGCCATTGTATTAAGAAAAATGTTTTAAATGCTCTAGTGTTTGTTTGTACAGGTGCTAATGAGATTCTGGCATCCCACATCCAGCTGGGTTGTGTGGGAAGCTCCAAGTACGGACACCCTGTGGTGGCTCTTTACGATTATTCACACCACTGCATGGCTGTTCATCTACAGCAGCTGCTACATCATGGACTTGACAGAGATGCTTGGGGTAAAGCAGGTGGGTGCTTTTTGACCCTCTTCATTCCTGTGGTACCCATTTGGGCAGGGCTGTAGTGGAGGGTATACGCCGTATACCCTCTGGTTTTTGCAGCAAATTCTGTATACCTTCTGCTTTTTCTTAAAAACTACCTACAAACCCTTTGTTTTTCCAAGAAAATACGTGAAACGCAAATAGCTGAAGAAGCAAAAGAAACATTTCTATTTCAAGATATCACCTTGGTACATTATTCCAAAATCGTACCTATTAATCAAAAGCAACTCATTCAAAGCACTGTCGATCAAATGAAATCGAGACTGTTTTGATATAATTGAAGAAAATTGTCAACTTTTGAAGGATATTCATACTTGATCTATAAAAGATAAATACAGGTTATATTCGCCATGGAGAAAAGGAGGTAAAAAGGATCTGTCGGTGTTTTGGCATAGATGAAATGTGCACTATTCAGGGTTTGAGGGACCCATGAAAACGCCCAAGTTGTTCCAGAAAAATTAAAGCCTCTTTTAAGAACAATTGATATATTACCATGTTCTACGGCCGAGTGCGGGTTTAGTTTAATGAACAATATTGCGTAACAGATTTGAGACCATCTTTATTGATTTCAAACATCTCCTATCTAATGTTCATTAAAGCAAATAAATCACCTATAGAACACTTTCAACCGAAAAAAAAATTTGTGAATTCTGAGTTGGCCAACCATTGCTCTTCAGTAGACAAATAGCCTTAAAATTTGTCCCAAATAAATTACGTCCTACTTTGTTTGCGTTTAAATATTTTTCTGTTAACATTTCCTGTAATTATTTTATATCGTAGTTAAATATGAATGTAATGATATTTTCAAATTTGAATATCCCTCTATGCTAGTCTGCATAAATACAGTAAAATCTCAATAACTCGAACCTTGTGAACACAAATTTCTACTTAAGTCGAAATTTCATCAAAGTTCAACAATTCCCCCCCTTCCAATAATTCCAATAATATAAAAATAATTTAGGCTTTTTTCTCGTGATAGTTTAAACTTCAATTAATTCGAATGTATTACCCGGGTCCTTCGAGTATACCCATGGGCGCCCGGAGGAGGAGGGCAGCCAACCACCTGACTTATGGATTTTCTATATATACATGTATGTGCGTGTGTAACCATGGAATGTGGGGTAAGTAGTAAGTACGTGTTTCGCATCCCCATGTAAAAAATTCTATGGGCGCCCATGGTATACCCTCTGTTTTCTTTACGACTACAGCATTGCATTTGGGTACATTAAAGTAATAGCTATTTACCCTTGAAGGATATTAATTTATTTTTGCTGTCATCATTCAGCTACATCCTTATGTCGTTCTATAGACTATTAGTCGTGGTGCTCGTACTCTTCGGAGTCACCCCTTTACAAGTCATGTCGATGTCATACTTGCCAACTTTTAAGGATTGTCTGTAATTTTTATGGATTTTCATTTAATTTAACTGATTTATAGATGGGTCTGCCTTTTGTACGGATATTTAATATTTCGATCGAGCATTTGAAATATTTCATTCTCTTTAACCATCCACTAAAATGTTCTATCGGACTTGATGAGTGCAAAGACAAAGCAATGGATGAGTTTGAAAAGGAGTTTTATTGTCTTCAGCTGGAAGATTTATCTGTGACTAGCCACTGCCTGGCTAGCAGGGCATTGCCCGTGACAGTTCTTTTAGTAGGGACCACTGCTTGCCAACCCCCAGTGATTTTTACGCATTCCCATTTAATTGCAAACAGTTCCAAGAGGCATGACGTCACAATCTCTTGCGAAAATATCAAAGATATTCAATTGAAAAGTTATTTTTTAACCGAAAATAAAATGTAGTAGGTATGGATCTAATGTCACATTTTCCTCAGGTTTCAAATCCATTGAAATTTTTGCTCTATCTTTAAGGATCGCTGAAAATAGGCACTGAAGAACGTAAAAGCTGCATAGCTGCCAATTCTTCCGGATTACCCAAAAACTTTCCGATTTTTCATAATTTTTCCGGTTTTCCGGCCGGAAATAAGTTTCTTCCGCTCTTTGCATTTTTTAAAGATTATCGCTAGATTATAGATTACCGAGCATTCTCAAGTAATGTGTAAATAAATATTGTAGCCAAGAATAGAAATATTATAATCAAGAAATGTGCATTTAAATTATGCTATTATTAAGGTACAAACAGAAACTTGATGTATGTTAAACTGTTATGTATACAACTTAAGGTTTATAGTTATTTTCTAAAATTAGTTTAAATTGAGGTTTACCCCCCCCCCCCCCTTTTTTTTTCTTTCTTTTTTTTTCCCTTTCTTTTTTTTTTTTCTTTTTTTTTTCCCTTTGCAGCAAAGCACATTTTTAAATGGTTTCATCTTCATATTTTACTAAAATCAGCGCGAAAGAAAATTGCACATGGAAAATGTCAGTTTCTCTCTTATCTCCCACTAGCCACTGCGTGGCCAGTATGGCATTGCCCATGACCTTCTCTTTGGCCATTGACTGTTCTTTTCGTGGGGATAATTGTGACTACTGCTCGCTAACCTTCGTTGATTGCTACGAATTCCCATTTGGTTTGCGTTCGTTGCCTATTGGATAACAGCTATCATGGCGTTGCCCATGGTGTTGGTTTGCAAAGCAAACCAAATGGACATTAGTAGCCTATTGGAATGAATTCCCTGTGAATTCCAATTTGGTTTGAATGAGTTTTATGAACTGTGGTTTGTTTTGCAAACCAATACCACGGGCGACGTTGTGATGGCCTCTTCATTGTCAATTAGCGGCAAACCAAATGTCTCAAGGTGTATATGACGTCAAAGGTGACAACCTTCACAAAAAGACAGGAAGACTGCCATTTCTTGGTGACAACTCATTTTATCCATCATTGTAAAATTATTTTTTTATTAGAATAAATATTAGTTTTTTTTTTTTTTTTTTTTTTTTTAATTTGTAAGCACTAGTCTTAAGGATAGTTTTTAATCATCAACATTGTACTCTAATAGTAGCTTAAATTAGAATGAAAATACAGGGACGTTTTCGGGGAAATTTCAGACTAAACAATTGTGTTCTGGGGAAATATTGGAACCTGAAACATTATCTGCACACCTGCTTTATACTATCTCCGTAGCAAGTGTTCTTATGGGGTAGGGTTTTCCAGCAGCCATTTAATTTTTATTTAAATACACAAGTAAAAATACTGTCATCTATGGTAATTAGATTGAAGCCACTTTGATAGAAATAGCAATTAACATAAGCTTTTAAATGAGACAATTTTATAAGAATGTCAAATATCGCTCGAATGGCAAACCTCGTCTTTCTCAGCTTGATAACAAGTTTTTGAACAACAAATGGAAGTAGTTAACATTAATTATATTCATTTTCATCTGAAGCTTTCTACTTTGATGTCGGGCATTACCATTGAGCCACTCTTCCAGCAGTTGTTTCGAACTTGAAACTGAGAAGTTTGAGTCTACCTCTTCTCTCTGCTCATCAATGGAAAACAACATTATTTGTGGCAGCATAAAATTTTTATTTTATTCTTTGCTAAATCCTTAGACAAACAGAAATTGCCTTGGAAGTCTTCGGCTTCATAAATAACTCATTTGTCCGAAACGATGGAATACATGAGCTAGAAATTCATAGATGAAATTTTGATTATGTATACATTGGCAATTATTATGAAATAGAGTTAACTGGGAAAATACTCATTTGTGTATAGGATGAAAAGAGATTAAAGATCTATTCAGTGAGATTTTCTGTTATAATTTCACTGTCTACTGCTATGGTGCAATGAAAAGTGAATTTCCTTAGATTTGTTATCTCTTGGAACTGATGTGTTTCCTTCCACAGGTCTCCCATGCCATCCAAGAGTGTCCTGAACCCCTGAACCTGAAGTCAGATGGCCTGCAGCGCTTTTACGCACACATGCGGCACCCAGGGTTTTGTGCTCTGTTTATGATTCTCTTCATCCATCCTGTGGTGCACCTGGACAGACTACTTCTGGCCTATGGATTAGTGACCTACTCTCTCCTGCGCACGCAGGTGGACGACAAGGACTATTCATACCAGCGGAGACTTCTACATCGCAAAGAGAGGGACCTCTACTACAACGAGTGAGGACTGTCACTCTGTAGTTTCCCTCTTGCAGATCATTTGTGCATACAAATGATTGGGATATCTTTGGAATATTTTAATGTACTTAAAGACCAGCATAGATTTTCAGTATTATTTTTCTAGTGTAGTTAGTGTCATGTAATGCGTGCTATTTTATATGTGGAAATAAACTTACTGGGGAAAGATTTTGCACTACTAGCTGGCTCTAACACTGACAAATCAAAAATGTCTTGTGCATGCTTACAGTTTGTGTCGAACATTCGTATTTGCATACGTGTCATGTTGCAGCCACTTAATAAATGCATGCGTGGTTTGAACTTCTACACCAGTTTGGTTTTAACATGTATTTTTATTTGTGCTGGTAAGTATAATGTTGGTAAATCTACATCTGTTGAACCCATTTTATTTTACTTCAAAATGTACACTTTTGGACTATTTACCTGTGTTATTTGGTTTGCTGTCATTGTGTGGGGTGGAGAATTTACCTACCACTTGTCCCAGAATAATCACTCCTTCAACATGTACTAAATTATATTTGATACATAAGCATTCTTATGTCTAGCAATAAAACTACTGTCTTTGAATACATGCCTAATTTGCCACCTCTCTCAATTTGACGAATATTTTTAGTCAAAATGCCCTGTGTTTCGTTTATTTGGCACAAGGACAACTAACTTCAAAGTACACCTAATTTTATTACATCAATCAATTTCACAGGTATTTAAAAATATTTTTTACTATTTTAAATTTCTTTAATATTTAAATAATTAGCAAAAAAACTTTTCAGTTACATAGACTTGCTATATATATATATATACACTAGCCACTGCGTGGCTTGCACGTGATGTTTGGTTTTTATCTAATGTAAAAATTTTCCGCAGATTTCAAATCTGTTGAAATTTTTAATTTATCTTTAACGATTCTGATTTCACGAAAAAAGAACTTAACAATCCCAGTCAAAATGTTTTTATTTCTTTGCTATCCTTCACAAAAATGAAAATCTGTTTATATTTTTTTATTTTAACACGAAGGGCAGAAAATGCAATCTGTTTACTTTTGGAAAGCGAAAGTTCACATGATGTCACAATCTCTTGCAAAAATATAAAAGATTAAAAGAAAATCAAACGAATAAAGTATCTATCTGTTGTAAAATTTTCCACAAATTTCAAAATCCATTAAAATTTTTATTCTACCTTTAATGCTTGCTGAGATAGAAAACAAGCACTGAAGAATGCCAGTGATAACTTTAGTAATCTTTTGCTTTACTGGAATCCGTTTTTACGGGAAATCAAAATGAATCAATCTCGAAACAAACAAAGGTCATTCGAATGTGTTCTCTCTCCGGAGTTATAAAAAACTTGGCATGGTTCGAAAGGCTGACGTTTAAATGACACTTTAGGGTGAAAATTCTAAATTTTGAAGTTTCTTTATTCCTTGGAATTATTGTGGCAGAATGAAGAATGGTGAAAAAAACTTTTAAATTCATTAAAAAATGTTCTACATTGAATTTTAAAATTCCCTTCGACCCTAAAATTGTAAAAAAATTGGACTACCTGTGTGCCAAATCTCATTACTGTAAGTGCCATAGATTCGTCAGGACTTTGCGGGCAAGAAACAGACAGACAAACACTTCCTTTTATAATATTATATATATTATGTTGTATCATATTTTGCCTGTGCAAACAAGTTTTTTGTATTGACTACAAATACTACTGGAACTGTTTTTGTTGAAATAATCAATTTGTGGTTCGAAGTGCTCAGTCTTATGTTGAGTCTTCCATTGCTATGACTTCATCTCTGTTATTTCACCAACACTACAGATGCTTTGGACTGGCAACGAAAATGTGATTTTCTTAACAGTTTTTAACATACTATACCATGTTGTAACTATAATTAAGCCTATTCATAGCCCTTAGAAGTACTTATTTTTTGTCAATAGTCCTTAGAAAGTGCTTATTTTCCTTTGAAAACAAAATTCAGTTTTCAAATGACAATATTTTTTCACGTTTCTGACCACTTTTTAGCGGCCGATCGGCGATAAAACTGCTTAGGAATACAGCAGGCTTGAAAACTGGGTTGCTTAGCTCGATTCTTAGACGGTTTCCCAAGAACGTTCAGATCAGAAAATTATGAAATTAACATGGTTTGTTCATCATGTTGCCTGGCCTGGACAACCGTGAAGATTTTTTCCCGATGCGACTGTTAGTTTAGGGTTTATTAAGTGTCAAAATTGAAAAGGCGAAATTTGTAACGCGCGTGAGCAAAAGACAGACAAATTTCGATTTTTCAGTCGTGATTGTTTTTAGAACACCTAAACATAAATTTTTGCAGCTCGTCGAGTTTTTTTAGAAATTTCAATTTGGTTCCTGATAATATTTTTTGAAATTCAGGAAAAATCGGAACTTTTTTGTTAAAACTGTCATATCTATATCTTATTACTATTATTTTTAAATTGGAAAACATCGTAGAGTACCTCAGAATGTACTCTTTCTTACTGTACAATTATTTTTGAAATGGTTAATAAATAAATTCGATGCGATCAAAAGGTGGTCTTACAAATTTGGTACTTTTTAGATCGCGGAGCTATACGCTTTCATTCTTATTCACAGAATTAAAGTTACATTTTCTGACTAACGGGTTTGCCAGATGCCCTTGAAACTCACTGTGACGTCATGACAGACAGTTTGCCGACTAAGAACAGATCATAATATTACGAGATTAACATGATTTATTCAAAATTGTGTAGGGAACAAGATATAGTTTTTAACTGATGCGACTCTTTGTTTAGGGTGCATTAAGTGTTTAAAAAGAAAGCAAAATCACTTGGCGAAGCAAACCAAATGTATGGCGAGCTGGGGCGGAACCCCTAGTATGAAAATAATAAGAAAACAAAATCAAACTCTCAACAGCAGCTGCGAGACTGACAACACCAAGCCCGGTTCTGATCAAACTTAACTCTCTATTTCCCTTTTTATAAAAGCAAATGCGCTGTGAAGAGAAAAGAAAAACATCCTAAGTTTTTTTTCTTGCTGTCTCTATTCTATAATTTGTTTATGTACTCACATATTATTAATACGAGTACACGTAAATGCCCATATATTAACTGTTGAATTTTGTAAAAATCAGACTGTTTATTTTGACTGTTTATTTTTTGTATTTTTTTTTTTTTTTTTTTTCAATGTTTAATTTAAGTTTTTAGAAAGTTCTTTTTTGTCCTAAGAAAGTGCTTGAAAAGTTCTTATTTTGTCCTAGAAAGTGCTTAGAACTTCCTTATTTTTAGTTAGGAAAAAAGAGTGGGAACCCTGTTAGAGCCTGAAGAAAACACGATATTCAGATAAGTGAAATATTAAATCTTTTCCATCGAATTCTCGTATGTTGTGCTAACCCTAGGACTAAACAATTAAATTATAAGCTGTATATATTCATACTGAATATTGCAAAGTAATTTCTTAAAACGTTTGGATTTCAGGCTTACAAATATTTAATTCTTTTATTTGAATTCTAAAAATTAATATTCATCTTAAATATTCTTCTTCAGAAAGTTTTTATTATTTTTTTATTTTTTACGAAAGAAAAGAGGTTGTATTTCATTTTGTTTTTAAGAAATAATAATTTGTTTATGAATAAACAGGAAATGCTAATTCCCTTTTTGGTATATTTTTCTCAGTTTTGAAAGTGAATTTTTTAATTTTGCGAATATTTGTTTTTAGAATAATAATTTTATTAATTTTCATTATTCGAAAATTGTAAGAATTAAAAAATGTATGTGCAAATTTTAATTTTCTAAGAGAGAAATATTTGTATATTTTCGAGCAATTCCGTATATTTTTTCATTTAAAGAAAATGGTAATCATAGTGATAACGTATATTACACTGTGCATGTATTTTTGTTTTTAGTTTCGTTTTGCAAAAGTATATCCCAAGTTCAGTAGAATTTTGAATTAGATGAACAAAGGTGCTTGTTTTGAATTGCAGTGTATTATATTAGTGTTTTTTCGTTGAATGGTAGTAAACATATTGAATAATTTGATACATAAAGTATTTGAAAATTTATCCAGAAAAGTTCTAAAGTAAAATTCTAGTTCTGTTTCTATGAAAATTGAATTTACCTTCTTTGATACAATGTTTTTCAAACAATTTTAGTACTATTAGAAACTTTAGTGAATATTTAGACTAGGACTTTGGAACTGTAACCAAGTGTAGTGACAGTTAATAGGGACAATGATATTCTTTGGCAAAGCAAAGAAGGAAGACCCAAGATCTCTTGCTGAGTAATTAGGTTTGAAAGTGTTTCCTCATCACAAAATTATCAGCTTAACAAACCTTATTGTGGAAAGTAAAGATTCTGATGAGTATGTGAAAGAGGTTTTTGAAGCCATGATTAAAGATAGGAAAGGAAAAGAACAAGAGAAGAGGAGGCAAGGAGAATTTGCGGGTAAGAGGAAACGGGACATACGAGTTGGAGATATTGCGAATTTAAGCTGCTTCCCATTCCCAGGCAAATTTGCCCACACCGGTGACGTCATGAACAGGCCCAAATTAGACTTGACAAATCTGATGTAAAGGAGTCGAATGCGAGACAGTCAGGATGCACTTGAAAAAGTCCGGGAACCCTACCTAAGTAGTGGGAGGTTCGAACACCAGCAGAGAATCTGAAGAGTCTTAAGAAGAATTTTTAAAGACAGGAGGCAGCAATGCTTAATTATCAAAGAAAGATGTTCACTCGGGAATTACGTGCAATTTATTACTGAAAGTAGCAATTTTCAAACTATGTTTATGGCTCTACCAACAGCTATGTAAGACTGCTTGGAGCAGATTTCCTCCAAAATGCAGGAATCATTTTGAATTTAAAAGAAAATTCCTGGTGTTTCAATGACGATCCAGTTAAGAATTTCTGTTTTGCGAAAGAAGCAGATGCAACAGTTTCGAATGATGTGAACGGTATATACATGCTCGTTTGATATGCCAAGAAGGTCAACACTTGCCAGAGGAGACAAGCTCAATTTTTGCTGAAAGAGTATGAGACTACCTTTAATGATGTCGTCACGCCAAAACGGTAGCGTGAAATCAGTATTTACACCAGTACATAAAAGTATGTATCATCAGTCTAGCGCAGGGGTCGGCAACCCGCGGCTCGCGAGCCGCATGTGGCTCTTTTGATGTAAAATTGCGGCTCTCCAGTTCCATACGTAAAAAAAAAATTTATCCTCAAAACCCTTAAAAAATAAGAAAAAATATTTTTAAGTACCTAATTTCTCAATAGCATATATTTTCATAATCGTTAATTACAAATCTACTCTTAACATATCCCTAATGAGATAAATTTGAACTATTGTCTTGTTCTTAGAGATGAGAATCCGTGACCATGTTTGTCTTTCAGCCAATTGCATTCCATTTCCTTCTCACCCAAACAGCCACCGTCTAGAGTCTAGACAACACATCTAGATGGTGAGTACGTCAGAGATTGTTTTATACGTGTATCTGAAAAACTGTTTCGTTATTTTAAAAACAAAGCAGAAATCATGAAAAAAATCAGAGATTTGCCATTAACTGCTAAAATAGTACAAGATAGAACTTCTAAAATGTCTTCAAATGTAATACATATGCAAGTGGAAGACATTTTACTGGCTTCTGCCTTATCACTTGCTATAGATGAGTCTTGCGACATAAAAGACACGGCACAAGTTTCCCTTTTCGTCAGGTATATATAGTCCCAAGATCCAAAAGAAGAACTGCTAGGATTGCTACCGCTCTCAGGACAAACTCGTGGAGAGGATATAACAAATGCTGTGCAAAAATGCCTGGAAGACAATGGAATCTATATAAATAAAATCGTTTTTATAGCAACTGATGGAGCCAGCAGTATGACGGGAATACATAGAGGGGTAACATAAATTCTTCAGAAAAAAATAAACCACGAAATTATAACATTTCACTGCATAATTCATCAAGAAGCGCTTTGTGCTTAAACATTTCCGGCCGAAATAGTTGAGATCATGAACTTGGTAAATAAGATTATTAACAGCATCTTGGCAAAAGCACTCTACCATCGCCAGTGTAAAGATTTCCTTGAAGAAATAGGTAGCCAGTTTTTTTACCTACTTCTGCACAATAAACTGCGATGGCTTTCCAGAGGTAACGTATTGTAACGTTTTGCTTTGTGCTTGAGTGAAATAAAAACATTCTTGAATGAAAAAAGCATTGACCATCCCGAACTGGAAGAAGACAAATGGCTGCAAAAATTCAACTTCATGGTAGATACCACAATGAAAGTAAATGAACTAAATCTAAAACTGTAAGGAAAGGGCAACCCAGCCTACGCCTTGCTTGAAGAAGTAGTTTGTTTTGAAAAAAAATTACTTCTTTTTGTTGAAGACATGGAGAGCGGTAAATTACTTCATTTTAAAAATGCAACTATTGACACGAATTACTTCAGCATAGCTTTAAAAACATGAAGGATGGATTCGCTGAGAGATTCGAGCAATTCAAAACAAACAAAAGTACTCTCGCGTTCATAGTAAATCTTCTCAACACAAATACAAATGAGATCAACATTGAGCCATTTGGAATTGATGCTGGATCGCTTCAAATGCAATTGCTAGATTTGAAAACCAAAGACTTGTGGAGTGGCAAGTTCACAGAACTCAAGAACAAGTTGGAGGTCTAGAAATGTATGCACATCGCGCAGCACAAATGGATAGCTCTAAAATAAATTCCGCGAGTTGAGGCCCTCATATTCGGCGCATGGAATAGTCTTCCAGAATGCTACAGTGAGGTGAAGAAGTTGACATAAGGAGTGCTGACGAACTTCGGGTCGACATATTCGTGCGAGCAAGCTCTCTTGAATATATAAAAAGTAAAGTTAGAAGTCAACTAACAAATACAAATTTCGAGTCGTGATTGAAACTTAAAACAACAAGTTATAAGCCAGATTTAATCAAACTTTCAAAAGGCATGAAAAGGCAATGCTCCCATTGATGTAACTATCTATATTTGTGTTTTTAAAGGAATAAATATCATTCCGTATTTAAAGCCGTTTATTTTAAATCAAAAATCAAATATATATCAACAAATACGTTAATATTGAAAGGAAAAATTTTAGTGGCTCTTTAAAACCTAGGAAATTCTGTAAATTGTAACTTTTGGCTCTTCCGTTTCAATAGGTTGCCGACCCCTGGTCTAGTGTAATGACCAAACGTCACCCTCCACTCCTGGTTGTATAACGTGCTCTACTCGCAATCCAAAAAAAAAAGTCAACGGTAAAAGTCGAAAACCAATCAGAGATCATCTGGACGAACACCACCTGCAGAGGAAGTCGTAAAGCGCTTAACGATAAATAAACTGTAGCAGGCGCCAAACAATAACCAAACATAATATATTCACACAATGGATATAAAAAGATAAATTTGAATTGGAAAAGTTTAGGTTTAGAAAGTCAAATCAAAATTTAAATGGGAATCTGAATATCCAGGTTAACCAAAGTGGTGGCATTAAGGAAAAAACGGTGAGGAGATAATTAGAACTATTAAGTTGATCAGTTAAAGTACCTAAGAAGCCGGAGGGATGGAATTATTTTTTTTCTAGTTTGGAACGCGCATTTAATAGTGAAAACATGCCTGAAGAATACAAAGGTAAAGTTATTATTTTTCTGCTGGGTGCTGCTGTTAACTTGGACCTATAACTATGGGAATTATGAGGCAGTTAAAAAGTTATAGTATTAAGAGAATATAAACCGTCCTCTTAGATATGTCTAGTTAATTTTAAAAAGGCAAAACGAAACTAGGATGAAACACACAGGCAATTTGCCACTAGGTTAACTGTGATGTCGGAATATTATAAAATTAGAGGGATTAAGGACTTTGAAAAATTGAATCAATTGTGTGTGATAGGTTATCTTGAGTGTTATTTCTAAGCTTAAATAGGGATTCTTAACTAAATACCTGATTCCAAATCTTCCAATGTCTCCTCATTTGTGTGTAATCCTCTGATGTTCTAATATAATGCAATAACCCTTTAAAGTACCTAAACGAAACCACCCTCAAGTGTCCTAAGTTGACGAAATGGAACTTAAAACTGCAAAGGTGGAACCATTTTATAACTCATAGACCAGGTTTCAGCACCAGAGAGCAGACGCTCTGTCTCGTCTTGAGCAGGGAGTCAATGAAATCTGACTATGCACTGAATTGTTTCTTTACTTAATGGTGTATGGTTGATTTATTTTTTGCCATGTAAACCCTAGAATGCATGCTGGTTGCATGTGTTTGGAAACAGATACCATGTGCTCACTTTTACAATTAAAACAGTCTAAGAACTTTTTAGTGTTGACATTTTAGTTTGTTGAACAACTGAACTTTAATCCAATACATTTATTTCTAGTATTATTGTGTATTTATATGTGTGTAATATTTTTTTTGTGTGTTTTCTATTATAATTGTGAAATGAGCCACAGAAGGTGCACTTTCTCTCTTGGTTGGGATTCAGGAAGCTGTCGCCAACAGGAGAAGTTGGCGAGTGACAAGCTCGACAACCCGGAGGAGGGTTTCCAGGATGAAAAGACGGGCAGGAAGAAGCCGATTGGTTTTCTTATGGATTAAGCTAATCTACGCTTCCTACCAAACAATGATTTCTGGTTATGTTATTTTCATATGTTTTGTATTGTCTCTTTTTCATATAGTAAAATATCTTGGGACTGAAAACTATTGGCTTGATTTTATTCAATATAGAAGAAACAAACAACCCATCCAACAGACTTCCTGCAGTAACCATCTACTGTGACATGATCGTGGTCTCCAACTTTTGAGGCACATTGAAGATTTAAAAGCTATTTTCAACAGACTAGAAAAGTTAATATTGTGTGCCAACATAGCAACTTTGCTTGTGCTCGTTTTAAATATCTTGGACTGGATCACACCTCATGGAACAGAGACTGGTGCAGAAAAGATTGCTACAATCCATGAAATTCGCCCCCGAAGAATGTTAAGCAAGTTCAATCTTTTCTTCAGACTTGTTCTTGGTATCGGAAGTTTATACCAAACATCTCAGATTGCCAGGCTCTTGAGCAATCCGAAAAAAACATTGACTGGAATTGGAGTGAACGGGAACATGTTTACCAAGTTCTCAAAGGATGTTTGGTGTCCTCGCCAATCTTGAAACAAGCAGATGGCTATAAACCCTTCGCTATCCGTACAGATGCTAGCAATTATGCCCTAGGAGCGATATTCTCCAGGATATAAGTGCTGATGATGAACATCCGATAGAGTATGCAAGTAGATTGCTTACTTCTGCTGGGAATTACTCCACCACGAAGCGTGAAGCATTCGCTGCAATTATGGTCTTTGAACAAATTTCGGAGGTACATCAAAAGAGTAGAAATCAGTGTGGCATCAGACCACCAACCACTTAGATGGCCGTCTCAAATCCCCATATGGAAGATGGACGTTAAAGCTGCTGTCTTTCAATTTGAGGGTTGACTCTTTTCCTGGAAATTGTAACGTCATCGCCGATATGTTGTCTAGACCAAGCGAAATTGCTGAAGAACCGCAAGTGAGATACGGAAGAGGTTAAGAAAATCGTCTGTTTTGAAGATGTCAACAAAGGTGTTGACTACACTAATTGGCCTACCTTATGATTTAAGGTATCCTCTACCGATATTCTGTGAAGCAGAAGAGGCACAGTTGATAGTACCTTCACATGAAAGGAAAATTATAATGAAAGAATACCACAGTGCACCAATGGCTGTTCATTATGGTATCGACGGTACCATATCTAGAATATCTCAGATATATTATTGGACTGGGATGCGGAGTTACATTGCCAACTCTAAAGAATTGTACGGAATGTAATAGGTATAAATTATGAAACCAAAAACATCGGGGTTACTTCAAACCCTTATTTACTCCCAACGTTTTAAGACCCTGGCTATCGATCTCTTCGGGCCTTGCCTGAAAGTAAAACTGGGAAGAAGTGGAGATAACTGTTCCACAAAGTAGGTCGAACTTTTTGCATTGAAAAAAGCCACGGCTAAAGAATGCCATCACATTGTTCGAGGAAGTCTGCCTGCTGTATGGTCTAACAAGACGTCTAATTAGTAACAAGGGGACTGAATTTTTCAGCGTCATAGAATATATCAAATTTCATCCCTGTATACTACCCACAAGCAAACGCTGTCAAGAGGAAGAATCGGGACCTCTATCCAAGATTAGATATTTTAATTGGTGAATACCACTGCGCTTGGGATGAGAAACTACCTATCAATCGTATCGCAATGAACAGTACCAAGTGTGAAACCACAGGACAGACGGTTGCATATTTACATCCCGGAAGAGAGATAACGACTCCTGATGAAATATAACATGACTTGCGTGGTATTACTCAAATTGATAATTTAATACGAGATATTACTACGACCTCAAAAAATTTGTGGACACGTTAAAAGAAGTCTGAGTAAAGTCGAATGCCAACAGGGTCGTAGGAAGAAGTATGCGGATAAGTGTCGGACAATGTCCGAATTACTCTTCATGAGATTTATGTCTGGGTGAACCTACATACTCTAAGCAATTCGAAATCGAATAGGAGTGTGAAGTTAATGCCTCGAAGAGATGGATCCTATGTAATAAAAACTCACTGATGTGCAACTTTTGAGAAGATAGAGAACCCATAGAATCTCAGTATACCACTTGGTGTTCATCATACATCAGCCCTGACGGCAGATAAAGGAAAGGCTAGTAAGCCATTGATACCGCTGCGTAGGCATGGTAGCCCTCCAAAGCCCAAGACCTCAGAAGATATCAACAAGACTGATTTGCGTCACGTACGTGGGACAACTACTTTCCTGATTTCTTTATCGAGACCTACGGAACCAAAGGGTAAGAGCGTAGTAAGGATGTAATAACTGTCTCAGTCGCTCAATAGAATGCAGAACAGTCAACATAACCTTAATATTGTTGACATTTACTCATCAAGAACATGTTAGAGTTAGCTATAAATGTGAGTCTGATGTAGAATGCTAGAGATGTCGAATATTTCAGATGCTTGTGAAAACGTGTAAAAGTGTATTGTGCTCACGATGTAAATAGTTAAGTACACTCTAAGGCAACATTTTGTTGCATCTAGAAGGAATTGTCAGAATGAAATGAAATTTACAAGATTGGTAGAGTGCTTATAGATGAGTAAGTGATTAAAATTTGAGACTGAAGTATGCAAACTTTATTAAGAAAAATTAAAAATGTGGTATCATTCAGTATGGTTTATAACCGCCATTATTCCTGATGCCTTGATAATGAGTCATACGGGCTCTTTATGAAGTGTTGCGACACTCCATCCCATACTGCTTGAACCCAGTCAAATAGTTCCAGCAGATTACGTGAACGGGTGATGACATCTCGTCCAATGGCATTCCATACATTCTGTATTGGGACAGATCCGGTGAGTATGCCGGCGATGGTAAGATATCGTTGTGTAGTAGACAAGCTCTGGAGACGGCAGCAATATGGGGTCGAGCATTGAACCTCGGTTGGATCCTATCAAGCTGCCATCATATTCAGCTGTAGTGTCGTCGCCCCAAACGTTGGCATGAAAACAGTACGAATCGTACACAAGGAGAGGACAGCTAAGATTTTAAGTTCTTATTTGAAGAACGTAAGAATATTTCAATATTTGCATCATAGCATTAATTACAGTACACAAATACAAATCGGTATTATTTGTACTCAAATTCCAGCGTAGTCACCAGCGTCCCCATCTGCCTCCGGCTGTATCTATCGTCTCTCTTGCTCTGTAACCATCGTTCGTCAACAGCTCAAAAGTGATCTAACGGTAAAAGTCGAGATCCCATCAGATCTTCTGGACGAACTCCACACGCTCTACTCAAGTCGTTGTAACAGCAGATTACGCGGAATAATAACCAGTCAAATATATTCGGCATTCCGACAGGTGTGAGACGGTAACGTCAAAGTCTTCAAAATATAAATTACACAAAAAAATATTTTATCGTTCGAAAAAAGAAACAAAAGTTTTTTAATGACTTAGATAAACGATGAATTGTAAGAAGAGTAAAGCAAAACCCTATGTTAAGTGCACCATAATTAACTGAGGAAGTTTTTAAATACCTTGTGAAAAAAATCCATTCCTGAAACTATTTGAAGTATACTAAGCAATTGGATTGAATGGTTGAATTGCACGACGCAAAAAGTAAATTAGTGAAATTAATCGGTTAAATATAACTTGTAAATTTTAATGCTAAAAACTTACTCTCATTCGTCGATATTTCTTCCATGTCTTCGTAATCTTTATCATTCATCCTTTATAAATTCTTCATATATTTTCTCTTCCATGGTTTGCCATTATAATGGATGATTTTAGTCAGAAGTAAGATACAGAGGCTTCTGAAGCTATGACTTATAGCTCCCTCGGTATGGGTCACGTGATCCTAATTATGGGCGGAGTTTGACATGCTTTCAGAGCGGCAGCCATTTTGTAATCGGCAGATTTTAACACGTTCGTTGCTGGTTACTTTTACCCAGAAGCCGACTTATTTTTTATCTATATATATAAAATTCAAATACCCCTCACTCATCACTATATCTCAAGAACTACAAGTCCTAAGAAGCTGAAATTTTGTAGGGTGATTCTTATACCGTAGGGGTGCACTAAGAAAGGATTTAGAAAAATCGAATCGGAAGATGCCTAAAATTAACCCAAGGCCTAAGCGAAAGCACTTCGAAATCGCCATAGAATAACATTGTGTATGAAACGATTGCTGTACGCAGCTCAGATAACTTTACCAGTGTTGATCGAAAAACTATTTTTTTTAAACAAATTAAATTATAATATTCATGTTTGAACTGACTTTTTACTTCTTCCCATGATGAAAATAATATTTATAAATATTTGATTGATGAAAGAATATTTAAAGCATTTAATTTTACTTACCTAACATTTTGTAATGGAACACGAAAGCCTAAAAGAAAAACTCGTTTATCATAAAAGCGTCCCCCCAAATTAGGGAATTAATCAAAATTAAACACCGAGCCAGAAAGACTTGGCAGAGAACACGAGACCCTACAGACAAACAAAGCATGAACCGAGCCCAACAGAAGTTCAGGGATTCAATCCAACAATACACACAAAAGTCTTGGACTGATTACATCACTTCACTGTCAACAGAGGATGGATCCCTCTGGAAGGCAGTGAGGAGATACAAAACGACTTCAAACCGCATTCCGCCCCTCAGGGGCCAGGCTAACATTGCTTACACTGACCCTGACAAAGCTGAATTACTTGCTTCCAGCTATGAACAACAGTTCAAGGAAAATGACAATAATGACCCAGAAACAATTAATTTGGTTAATGACTCACTTACTGAATTTTTTAGCACCATACCTACTGACTATTCAGCCTGCCAGCCCGTCTGAAGTTATTGAATACATTGGGAAGATAAAAACCCTTTCAAACACTATGCTCAAAAAACTCCCTCTAAAAACTGTTTTTCAAATCACCCACTTGATCAACTTAATTTTGTCATTACGACATCCCCCCCCAGCCTTGGAAAACAGCTGTTATTGTCCCTATAATGAAACCAAACAAAAGCAATAGATCCCCTGAGAGTTACAGGCCAATTAGCTTGCTCCCAGTCCTCAGTAAAGCCGCTGAGTTTATTATTAATAAACGGCTAGAAGCTTACTGTAATGAAGCCAATACCCTTATACTAGACCAATTGGTTTCAGAAAACAGCTTTCTACCACCCATCAACTTCTAAAAGTTTCAGTTTTTGGAAGTTTTCCAAAACAAAGAAAGTACTGGTGCGATCTTCCTAGATATAGCCAAAGCCTTCGATAAACAAGAGTCTACAGCCAGGGTAATCCATCGAGCCGAGTCTCCTCTGATTGGTTGAAAAATCACGCTTTCGTGGGCCTCAGTTTCAAAGTTCACTGCGTTCGAGAGTACACAACTAGCTGAAATGTAAACAAAGATGTTTACCTTTTATCTTCCCATTTCAACGATAGAAATCATGCAAGAAATCGAAAAAATGACTCCCCAAATGTTGAATTAAACGTACGATGTGCTTAAAATGAAAATTTTCTAAAATTTACAAACGACGTGTCATATGAACAGAATTTAAGAAAAAAGATACGTTTTCGCAAATGCTTCATAATTAACAATATTTTAGAAAAAGTTCCTAACGACTGCATCTTAGCTTGTCGTAACTATTCTAAAGCTTATGAATGGAAGAAACGCTTTTTTTCTCATTCTGAAAAATTCGTAGGAATAAGATATTAGAATTATGATACAAACTTTAATATTGGCAATATGAAGAATTCAAGCTAGTATCAAATATTTTTTTCATTTTTACAAGTCATGTCCAATTTAGAACAGCAAAAACCTATTAGGACTTTCAATTAAAAAAAAATACTGTTGAGTCTATTAAAGGAAGTCATCATTCCACTAAGAAACTTCTTTAAATACAAATTTGTGAATTCAGCTATGAAAATATAAAAAAGACTAACCAATCCACTTTAACTGAAATACATATCCTAAACTGAAAAAGTATAACACTGCTTTGTGCTGTTCTTATATGGTACTTTGATGTAATCAAAACTAATAAAACAGCACTGAACACCAAGTTTGGCGTTCCCTTAGGTCATCATGGTGGGTTTTGCTTAGCTTCATTCACTTACTAGTGATGATATGAATCTAGTAGTCTAATTTTATTTAAATTTATCATGTCTGTTAAATTTTTTAGGGACTTCTAGTTTAAAACACAACATGATAGCTATTTGGGCCTAAGTGCATCCTTGAATAAAATATCCAATTCTTGTAATACTTCCTCCTTAAATACAAATCATACAGTTTACTGTGATACGTTTATTAATACATAATTCAATATTTTACATAATACTTCTTATGCTAGTTTTGACAGAAAATACCTATTTATCAAGATTATTTTTCTTTTTATTAAAATAAACGGCAATAATATTTCTTGTACTTGAGCTTCATATACTGTTCACTTTAGAATAGATATCTGGAACTAAAAAATATTCATAATTGATGCATAATGAGATTTTCAAAAGGTCATCAAATATAAACATCATTTAGTCATCCATCAACACAGCGACCACCTACAAAGAAAAACAGTTATTCAAAATTCAGGAATATATTCAGCACAGTTTCAAAAAAAAGAAAAAATTCATGCAAACATCTCTATACCACAAGGCTTCTGCTTAGATTCAAGACTAGTTAGCTAATTACTATCTCCCATTTACAAGATTCAACCAAATCATAAACCTTAAATGTAAGAAAAAAGTATTTTTTGCATTATTTCAATAAAATATTGCATTTTAATGCAAAGAAAAAACATTTTTTTCATGCAAACATCTCCATGCTATAAGACTTCTACTTAAGTTTTAGATTAGTTAGCTAATTACTTTCTCACATCTACAAGATTCGACCAAAGCAGAAACCTCATAGGCAAGAAAAATATTTTTTTTATGCAAACATTTCCATGCTGTAAGACTTCTGCTTCGGTTTTAGATTAGTTACCTAATTACTTTCTCTAATTTACAAGATCAACAAAAGCAGAAACCAAGGCAAGAAAAAAAATAATACATTTCATGCAAAACATCTTTATGACATAAGACTTTTGCTTTGTTTTTAGATCAGTTAACTAATAACTTTCTCTGGATTACAGGATTTGTGAGAAAAAAAACAGAAACCTATTAGGCAAGTTATGCATCCTTCTCATGCAAATATTTAAAAAAACATAAGAGAAGCAACTATTACATACAACAGTTACGATGAAATAATTTAAGTATAGAAAAATCCAAATATACAGCAGATTAATTATAAAGGTCCAATAGAATGCAAAGAAAGGTCTAGGTAAAATGTTGCACATCAAAACACAAAAGAAAAACTACTAATAAAACACTATTTTTAACATGCATCTATTTTAAGGTGTTACCAAAATATTTATGCACACACACACAGAAAAATCCAAATATGCAGATGACTTACAAATATGGGGGACAGTGGATACCAAGTTACAGATAGGAAATTTACAAGGAGATTTTGATAAGATATCCGAATGGGCTGTAAAATGGGGTATGTCATTTAATGTAGGGAAATGTCAAGTTCTGCATATGGGTTACAGGAACATTGGAGCCGAGTACTGTCTGCAGGGAGTAAAGGTAAAGGAGGGAGAAACAGTCAAGGATCTTGGGGTGATAATTCACAGGGATTTTAAAATGGGTCACCAATGTTCAGCTGCGGGTAAAAAGGCTAATAGGTTATTGGGGTATATTAAAAAGACTGTAACTTCAAGGGATAAGAATATAATATTGCTGTTATATAAGGGTTTAGTAAGACCACATCTAGAATATGCTGTACAATTCTGGGCTCCATATATGAGAAAGGACATAGAATCAATTGAAAGGGTTCAGCACAGAGCTACAAAAATAATAAAGGGGCTAGCAAATTTCGACTATAATGAACGTTTAAGTAAGCTAAACATGTATGCACTGGAAAGAAGGAGGGGGGATTTGATTCAGCTTTTCAAGTTTGTAAAACAAGGGGACACAGAGGGCTTAAATTTCAATAGGAATAACAGAACAAGGGGCCATGGGTATAAATTGAATAAGACACATTTTAATCGGGATTTAAGGAAAAACTACTACTTTAATAGGGTAATAGACAGTTGGAACGTGTTGCCAGAAAATATAGTTAATTCAAAGGGAGTGTACGAATTTAAGACACAATTGGATAGTCAGTGGGAGTTGGATAATTCATAAACAAAGGACCAGCCTTGTTGGGCTTGAGCCTGTAGCTGGTCGTTAATATTTGTATTTGTATCAGTTACAAAAGGATATTGCTCATTCAATGCCAAGAAAGAGTTCAGAATAAAATATTGCATTTCAATGCAAAGAAAGTATTCCAAGTAAAATACAGCACTTTCAATATATAGCTTCAAAATTGTTATCAAAATGTGTGCACATACAAAAAAAAAAAAATGTATTGCACAATTGAATACAAAGGCATATAAATTACACAAGAAAAATATTGCATTAAAAAACAGTAGAAATCCTATAATATTGTATAATTTTCTGAAAGCAAGCTGTATATAACAAAGAACCAACTGTCTTTCACATATTAAAGGAGATGCAGATTTCAACTCAGCAGTAAGTAAATGGGAAAGTCACACATCCAGTCTGTCTTGTTGATATGTACAGTCAACTTTTGAAAATTAAGCCTAATACTTGTGGTTTCAGGTAAAACTTATCTTGTACAGTTATTGTCAACAATCAGAATAAATTTTAATTGTGGTACAAATGCTTTCTCAAAATAATATTTTATACTTAGATCATATTCATATAAATGTCTCTTTTCTCCTTAAGAGTTGGTTTTTCTAGGGCTGATTTGGACTCTCTTTTTCTTTGTACTGTATAACCATTGTTTTGTTATACTTTTATTACGACTACTACTGTCCTTAACTGCCAAGTTATGTCAAAGTATTTTGTCTAAATGCCTCTAACGTAGGCAAAACTGGTTTAATTAAGTGTTGGGCCACTTGGATCTCTAGCACACTTTTTACAGAATCTGCGATTCTCTCTAAATTATGTTTAAAACGTTGGAAACTGATGTCAAATGGGGAATCACCATCACAAGTTGCAATACTTAGTGGCATTTCAGAACTTTCAACAGATGAATCACCATCAGATGTTGTAGTCGGCTGAGTTTGAATACTTTGTGGTTCTTCCACGGTTTCAACTAAGTCTTGGATTCCAAAATCAATTAAGCATACCAAATGAATATGCTTGCACATATTTGCTTTAATCATTGAGTCTGGGCATGAACAAACAAATTTACGCAAGCAAGCTCTACAGTCATCACAAACTAAATAACAATTACAGCTTGGGTCACTAATTTGTACAGCAAACATTAAATCTTTGTTGGATGGCACTATCCAGTTATTCTGGTACTTAATAACTGACATGCGTGGAAGTATCAGACTAGATTTATGACGAGTTATCAAATCTTATACTTTTTAGATATTTTATTTTCCCCTTGTGTTGGGTTGTGAGATGATCAAACATTTTGTCTATAGTAAAGTTCATTGATGCATTATTTTTTAACCTAACACACATAAACTTTTTAATGCTAGATACAACTTGATCAGGATGCTTCTGATTTGTGTGTCCTTTCAGGGATGAATTAAGTGCATATTCACATTCACAATGGCTACATTTAAACATCTTGTCAAAAATTTAAATTGCTTACCAGCACCACAAGTTGGAAAAAATTGGTTTTATTTCAATGTATCCAGGAATGACCTAATACAATAAACAAAATACTAGGGAAATTATTATTGCAGAATTAAATCATGGGTTGGGATTCCATTCAAGGATGGGTTTGCCAATTCCATCTACAGTGCAGTTACAATAAACAGGCAAAAAAAATCTAAACCAGATTATGAGATTTATCACTATCATAGGCAAATCTAACCACTTGAAAGGAATATTTTAAAAACCAGTCAAAAAAGTGATCGTAAACACTTACCTTGATTAAATTGTCATGAAAGTAAGAAAAAAGTTTCACATCAATCTTTATTTCCTCACTGATCTGATTCATCATTCTTTTATAAAACAGATATTACTCAGTCATTTTTAAGTGAAATCTTATTTTAATTCCTTTAGCGTGCAAGTTAGTGTCGGTTTCTTGCATGATGTCTATCGTTGAAATGGGAAGGTAAAAGATAAACAACTTTGTTTACAATTTAACTAGTATACTCTCGAACGCAGTAAGCTTTGAAACCGAGGCCCATGAAAGCGTGATTTTTCAACCAATCAGAGGAGACTCGGCTCGATGGATTACCCTGGCTGTAGACTCTTGTCTTCGATAAGGTCTGGACGGAAGGCTCCTGGTACGAATCCGGGTCCGGGCATGGATGTTTCTAAGCGTATGGTGTAGAGGCGGCTGGTGCACCTTAAATCTATCGTGGCCGGTTGGGTTGGTGTGGAAGTTCAGGTGTTGCTTCGTTATCTGACAGTGGTTCAAAATTACGAGGTGTTGTCCTCGGATCTTTCCTTTAAGGGATTAATCCCGGACCGTCGTCAATAGCCCGTTGTATTTCTCTAGTATGACATTAACTAATAATTACCAAGTAAGAAGATACCAAAAACTTTATGAATGGCAACATCAACAGCCTTATGAAATGAAGTGAACATGTTCTGTTTTCGCCGGTGTTTCTAAAAACTGAAAATGAAAAAGTAATTTTTCCGTGTTGTTTCATCATAACCTCAATAAGGTTTGTTTGTGCAAAAGCACTTTTCTGTTTTTCTCTCACTGAAAATTTCTGAAGTACTTCCTTTTTTGTTTGAAAATTACCTTTCTTATGCACATTCGGTGCAAAAAGAATTTGTACACCGATAATAAGTTATATTTTTCTTTCATCTCTTGAAAATAAATATATTTTCAAAGGCTCTGGATAGCTTGAATTAAAAAAAAATTTTCGTATGTTCTGGAATTTTGACGAAGAATACGTCTTACATTTCGAAACTGGTACCACGCTTAATTTTTGAGTGTCACAAAAAAGGTAATCCTTAAAAATTTAATAACTTGAAAACAACAAATGTAGATATCGCGTTCAAAAGTGCCAAAGAATGTTATAAACACTCATTGTTTTTCACTGACGTCATCGGCTGATGCAATCGCAGCGCAAATTAAAGTTATGAAAATGCGTACTGCCACTCGCATAAATTTAGTCGAACTCTAGTCCAAGTGTCCAAATAATTGAAGGTAGGGGAAGACGGGGTACAATGAAACAAAATTTACTAATTATTTTTTCCTATCCACAATTTTGCATGCACAAAAGTATAATTAATGCATACTTTTAAACTTGTATTTTCCCCATCTAAATAAATTTTTATTAGGTTCTAAACAATATCTTTAGGATTGAAAAATAACAAAAAGTAAATGTCTCACAGTGTTTCATTGTACCCCGTATGTTGGGGTACAATGAAACACATTCTGGGGTACAATGAAACACTCCAAATGATGCAAGCAATTTTCACCCTATATAGTTTATTTTAGTCACATTCGACTTCATTTAAATTTACGATTTCTCCAACAGAATATATTTAATAAAGTTTCAGTTCACCCTCCTTGATTAAAACATAAACATTTATTCAGATACTGCTTGTGTCACGCATGTTATGTATGTATATCTCATTCTTAGTACTTCAGTGATCAGCTGGAGCTGCAAAATAATCTGGATCATTGTCATCTTCAGAGTTTGTAGGAGGTAGTTTGTTTTGAAAACAATACATTCTTGGTTTTTCTCCTCTTTTTACTTTCTAATTGCTTAACAAGAGCATTTCTTACTGGCGTGGTTAAAACAAAACTTTTATTTTTCTGTTTTCCTACTCTTACTTCTCTTTTTTTGGACCAGCCTTGGGGTAAGGTTTTATCTCTTGAGGAGAATTGTATTTCCTCACAGGTTTAGAGCTAGTGCATGGTGTATGAACAATTTCTGAACAACCTGCAGTCGGTGTTTCTGATCTACTAATGGCAAGATCCATAACTTATCATTCTTGGGTTTTGTCTGTCTGGTCTTCAGTTTCATTGATCTGACCATGGAAATAGTTTTCAGTAGAACAAGGCCTATCTGACACGTACGAACACAAATAATCTTCACAAAACATATCTCTATTGTAAGGCCATATTCCAGTTGGTGAAAAACCTTTTTGTAATATTTTGTGGAGTGAAAGACTTACAATAAGCAGTGCCAAGCAAAGAAGATATCTCATAGATAGAGATTGTATGACCTAGATTACACAGCATCCAATCATTTGCAGCTAGATTGAAGAAATTTTTAAGTGACTTGAACACTGTTTTGCCTAAAGGCTGCACTTTGTTACTTGTATGTGGGGCAGGGTTACAACAACAATTCCTTTATCTTTCGTAAAATTTAGACTGGAAATCGTAATATGTGATTCATGATTGTCCATTATTAGTACGGCTTGATTTTCTTTAGAACAGTGTGTATGTGGCTGGAAATGTGTTAGAACTTTAACAAAAATATCTCCATTCATCCATCCCGATTTTGTTGCATCACCCGCAGTCCCAGGTGGAGCTCCATTCAACATGCAAAACTTGAAATTTACTCTAGGAAATATTAAATAATGGGTACAGAATTTCCAGAAGCCTTAATAAATCCACACATAGTAACAAGAACACCCCTTTCACCAGAAGTTAATAGACATACTTGTTTTTGGCCCCTATGACAGAACTTTAGGAGGATTGTGAACTGTAGTAAGTGCAGTTTAGGCCTATGAAATAAATAAACTGTTCTTAAATATTTTTGAAAAAAAAAATAATAATAACTTACTATTGAAATCTGTATTTTTGTAAAGAAAAAAAACAGCTTAATTTTGCATGCTTCCAAAATTACTGTTTTGATTTGGTGTTGCCCCAAGTAAATGCATTCACCCGGGGCGCAATGCAACATGTTTCATTGTACCCCATCTGCAAGTGTTTCATTGTACCCCGTACTGAGGTTACTAACTAAAATTTTGTTTTCAAACTTCTAATATATATTTTTTTTTAATTTTGGTTTTGGAGGCATGAAGACAATAACACAAAGATAACAATGTATAGAAAAAATAATTAATACATATAAGAACGAGGAAAAGGAAACAAAATTACTTTTAGTACAGAAACTTACTTTCAATGGTGAAAAACCAATAATCTTCTATTGCTAATGTCGTAGAAGTGCAAATGTATCCAAATCACATCAGTAATTGGAACATATAGTTACATAACATACATATAAATTGCAAATTTCTGTGACAAATTTTACTGATTTTAGAAGCAATGTTTCATTGTACCCCGTCTTCCCCTACAGCTACACTCTACGTTTATGACTGATGGCAACGTCTTGGCGATTTTTTTTTGGTGCACTTCTAAAGTCGGCAAGGAAATAATTATTTCTTAACTCTTTTCCTCTCACAATTTTGTTTCTTTTTACAACACACTTTTTAAGCACATTTCAGAACGTTTTAAAAAGTATATTTAAAAAAAAATTTCACAAAAAGTAGTAAGCTTAATCACATATCAAAACACATTTGTGAACCAGCAGAGAAACTAAGCTACGAATGGTAAGAATACCCTGAAACTTATCAATTACACTAAATACAGTGAACATGTTGAAAAAGAAAAAGATTTACAAAAGAAAAAAAGCAAGAAATAATACCTGATAACGTCAGAATTCTCTCGTAAAAAAATAATGAAAACGAAAATGGTCAAAAAAACAAAACTCTTAATCCTGTCGTGAAAACTATTACAACAAAATAAAAATTCCACAACTGTCAAAATACAAATAAATGGACCAATGGTATCACAGAAAACGATTTAAAAGGACCAATGCAATAAAAGGATATTTTAAAAACAAAATAACCAAAGGGAGGAAAGAAAAAAATTTCAAACGAATCAATGAAATCAAGCGATTTTAACGGATTTTGGAAGAACTTTCTAGAATATTCAAAATGAAAATTGAAAGTTTCCGTTTGCCGAGGTTGCCGTGAAAACCACAACAACAACGAAAGATGGGTTGCCTTAATTTATCGTAACTCGCTACTAGAAGTGCGCCAAAAAAATCGCCAAGCCGTTGCCATCACTCATAAACGTAGAGTGTAGCTGTACCTAATTGAATAATTATCAACCGAAAAATTATTGAAAACGTCAACAGGAAGAAAAATCGAAAGATAAGGAAACCTAAAAGATCCGGACATCCGATGCTGAGCGTCAATGGGCTCTGCGGGAGCGCATCAAAGTTGGGACGTCGCACCGCTCTCATAATTTCTGTCTAGCTCTGGCCTTCTTAGTGCGAGCACGAAGTTTAAGGTGTCATTTGTTTCGTCTCTTTGTGCTTTTTCAATACTAATCGGGAAAAAATACTAAATACTCGGAAATTTTTCCTCGAGTGGCATTGTCCCAGACTCTCCCAGAACAGATTTAGTTGCTGTGATTTTTTCCATGACTGGGCATAACCTTGTGTGCACACTTCTTTCATTGCAATATTGTTGGCTCTCATGACTATTTTATGTAATGGTAGACAACCTATGATTTCTTAACACTAAGATGTGCGCTGCACTTAAGAATTTTAGTACTGGAGTGCAGAAGTATTGGGACGCCAGATTGCAAATGCCGTAAAGCTAAGTGCCTGGCATTTGTTTCAGTCATTACATCTTTTCTAGTGGCACCACAAAGAAAGATTTTCATAAATTTCTGCTTATCCATCATGTAATATTGAAAGGGAGGAATGTGGATACTACCAAATGCCATGGAAAACATAACTCTGGATTAGCAATTATTGTGGTGAGGCAGCCAGGCTGAGGGGGTGGAGTAGTGAATGTAGTAAATATCCTATCCTCTTATTTCTTTAGTTTCCTCCTTTGTGTTTTGATCGTGGACCATCACCATTAGTTCGTTTTGTTGCTCTATGGTGACTTAAATTCATTTACCTACCTTTGTTTTTCATTGATGGTACCATTTTTTCTGAGTTACTTTATATTTACTCAAGGATTTTTCCTGCTGTGATGTTACATTTCCAACAGATAATTTTTGTTAAATTGTAATTGCTTCTGGGGAACTTAAAATAATTATGGAAAATTCTTGGGAAACTTGAATTTGCTTTTCAAAAAAGTGTAAGAATTAGTTTTTATTGAAATAAAAGTGAAAATTTTAGATATTTTCGAAAAAAATTTAAGTTTTGAATACATTTTTTGGTAAGCATTTTCTAACAATTAGGTCACAAAAATCCTAAACTTAGTGATTAGCTATAAAATGTGTGAAAAAAAATTGGATTTATTTATATTAAATTAATAAGTTTTTGAGGGTAAAATTCTTTTGAAAAATTAAAACGTAAAATGGACTTGGAACTTGCATTGATTTTTATCCTTTTACTTGCATTCTGATACAAATGTGTAACACTTCAAATTCTGATTAAAAATAGGTAAACATTCATATAAGGGGAGATAAATTTATTTTCATTTATTTTATTTCTTTTCAGTGTTATTAATTTATTCCATATTATTTTTTAATTATAATGACGAAATGAATTTTAATTTTCATGGTTTTTTATCAATCAACTTGAACTAGTTTCTAGAAAAATTACGTTAAATTAAAGTTAATAACATTCTTTCAACAGGTAAAAATAGGCTGTGGTGTTAAGATGACTTTTTGTTGACTACAGTAACACTCAAATCTAAGCAAGTTGACAAAGGAGACATCTGGAACAACATTTTCTCAGATGAAACGAAAAATACTATCTTTTCATCTTAATTTTCATAATTGCTGGCATGACATAAAATATTTTGTAGTTGCGAACATTAGGAGGTTCTTTCTATTCAAGTTTTATTAATTTTCTTCCAGGTGGTTTCATTTAGTCTAGGAAGCCAGGGCCACCCTGTTCTTTGTAACTTACAGAAAAAAGTGGCAAATTCCCTCTTGAAAGGGAATGAGCAAGTATTTCAAAGCTAACCCAGGCCTTGAAATATATTTTTTAATACAGGTGCACCTTGTGCACCTAAGTTTTTAAATTAGGTGCACAGGTGTGCCTAGCTGGAAAAAATTAGGTGCACAATTTAATTTTCATGTGCACCCGGGTATTTCGAGCCCTGAGCTAACCAACACTTTACAGTGTATGCACTGGACTCCTACACATAAAACTTAGCCTCTACTCATTTATAGATTGGAAAGCAACTCCTGTCTTCAGTGATTAATGAGATAGATGTGGTTAGTTGTCATCCCAATCAATATATTTTTTCTAGAGTGTTCTTGGGTCTGCGCCCTGCGGTAGCCCAAATGGAATAGTAGTAAATGAGAGCAACCAGAGGATTGAAATTCAAATCCAACTATAGACTTGTGTACATGGGGGGGGCTAGTGCACCTTTAATCTGTTGAGGTGGGGCCTCAGATGTCCTCACATTGATATTTTCCCTTCGGGATTGATCCTGTACTGTTGCCCATGGTCCGTTGAGTTGCTTTATTATAATGTTAATTAAATACCTACCTGCCTATATCTAGTCTTCTCAAAATGGGGAAGATGATACTTTTCAGTTGAAAAGGTTATTTTTGGATATTACGCAGAGTAAGAGCAATTTTTAAAACTTATTTGTAAACAATAAAATGCATCCTCTCGCAATTTTTCATTTCAACATTATCAAACTAATTAAAAAATGTGTTTTATTTGAATCCAGATATTTTGTAAAATAAAAATCAAGCTGATTTAAGTCTGCATACCTTGTCTGTCTTCTTCTTTTAGCGCAACATGCAGAGTAATGCAAGACTGAGCCTGAGTCTCCTACACCAGAGTACCAACAGACTACTGTTGGAGAGACAGTGTCGTCATCTGCTACCCACCGTCATCACAATTCACAGTAAATACTCCCCATGGGGAAGATCTGCACAACCTCGTTTTCCCGACCTTCTCTTCGACAGACATTCCAAGCGCATGTTCCATAAGACTTTGAGCCACAAGGCCAAAGAACTCACCAAAGTGGAAGAGACAGTAAAGAACCTCAGGGAGAAGGAAGAGGAATTGCTCCAGGTGGAAGGTGTGAAGCAGTCTCTGGGGAAGCGCATGTGGAATGGCCTGGTGCACTATTATCATGGGTTCCGCCTGCTCTTCATTGACATCAGGGTGAGCTGCCGCTTGGTTCTAAAGCTGCTAACGACGAGAACACTGTCCAGACGAGAACACAAGCAGGTAATTCCACTGCCATTGATGGTCATCTCAAATTGAACAGCAATGCTGATTGAGTGGAAGTTTCTCTGACACTTTTGTGTACAAAAAAATAGTGAAATTACTGTGGAAAATCTCACTAGATGAATATGCGTATAGATGTGTATTTTTCCAGTTACTATATTTCATTACAACTACTTTGGAATACTTAGTATGATTTTTGGCTCAGTTTATCATTTCGAGACCCACCCTGGACTTACTAACTGTTTATAGGAGAGTTTACTATTTGGGGCTGTAAGAGATATATATATATATATAAGCAGTGATTACAAGATACCAATAGAAGTAATTACATAATTTTACATGGCAGCCCCTGTCCCTGGAATAAACCGCCTTTCTGGAAATTAACTCAAAGGTCATCTGCCTTCTCACCAGATCCATACTGTGTGTGTATTTACATAGTTACTGTGTGTTTGGTTTACAAGATTGCCATGTGTAATGTTTACAATATTAACATAGCTATATTTGAATGAGCTTGTGGAAGTCCTTTGGTTAACATGGATTTGCACTTCGCCATATGCAAAATTATGGTCTATGACCACCACAGGTGATAATTTGTTACATAACCTTATCATCACTGCTATTACATCTGGCACCAAACTAGTGTATGAGTCTACAGGGTGGTAACAGAACCCAGGAAATCTGGGAATTTTCAAAACACTTTAATTCTGGAAAAATCAGGGAAATCTTGAGGAAAATTTCCAAATTTCGCAAAAACTCGGGAAAATATTTTGATAACTTAAACGGCAGCTATTATTGTTTGTCCTATTTAAAGAGGCGCAATTACAAATACTTTGGAGAACCAAATAAATCGTATTTGCTGAAATTGTAATTCAATTAAAGAACACTAGCGTCGTGATTGAACACTGTCGTAGTGAACCATGAAAAGCGTTGCCGCTGTTTTTTTCCGCATCGGATGGCGATACAGCTTGTAATATATAATTAAAAAATTTTGTGACTAATAATGTTTTTTTTTTTTGCATTAAATTGATATTTTCTGCTTGCAATTACATTTTTGTACAATTTTTTATGTATAATTCCGTTGGATTTTGATGCATAGTATGATAATGTAGGGTAAGGTGTAATAAGTTCATAATCAAAATATTTTGTATTTTTTCTCTCCAGTTTCTTCAATTGCTATTGTAAGAGTTCCAACCCTTACAGTAACAATTAAAATATCTGAAGAGAAAAAATACAAAATATTTGTGGATAATGATCCTTTAACACCATCTGACCTAAGTATTTAAAAATAATGTGTGAAACTGTATCGATACCAATCACGAAACACAACATTTATTAAGGGAATTGTAAAATCAGGGAAATTTTTTTTATACTATTAGGGAAATGTCGGAACTTTTTTTTGAGGAGTTTGTTGCCACCCTGGTCTAAAACAACGGCAAAGACACCAATTGTGGGGACTTATTGTTTACATTTAAGCTGTCTCCATATCTAATGAGTTGACTTGTTCAAAATCAGGCAACTAGAATGCCAATGTGCCAGACTACTGTTTGAATTGTTTATATACACATGCAAAATTTCAACAAACTGTTTTCGTACCTACCTTATGCATATTAATTTCTACAATATTTGAAAAATGCAATTGTTCTGTCGGATATAAATTATTTTCCCCAGGATACAGTTTATTGCATAACTGTCTAAACACGTTTAAGAAATGAGTAATTACCATTGAAATGCTAACATAAGCATTATATTAATTAATTTTTTACAAATGTTGTTTGATTAGGTCCTTATAACCTGTTAGGTCTTTTAATATTTCATAAGATCACCTTTGTGTTTGATAACAGCAGTGATACAGTTTGGCATAGTCAACAAGGTTTCCTAACACTGGGCAATGCAGTGATGCCACACATTAATTATAATTTCTTTGAGGTATGTAACAGCTTTGGGCTTTCTCTATGAAATGCTAAAACTGACCACATACTTTCAATTCGATTAAATTTTGGCCAGTCCAAAGTAGAACATCAATATCCAGTTCCTTAAACACTTTCAGTAACTATTATCTCAGCTCAATATTAATACTAAAAGGACTATATTTAAAAAAAGTTTTGAAATCAACTATTCACCCTTTAAAATGCAGGGCAAGGTGCCAAATCTTGTTGGACCACTCGTGATGAAATATGTTAAAGATTCTTTGCTGTCTAACAATACTCATAATGTTCAGCATGGTTGTTTGTCAAGAAATTTAAAGCACAGACACCATTAAAACTAAAAGCATTACAGAAGCTGGGTATTTTAGTTTTCTCTGCACATATTCTGGAAACATTACTTCAACTGATGTGCTGTGGACAAGAGGTTTACTACAATAACTGAAGTGATTTTCAACCAAACACAAACCTTTTTGCCATTTATCAACAATCCAGGATTTGTGCTGTTTGAACCCTTCCAAACATATCTTCATTGTTACAGTTAATAATGACCTTTACTCTGGATAGCAGACCTTGTATCCATTTTTGCATAAGTGCCCTCTAACAATACTAAGGCTTGCAACAATACCTATGGATTATCGTCACTGCTCAGCATAGTCAGTAGTGCTGCTGAATGTGATCTGTTTTGTCAGATGCAACAATATTTTGTCTTCCTTGGGTAAGATAGTCTTGTACAGAGGTTGTTCACAAATTTTTTAGACAATGAATATTGTAATCACAAAACTAAATTTCATAAAATTCTTGTGTTTTAAATGTTCTATTTGATAGCCCTTATTCTGAACTATCTTTCGACACCGTAATTTCCAGGATAATAATGCCTTTTGAAGTGTCAGAAGAGGTATTCTATACCATTCCTCCTGAACAGCTTTCCAGAGTCCTGTAAGGGTTGTGGGACAACGTTTGGATAATACAGATTTTAAAAGTCTGAAAGCACAAAAATCCATAGGTGATACATTGGGAGATTTAGTAGGGATATCAGTGAAGGGTATGGCCTTGATACCGTTTTTTGTTCCATTTCTTTTAGGAAATTTACAGTGGATTTTGATGTGTGACTGCTAACTTTGCCTTTGTGGAGTTCCACAGATTGATAGCACTGTGGGTAAAGCGATGGTATTTCATTCAGAAAAATTGGCGATAAAATATGTTCCTGATAGTATTTGGAGTTAATCTTGACGTTTTTTCCCACTCTCTTTATTTTTAACTTGCCGTTATATGAAAAACCAGCAACAATCATGAATCCCTTAGAAATACTTTCTTTCGATTATGTGAACCATGTACTTAAATTTTTTTCTCCCCTTTTATGACAATAAATGACTTTTTTTTTTGCTGCAATCATTTAAATACACCCATGATTCATCTAGTGTGACAATTTTTTTCCCATTTTTCTTTGGATAAGTGTTTCTTATATAGAATTCGGCAGCGTTTTCTGCGTTCAGCAATATACTTTGGAGAAAGATGATGCACATTGCATTTTTTCGCTTTCTTAAGATTTAAATCAACGTTTATCATTTTGTTTACAGTGGACATCGAGCATTTTAATGAGTTTGCAACTGTCCTTTGACTAGGCGGATTTTCTTTTTTAACATTAAACAACATACATTTGCAATAGTCAAAGATGTCAGTTTCTTCCTTGGATACATGTTTGGAATTTTCGTCCCACTTGAGGCTCCAATTTGACGTTTTTTTCCTTTCTTGTTGACGATATTACCTATCAATGCTTTAGATATCACAAAACCATGACTCTCACATCGTTTTTGGATAACGGAATATGAATATTTCTCTTCGGAAAGAGCATAAATATAGCCTTCCGAACACTGCTTCGTTAAAAACCCCATTTTGAATAAAAACAAACATCTCAAGCCGCAGACGATAATGTTGACTTTTAAAAACATAGTACAACTGCAGTTATTTATTTTGCAACAAACGATTTTTTTATTACCGCTAACCAAAATTGTCTAAAAAATGTGCGAACAGCCTCTGTACTACCAGTACAGGGCTTTAGACCCATATTTCCAGATTCCTTGTAACATTTCAGCAATCGTGAAAAACTGATTCAGAGCAATTTAAGTGTCCATTGAATCCTGTCATTCTCCCTTTAAAGTGCAAAATTTATGCGTTTCTATTTTCAAGGCACCTATTATTTTTTTGCTTTACCCATCTTAACTACCACAAACAACACTTCACTCACAGTAAGCTACCAATGTATTAGTAGGCAGCCTTTATAGGTGACGTTCACAGGCCGCCTTTTATAGCATTGCACTTAGGATGATTCAATCACCCTCATCAAGTAGCAATTTATCGAGGTCACCTCGACTAAAATGGATAAATTGAAAAAACAAGACTTAAAACAACTCAAAAAGCATAACAAATTGTCCACATATTACATCTATTATGGGAATTCTAACAAAGCTAGCCACTGCGTGGCCAGCATGGCATTTCCTGTGACAGTTCTTTTCATGGGGTCAGGTGTGACTTCTTGCTAAACCCAGATGATTACGAAGCAAACCAAAAGGGATTTCGAATTTCCTGCATTTGACAATGACTAGGCCATTGCGGAGTTGCCCATGGTGTTTGTTTGCGTGACAATGCTGCAATGGCCTCGTCATTGTCAAATGCTGTCAAATTCGAATTGCCATCCAATCAGCGTTATGTCACAATTTCTTGCGAAATTATAAATATTTGATTGAAAAATTATTTATTAAAAGAAAATCAAATGTGTAAAGTATTGATTGTGAAGAAATCCAATCAGCGTAACATCACACTCTCTTAAAAAATATAAATATTCATTTCAAAAATATTTATTAAAAGAAAATCAAATATATAAGGTATCTATCTAATGTACATTTTCGCCAACCCCAGTTGCTTCGCATTCCTATTTAATTGTGAAGAGCTCCAATATGCAAGGTCAACCCAGGTACCTGTGACGTCACATTCCGGAACGAAAGACGGAGAGTGAAAAAAGTTGGCATGTTTCCAAAGGCTGACGTCGTTCGAAAACCGCAAAATTCGTTCCTTCTTCATTTGAGGTTCAGGTTACGTCACATTCTGGAGGACAAAGAAAAGATAACAAAAAAAACCTAATAAATTCACTTTAAAATGTTCTCGAATAAATTTTAAAATTCTGGTGAGATAGATAAATTGCAAATAATTTGGACTACCTGTGTGCCAAATCCCATTATTGTAAGTGCCATAGATTCGTCAGGACAGTCCACACACAGATACACACAAACTTACTTTTATAATAGAGATTAGTAATAAATTAGGAAAAGTGAACTTTTGTATACGTATGTAGTTATTGTATATTACTATGTATCCTTAATGTTATATAGATGTCTTATTTTTAAAAGGAAAAATTGTGTGATATACAACATGAGTAAAAGGCATAATCCCTAAAACATTACTGAAAATCACATTTTGAATTCCTGAAACTTGTAATCTGATCCCCAGTGCAATTGGTCCGAAGGTTGCCTTTTTTGACAGTTGTTCTTTTCAGCTGGTGCGTACAGTGTCCGACCTGTTCCGCCTGGTGCCCTTCCTCGTGATCCTGGTGGTGCCCTTCATGGAGCTGCTGCTGCCTGTCATCCTCAAGTTCTTCCCTTCCATGCTGCCCTCCACCTTCCAGACATTGACTGAGAGCGTACGTTACTTACAAAGTTTGTTTCTCAACTGTTGTATAAAGCGTTAAGAAACTTCTATTCTCGCATAAATGGAAGACAGCACTGTTTTTTTTTTCTTAATTTAGGCCATTCTTTTTAATGCTCTATCAAACTCTGTTCGTAAAGGCTGCGTTAGTCTAGTTGGAAGAGCAATGGATTTTGTCCTGCTAAAGACCACAGTGTACACTGGAGCTGGTGCATGTTAAATCTGTCATGGCCTCAAATGTCCTCACATTGGCATGGTGTGGAAGTTTGGAGAATGGGGTGCCAGCTCAGGTGTTGTTCTCGTTAAATTTGAAAATCAATAGTCGCTACCTGGAGACTGAAAAATTTTGCTACAGTCACTACACTTTTTTAAAAACATTAATTTATATGATAAAACCACCACCGATTTTATGTTTTTTTTTTCAGAAGTCCTTAAAAAAGCACAGGAACATAAACATGGAAAATAGTAGTATTTGTAATTGAGATAAAAAAATGTAGACGCTTGTAGCGCAAAAGTGCAAAGCAATCTAGGGAAAGAAGGCTGAAGATTATTACTTGAGTGAGCACGTGACCTGAGGGATTTCTGTAGTGCTGGTATTTTGAGCGGTGAGAAAATCTATTTTTGACTGCTGGGTGTGAAAATCTATTTTCAGTTTTCATAGGGTGAGAAAATCAATTTTTAGACTTCACAAGTGAGAAAATTTATTTTTAGACAGAAAAGAGTGGACAATGATACCAGTTCGCTGATTTTCTGGTCTTTTCTTTGATCCTTATATCTTTCCGTTGATTCCAAAAGCTTTTTAATTTTGCGATCATAATAAATCGTTGCATTTATATCAGTGTAATCGCTCTGATGATGAGTAAAAATCAAAAGATTGGTTGGATAGAGTAGTCAGTCACGAAAAATATTGTTGTTCTTCATTAGTAAAGAAGCATTTCCTAATGTAACACATAAGGAACATTATTTCGAAGACGAAAGTACTCATGATTGCTAAGCTGCCAATTTGGCTTTTTTTGATGAATGTCTGATTTTTTATTTAAACAATTTTTTTAAAACTTATGATTTGAATCATAAGCATTACTTGGCCATTATAATGGGAGGGGAACTCAAAACTGGGTAGACATTTTGGTGATAATGAAAAAATTTCCTATCAGATGACACAATTGACCTCCGCCTACCCTATACTAAGTTATGTGTATGATTTCAATTAATGGTAAAAAATAATCATGATTTATAAAAAAAATTATTTGTTTTTTATTTTAATTTATTTTATAAAATAAACTTATTTTATGATGTTAACCCCTTAACACATTTGCCAGTATCTCACACGGGCAATCTTGTATCTTGCGCGTTATTTTATTTCTAATGCCCGTCTGAGATCCGTTCTAGTAAAAATAGATAGGCTATATTATAATTCAGGAAATTAGGACTTGGATAGTCAGTTGAGTACTGATGGCCGCAAAAGTTAGATACAGTCATGTTTCCATCTCTGGAAAGAGAATTGCAAGGTTATTAAGAAAGTGAATTTGCTAAAACTTATTTACCATAAATAGCACCACTATGCAGCATTTTTCTTGTGTAAACCACATGGTGCATTTTGGTGATTAGCTATAAGTTTGTTAAGAATTCTTTGTTATAAAGCAGTTGTTTGGTGTGGAAAAGGTAATATATCCATTTTTATTGCGTTAAATATCATAAAAGTAAACAGTTAACTATAAATTAATTTTACTAAGTGTTTTTGTAACTTGTTTAGAAAAAGTTATCTGATAATGTGCGACTCTGATAAGGAAAGAAACTAGTTACTATAGTAGAACTGTAATGTTGGACTTAGTGCTGCACCATGCTTCATGGTATATCATACCAAACTGAATTTTTAGCCATTCTTATGTTTGTAAGTATGACAATTTGATTTAATTTGATTTTAATATTTTTAAATTCAAAATAAACGTGTAATAAAATTGTTTACACTTTGTTTGTATAATAATTTTTTTAATATAGCTTTACCCCCCCCCCCCACACACATATTCCCTAGTCACCCCCCCCCCTTCCCACAGCTGAAATTGCAAAAAATAACCTATGCTATACCTACATATTCATTTTCTGTCAAAAAAACTTGATCCTTTTTTACCAGTGTTTCTGAAAAAAACTTGTGTTTTAAGGGGTTAATATACATTCCCTCCTTTTGCATTCCTTAGGTCAACCCTTGTACCCATTAATAATGCCCTCAGTGTCAGTGGAATCAAGTTTTCCAGTACCCATTAATAAAGAAGTTGAGCTGACAGTGACAAAGAGCATAAATGCAGAAAAAAAAGACAGCCATCAATATAGAGGAGAATGGAAATTTATTAAACACGACGCTAAGGCAACAGAAGATAGAGTAAAAAAATCTAATTATTGTTCAAAATGTTCCTTGCTGTATGTAGTGTCTTGTTTGCACTAAATGGGCTCCCCAACTTGAAGCTAAATATTTTTCAAGTTTTGTAAAGGATACAAAAGGTTTTAAACCCCCTTGTCATAAGAAGGAAAGTGTTGACATAAACAGGGTTCACACGAGTGCTTACAAAGTGCTTCTAAGTGCTTATTTTGACCTTCCGTTTCTAAGGGACTTACAAGTGTTTATTTTTCATCAATAGTCCTTAGAAAGTGCTTATTTTCCTTTGAAAAGAAAATTCAGTTTTCAAATGACGATATTTTTATACAATATTTCCGACCTCTTTTTAGCGACTGATCGGCGATAAAACTGCTTACAAGTACGGTTTTGGTGGTGATTCGGGAACTGGCTTGCTTGAATGACAACCCTTGATAGCCGATATAGAAATTGTCGATCGACTCTTGATGAGCACATAGTACACTTTAAAAACTTGAAAACCCATGAAAATTGGTCTGTTTTCGACTTATGAGTGGCTCTCGCAATGCACAAAATAGTTGTCCTGATAGAGGAAACAAGAATACAATCATCAAATCTTAATCAATTTTGTTTTATCAGTTACCCGTGAGTGCAATGTTGTAAAAATGTATTATAAGTATGGGGAAGTGTATTTTTAAGTTTGTAGGTGAATCAAAGACAATTTAAAGATAATTTGTTTTAATTAATACTGCTATCTGAGGTGGCAACCTGATGTGTTGCAATTTTGTTTTAATCTAGCTTTTTTTTGCGATTTTAATTATTCCCCCCCCCCCCCCACACACACAAAAAAAAAATATATATATATATATTGGAGATTTTTTAGGTGATTTTGCTTTGCAAATTTGAAGCAATCGGTTATCAGTTCCAAAAAAAAAAACCGCTCGATTAAAAATACATTATAGGAATAGATCGAAAAAACGTAAACCAGAGTGCTGGAAAACCGAGAATAGTCAGAAAATTTCATGAATCGGGAAAAGTCATTTGAAAACTGGAAATTTGGGACTCCTATCATGTTTGGCCGCTGACCTAAAATGAAAGTAATTTTTCTATGCTTTATAATTTTTTTCTCTTTGTATCCGGGTGACAAATACTCAATGGCCGACTGTGCTTGAATTTCATTTTGCTTTTGTTATCCCATGCGCAATCTGTTTTCATTGTCAGCTTAGATGATAATTTTCAAATTAATTTTGTTTCATAAAAATGATGTTTGTAAGCGTATGGTGTAGAGGCAGCTGGTGCACCTTAAATCTGCCGTGGCCGATAGTTCTTACTTTGGGTTGGTGTGGAAGTTTGGAGAGTGGGGCGCCAGCTCAGATGTCTCGTCATCTGACCGTGGTTCAAAATTATGTGGCAATACACCGAATGGCTTAGGCTGGGACAGTGGCAACTAGTTGAATATCTATTCAAGAAAATTTCATTTTGTTATTTTAACCTTTTTATAAATTTATCAAAGTTTTTGCATAACTCTTATGATCCATTTTGGTTCACGGGAAAATGTTTTCTTCGAAACTCGTTCGGTCTCTGATCCAGTCAAATTTGACTCTGACGTATGCAACTTGCTATCCTTTTATTTAGTAAATGAATAGTTTGCCATTAATTTTATTTTATTGAAGCCTCCGATGTACCAATAAATGAATTTACTTCTTACTTTCATTATGAATTTCTGGAAGTGTACTATAAAATAATTACTGGTGTGAGTAATTTCCATTTCATAAGCAGATTGAAGTTTCATACACAACAAGGTAAGCACTTTAATTTCAAAAACAAAAAGAAATTTAAAATACAAAAATTAGGAAATTTTTGAAAATAAAAGTGTATGTGGATCAGGGGCGAGCCTGACAAAGTGGTGGTTCCTACCCTTGAGCAGCAGTATGCTAAAAAATTGCTCATACACTCCCCTTAAGACCATTAAAAAGTAAAAACAAATCAATATGAGAAGAATAAGAAATCAAAATCATACTTGCAACAGCAGCTTTGAGACCGAACTCACCAAGTCCGGTCCTCATCAAACTTAACTCTTTCTTTCCCTTTTTATAAAAGCAGATGCACTGTGAAGAAATTAAAGAAAAACATATTTTTTTTCTTGGGGGGTCCATTCTATAATTTTTTTATGTACATACACGTATTATTAATACGTGTACACGTAAATGCCCATATATTAACTGCTGAATTTTGTAAAAATCAGATGGCTTATTTTGAAAAATCTGATAGAAACAGAAGAAACAGATTTTTTTTTTTAAAACAGAGAACAGATTTGAATTTTAAATTTTTTGCATACTACTGTTCTTATAAGATTAACTAATCTGGAAGAGCATCCCCATTTGGTCGAAAGTCAGGTATTACATTGTATAATATGGTTTCTTCAATGTTTTATTTAAGTCCTTATAAAGTCCTTATTTTTAGTTAGAAAAAAAGAATGGGAACCCTGATAAACTTTTCAAGTAGAGCTCATTCTCAAAGTTTGGAAAAAGAGAATTCTACCTTAGAGTCATCACATGATACTAACATTTATTACAAATTAACAAGTATGGACAAAAATATTCACTTAAAAATGGTCAGTCTTATGAGGACTGTGTTTTACTTTGCTATTAAAGATAAACCAGCAAGTGATTTTGCTTCAGAGTGTCATTTACAAAAACTAAATGGTGTTTTGTCTAGCAAGACTTGCCAAAATCAAATTTTTAAAAATAAGTGGCATTGTATTTTAAAAATAAAAATGTTGAGCAGATTAACAATTCAGGGTGCATATCTGTGCTAATCGATAGTAGTACTACTAGAAAAGTACAGAATATAAGGCTGTTTTGGTGTGATATATATCAAAACAGGATAACAAACCTAAATTTTCTCTTGTGGGCATTTGTGAAATTGAAAATGCAAACTGAAGATTTAGCAAAGATATATCTGAATGCCTTGATGTATCTTGTATTGCAAACTGGCAGGAACGTCTTGTATGTATAGCAGTGGATGGAGCATCAGTTCATGTATTGGGAAACACAAGTGATTAGTAAATATTTTGCAGTCTGATTCATATTCATTGTTATAATCACTTACTAGACTCGTGTCTGAAGGATTCAGTTAAGAGTTTTCCAATCGCAGTGAAAATGGCAATTCTTAGATCCATCACTCATTTCTACAGAACTAGTCCTAAGCTTGCTCGTGAACTACATAGAGCTGCTGAAGCACTTGACCTACAAGTACTTTCTTTTAAACCCATATGTGAAACTAGATGGGGTAATTTCAGTAATTACTGTTTTGAATAATTATCAAGACATAGTGCACCACTTGACAAATGTTGTAGCTATACATAGCAATGGTAAAACACCTAGTGTTAAAAATTCAGCAACGTGCATTCTAAAAGATCTTTAGCTCTATGTGTTGTTATTTTTTTTTCTGTGCTATTGAAATTTTGGGGAATGAATTGCTAGATCTTCATTATATTCAGAAAAAGTTAATATAAATATTTATAATGCTACAGAACTGTGAAAAAAAATTATAACTAGATTTGATTCATTTTGAGTGTTTAGGTGAATTGATAAAAAGTAATGCAAAATATTTGCAAACTTTTCTTGTGACCATTTACGATACTGAATCAGAATGTGTAAAGTTTAAAAATAATGTTTTAGGAACAAAAAAATTCAAAGTTTACATCTATGACCAGAAAGAGCAACAGCTTGTCATGAGGTGAAAAAAAGTTATTTTCATTATTTATGCACTAAAGCTGGTAATCCAATTTCACAAAGATTTTTCAGGGAATTAGGACCTGGAAAGTCAGTTGAGTACTAATGGCGCAACAGTTAGATACAGTCATGTTTCCATCTCTAGAAAGAGAATTGCAAGGTTATTAAGAAAGTGAATTTTCTAAAAATATGTGAGCTTTTCAAATTTCCAATAGAAAGAGCTTTAGTGGAATAGATATTATTGCAATGCATAATGTTTATAAATTTCAAGCCTTCTATATTGCTTGCACTCTTGTTTGAAAAGTTAACTACTTTGAAATTTAGTAACTTTAAAATCTGTAAAAAATTAGTCCAAGCATTGCTTACGATTTTTCTGAGTAACACAGAAGTTGAAAGAATATGGAGCAGTGTTGGAAATAAAATTGACGATAAATCAATGTCAATGAATAAAGAAACTGCTGTAAATAGATTGATAATAAAGCATGCTAAAGTTCCATTGGAAAATTTTGATCCCTATAAAAGTGTCATTGGGATCAAATTGGGCCTCGCAAACCAACACCACGGGCAACGCCGTGATGTAAGGTATTAATCTGGTGTAAAATTTTCCACAGATTTCAAATCTGTTGAAGATATATTCAATTTAAAAATTATTTATTTAAAGAAAATCATATTTTTAGGTATCAATCTAGAGTAAAATTTTCCGCAGATTTCAAATCCGTTGAAATTTTCAATCTATCTTTAGCAATTCTAATTTTACGGGGGAAAAACTCAACAATCCCAGTCAATATGGTTTTTATTTCTTGCTCTCATTTGCTGAAAAGGGTCTCAGGAAATGTAATCTGTTTCTTTTTTTTTTAATGCAAAGGTCAGAATATGCAATCTGTTTTTTGTTTTTTTTTAAAGAGAAAGTTTACGTTACGTTACAATCTCTTGCAAAAATATAAAAGAAGGTCACGTGGGTAGAAAAAGTTCATTTTAGGGGATTTCTTCTTTCGTCCGGACGAAACGTGTTTGAAGAAGCAGGTATAGAATAAAACTATTTAATTCATTTAAAAATCTTCTAGATTAAATTTTAAAATTTGTCAGTTGCTGTGTTTATTAATTTATAGCTATGTTTTTTTTAAACTGTCAAAGTATAAGTAGGTAGGGACACAACAATAATTATTATTTGGTTATTATTCATTATTTATAAACTTATGGGGATATAAACTTGATTTTTATGTCCTGCAAATAAAAAAGTATTAGGGCCTAGAATTATTATAGGCACCAATATTTATTATTTACTGTTTGTAAAAAAAAAAGAAGTTTGTTAACTTTCTCCCCCTTAAGTCGACTCCTTTTGTCACTAACTGTCCCACCAGTTAGGGAAAAAGCTCTTTCTGATGGGATGGATGTCGCCATCACAGACAAATACTTAGTTGCACTGTTATTTTTTAAATTTTTACAAGGGGGGGGAGTGAGTGCTTTTTAAATTAAAAAATAAAACATCAACAACGTAAAAACATCAATGTTGAACAAACATCAGCTCCAATAAATCGATTGTAAATAAATCGGTGCGTTTTATAAAACATCGATGTTTTGAAAACTTTGACATCGATGTTGCGTCTCTATCCTCGTCCTATTCAGACACTTCACCCTTAGACACTTTTGTATAAAAGTATGTTCAATTTATTGATTATAAAAATTATGCTACATAGTTATTTAAAAAAAATTTTATAAGGGTACTTTTTTCGTTTTAAGATAAAACATTGACAATGTAGAAACATCAACAAGCATAAACATGGATGTTAAAAAAAACATTGGCTCCTATACATCAATGTTTTGAAAACATTGACATAGATGTCACATCCTTAATGCAAAGCTGATAAAATAAAAACATTACTTTGTGTTTTATATAGGAACTGAAATTCAAAAAGCAGTTGAAGATGAAAATTGAGATTGCCAAGTTCTTACAGAGTACTCTAGATGAAATGGCTGTCACTTCAAAAGGAGAAACTCACTCCAAGAGTGCCAAAGAATTTGCAGAATTTTTCGAAAGGGTATGTCATGCAAATTCTCACTGATGCCTCTTTCTTTCTATACAGGAATTCTCTGCTGTGAAACCTTTAAAACACCATTCTATTTTAAGATTATAACTTACTAACTCAGGCTTTCAAACTGAATGTTGTGTTTTCCATGGAAGGCAGGGTGCTGCTTTAGCTCAGTGGGCTCGCCCACTACGCTAGCAGCCAGCCAGCCAGCAAGCTGTATGTGGATCAGGCTTGATTCCTGTAACTACCCAAAAAAATGTATTTCTCCTGTCTCATTAAATTTTGCATTGTGTGTGCATTTATTTGCTTGGTTTAGTTTTCATCCCATTTCTTTGTTTCCCAATCCCTCTTTTCTCCCCTTTTCATTTTTTACTTGACTTTGTTTTCTATGCACATTACTTAAACAAATCCGGCCAAGCAATGGCACCAAAAAATGTAAACTGTCAAAACGACCAACCATTTACTTGGCTGAAAAAAATCGCATGGCTAGATTTAGTCCTTGTTCCTCAAAAATCAATCACTTAACCTTTGTTGAGAATATTTTGTGAACATTTCATTATGAAACAAATGTTGGTTGAGATCACTGTTATGAAAATCCTTGGCAGATAGCAGCTAAAGTACCTGCTTTGAAGTACTGAAGAAAAATTACTTGTTCCCAAATTCCATTTTAAACCTATTTGAAAAATGAACCCAAATTGTGCTACCATTATGCATTGCATAGAAATGACAAATTAAATGGGTAGCTGCTAAATTGTTTTCAATATTGAAAACAATTAAGATAATTTAACACAGCTGGAATTTTTTAACTGGAACCTGATTTGTGTGGAAAAGCTATATAGAAATTAAATACAGTACAAACTCCAAGATCCGGACTCCTCTGTATCTCAAACTTTTTCAGATTATTTGAAGTATTGTTGTAAAAAACCCCTAATCTAACTCTGCTCACAAATGTGTCCATGCCTTATTTATATCCAGAACACGTTTGCAATACTAAAATAGTAGGTATATAACTTGGAATAATTAATGAAAAAAAAGGAAAAACTTTTAATACAGTGCAACAAATCTTCTAAATTTTCTGTCTGGTATTTACATGTCCGTTATTTTGCATCGTTTCATCAATTTGATCCAGGTTGAACACCTTGTTCTTTAAAACTTGCCGGAAGGGTGAAGAGGCGGAAAGATAGATGTGAGAGAAAAAACACGCCGGTTTGCAAAGCAACCGAATTTGGGACTTAGTACTGTATATTAAATAAAATTTTGCTTAATTTGTTTTAAATATTAATTGCATGATTTTCAAACAAATGCCTTAGACACCTTTATTAAGTTTACAAAATACTATATTTTTAAACTTTTACTGATCTTGAGGTTTGCAATCAATAGTGCTATGAGGAAAAATGATAAAAACTTTATGGGTGACACTTTATTTTATATGAATGTATTTTGCATGTAACAAAAATTAAAAGTTTCAAGGAAAGATTGGATTTATTATTGTCTATCTAGTGCATTGCAGGACACCAGAATATTGATTGCGATAATATTGATATCTTTTGACTCAACCATTACAAAAAGGTCCCACTGTCCATAAAAAAGGCTTTGGTGTTTTTGCTCAGAATTTTTCCTACCAGGTAGACCCCAATTTAAATTATGTTTTGAAGAATCAATAACAAGCTTTTTTCAATGACATTACATGCTTATCAAAGGGAGTTTTTTTACTCGGTATGAGCCTCCTTCAAATAAGCTATGTTTGCCATCTTGGGGCTCTTTTGATTGTATTGGTCATTTGCAAGCCTTGTTTTGCATAATTTTCAAACTCTTTTTCTTTCAGATCCGGACAACAGGAGACCAGGCAAGCAATGAAGAGATCCTGAAGTACTCAAAACTATTCGAGGATGAGATAACGCTAGACAGCCTGTCCCGGCCACAACTCATTGCCCTCTGCCGCCTGCTGGAGCTGCAGCCATTCGGCACCAACAACTTTCTGCGCTTCCAGCTGCGCAATCGCCTACGTAGCCTGCGGGCGGATGATCAGGTGAGTCATTGCTTTGTAAATTGTGATTTACATTTGTTTCATCTGGTGGCAGCAGTACTTAATGATGTTCCATAAAAAGTAAAACAAGTCAAAAATCCTTTTCTATCATGTCACACAGTGCTGATAGTATCCACTTAACTCCTTACAAACATAAAAAAGTTAACGAGATTGAGATATAATAAATAAGAAAGAGTCCTCATCACAAAATAAGAAATACTAATATTTCTTTGAAATACAAATTTAAAGCTCTTAATGTTGTTTTTTATGGTGCAAGGGCCAGATCTGGCTAAACTGCACCCATAATACATAAATATCAAAATTAGAGCCCTTTGTCCCCCAGATCTTTTATTCAAACAGGCAATCAAGATTGTATATACTGCACACTAACAAAAATTACAACAGATCTTCCACTTACATTGTGTCAGAGTCAAATTCTAAACTATACTGTTTTTCCACTTTCTGCGACATTATAACTAATGCTTTCTAAGTGCTGGACTGTTTTTCAAATTATGTGTAATGCTTACTTTAACTGGACTACTTTGTACTTGCAATGCTGCATGTTAGTTGTAAGCTTGGTTGCTATTTTAAATGTATTATGAGCAAGCCAATTTTATAAATATATTTTTACAACGGATATGAAGTTCATATGCCATTTAGGGGTTTAAAAAGTATCCCTTACTAATTGTTCATAGGTATCACAAGAGGATTTACTTGCATCACACATGCGAATAATAAGCGACAACCATTTGTCAATCACCAATTGACATTTGGTTGCAGTCAACTGTTGGTTTCCAAGAAAATTTACATAATAAGTTGAACCATGCATGGATTTACTGGTACCAATGAGTTAGAAACCTTTCTACTTGGATAACTTTAAATTGTGTTCAATTAACCACTAATTAATATTTATATAAATATCAATTAATTTTTTGAAGTCATTTCAATCTAGCTTGTTTGAATCTCTTGATACATTGTATTTTCATGCACTGATCTTTGATGCTTAACTTTAACTTAACTGCATTCTCATTTAGCACCTTTTAAAAGTCTTAGCAAAGTCTCTTTTTTTTTATTCAGTTTTTCTTGCACTACTACTTGTCACAACCTTTGCCAAGTTAACAAGGTAAATATATTTTGCGATGTTTTTTTTATTGCAATGGCCATCTAAATAAGATAATTTTTTCCGTATCTGTTGGATGGTTTATTATGTCTGTAGAAGTTCACCACTTCCAATAAAATCTGTTAATGTAAATTGTCAACATTAACGTTACTCAGGCGATACGACTTGTGTATCAATATGAACACTTGTTATCAATCTGCCAATTGTGGTTATAAATTAAGAGTGAAAAATCAGATGGCAATGGAAACTGAACCCCAGTCACCAAAATGTTCTTCCTTTGTGTAATATTTATCTTGTTTTGTGAATATGTATTTGAACACATAGTGTGATGACTAGAGCCTCCATAGATGCCAACCATTATAGATTTCTGCTATTTTTAGTATAGTATTGCAAGAAATGTAAAATTGTCATGGAAATTCTTAATAATTAAATACTATGATTGCAAATTGGCAACACATATAGTCCTTCTTTTTTTTACAAAAAGGCATCAAGTTAGAGCCTTGTAACAATCCAAAAAATTTCATTGCTAATCCACTTTACACTTACTTTCTTTTCAGACCATTTTTCATTTGGCAATGGCTTGGCAAAAAAATTAGAATTGCATTGAGCCCATAATGTTCCTTGGATTTTATTAATACTTGAGCTTAAGAAGGAAAAATCCTGCAATTCCAGCATTTTTCTGAATTTTGATTACTTTTTTATATAACTAGGGATTTTTTTATATAACTAACTTTTTTATATAACCGGGAATTGCTTCGCAATCCCATCTGGTTTGCTTCGGAAACCAGCACTCCTACATATGCCATTTGGTTTGCTTCGCAGAGTGAAACTATCTGAATAATTTGTATTATCCTGATTTCACTTTATGGCCCATGACGTCACAGCAAGGGCTTCGCCCCCTGCTAGCTTTCGCTCGCCGACCCCCGGGGATTGCTACGCAATACCGTTTGGTTTCCTTCGCAAACCAATACCTCTTTCGCAAGTGATTTCACTTTTTTTACTTTAACACTTAATGCACCCTAAATTAATAGCCGCATCAGTAAAAAATCTTCTGCATCTTGTTCCCTGTACAATTTTAAGTAAACGATGTTAATCTCCAAACTTTACGATCTGTACTTTGTACTTTCTCGGTAAACCGTCTGAGAATAGAAAGAAAAAAGCAAGCCTTTTCCTTGCCAAAAAAAAAAAAAAATTATGGTAATTGTTGCTACGATAAATTTGATATCTGTCAAACCCGATAGTAAAAAATACAACCCTCATAAGCTCCGCGAAAAAAAAAATACGAAAATTGTGTCACCAACTTTTGATTGCCTCGAATTTATTTATGAACCTATTTTAAAAATAATTGTACCGTAAGAAAGAGTACATTCTGAGGTATACTGCGATATTTTCAAAATTAAAAACTAATAGTAATACGATATAGATATGACAGTTTTAGTTTTGTATCGGAAATTACGATCTGAAAGTTCCGAAAATTGTATGACCAACTTTTAATTGCATCGATTTTATTTATTAACCAATTTGAAAATAATTGTACCATAAGAAAGAGTGTAATGTAATGTATTCAGTGATGGTCTCAAATTTTAAAAATAATGTTTTTTTGCTGTATATATAACGATTTTAGCAGAAAGTAGCAAAAATATCCAAAGATTCTGAATTTTGTATGACCAACTTTTGATCGCATCCAATTTAATTATTAACCGATTTCAAAAATAACAGTACCGTAAGAAAGAGTACATTCTGAGGTATACTGCAATATTTTAAAAATTAAAAAGTAATAGTAAAAATATATAGATATGGCAGTTTTTAAAAAAAGTAACAAAAATGTCCAGATTTTTCCCGAATTTCAAAAAAAAACTCAACGAGCTGCAAAAATTTACGTTGAGACGTACTCTTTAAAAAAAACTCACTGCTGAAGACTGAAAATTTGTATATGTTTTGCTCACTCGCGGAAGAAATTTCGCTTCTTCAATTTTGACACTTAATAAACCCTAAACTAATAGCCGCATTGGAAAAAAATCTTAATAATTGTCCAGGGAATACGATGAAGAACAAACCTTGTTAATTTTGTTTTTTTCCGGTCAGTACTTTCTCGGGAAACCGTCTAAGAATCGAGCTAAACAACACAGTTTTCAATCCTGCGGCGGTAACTTTTTTTTAATATAGAGAGATTGATTCTATTGTTTGATTATTTTTTTAGCCGAGCACCTAGTCTTGGCAAATTTGTAATTTTTGTATTAAAAACTTTTGAGGCTATAATGAAATATATTTATTGGACAAGTTTTATTTAAACAAAAATGATTTTATTACTGTTTATATTTATCAAGATATAATCTTTTTAGATAATGGTTGAATCATGTTATGAGAAAAGTTGTCTAAAGAATTATTTCAGCCAAGAAATAAAATAATAGTATATATAATTATGTGTATTTACCCTTAATTGTGATTATAATGTCACCTTTACAAAAAATTTTAATTCTACTCTAAAAGGCAAGGTTATGATAACGGACCACTTTTTTATCCTCTTTATCACAGTTAAAGTTAAGTAAAATATTGATATACTTTCATGAGAAATTACATACTCACAATAAATATTAAATCATGACATGGATATAAGTAAACAATAATGCAAGAAATATTTATGATAAAATAGTATAAAGTGCAAATGATTTTTATTCAGAAACTTAGTTGAAATGAGCATGCAATACTATAGTTCATTTATTGTTAGTTACAATCACACCTCATTGAGATGAATTTCATGAAATCGTAAAATTTTTTATATTAACCATAGTTTGTGTTGTCTGCATTCAGAAAAAAAAAATTATTTCAGCAAAAATAAAATATTAATGTCACAGTTAAAGTCAGTAATTGCTTACTGTACAATTCTTGGTCCAGAGATAAATGTTATTCTTCACCACAAAGGGAAAAACAGATGATTCTTGATTATGCAAGGGTTGTTCAAATGAAAAGGTACGAAACGACACTGTGGGTATAAATGAAGACTTTATTTAAAGTATACTCCATAGGCCTGAGTACAACAATCCCATTGATTAACAAGCCAAAGGATTCCTTGTTTCCAGAATTCCTTTGGCCGTGACGAGACCCAGCCCATCACAGAGTCCTTGAGTTTGTCGTCCAAGTTGAAGCGCTTCCCTTTCAGATGTTTTTTCAGGGGACCAAACACATGGAAATCGCAGGGCGACATGTCCGGGCTGTAGGGCTGATGGTCAAGCTGCTCCCACTTGAACTTTGCTAGATCCGCATGTGTGACCTGGAGACGTGTTATCATGGAGCATAACCACACCTTTTGTTCTTAATGGACCTGCGTAGGCTTCGGAGTGTCTCACAGTACACATCAGAGTTAACGGTTCTTCTGTGCTTGAGGAATTTAACAAGTAGCGGACGTTGGACATCGAAAAAGACAGTGAGCAACACCTACCCTGCTGACACCAATTGAACTTTTTAGAGGGAGGTGACAACGCATGCTGACCCGCTTTGTCTCTGGCTTGTAGTAATGGCACCAGCTCTCATCACCTGTGACGATCTGCTCCAGGAAAGCGGGGTCTTCATGATACTGAAACAGATGTTGAAGTGCTATCCCCATACGCAGTTCCTTTTGCTGGTCGGTAATCTGCTTCGGAGCCCACTGTGCGCACACCTTCCGATAACTCAACCTGTCATGAACAATTGTCCACACTGTTCCAACGCTGACATCCACCATCATTGCCAAAATTCGCAATGTGACACGCCGATCCTAGGTCGTCCACCTTGTCGATGAGATCGGCCGTGATGACTGTGTTTGCCTGGCTTGGTGTCAGGTCATCAACCTAACTCTCACAGCCTGCACGAAAACGGGCACTCCATTTTCTCACCGACTTGTCGGACAGTCTTCCCCGTATACGGTCACCATACCGCGATGAATAACAGCAGGTTTAACACCTTCCGCTGTCAGAAATCGGATAATGCTTCGATGCTCCTCAATCGTCGAATTTTGCAATGTGAACGCCATCCTGTCCTCATACGCACTGCTGCATCAATTGGACAGCACTCTTTTAAGAGCCTCTGCTCTCTACTGCACATGCTCCGATCCATGCCTGAGATTCCAATCGCATCCCTAGATGTCTCGTTACATTCTCCCATAGCGGCATAGGCAAATATGTTAACGGTTACGTTGTTACGACTTTTCATACCTTTTCATTTGAACACCCCTTGTACAAATAATTCTTAATTATACAGATATTTTCAGATTATACAAATTTTTATCCTCAAATAGTTCTGTTATTGATTTCAAGGGGTTATTTTGACATTTTTGAGAAAATCTTTGATGAGGACAATGCAGAATTGAGCAAATGAATTTTTATTGCATAACAAAAAGTGTTGGAAAAGTTTCTAAGCCAGCAGTAGCTTCTTTTTAAGAAAACAGGCTTTTCCTTGGTCTTCAGAATCTTTATTTATTCTTTTTTCTTCACTCTTCCACAGATAAATTCTCTACAATTTCGGAGTCACTGAATGTTTCTGATAATACGATTAAAAAGAATCAGCCCTTAATTTTCGAAAATTTGTTTGTCTTACTCAGTGATTAGTGTAACCTGAATTTATGGAGTCACTTAATGTTTCAATTAACATGATTGATTAAAAAGAATCTGTTTGTCCTACCCAGCAATTAAGTGTAACCCAAATTCTTAAACAAATGAATTAACATTATTTAAATCTATATTTTGAGGGGATTAGATTTTAATTTTAATTTGTATTAAGCAAATTTGTCGTAATGAGATTTCGCAGTAACAAATATGTTTTATTTTTTAGTTCCATTTAGAATTAAATGAGGTATAGTTTTGAGCTGCAAGTTTAATTGAGTTCTGAATATTTAAGATTATTACTGAGATTAGAGATGTAGTTTTTATTCTGTGGAATTGAGTTATTGTATTTCTCAGTTTCTGTTTTTTGCATATTTATTGTGTTGTTCATAAGAAATAGAGATTACATAAGCATGGATGATTGATACTATTGTCTTTATGCCAATGATAAATCGCATAATTGCTTAATTTTTTGTAACGTAAACATGACTCACTATTTATTAACAAAGACGATTTTAAATGCAAGAAATATGAATTAAAATTCAAGCACAAAGATAAATGATTGTTGTTTTCATCTAGATTATTCAAAATATTCTTTAGCTCTGTTGTAAAATGTCAAGATGTTTTCCTTTATATTAACATAAATATTCAAATCCGAACACACGTTGTACAAAACTATCTGCAATTAATTTTACTGTAAATGCAGAAATTTTAATTTGAAAAAGTGTAACCCAATTAAAATAAAATTGCTTGAAATTTTCTTCTGCAATAACACTATAAAGGGTTGTAAGAAATTATATTTTGCAAATTGTGTGAAGAATTTTGTTGTAGTGTGGAGAATTGTTTTGATAAAAAAAGCATGTGATATGAACGAATTCTTTTGTTTCTTTCAGCTCATTCTGAAGGAAGGTATTGACAGTTTGGATGTGTCTGAGGTACAGGCTGCATGCCGCGCACGGGGCATGCGTGCGCTGGGCATCCCAGAGAATCGTCTGAAGTGGCAGCTGCAGCAATGGCTTGAGCTGAGTCTGAACGTCCAAATACCCAACTCGCTGCTACTACTGTCCAGGGCACTCTACTTGCCTGAGAACCTGTCCCACACCGATCAGCTCAAGGTCACTCTCTCCGCCCTGTCCCAGACTGCAGTGAGTTTTGCTTGATAAGCTCAAAAGACCAAATAGCTATTTGTGAGTTCAAAACTCGATCCAGCTGAAGACCGTCGTATACACAGAGACGGGTGCATGTTGAAATCTGTTTGTGGCCTTAAATGTCCTCACATTGGTATGGTGTGGAAATTTGGAGAGGGGGTGCCAGCTCTGAGGTGTGATTCAAAATTACAAGGCATTATTCTTGGATCTTTCCCTTTGCCCAGTGGTTCCGGAGTAGTGGCAGTAGCCCGTTGTGTTGCTTCAGTGCTACTTTATTTAACTACCTGCCTACCAACTGCAGCAAGTTGTCCAAAAAGCACCAAAACGATTGCAATTGCACTTTAAGCAGTACATATCTGTAAACTGGGTAGAAACTTGTATTGACTCACTTTAGTCCCGATAGGTTGTCCTTCAGAAAGCACGAATGTGGCCATATGTGCAAGAATTAGTTTACTTTAGTGTTTGACATAAATTTAGCTTCCTAAAATTAATTTCAGGGAAATTTTATTTTTTGGCTACTCTTATGCATGTGGTTGCCCAAAGCTGCTCTGGAACTGCAGACAATGAAGCTGAAGCTACCAAACTGATGCTGTTTTAGCTAATTTAGCTGTTACCTCTGTCACAACACTTGTGTAAAACATAATGATTGGAATTTTTTTTTTAATTTGTTGTGTTTATTCAATGAGTAATTTTCTCTTCAAGGTAACATCTTCGCCCCTATTGCCTTTTAAGCACTGTAATGAGGAAAAACTTTGACTTGTTCCAGGAGAAGGCAAAGTGCTTGTTTTAAATGTATTATCGATACAAGTGGAAAGAAGTTTAAAAAAGAGTATTTAAGGGAAGGAGCTTTTTAAATCTGTTTTGGTGTACCATTCTTTTTATGTCATAATTTGAATTTCACAAAAACTGATGAAGTGTTAATCAAAACTATCCCATCAGTACATACTCCTTAGCCATATTCATAGTTTATTATCTCTGTAGCCATCACCAGTGCTTTTTGGTCGTCTGATATTGTCCCAGACCAATGCTTAACGTGTTTTTGAAAAGAATATTTGCTGTATAAATGTGAGTCATAAGTTAAAATGAAAGTGCATAGTCATTTTGTTCTATCAAAGGCTACAGAGACCAAGAACAAGATTGGGGAGATGGAGGGGAAGGTGGACAACAAGACTAAACTGGAGCTCATCAAGAGAGAGGAAGAGGAGATCAAGAAAGAAGCAGAGGAGCTGGAGCAGCAGCTGCTGGATGAGCGACAGGTGAGATAGTTGCATTTCAATGCATTTTTCTCAAAATTAACTTCTAGCCACACTTTAAAAGTGATAGGTAAAAATATATTTTAATTTTTATCAAACTTTGGATAACATGTAAATGTTTCTTAATGCTTGTTCTAAAAATTGTTATGATTATTTAAATACTTTGTAAATAATTTTCCCTTATTTGAATTACATTTAAACTTCCCCTAATGTCAACCATTCTTTGATCATCTGTGAGATTTTTTTTTTTTACATAATATTAAAGTAAGTCAGAAGGTAGGTCACAAAGTGATGCATAAAACTTATGTTATTCTAAAGGTGTTGGTAGAAAACAGCACTATTTTGATTGGCAATGGACTAGACTATAAATATTGCAATATTTGTACACATTATGTTGAGAAATAAAGAGAAAATAAATAATTTGTATTCGATTTAGTACTTTTCAGCAATTTGTGACATAGCACAATGTTATATGAACTCATTGGTAAAATTTTCTCCATAATGAATTTCAGAAGGATGATGTCAAAATCCCAGAGGAACAAGATTTAGATCAGATTCACAAAGAAATTCTGATTGACAAAGCGACTATTCTGGAGGACAAGGCAGAGGAGCGTGAGTATCTTTTGTTAAACAGATTTGAGTTAATCATGCAGCTGAATACAGTGTACATAGTTGGGTAACCAGTGATTCAAAATGCGGAAATCAAGCTTTTTTAATGGCAATGAATATTGAATTTGGTTAGCAATAGTACCAGTAGTAAAAACGATATTTTTAGTTTTTAATTAGATAAACCTTCTTAACACTTATGAAACTAATTACTTTCCAGCTTTGCTGATTTACAACTTTATTAATAGCAAAATAAATATTTCCTTTCCTTTATTTCCATGACATAAACTTGCACATGAATTGGTTTGTGTCGTGCTGCCATGTATTATTGAAAAGGGAAGTTGAAAGTAAAAAATAAACCTATTTGTATTCATTTATAGTCGAATTTAACGATTTGAGAAACGAATCAAGTTAGGTGTTCCATGCTGTGGAACACTGGGGATGAAAGGGTTAACACTTATGAAACTAACTACTTTCCAGCTTTGTTGATTTACAACTTTATTAATAGCAAAATAAGTATTTCCTTTCCTTTATTTCCATGACATAAACTTGCTCATGTTTTGAAGTATCATTTAAATATAATTGCTTTTTTGTTTGTTGGACTTGATCTATTTCAGTTTTATAAAAAAAGGTTATATGTTATTCCTTACAAGTAGAATGGGATTAATTTATTTTCTGGTGCAACCTTTCTGAATTCCATTCCAAATGCAAAACATTATCACTGCTGAAATTTCTATTAAGTAAGTTTTGAAGACTAAATCAAACAAGTTCTTGTTTCACTAAAACTATCAGGATTTTGAATTTTACATCCAACTTCTCACTGTCATTTGTGAACCACATACATTTATTACTATTTGAAAAAATACATTTACATCTGCTTAGCATTATATGAATTGAATCTTGGAACTTAATTGTTTGGGATCCTTAATTGATTTGGTTTTACAATATTTGTGTAGAGAAAGCAATTGCAGAAATTTTTTTTAAAACTTGTTTAAAAAAAGCATTTAAATTTTTGTATTGTTAAATCATCTGTTCAATCTGATCAAATATTTATTCTTTCTCTTTGTCTCATGTAAATAATTTTGAGCAAATATCAAAATATAATTGATATTGCTTTTGATTCTTCAAAGGTTGGTGACTGTTGATGTAAACATCGAAACGCTAGTTTTTATTGGGGATTCAAATAGTGTAACTACTCATGAATATGCCAAACATGGTAACTCTTCAGGGCCATTGAAAAAACGATCACTGAAATAAAATAGGACACCTTTTCAAAGTAATTATTTAACAAGTACTCCTAAAAATTTTAAGTGTTCACGAAGGCTTTTAAGATACCTTATTTTATAGTTTTGTTTTTAAAAGCCTTACTATTTGCTAAAAGTCTTTACAAAATTTTTGTCAAGTCTCAGTTTTTGCAAGAACATTGCATATTTTGTTTCACTATGTTTGAAACCCAGAATCATTAATATTTACCCACTTATAATGAACCCAACGTCAATGACACTTGACCTTGACAAGTACAATTATTATTGGCTTTATGGAAAAACCTGCATTGGTTGGTTGAAATGCATCTGGGTTAGGACTGCTTTGCAAATTAAATGCACAATCTCGATCATTTTATTAAATGTTAGAAAAGGGCATGAAAGTTTAAAAAAAACTGAAAACAACCCTATCAGTCGTGAAAGTTTCTTCATCTGTGCATTCATGGGTTAATCTGTTGTGATTTGTGTACCCTTGAAAATTCCCTCATTTTCTTTTGCTTAACCCTCCTAATGGTTGTCTTGATAAGATATCTTGTCATTAGCAAAATTTACCAGATCGTGATAAAGACATGTCATTAAAAAAAACTAATCCAATTTAGATTTTGCCATCATCAAAAAAATCGACGGTATGTTGATGACAATATATGTTGTCATTACCGAAATTGATAACATGATAGACGATATATCTTGGATACTTGGAAAGTTGAAAAATGCTTAAATATTAGTTCCATAATTTGTTTTCCCTTTTCATATTGAACTCGCATCAATGGTGAACATTGAAGGGGAACTGCAAATTACAAATTTCTTGATTAGTTTGAGACGGTCTGAGGTAGTGATTTAATGTCACTTGCTTGTGTTACTCTCTGATTTTTGGAACTCATTCCAGTTGAGAAACCGCCAATCAATGGTAAAGAGGAACAGCTCTCCAAAGAAGATTTCGAGGAGATTGAGAATGCCCTGGAGAACATTGTGAGTGAAAAGAACAACCTGCTTATCGAGAAAGAAGAAATCGAGGACCTCAAAGAAGATATGGCAGAATACAGACAGGTAGGATGCTGTCCAATTTTTTCTCAATCTTGTTTTACAGTCAGTATGTTGCACAGGAGTAGATAGTTTATTTTAAATAGAAAAATCCCTCCTATCTGCTTTCAAAATGCTTTGGATAGTGAAAGAATATTGAAATTTTATTTTTAAAAGTAACTGTCGAGATGCGCACTTTAAGCCGAACTGGCATGCAATGCTTCCATGAGAGACATAAGAAAAACAAAGAATGATGGTCGGCACAAAAGAACGCTGAACGTCGACTATTTGGCTAGAAACGTAGAATGTTTATGTGATTGTTCCTATCATCCTAATCTCCATCCTGCTATACATAGCTTTTCTGTGTGTGTCGTCATTAAATAAAAGGTTTAATTCATCTCAAAATAGCATACGGGTCATTCCACGCAAAATGAGCAAATAGGCTGTGGCTGACACATCACCGATTTTAATGAAAATTAGTTTCTAAATAGATCGCATATAGTAAGGAGGAACTGCCAAATATTAAATGTCAGAAATGGATATTTTATTTTTTATTGAATTTTAAAATTCAAGGTCACACAAATGTAGATTTTTGTAGCACTAATAGTAGCCTGTTTGAGACCCAATATTTCAAAAAGTTATTGACACAAATTATAAATTTTTATACTGTTACATTCTTCAGTAAAAGTTCTTTCAGAAAATGTCAGAATTTTGTTTAATATCCGGCACTTCTCGTTCTGAAGGATCGGCGAAAATAGAGATTTGTCTAATATGATACCAATTTCAAATTGCTCTAGTACCTCTAAAAATGGAAAGACAATATCAAAAATAATTCTTAACAAAGCCCTTCTTTTATATAAAAGGTAGGTATAATTTAGTGATTGTTGTCCTATTCCTTATTAAAGAAAAAAATTAATAAAAAAGGAAAATAATTGAAAACGGCGATTTTTCTGTATTTTTAAATACAAATTTTATTGTGAAGGACAGGTCCGAGAAACTCACAAATTTTCAGTAATATGTGTCCAGATGTATATTATCTGTCCTGAAATTTTCATCATTGTAATTTGCTTATTTTCGTCCCAGGAGCATTTTTAACTAGATGAAAACTATAGTTTTATTTTATCGCATGATGAAACAAAACAGGCGAAAACACGCCATTAAGCCATCCATTTCCTCATTGAAAGAGATGCTATTACATTCAATGACAGATAATAGAATAAATAAACACTATTAAATGAATTATGGTTATAAATGTGCTTGGGTTGCTATAAACTGATAATTTTTTGCTGAACCGAAAGCTTTCGAACACCGGCGAATGTTCAAGTGGCAATCCATAAGTGTTCCATCCATTGAAATGATCATTAGTCGGTTAGAGAAGTCTTTTGGATTTTCTTGTAGTTTTTAGGAAATATTATTACTATGTTTGATTTTGATAGTAAAAGAGATTTTAAAATTCCTGAACTTTCGAACTGTGACGTGGGAGAAATGGTGTAAGAAAACTGCCATAAAATCCATTATGTAAAAGAAACCGGATTAAAAGAACTCTCCGAACTTACAGATAAAGCCAGAGAATTGTTGTATTTGAAATTAGGTAGGAAGTTTTAAAACATTTGTCTTCACCATGAGAAAGTGTATTTACTGAAGTATACTTACTTATTCCGACGAACTTGTTGTAATCCTTTTAAAAGTCACAAACGTGCCGTGAAAAAGTCCCTGCGAATAATAACACTAGATATTGCCAAGAAATCAGCTGTATTGCTCTCACCAGGTAAAAAGATCTGTCTCACATGTGAAATTGGTGTTAAAAATTTTATTACAGAATAGGATGCAAAAGATTTAGATTTTGAAACGGAAGCTTTAGAGAAACAGAACGAAAAACTCAATAACAGCCTACAGAACATGGGAAATTCGCCTGTTAAAAAGATTCGTAAACTCGGCATGACTCAAAGAAAACATTATGGCAGAAGAAAATTACAGAAATTTGTTTCAACTGCTAAAATAAATTTGGGAACTGTTTTGAAAGTAAACCTCAATAAAATTAATAGTACACATGCGACTGAAAGTAAGGAAGATTTTTTATTGTTTAATAGAACAGCTGAAAGCAAAGTTTGCTGAAACAACATCCCCTGCAGAAAAAATTCAAATTCTAACTCTTGTTCCAAAGAGCTGGAGTCTGGAAAAAATAAGGACAGAATTTTCTACTTGATTGTATTTAGCAAGGAAAACCTGCTAAGAGACAAGGCAAAAAAATTAATGACAATATTATTGCAATAGTTATAAACTTTTACGAGTCTGATGACATAAGTCGTCTATGTCCAGGAAAAAAAGACTATGTTAATGTAAACACAGATGAAGGTAAAGTCCCAAAACAAAAAAGGTTGATTCTTTGTAACTTAAAAGAAGGATACCAGCAGTTTAAGGAACAGCATGGGAGTGCAAAGATTGGTTTCAGTAAATTCGCTGAATTAAGACCGAAACATTGTGTACTAGCTGGAAGTAATGGTACACATTCCGTGTGTGTGTGTGCACCATACATCAAAATATGAAACTGATGTTACACGCTATTAAACCTCATTATTCTTTGCTAGAGCTAATGAAATTATATCTTTGTAACATTGAAAAGGAAAAATGTATGTTCGTAGAATGTGATAAGTGTCCAAAAGATCAATTTCGTGCTCAAATAGAAAAGTTTGAGGTTTTCCAAAATTTAGAAGAAATTATTTACAAGCGTTGGATTTCGACCGACAGATCTACTCTAATCACACAAGTCCAGTCAACAGAAGAATTTCTTGACTCACTTGTTGAGAGTATGTCTGGATTGACAAAACATCATTTCATTGCTAAATCACAGTCCAAATTTTTGGAGGAAAAGAAATTGACTGTTTCCCAGGAGGAGGGCATTGTACTCCTCGATTTTTCAGAAAATTATTCATTTATTGTTCAGGATGCAATTCAAGGATTCCATTGGGAAACTACTCAAGCTACACTGCACCCATTTGTACTTTATGGGAAGGATAACGAAAACAGGTTTCAAATCTTCAAATCCTTTCAATGTGTGTTATTAGTGACCATACTAGACATGATACATTGAGTGTATTTGCATTTCAGACTGCCGTAATCCCTTTTATAAAAGAAAGGTTTCTTTCTGTGAAGAAACTTATCTATTTCAGCGATGGGTGTTCAGCACAGTATAAAAACCGGAAAAAACGTTTCCAACATTTGCCATCATGAATCCGATTTTGAATTGAAGGCAGAATGGCACTTTTTCGCTACAAGTCATGGCAAAAGCCCATGCGATGGAATCGGTGGAACAATCAAACGGTTAGCCGCAAGAACAAGTTTACAGAGACCATACAACAATCAGATTTTAAATGCAAAACAACTATTTTCCTTCTGTACTTCAACCATTTCTCAAACATCAAATTCTTTTATGTGCCTTCAACTGATGTTATTCAAATTGAGTCTTATCTTCAACAAAAAGGTTTAATGAATTGACCGCAACCATTACGGGAACTCGTAACTATCATTGCTATATTCCTATTCCAAACTGTACGAGACTAATTCGAGTGTCATATTTATCGCAATCGCCAGGAAAAGAAGTAAAGAGTTTAAAAAGAATTCAGCAGCACAAAAAAAAAATCACGTTTCAATAATAGAAGAAGCAAAGTTTAACTTGTGAGCTTTACCACATCGTGAATTTGAAAAGGTAATTAGTTAAAATTCATAATTTCTATGATACTACGTTGAAATTTTTAAGCTTGTTTTGACACTCATTTTTTCTGCTTTTATAAGTCACCCTTAAAGTTAAACATGATTTGGTATTTCTTTGTTGAATTAGGGTTTCATTATCTATATTTTATTTCACTGTTACCATTGAAGTTCTCGTAACATGCATAGAGTGGGAAGCAAATGTTGTGATTTTGTTTTTATTATTGTTGCTTTAGGACTCAGATTACAATCCTGATTTTTTTTTACAAGTAATATACATATGAAACTGTATTCCTGTGAAATGTCGGTTTTGTAAAAGCTGTCCTTCATTTGATTTCTTATGCCTATTTAGAGTAGAAAATTATCATTTTGTACTTTTCGTTAGCTATTTTGAAGATGAAAGAATTAAAATACGACTTCCAAACTCTATCAGTAATATTATCATATCTATCATTGCAACTGGCATAAATTTAAAGTATGTCGTAAAATTTCTTTAGCCCATAGAAATGTTTTTAATTCCGTCAAAAATGACAATTTTCCATTTTTTGCAACTAAATTTTGGATTAAATATGATGCTTAAAAAGGTTGTTGCCACAGTGTAAAAAAAGAACATTTTGTACAGATTATAAAAATGTAAAACATGTCTGTCTACGTTAAGTAGTTTTTGAGAAACAGAACTTCAAACATGCAACATTAAGCAATCTCGCAACTGTTCTTCTAAGTTGGAAGTCCTAAAAATGCCTCCAATTTCGAAAATATTTAATTTTGAACCTAATTCTTTTGGATATCGTTATTTATGTATAAACTACACCCCTGTACCAAATTTCATGAAAATCCATTACCATACGGCCACGGGTTTTCCTGATTTTTGCTCATTTCACGTGGAATGACCCATACGTTATTTAAGAAGTGCCTATTATGCTACGAATAAACCCAAGCCTAACATACGAAGTAAGAAGATGTTCACAGTAACAAAAAAAAGTAAATTTTAAAAGTTATTCTATTTTTTTAAAAAGGGAATGGAGAGGGAAAAGGAAACTAGTTCTAAACATAGTGTGGTCGCACACAAAAAGATGTTTCACACATGTCAGTGATGCTCGAAAAATTTGGTAAGTGGAAGGTTGAAATTAATTTTGGTGGCTGTAATTCAATCCACATTGAACCACCACACTTCGATTTCTATTTAGTCTGTTAACAATTTATTTTAAATAGAAATGGAATGGATAACCCTCCTATCTGCTTTGAAAAATACTTTCAACAGTGAAAGAATATTGAAATTTTATTTTTTTAAATAACGAAAAAAAGTTAATTTTTTCTTTTAGTATACAATACATTACTTAGAAACTCTTTTGTTATCTTGTTTGAAACTCGATTATCTCTCAGGATATTGAAGAGCTGAAGGACGCTGTTCAGGAGACAGGGCACGAGGAAATTGTGGAATCCAAGGCCGCTCTGATACTCTCAAACAAAGTGGACGAAATGATCTCCAAGATGGACGAGCTTGTAGTGAAATTGGACGAGTCCAGAGATGACCAGCAGCAGACCTGGACAAGCACTTTGCAGGAAAGGTGGGGGGAAATTTTTCAACCCATAAAGGTTGTCTATTTGCCACTGTAATAATCTTTACAAGTAATTGGTTTATAGCTCTCAGTTCAAGATGCAGTTTGGGAGAGAAAATACTTGCCCAATATTATTTAGAGATTTGCATTATTCACCTGCCAAGTTAGGAACTGTATTTGTTTGAAAGTTTCCTTTAGTTCTGAGATTTTATAGATAGACATTATACGATTTTTTGTTACTTGGGTCTAATTAGGGTATAATTGCTTAAAGTGGATTTCAAACCACTATGAGCAAGGATTTTGAACCAAAGGCCAGAGCAATAACCACTTGGCTTCCATGCTAGCTGGGGAGTTTTAGAAAACCAGGTAAAAATGCTATTGCCCTTGTTGTAGGTAATGTAATTTTCTGGTTATAGATCATGTTTAAACTGACTGGTGTAACTCACCTACTCTTACATAGCTTAATTTTTTAAGCATAATATCAAACCTTTCCAGCAAAGCTGAACATTTTACGGACAAAATTTTACATTTTGTTTCACAGGTTTTATTTATTTCTACAGGAACCCCAATTTTTCTTATTGGCTCTGGATTCGAATTCCTACATGAGTTTAAATCTGGGAATAGGTGTGCCTAAAAGTTTTCCATAGTCCTTTGTACTAATTTCCCTGAACTGGACATCTGCAAATTTGTACTGTTCTCTCTAATTGAGACTCCTGTGGTTGGTGGGTCGAAAATGAATGGGCAGCTAACTATTTCTCTTGTTCTTATCAATTTTATGTAGCTCTTGTTGCTTTTTGTTTGTTGCAAACATTAGTATTGCATTTTTCTGTCTGCCGTTAGAAATAAAAAAATGTCCGTCTAAATCAGTCTTGTCCCGTCTAAATCAGTCCTTGCATAGCAAAACATTGAAGAAAAATGAACCAATCCAATTTTCCAATCTGCAAGAAAAAGATAAAATTGTTAAAATTGTTCCCCCTTGGGTCAACATCTCCTTTAGGCGCTTAGGTTCTCAAACCCAAGGTACCCTACTGGTTATTTTTTCCCTTTGGATTAACTGTCTGGTAAACATGGGAGTTATGCCCAATTGATCTATCTTTCTCCTTCATTCTTTCTTTTCACAAATACATGCCATTCTCTGTCATGTGTTTGACTCAGGGCTCCCACAGGTCAGGAAAAACCTGGAATTGTCAGAAATTTTAATTTTGTCCAAAAAGTCAGGGGAAATTACGAAATTTTCGTCTAAAACCGGAAAATCGCCTCCATGACCTGGATAATGATTGATCATGGCTTCTCAGATGCTTTGGACAAAAGTAGCCAGTAAGATTAGTACACAGTTTTGCATCACTTTTTTTTACGAACTGCATTTTTCAACCGATTTGAAAAGAAACAGCTTTATTTAACAGGTAAATAATTTGGTTTCGACTTATTGCTTAGATTGAAGAATTTCATGCTTGTGATACACTAAATCACAAATTGATTTAAATCAAGGATGTTGGATTATTTGAATACATTATTTTAATGCAAAATTACTTGTGCTTTGTGTATTAATTTTTACAGTGTATAATTCTTAAGTTGGTTTTTATTATTGGCTATTTAATGTTAAATTATTTCTTTGTTTCAAACCTTTAAAATGTTGTGAATTGCTCAAGTATTACATGGAATTTTGTAAAAATTTGTCTGGAAAACCTGCAAAAATCAGGGAATTTTATTTCTGAAATAGAGTGGGAACCCTGCTAACTTCACCTGTATTCAAAACCCAAGATCAATGATATTTATTTATAGGTTGGCTAAAGATTGATATTACTGGATCCATGAGACCCAAACCTAGCATTCATAAAAATATATTTATTTGTCTGCACTCACTATCGCAATTAATTTAAGATTTTTTTGTATCATTTTCAGAGACGACATCATTGGCATCCATGAACTTGTCCTTGCCATCAGAAAAATCCAAAAGGTTTCAGATGACACTCGACTGCAGAGGATAGCTGATGTCTTGGAAAAAATGGACATTGATCGTGACGGTTCTGTCGAAGTAGAACATGTCCTGAAGGTGAGCTCTTGGTTATGGAGATGAAAATCTTCCACTGATATCTGCTTTTTGTATTTTTATCTCAGTTCCAATTTTTCATGAATTGGTTGGAAGATTCTGATTTGCGAAGGAATAATGGGGTTTCAGATTTTCTGATAATTGAAGTTCTCATTTTTTTAATTTCTGGAATGTGGGAAATCACCCAAATCATTCAAGAATTAATCAGCAAAATGGAAGACTTGCAAGGCATTTTTGTAGGTGTTTGGGACCCTTGGGTCCTATTTCATTTTTAGCTAATGTTTTAGTTTTGTCCTGATTTTGATGAAATTTTTGTTGAAACATTTCCAAGTTGCAATCCTTTATTCAAAAGTCTTGTTTTCACATTACAAATGACTCATCTTGGTTTGAATTGTAGCCTATGCATAGATATTCATAGTATTTACTTTAAGTCTTAGGTCTAACTAGCCCTTGTTTGGCAAAAGTGACCATTAAGAGATAAAAACAAAGCATGCTCCAGGTGAAAACGTCCTGTGCTTTTTTATTGGTGGGACCGAAAAGATTTAACTGATGAAAACAAGACCACTCTTTCATACTTGCCAACTTTTATGGATTATCTGCAATTTTTAAGGAATTCCACTTAATTTTACTGATTTATGGATGGGTCTGCCTTTTTTACAAGTTTTTAATATTTCAATCGAGCAATCCAAATATTCCATTCTCTGCAACCATCCACTAAAATTTTCTATTGGACTTGATGAAGATGAAGCAATGGATAAGTTGGAAAAGGAGCTTAGTTGTCTTCAGCTGGAAGATTTATCTGTGATTAATAGAAGATAATTGATAATTTTTAACTAACGTTGTACGAGAGCAACACAACGCTATTGATGACGGTCCTGGATCTTGTCCCCTAAGGAAAAGGTCCAATGACAGAATAACGTGATTTTGAACCTCAGTCAAATGACGAGGCAACACATGAGCTGGCATCCCACTCTCCAAACTTCCACACCAATCCAGATTAATAGAAGGACATGACCGTATTGATGTTCAGTGGGTTGAAGTAGGTAAAATAAGAGGGGCTGATGGACTTCTAAAATTTGCTAGATTGGCAGAAATTCAGTGCAGAGTTATTAAAGACACAAAAAAGCTACTACAGCTTCATAGAATTTTATGCAAACCCCTCTTCTGGATAAAACACTAAATGAAATAACTTAGTAAATAGAACATTTATATTTTTATTTCATCTTATAAATAAGCTTTATGAACACCAATGATCTATAATCCTGACACAAGTCTTAATGGTATGTAACATAATTTCGGATGCAATGTGTAGGTGCTCGTAAAGTGATGTTTTTTACAGTGGATGCTTTCAGTTTGATATTAAAACACTACTGCTTTGCAAGGTTTATGTAGTTGATAAAAATGTGAATTTTTACTTATGAATTTTTAATTAAATACAAATAATACTAGTTATTGTGACATATACGGATATTTTTAATACACTTAAATTCATTTATTTATGTTGTGTTTTATGGCAAGGGGCGCTCGGCGCAAAAAGTTTTACTGATGCACAGTTTTCAAAGTTGGCAAGTATGCTCTTGAGTTGTTAAATGAAACATTTAATTATGACTAAAACAATCTTCTGCAGAGTGGAGCAATAGATTACATTATTGTATGATATCAAGAATTCTTATTGTGTAACAAAAATAATGAATTGTATTTGTCGTGAATTCCAGAAGCAGGTCTGTGAAAAGTGCACATTCAGAAAATCTATTTCAGGGTGGTAACAGAACCGGGAATTCTCAGGGAACTTTTTAATTCTAGAAATATCATTGAAATCACAGGAAAAATTTCACAAATAAACAGTGAATTTTTAAATTTTTGATGGCAATACTTTAAACGTCAACTTTTATCGTTTATCCTATTTAGAGATGCGTGATTACAAGTACTTTTGAGAATTGAAAAAGTCGTATTCGCTTAATTTGTAATTAGAATAAAGAACATTTGTGTCGTAATTTTTGAACACTGGTTTTTGTGGCTAGAGCAGCTCGTCACAGTGAGGCCAGCGATAATACTTGTTTTATACAGTTTTAAATTTGTATAACTAATGATGTTATTTTTTGTGCATTAAATTTATATTTTTTGCTTGCAATTACATTTTTGTAGAATTTTATTTGTACAGCTTCTGTCTACGTTTTTAGCAGTGGTAACAGCAGTACTTTTTTTGGCGTACTTCTTAAAGTTGCCAAGGAAAATATTATATCAAAAGAACCAATGAAATCAAATGCTAGTTCAATAGATTTTAAAAGAACTTTCTAGAATATTCAAAATGAAAATTTAAACTTTCCGTTTGCCGAGGTTGCTATAAAAGCATTAATACGGATGGGTTGCCTTAACCTGCCATAACTCGCTACTAGAAGTGTGCCAGAAAAAAAAGCGTCAAGACCATTGCCACTGCAATAAATGTAGACACAATAACAGGGTGGTAACAGAACCTGGAAATCAGGGAATTATCAGGGAACTTTTTAATTCTGGAAAAATCAGGGAAATCTCAGGGAAAATTTCCAAATTTCACAAAAATCAGGGAATTTTTTTAATTTTGACATTTTAATTGCAACTATTATTATTAGTCCTTTTTGAGATGCACGATTACGAGTACTTTTGAGAATCTAATCAATCTTATTTGCCAAAATTGTAATTTAATTAAAGTAAACTTGTGTCGTAATTTTCGAACACCGTGAAAAACACCGTTTTTTTTTTTAGCGGTCACAACAACGTCTCGTCGCTGTGAGACCGGCGATAGAACTTGTGGTATAAAATTTGAAATTTGTGTAACTAGAGATGGGTTTTTTTGTGCATTAAATTAATATTTTTTGCTTGCAATTGCATTTTTGCATAATTTTTTGGCATAGCTTCAGTTTATGTTTATAGCAGTGGTAACGACCTTGGCGCTTTTTTTGGAGCACTTCTAAAGTCCTCAAGAAAATAATTATTTCAAATGAACCAATGAAATCAAACTGCAGTTTAACAGATTTTGAAAGAACTTTCTTGAATAATCAAATGAAATTTTTACGATTCCTTTGCCGAGGTTGCCATGAAATCCACAATGACCGTTATTAATGGGTTGCCTTAACCTGCCGTAACTCGCTACTAGAAATGCACCAAAAGAATAAACGTCAAGACCGTTGCCATCCCTCTAAACGTAAACTGAAACTGTACCAATTCTTTGTGAAAATTTGTATTTGATTTTGATGTATAGTAGGATAATGTAGGGTCACTTGTAAAAAGTTCATGATGAAAGTATTTTGTATTTTTTCTCCAGTTTTTTCAATTGCTATCGTAAGAGTTCCATTTACCAAACCTTACAGTAACAGTTAAAATATCCAAGGACAAAAAATACAAAATATTTGTGGAAAATGATCTTTTTACCCCACCTGCCCCTAAATATTTAAACATATTGTCGTGTGGATACCGTATATCGATACCAATTAGGGATCACGACATTTCTTAAAGGAATTATAAAATCAGGGAAATTTTTGCAAGACTATCAGGGAATTCATGGAAATATCAGGGAACTTTATTCGAGGATTTTGTTGCCACCCTGAATAAGGTATCTATCTGGTGACACATTTTCCGCAGATTTCAAATCTGTTGAAATTTTTAATCAATTTTTAACGATCCCGATTTTACAAAAAAAGAACTAAACAATGCCAGCCAAAATTTCTTTATTTTCTTTCACTGAAATTGTAGGCAGGAAAAAATAGGGCAGGAAATATCTGTTTATTTTTGGAACACAAATGTTGGCATGACGTCACACGGATTTCAAATCCGTTGATATTTTCATTCCCTCTGTAACAATCGCTGATATAGAAAAAAGCACGGAAGAACGCCAGTCATAACTTTAATTATTTCTTTTACTCAACTCGAATCCGTTGCTCAGGAAATCAAAATGAATGAATCTTGAATAGAACAAAGGTCATTCTTCAAGGCAACAAAATTCGTATTGGAAAAAATCTAAAAGTTATAATTAAAAAATTATTTTTTTAAAGAAAATCATATTTTTTGGTATCGGTCTAAAGTGAATTTTTCCGTAGATTTCATTGAAATTTTTACTCTCTCTTTAACAATCTAGGAGATACAAAAAATATTTATGTAACTCCAGTTAACTTTTTATTTGTTTTGTTCTTCGGCTGAAGGCGCTGCTCAGAAGATCAAAGGAAAACAATAACAATTAAATTCATTTTGAAATGTTCTAGATTGAATTTTAAAATAAATGCTTTGCACAAAAAAAAGTGCAAAAAATTTGGACTACATGTGTATCAAATCCCACTGTTGTAAGTGCCATAGATTTATCAGGACACTGGGTACACATAAACATACAAACAAACAAACACCTCCTTTTATAATAGTAGAGATTTGCATTTGATTTTTATGTATAGTAGGATAATGTAGGCCAGGTGTAAAAAGTTCATAAACAAATTATAATTTGAACTTTTTCTCTAGTTTTTTCAATTGCTATTGTAAGAGTTCCATTAAGGGTTCCAAACCTTATAACGATAAAAATATTTGAAGAGAAAAAATTCAAAATATTTGGGGAAGATTATCCTTTTACCCCATTGGACCCTAAACATTTAAACATACTGTGGATACTATGTATCGATACCAATTAGGGATCATGACATTTCTTAAAGGAATTGTAAAATCAGGGAGCTTTTTTTCGAGGATTTTGTTGCCACCCTGTATTTTAAAAACTGGTCCTCTACAGTTATATTCACAAGTCCATTTATTGATAGTTTTTATTCATTTTTATTTAAATTGAATGTCCTTCAAACTGACAAAAGTGGTAAAACTAGTTATGAATTCAATTCGTGTAGTACTAGTGTTAAAAATGTTTAATTTGCTGTTATTTTCAGGTCACTGAGCTACTCAGACAAGACAATGTGAAAGTGACCCCCAAGCAGATGGACGATATCATCGAGCTCCTTACGAAGGAGATAACTTTGGAAGACAAAACTGCTAAGTCTGAAAAAGAAACTGTTGGTGAGAAGACTGGACAGCCGCAACAATAGTGTATGCTATTAACCTATCACAGGTTTTGCACACTCATACGTACAATGGACTCATAAAATTTATGTGATGCAACACTTCTCTTAAAACCACTCTATATCAGTGTATCCTGATTTAAATCAAGTGATCTTTATTTTTTAAAAATTTATGATTTAATTCTTCTTTCTAAAAGTTTTATAGCTATTAAAATGAAATGACCTGGACGATTGTGCAGGTTATTTAATACAAATAATTTTAAAACACTACAGACAATGATATTATTAAGGAAGCAGTAGCACCTACATGGAGAAACAGTTGGGGTATAAGTGAAACCCACTTCATTCGTATATAATAGAACTACTTTGTTTAGCATAGAAAATACCATCAGTATATTTATCTCATGTTGTGTAGAGAGAAACCTGACCATAAAATAATTAGAACCTAAGCTCTGTTCCTTGCAATATGTCTAAACAAGATATAGGTATTTGCTGAGACTAAAATCAAAATATTTTTCTGTTAACGCTTGTATAGGATTTTTCTGATGTGTTTGAGCTTGGAAAACTACCTATTGTCAAGGAAAGAGCATTTAAAAAGATTGAGTATTTGCTGGAATTCTTAAATTTTTCAAGGTTTAGTTCTACAAAAAGATTAAAAAACTAAGATTGTGTCACAAAAAATGGAAACTAACACTTTTGAAAGCAACGTTAATCAAAATACCTATCTACCTGGTGATGCTCAGATGGTTAACAAATTTGTCTTGCACAGTTTTCAAAACTATTCTTTCATTGCTCCCGAACAATAATTTTACATTAAAAAGTATGAAGTAAAAAATTACATAATTCTTTGTATATGATAAATAATTGTGCAGAGTGACAAATCCATGCCCATCAAGGGAAGTTTAACTGCAGTTATATGATATAAAGATTTGTTAACAAAACACTGTATCTGCACTTAAAAAACGAAAATTTCCGACCTATGTAGTTCCGCTGTTTTTGCTCCAAGAATCTGAATAATTTTCACAAGTTGAAAGAAGCAGTGGGAATCCTTACAGATGCCTCATTATCCATGAACATCCCATGCGGTTCACATAATGCGAAGCATATCTGAAAGTTGTAATCAAGCTGCAAAATAAGGGCCTGATAAGTGCTATTTTTAGTTGTTCTTAAAAGAGCTTAGTTGTTATTAGAATGTTGTGGAAACCGACTGGTAGTTTCTTTTTTGAGACTGATGACTTCCCTATATCGATTCAAACAGGGCAGACTTTCGGAAAGCCATTTTTAATCTGTTAAATTATAAACCGTGCACTATCAAAATAAATCAAAACCTTGATACAATAATCCAACATTTTACTCCCAATGTAAGGCTTTGTTAGCTGGGCACCCTATTACAAAGCATTTTCTTGACTGTCATCAAAGCTGATTTATGTATACATAGAAGCTAGCTCTGTTACGTTGGCAGCAATTTTTAAAGTCGTGGCTTGCATTTTCATAGTCTATTTGAATCAATCATAAGTTGTTTCTTTTTCATTAGAGAAATGCAGTGATTATTTGGTGCCATGTTTTAGAATTCATTTTATTTTTGAGTCATTGTGATATTTTCAGTCATTTGCTGTTCTCTCAGTCGTGCCTTTGAAAGGTTTCCTTTGATAAATGTGATATTCACAGGTATTTATTGAAAGTGTCATGATGAAAGCTGTAGATATTCATGAGTTCATAAATATTTATCAAATACTGTAATAAAAGTTTTAAGTTTTTTATCTGTTACTTTTGCTTATTTAGTTTTGAACACATCTAATCAGTGATCACATTGGAACACATTATTTAGTTTTTTTTTTTTTTTTTGGGGGGGGGGGAGGGGGGGAAACATCTTGTGAAATTTCTTATTCTTAATTAGACTTATACTAAAATTTTTACACATCTAGTCTTATATTTGGATAAACATAATTTTTAAATAAAATTTTGTTGGAGAAAAAAGGGTAAACAATAATGATGCACTGTAACACAAAAAAAAAAGTTTAATTTTAACCTATCTTCTGTGTTTTTAAATAGTTTTGTTTCTGATTGGGGAAAGTTTTTTTCAAATTGTGAGATTTTACAGATCAATATCAGACTAATTGTTACACTGCCCAAGGTCGTCTGGAGAATAATCTTCTCTAGTGTCTGTCTGTGTTTTCTGTGTGCCAAGTCCTGACGAATGTATGGCACTTACAGTAATGGGATTTGGCATGCAGGTAGTCCAAATTTTTGGGTTGCACTGAATTTTAAAATTCAATCTAGAACATTTTAAAATGAATTTAATGGAATTTAATTATTGTTGTTTTCTTTGGAATGGTAACACCATAAAGAGATGGCAGATTCTAAATTTATTTTTTACGTGTTTCCGTTTGAACGCTTTCAGCCGAAGAACAAAACAAATAAAACGTTATAACTGGAGTTATGTAGTTCTTTTTTCTATCTCCTGGATCGTTAAAGATAGAGTTAAAATTTCAACGGATTTGAAATCTGCATAAAATTTCACATCGCATGATACTTAAAAATATGATTTTCTTTAAATAAATAATTTTTAAATTGTAACTTTTATATTTTTTTCAATATGAATTTGACCTTTGCTCTATCGAGATCAACGATTCAATTTCCTGTTATTTAAATTGTAACTTTTTTATTTTTGCAATACAAATATGGGTGCATTAGACAATGACGTCACATTTGTTTTTGGTTGGTAATTAATTAACGTTGCACCGAACCAACACAATGGGCATTGCGATCGTTTTTGGAACTGCGCAGCATTTACCGGGGGTTGGAGCCCTCGCTGTGACATCATGGACTGGAAAGACAAATCAGGATTATACGAAATGTCAAGATAGTTTTGTCGTTGCACAGGAGATTGACTCTGCAAAAGAAGTGTTGGTTTGCGAAGCAAACCAAATGGGGGTTGGCAAGCAGCTCCCTAGTAACATAAACACAATTTAAAAGAAGCTGTCAGAGTAAAGAATACACATTTGTTTTATTCGATTATAACTACTTCTTAAAAATTGGTTTTGCATTTCTTTTCTAGTTAATGTATTCCCAATTTTAATGTCAATAGCAGGCATTAATTTTAATCATAATTTGATCTGGTTTGAACAATTAATGGCACTGCGGATGAGCAATAGTGTCTAGTGGCAATTTGTTCCAAATTCGATGTGTATGTAGCCTACTTGATAATAGCACTTGTTATCTAAGAAAAGATACTTTCATTAACAAAAATATGTTGAGTGCCTTCCAATGTAAATGAATGTCTATTATTTCAATCACTGAACAAGACTACAAATATCAGACACTAGCCACCGCGGGCAACGCTGTGATGTAAGGTAGTAATCTAGTGTAAAATTTTCCGCAGATTTCATATCCGTTGAAGATATATTCAATTTAAAAATTATTTATTTAAAGAAAATCATATTTTTAGATATCAATCTAAACTGAAATTTTCCGCAGATTTCAAATCAGTTGAAATTTTTACTCCATATTTAACGGTCTATGAGATAGAAAAAAGAAGTTATATGATATATAGTTATGATTATAGTTAAAAGATTTATCGTCTGGCTGGAAAAACATTCCTCCGCGCTAAATCAAAGCGGAAACGAAAACAAATAATTTTCTCCGCGTGCAAAATGAAAGCGGAAACGTAAAAAATAATTTTCTGAGCTTTCTCTGAAGCGGTTAAAGAAACTTGGTAGATTCCAAGGTCGCGTTGGTAGAAAGTCAAGATTGGGGTTCTTTCTTCCGGACAAAGAAGCAGGTAGAGAATAAAACTATTAAATTCATTTAAAAATCTTCTAGATTGAATTTTAAAATTCGCCGAAACCTAAAAATTGCAAAAAATTTGGACTACCTGTGTGCCAAATCTCATTGCTGTAAGTGCCATAGAATCGTCGGGATTTTGCGGCCCCAAACAAACAAACACTTCCTTTTATAATATTAGAGATTTTTTTCGTTCAAGTTGGAAGCATACCAAAATATGTCTTCCCTAATTTTCTGGCAAATGCACACCACAAAGGAACTCTTGAATTTTCTCCAACATGCTTTGCCGTAAATAATTTTTAATATTTTCGAAAACTTCAAGTAGTCTTTTCTAACTTATCTTAAAATCCTAAACCAAGAAGGGGTAGGTATTTTAATTAGCGTCACACTAAAGCAACACAAGGGACTATTGACGACGGACTGGTATCAATCCCAAAGGGAAATAATCGAGGACAACACAAGGGATGCGATAGCCCGGTTGGCTAATTTTCATCCTTTAACTGTAAAGCAATGGTTATTAAAGTATGGTCCAAGGTCCGCGAAAAATATGCTAGAAAAAAGAACTTCTAAGAAAAAACAAAATGTTCCATTTCTTCTGATTCTTAGTTGCAGTAATTGAATATTTCTCAGTGATTTACTGATGTCACGCCAGGGTAGTGGGAGCTGCAATACAGACATTACTTCGAGCTTTAACAAGAATCAACGTTACAGTTTACTAACAAGAATTACGGATTAGCAATAGAAGAGGTGCGAGTTGAAACTCGATTCAACCAAAGACCGTCGTGTACGTGGGAGATGATGCATGTTAAATTTGTCATGACATCAATGTTCCGTTGGTGTGCTGTGGAAATTAGGAGGGTGATATACCATCTCGGTATCGACTTCGTTATCTGACAGGGGTTCAAAGTTATATACTATATATACACGACGAGTTGTCCACGAAACTTTCCACGCTTTCATTGTTGTCTCTTTGTGGGAGCTGTTCCCACCTTCTGGCAACGGTTGTAAACCGATCCTGTCCTCGGTCGTCTTTTATATGTTTTGTTAACCTTTTGACTACGGCTATAGCTATAACAAGCACGATTCTTTCTTGGCGAAATTCTGATAACTTTCAAATACAAATATTGACGACCAGCTACAGGCTCAAGCCCAACAAGGCTGGTCCTTTGTTTATGAATTCTCCAATTCCCACTGACTGTCCAATTGTGTCTTAAATTCGTACACTCCTTTTGAATTAACTATATTTTCTGGCAACGCGTTCCAACTGTCTATTACCCTATTAAAATAGTAGTTTTTCCTTAAATCCCGATTAAAATGTGTCTGATTCAATTTATACCCATGGCCCCTTGTTCTGTTATCCCTATTGAAATTTAAGCCCTCTGTGTCCTCTTGTTTTACAAACTTGAAAAGCTGAATCAAATCCCCCCTCCTTCTTCTTCTTTCCAGTGTATACATGTTTAGCTTACTTAAACGTTCATTATAGTCGAAATTTGCTAGCCCCTTTATTATTTTTGTAGCTCTGTGCTGAACCCTTTCAATTGATTCTATGTCCTTTCTCATATATGGAGCCCAGAATTGTACAGCATATTCTAGATGTGGTCTTAGTAAACCCTTATATAATGGCAAGATTATATTCTTATCCCTTGAAGTTACAGTCTTTTTAACATACCCCAATAACCTATTAGCCTTTTTACCCGCAGCTGAACATTGGTGACCCATTTTAAAATCCCTGTGAATTATCACCCCAAGATCCTTGACTGTTTCTCCCTCCTTTACCTTTACTCCCTGCAGACAGTACTCGGCTCCACTGTTCCTGTAACCCATATGCAGAACTTGACATTTCCCTACATTAAATGACATACCCCATTTTACAGCCCATTCGGATATCTTATCAAAATCTCCTTGTAAATTTTCTATCTGTAACTTGGTATCCACTGTCCCCCATATTTTTAAGTCATCTGCAAATATACTGATTCTATTCTTGATCCCCTGACCTATATCATCTATGAAAAGTATAAATAAAATTGGTCCCAAAACTGATCCCTAAGGCACCCCACTTATAACTTCTGTCCACTGTGAATAATTTCCTTTTACCTGCACTCTCTGCTTTCTACCCAATAACCAATTTTTTATCCATATTAATGTTTTTCCCTGAATCCCCAGCCTTTCCAATTTAAACAGTAATGCCTCATGAGGTACTTTATCAAAAGCCTTTTGAAAATCTATGTACATGATATCCACACTGCTCTTATTATCCAGCTCCTCAGTAATTTTTTCGTAGAACTTCAAAAGGTATGTAGAGCAGGATCTGCCCTTCCTAAACCCATACTGATTCTCTGATAACAGTCCACCCTCCTCCAAGTATAACATTATTTGCTTTTTTTACAGAGATTCAAATATTTTGCAAATTACTGATGTTAGACTTACTGGTCTATAGTTGCCCGGATCACTTTGTATTCCCTTTTTGAAAATTGGAGTTATGTTGGCCAACTTCCAATCCATTGGCACCCAACCTGTGCTATATGTTGAATTAAATATCGTGTGAATTACTTCCCCCAGTTCTTCCGCGCATTCCACTAGTACTCTCGGATAAATATCGTCTGGCCCTGGTGCTTTAGATGGCTTAATTCTTTTCAACTGATGTACTATTTCTTCCCTGTTGAATTTGCATTCTTTAATTATACCCCCTGCAAAGGCTCCATCCTTGGGATCCTTTTTTAAATTATAGTTACCATTGAAAACCCCCAGAAAAAAGTCATTTAACACGTTTGCCATTCCCACCTCGTCTTGAATTAATTCACCTCCCTTCCCCTCCAACGGGCCCAGTGTAGTACTAAATTTATTTTTACCACTTGCATATGCAAAAAATTCTTTTGGGTTTATATTTATTTCCCTTGCTAATTTTTCCTCCAAGGACACCTTTTGCTTCCGACTAATAGTTTTAAACTCCTTTCTGGCTTTCTGATATGCCTCCTTGTCCCTGTCTTTACCAGTGCTTTTATATACCCTGTATGTTAAGCCCTGTATGTTTCAAGGTACAACTGCTGTAAACGCCGTAGTCTAAAGATTAAATCTCGTGTGGCCCTGTTGGCTTTTTTGCATGTCTTAAAGTAAATCAATTTTGATACCCTGGATCAAGGGACCACACGCGCAGGGATCGGGGGTGTGCTCTCGCCCCAACCGGGAGTGTTTCCCTCAGTGTTTGCTTTGTTGTGATGGAAGTCGGCTCCTCCTCAGCGGGCTAAAGCTAGACTAGCGCCTCAGCGTACAGCGTAAGTGTCCGACAAGTTGACTCTGATTGGCTCCTCATATATATGTTGTATGGTTGTTGTTAGTAGTATTTCTCGCCAACTTATATAAATTAGGGGAGGAAAAATGAACTCTTCTTTTAAAGAGCTCCTTTTGGTGAAGCAACGATGGCCAAATGGCTAAAGTCACTTACTATCAGATTGGCGTTACCGGCGGAGGATGACTTCCCGAGTTCGAACCCAACTGGCGGAAATATTTTTAGATCATCCAAATTATTTTAAAACAATTCCAATTTAATTCCTTTTGATTCTAAATTACTTTTCCTAATTTTTAATACCTTTTTTTTATTTTTCCAAACTTCCGTTGATTTTACATAAATAATCTAAAAACCACTCCTGAACTCACTACCAGCTGATATTTTTCCGCCCCTCTGCCGTCCCCTTTGCTTTAGGATGATGGTGTCGTATCCATCCCTGGTTTAGGACCATTCTGATGTAACAAAAAGCATACATAAAACACTAACTTATATAATTATTAACATATAATAAAAGGATACAATTTTCGGTTCAAAATGTTAAAACCTTTCGAAAACCGTTCCTATCAGTCAAAGAGATCTGCGCCAAAACGTAGATAAATAGCCAAATGAAACACCTTTACGTCTCAGGCACATGATCATACCAGCCAATCAGAGTCAACTTGTCGGACACTTACGCTGGAACGAGCTACATAATCGGAACTCGAACAATAACAGAGGAATCGACCGGTGAACATGACGCACCGATGACCTTCGGGAAGGTTGCGGTTGTAAATAAAGGTTATTCGAATCTTCGAAACGTAAATAAAGTCATGTGGAACAGCTTGGCGCTGCTTATCGCGCGTTGGAATTACTCTGATTTCTTAAGGCGCCAAAAGGGCTGAGTGAGCGGTGAACCGAGCTGGTGTGCAAATGCAAACTAGTTTATTCCCTCGCTGTGATTATTCTATTTTTGAAAGGCTCTATGTCTATGATATAGGAGCAAGAAACATGATCACGTTTTTGGAGTTTTTCTGTTCCTGTTTTTGCAAGAGCAAACTAAATGTGTGGCTCTTGTTTTTCCAAAACAAATTTATGTGTTCTACACAACAGGGAAAACGATTCAAATCAGCTTTTTTTAAATCAAGTAATATTTATCAAAAAATCGCTGATTTCAATCATAATTTTAAATATCATTTTTCTTTCTGTGTATTGAGTTTTTTTATATTGAAAATGAAATTACTATGAACAGTTAGTTTTACATTTATTAATTTAATTAATTAATAAAACACTATTAATTTTATTCGATTAAATTTAGAACTATTTCAAATAAGATAAGTATTCTGTTATTCAAAAAAAATAAAGACACTAAGTCAGAATGAAAAAGTTCCTGCGTAATCACCAACATTCCAATTTTTAATTGGGATAATTTATGCATTGATCCCAAGTAATTTTTTATACTGCTAATATAACTATTCTATATTCATAGAATTGAACTTAGGAATGTAAAAGTTAGTTTACTCCTCTGATAATTGAATGAGTATGTTAACAAAATAGATTATGGATTGAAGTGGAAAACTATTTTAATGAACGAAGTTTTTTTTTATTGAAAGCTCAAAATTCCACTCAATTGATATGATTTTGAGGAATGCTATTACAATTATTCTACTCTGTTCATATAGAAAAGCTTACTTTTTTGGTATCGTTATGCATAAGCCTTTAGTATACTTGGAATGCAACTTTGAAAAACTTGTCAATGCTCAGTGAAAATTTAAAAGCAGGCATTTTGTTTTCAATTTATGAATATTTTTGTCTTGTCCTAATTCTTACCATTTACTTACAAATAACATTTTGTCACAAATAAGTACTTGCTAGCAAAAAATTGATGAGAAGTGGGAATTTTTTCATCACTTTTGTTGAAAGTCTTGAACTAAATAATTACATACTTTGATTATTGATTTTGTACAAAAATTTCTAATAAGGTGTTAGCGGGATCCTACATCCTTATTGATCTTGATCCACAAAATTTCATGCCACTAGTTACAGGGCAATCAAACTAATCTAAACCGCTCAAGAATTAGATAGGAAAACATAGCTTTTGCATGGCATTTGTTGTGCAATTTTATTTCTCCATTATGTGATTAACATTGCTAATTCCTTCGTCTCGTTTTAATCTTTCAAAAATTTACCCTGCTTTATATTCTAATACATTAATTTTATCATAGATTTTAATATTTAACATGAATCATAACTACCTAGAAACTGCACTATGACATGCGTGCCACATGTTCAAAATGTCTAAACTTCTACGGGCATAGGTATTAATTAAAAGTATAAAAATCCAACTGAAAAAAAAAATATGATTTCAATCAATTCAACCTAATTTTTATAATTTTTTTTAAATCATGTTTTTTGTATACCTTGCTAATTTAAGTCAGACAATCAATCCAAACTTGATCACCTGATTGAATTTTTTTTTTTGCATTCCTTAATTTTCTTCACTGACTCCTCCGACTTCACTTTTTATGAAAACCTTACTAAGTTTTAAAAAAATATCTAGATACAGTAAGTAATTTCTGCAAAATATATTTTTAAATATTGCCGAGTTGGTAGAGCAAGGGATTAGCAAACGGAGTGTCTCGAGTTCGACACTCGATCCATCCAAAGATTGTCGTGTACGCGGAGGCGGTGCACGCTATATCTGTCGTGGTCTCAAATGTCCTGACGTTGGTGTGGTATGAAAGTTTGGAAAATGAGGTGCCAGCTCAGGTATTGATCTCTCGTCATTTGACCGTGGTTCAAAATACGAAGTGTTATCCTTAGATATTTCCCTTCGGGTAGGTAGATAATTAACTTCGAGCTATTGACGACGGATTAATTCCGAAGGGAAAGATCCGAGGATAACACCTCGTAATTTTGAACCACGGTCAGATGACGAGATGAATATTTGATCTGAAATCCCATCTTCCACACCAGGCCAATGTGAGGGCATTTGAGGTAGTTTTAACAGGCTCCAAACCCCTTGTACAGGACGGTCTTTGGTAGGACCGAGTTTCGGACTCGCAACCTTCCTTATCTGTCACCCTCTATCTGGTACTTTGGGATCCATCACGGACTGTCGTGAAAGACCGTGGTATTCCTTCAGTGTGATGTTAATTAAACTATGTATCCACCTACCTACATATATTGTGATACCTACTAGTGATTAAAAATATTTTTGAAAGCCCTTGGTTATCAAATATACACCAATTAAATTCCATCTTAGGATAGATTTTCTAGTTTTAAAGACCATTTTCAATCTTTTCTAATCTCTTTTGTGATCAAAATTTAGTTAAAAGGGTTATTTTTGTAAAATATTTTGAAGAAATACGTATTTTAATATTTTCCAGGTGTAAACTTTAGGGGTTGTAGATTCACAATGAGAGTGCGATCGAAAGCGGACAAACTCTTGAAAGGGGAATTAATTTTTAAATGTGTAGTAATCTACCGCTTAACTTCTCATTATAAAGGTTAAGCCACAGTTTTTCCTTACTTTTCAAATCTCAGATACATATTTTTGGGAGCAAAAAATTCCGTTCACCTAGCATATGTATCAAGTTAAAGTATTTTATTATTTTTTTTTTAGTTACCAATATATAGCTACCTCCCCAAAGGAAGCGTAACAAGAGTAAAAATTTTGAGGAACAAAAGTTATAAGTTTGAAAGTTTCAAAGCACTTTTAGTCAATAAATTAAGTATTGTTGATTCAAGAGGACTAAGTACAGCTTAAACTCAACAGAGTAAGCTTAAGCCCATAGGCGTAACTAGTGTTGTTGAGTGTGTGTGTGGGAGGGGATCCTCCCGAAAAGTATGGACTGTATCCCAGGGGAAGAGATGCAGTTACTTATTTATTTTTTATAAATAATTGCATCACAATTAATTGTATTAATTAATTCGTTTAATTATAAGATGTAATTAATTATAGTAATATAATTGTAACGTGTATTAAGTCTTAATAATTAATTATATTAATATAATTATAATATGTATTAAGTCTTAATAATTAATTATAATATGATTCATATATAATATTTATTAATAATTAAAACCAAATGGAGAATTTGTAGCCTGTTGGATAACAGCCATCAAGGCGTTGCCCGTGGTGTTGGTTTGCTTCGCAAACCAAATAGAAATTTGTAGCCTATTGGATTGAATTCCCTACGAATTCCAATTTGGTATGCTTCGAAAACCAAATTACGAATATTATGAACTTTGATTTGCTTTGCAAACCAACACCACGGGCAACGCCGTGATGGCCTCGTCATAGTCAAATGCGTCCAAATTTGATAAGAGACATTATGGCGGAATGAATTCCCATTTGGTTCCCTGAGCTCAGGAAATGAAATCTGTGATATCTCGAATCAAACGAAGATCATTCTCTTCATAGCTTTGTCATTCAAAGAAAAACAATAATATTTAAATTCCATTAAATTCATTCAAAAATGTTCTTGATAAAATTTTAAAATTTGGGCGCGATATAGAAAAAGTGCAAAAAATTCGGACTACCTGTGTGCCAAGTCTCATTATTGTAAGTGCCATAGATTCGTCAGAACAGTCCAATTAAACAGAACGCACACAAACACTTCATTTTATAATTGTAGAGATAAACCACAGTCAGCTTACAGCAGAAACTGATAACTTGATATGTTTTCGGCTACACAAAACGCTTATCTATCAACAGGCCAAATTTTTTCTTCCTAAAACTAATAGTTAGTCTCTTTTAGAGGCGGATTAAGCGGCAAGCGGACTAAGCGGCCGCGTAGGGCCCCGGAATAAGAAGGGGCCCCAAGATCTTAAAATGTCTTTTCATTAGAGTTCGAGGAAAGATGTGACAGCGTCTTTACAATGTACTTCTGTAAGTGCAGTGAAAAGAGTTTCTAATATACAAGATGATCAGCAAGAGGGGCAGATGCTGTATTAGCTATAAAATTTCGTTTCACCCATAGAAAAGAGGCTTTAACTGGAAGTTGGATAAAAAAACTATAAAAATATATAATTTACAAAAATGCATTAATGTTTGTACTTTTGAAGATGAATTTGACAATTTTTTAATGTTTCTAAAAGAAAGCGAGGACACCATAAAACCCACACCAGACATCTATCGAGCCTTCAAAGAAATGTTTTGCACATTTGCGAACGTTGAAACATTATTTAAATTTTTTCTAACCGTTCATTTTGTTATGGGCGTCACAAAAAAGGTCGTTTTTTGTTTTAAAGATTGTCAAAAATTAATAAAGGAGTACTATGGGAAAAGAAAGATTAATTGATATGGCCATTCTGTACATAGAGCAAAAAATTTAAAACCGAATTTATAGTGCCAAAATAACTGACGAATTCGCAAAAAAAAATTCGAAATTCATGTAAAATTTCTTTTAAATAAATTTATTTAATGTGTTATGGTATGGAATTTTTTATTTTCTTTTTGCTAATAACTCAATGAGAGCTTTCTTGAAACTTTTTTCTTCCTTGTGTTTGAAGCCCCCGAAAATTTTACCGCTTGGGGCCCCCACTTGACTTGGTCCGCCACTGGGAGAAGTAAGCTCCATGCAAGAAAAATTGTGACTAAGCAATGGATTGCATGGAAAGTAAAATTTTTCTGATTTGTCTCATTTGAATTAGTATCACAAAGAACATGATGAATATATATAATGTTCAAAATACATTCTTTAATCATGAGATTCATGTTAAACCATTTGTAAAAAGTATATGTAATAGGCAAATTAAATTTTGAAAAAGAGCTTTATTTTAAACAGCATACAACAATAACTCCAAAATATTCCTAAAAGAATGTACTAATAGAAATAAGCTAAAGGCATTTGCAAACTATTTTTAGGTGAATTCGAACGTTACATATATGTCTTATTTTTCAAATCAAAAGGAAAATTTATCATGGAGCAAGAGTTAGTACTTTTTACTATTAACACCAGAAGTAGGGAAGTGATCAGTACGACCGCAAATTAATTTTAGCGATGTATAAACATATTGTTTTCCCAACAAGGGCCGTGGTAACCTGTTTGCTAGAGGAGCGGATTAGCAATCAAAAGGTTTGGAGTTCGAAACTCGAACCAACCAAAGGCTTCTTGAGGCTTTCCCTTTGGTTTGTGTCTGTTTGGGAACATTCAAATGAGAGAACAGTAAGGTGTGTCATAGTTATTGTGCATTCTCTTGAAAAGAACGTGAGAGAGTGTGAAAACAAAACACTACACGAAATATGGCATTGGGACTATCCTTTTTTCCAACGAAGAATTTATAAGAAAGCTAGCTCCATTTTGTTTATGAAATAATAAAATTCCTGTGTTCACACTCTGTGTTTCAACACCTCTTCCGAAATATTACGAACATCTCTTCCCAGACCGGGATTCGAACCAAGGACCAAGAAGACGTGCGTGGATAAGGGATTATTCCAATTTCCGATACAGTTACGCTCCTTCATTACTCGCCGACACTAGATCAGTTCTCGTTTACGCACACCCACAAAGAATTGTGTAATTTTTCCAGACGTTGAGTAATAAGTTTAGTTTTGAGATATTATTCCATATTGAGTAGAGTGCTTAGAGATTCTGTGCATTTGTTTGAAATCTCACACCCGATTAGTTTAGAGTTTGTTTAAAAAATTCTATAAAACGTCATTAATTGTTTGTGAATTATTAAATTATGAGCCAATGTTTCTTTTATCATACAGAAAGGCGGCATATTACAGTATAGTCGGGGGGGGGGGTCTCCTTCTAGTATTGGTTTGTTATTTTTTAAAATGTTAAATTAAAACAATCAAGGCTTTGTAAGCCGTGGAATATTTTTTTGTAATGTGTGGGGTTGGTTGTTGAATTTACCTCGCGCTGGAAGCAACAAACACACGGGTTATTGGCGACGGTCCGGGATCCATCGCAAAGGGAAAGATCCGAGGGCAATACTTGGGTAATTTTGAGCCACGGTCCGATGACGAGTTGAACACCTGAGTTGGTACCCACTCTCCAAAGTTTTACACCTAACCAAAATTCGAAAATTTGAGGCCACGACAGTTTTAACGTGCACGAGTCCCCACCTGCACGACGGTCTTTTAGTTAGTTGGAATTCCCAACCCTCCGTTTGCTAATCCGCGACTCTTATCAAACAAGGTTACCGCGGCCCCTACAAGGCGGGCTATGATAAAGAAACTGTTTCTAATACTTTAAAAAACCTTCTCGTAGTCGCATGGTTAGCCGTGTTACGCATTTCCAATGAGAAGCCAAATAATTTGTTTTGGCATCCCGTGAACTCGACAACACTAGATCAGTTCTTGATTACGCAAACTCACAAAGAATTGTGTAATTTTCCCAGACGTTGAGTTATAAATTTAGTTTTGAGATTTTATTCCACATTGAGTATTGCTTAACCCTCTGGTTACGGCAGCCGGCCCAAACGGCCGAGATTTCCATGTCCTTTCGTTACGGAGCAGACGGCCGAAATCCATTACAGTTTCCTTCCCCCTTTTTCTAAGCAACAAAGAGACCTCCTCGTAAATAACCTCTTCACCGATGACAGGGGGATAACGGGGGACCGCTTTACCTCGAGCTATTACGATTCGTGAAAGGCAACTTCCCGCGCGCATTTAAGAAAGAATATTAAAGAATCTACGAAAAAAATATACTCTGTAATTTGTGTTATTAACTATCAAAATATGTTCATGCAAACTTTTTTTAAATCATGGTATTCTTACAAGTTTAGAAAGCAATGGTTTTTGCCCAACAATGAAATAGTGAATGTCGTGTCGTACTGCACCGCAAACGTTAAGTAAATAAACGAAAATCATAAAAAAAAACCTTATTTTATGTATGGCATCAACACAACCTCCAGAAAAATTGTCAATAACCAAAAATAGTTAACATTGAAAGTATCTCAAATAATGAACATAATTTGAAATATATATAATTTACAATGAACAAGTGGAATTTTTTAAAGGTCGTAAACATATAGAAATGTAATTAAAATAATTATCGTTAACTTTACCCGCTCTTAAGAGTTGTAAATCTAAAAAATTTGCATGTGCTTTTATTATTTTTTTAAAAGTGCAAATAAAATTGGAAGCCTTCTAAGTTTGTTAAAATTATGTTTGTACTCTTAAAATCCATAAGTATTTTACGCATAAGTTTTCAACTAGAAAAACTCCATAAAATTAGTGCGGTATTTTCAATTAAATTCTATTTTTCAAATAATTTTCTCATTGAGCTCATTTGGTACGAACAAATCTCAAAAAGATTTTTCATTTCCTATCATTTTCATAATTTTTGTGATCATTAAAAAAAAATGACTGATAAAATGGCGGAATTTCCAATGCATCATAATATTCTTTGTTCTTAAGAATGAAGTAATTAGAATTTTATTTCCGTTAACAACTTGGGAAAATAGAATATTTGCGCCTTGCCGTAGCTCAGAGAGTTGATGGAAGAGGTAAGGGTCACAGAGGTAGCATGATTTATGCAACCTGATATAAAGCTTGAGTTTTTCATAGAATTAGATAAATTCTATACAGCCAGAATATTTAGTCAATAATTTCAATGGTAATTGGTAATTTTTAATTAACGTCGTACTAGAGCAACACAACGGGTTATTGACGATGGTCCAAGATCAATCACCTAGGGGAAAGATCCGAGGACAACACCACGTAATTATGAACCACGGTCAGATGACGAGGCATCACCTGAGCTGGCACCCCACTCTCCAAACTTCCACACCAACCCAACGTCAGGACTTTCGGTCATGACAGATTTTAGGTGCACCAGCCGCCTCTCCACTATACCCTTACAAACATCCATGCCCGAACCGGGATTCGAACCAGAAACCTTCCGATCTAGAGGCTAACACTTTAATTTCAATGGATTATCATCTTAATAATGCACATTATAAAATAATATTCGCTCAGCGCTATTTTATTTGAGGATATTTGATTAATGATGAATGGATTACGAAAAATGCATGTCTAGAAATACTTGCGTGTATTTTGAACTTGTACTAGTATTATGATGTACCAATAATATAGCGTTGTATCAATGTACACATTTCAAAGATAAAACAATTAATATTACATTTAAAAATTTATTTCATCATCTATAATTTTGTTTGACAAATTTTGTTTAATCATTATGCTATATTTATATTGGAAAAAAGTGTATCAAACCAATTTCCTCATCAACCAAGGGGATGGTTTATTGATGAATTTCACCTTTTGCAATTCGCTAGGCGGTTTCCCCAAGAGGCATTTTTTATTTCCTTTAATTCAATTCTGCATTGGACAGAGAAGGAGGGTGGGATATATTTATGATTCTTGGAAGCAGGTCTTGCAAAAGCATATTGCACATTCCACACTACCACGAACTCTACTATCCGATTCATTCACGGCATTTGACACAAGATCTTTTCCTACCATCTAATTTTCTTCTTTTATGTCTATGTGGAGTGGTGGATGGGCTCAAAAATACTCTCCCTGTTGTTATTCGAATATTTTCTCTCGATATCTGTATTGAAGCAGCACCACCTGAAGTCAGGGAGTAGTCAAGTGCTGAATGCAGCTATTGATAAGCAATCTTTATTTTTGAGTCGCTTTTTCATACAAAGGATCAGTGCTTGAAGGTACAAGAGAGGAATAACCAAAGAAAAATTATCACTTTCTGCAACTCTTATAAAGATTTCCCACGGTATAAACGACGCCGAGGACAACTGCAGAATCCTTTGAGTTCAAGTGACCATGTCTTAGTTGTTGCCGCCTTTTCAGTGACTCCGGGAAATAATTGCGCCTTACAGGCATACCCCGACCCAACAAAAGAGATCCCCAACACTAAGTGATAAGAATTGGCTCGCTCTCCACGCCTCCTGGGGGAAGGCACTACGTCGGCCGGTTCGGCCGTCTTCCCGTAACCAAGTGCGAATTCGATATTTCGACCTTCCGTATGTAGAGGGTTAAAGATTCTGTACATTTGTTTAAAATCTTACTTCCGGTAGGTTTAGTTTTTTAAAAGATACTATAAAACGTCATTAATTTGTGATGTCTCTACCCCTTAACTAAAGCAGCTCCAAATAATAAATGCGAGAGAAACAAAACTTAAAAATTATTCCGATTGAACGAAAGTATGGATAGTTGTTGACATTTACTTTTTTCAAATTAAACTTAACATCAAATTATTTTAACAACAATCATCGAATCGGTCAAGCTCTTGCACATTTTCTCAGACGGTTGTGGGGCACACACAAAAACATCCATTCCATTGTTAGCACGTGCTTTGCATTAGTTTCTCAGAGACATTCGTTTCTACCTTGTGACCGCGATTTCGCAGTTCCATGTTGCTACCAATGGTCACTTACGCTAGTCCTGTATGGGGATTTCCTGCGCTGAAACTCACGTGAAAGAACAGCATCACTCCAAAACATCACCCTTCGAATAGCTACAGACAGCCCATTATTCTACCGCAATATAAAAATTAGGGAATAACTAAACATGTACGAGATCAAAGAGTTTATAATTAAACTCAGTACCAATTTCTACGCAAAACTCTCCAACCATAATAACGAAGCTATACTCCAAATCCCAGATACGACTGCCGTAGAAAAAAAAGTTGTTCAACAAACGAGATCCACTCAAATAAATTAAATTGATGTTTGTTAATTCCTTTTCCTTTTCCACTCCAAAATTGATTCAGAGTATGCCCTGCCTTTTCACATTCTGCCCCTCAGGGCTCAGTAGCACCGACCGGATGTGCAATTGGAATCTTTCCCAATGGGGGTACAGAAGATTTCTCAGAAAAGCGTCTACTTAGGTCAGCCGTCCGGCCTTTTGTCCAGACAGCTGCGGACATCCATCCCCGTAGGCAATAGCTCATTCTTCCTGCACAGAAGTTCCAAATTTCGTGTCCTCTAATGAGACCCCCCCCCCTATGTGAGGGGTCCGGATCTTAGGAGAGATAAAGATCCCAACCCCGGCATTCCAGTCTTTGTTAGCTCTAGTTGCATTTGCTCATTTGCTGCTTTGCACCGGGATCGTCTAGACTAGATTAGAATTTAGGTTGGTGGTTAACTGGTTATTATAGTTGCTTGCTCGTTTTCAACTACGTACGATGCGAACTGAAGCGTATGTAACTAACGGTTAGATAAAAACATAAAATTGTTATATATACATCAATTTTATACATAATTATACATATGGTTTATACACTGGGTTGTACTGAATAAAAATAATACTGTCAATTTTTAATTTCTAAAATGGACAATTAATTTTTATGACTGTTTTCAATAGTAGTGATCAATTAACAAAATTTTCTATTATAAAACCAGTTACATATAAACAGATAAGGCATGAAATTTCGTTTTATTTAATTTTGGCTTATGAATGGACGAGGATTGGATTGGATGTTAGGGTTTTAAGACGCAAGAATCATATTTGTCCAAACAACATCAAATAAATGAAAGTACATGTGAATTTTTACAAATGCAGAAGAAAGAAATACTCCCGGAGTAAGTTACAGTAATCGAACCAGCATCGCCTACAACTCGTAGTTTACAAGAACAGTGGGTAAATTACTAAACCACGGTGGAACTCAAGGCTATGGAAGGGAAGGGAAGTCTATAGGCACAGAACACACAAAAGAGGCACAATAAATCTGTGTCAGAACTGATGAAATATCAAAACTATATTTGTTCAAATTCAATTCTAATAGGTTCTTCGAATTCAATTTTAAAATAAAAAGTATTTCGAGAATTTAAGAAATTTTTACAGAAATATTATTAATGGATCAAAGTGTTGCATATTTGAAGATATAATGACAGTGATTGGAAATTTTCCCTCCCACTCCCTCAGATTTCACTATTTGTTTTTGTATAAAATTATAGTGTTTGGGGGAGTGCTTTATAGACAAGCTAAGATGTTTATTTTGGATTTAATTTCTTCATGGCCATTGTTTAGAGTGTCCACAGAAAAAGTATTGAAACATCCTTAACAGCAATATTTAAATGTTCGATGCCGTCATAGTAGTGTTAAAAGTAAACTTCTCCATTTGAACAGTTGAAAGAACATCGGATTAGCAATGGAATAAATAGAAATTAAATCGAAATCAGAATATTTATCTCCGAGAGTTATCGAAAATAAGTATCAATTCGATTTTTATTTTGAAGTAGTGATGCAGTTAGTTTATTTCTAGTCAAGATACCTTTATCTTGACCTTTAGGTAACAGCTAAAGGATAGCACACGTTGATGGATGGTCCCAACGTGGGAAAATTATTAGGGAATCCCAAATAAGATTTAGGTTGCATATATATATATATATATATATATATATATATATATATATATATATGTATGTATATATGTATGTATGTATTTTGTAAGGTGAAGCTATGTAGAAAGTGTGGCCACTGACTATGACACATGTCTATTATTGCAGTAAGGCCAGACACCTGCTGAAAATGTGTGAAGGGGTCCTATAGATTTAACATTTTACATTTGAAGGAAATGACATAGACCAAAGAAAAGCATATATGAAATGATACGCTCTTGCTCTACTCACAATACTATTTCATTGCAAACAGCCTATGATGCATCATCTTGAGGGCGACCCCATGAAAAAGCATGGGATTCAAATTTTATCAATGACAGATTTGAACAAGTAACAGTGCAAATAAAGGATCTGGAAGTGTGTACAATATAACATTTTAAGAAATTACTGGGACAGTAGTAGTTATTTTTGTTTAACCCTCCAAGTGTGTGTGTGGTGGGGTTTCGACGAGATATCTCGTTCATCATCAAGAGTTAACTAATTTTGACAATGACGATGGATTTGACGAACTGACAAATTTTGAAAATGACGCCTTCAACAGCTGACCACTTTTTCTAGTGGCAAGATACCTCGTACATCAAGAGCTGATCAATTTTGCTAATGACGAGATATCTCGTCCATTAAGAGCTGACCAATTTTGTTAATAACGAGTTATCTTGTAATCAAGATACTGTATTACCGATATTTTTGGATAGGAGATCAAGATCTGAAGAGTTTTCTTACAATGATGAAATTTTTCGTCCGTCAGTCGGTTTTGCTACTAACGAGGTACCTCATTGAGCAATCGCCAGAAGGGTTGAGTGTGTACATCTCCCTACCCATGTTATCCATGCCTTTCTGCATAAACTATAAAAGTATTGGGATTGGGCAAGGAGTTTGGACTTCTTAAATTTGTACCGCTGTCGCCGGATACAATGGCTTTACGGCCTATTGAGTAAAGTCATCTCTATGTTTGGCTATTCATATTACCCGTATATTTGCAATACTCGTTTATTTCATAATTAATTTGATGAGGCCGATCCCATCCATAAAAGGTTGGATAAGCAATGGATTAGCATAGCAACCTTTGAGCTGCGAATTCGAAACTTGGTCCAGTCTCAGACCGTCATCTACACGTTAAATCTATAGTGGCTGAAATGTCCTGGCTTGGTATGGAAGTTTAGAGAGTGGGGTGCCAGCTCAAGTGTTATCATCATTGCAAGGCGTTATCCTTGGACTTTTCCTTCGGGATAACGGCCGGACCGTCGCCAATAGGTCGTTGAGTTGCTTCAGAGGGACGTTAATTAACTACCCACCTATCCATCCATAAAGATATTGGTGAGGCAAAGGGGTAGGGTCCCTAGGGTAGGCATCCCTGCTGTTGACGTAAGAACATCAGGTCAGATTTGATCTAAGCGGATTAACAACCCGAGGGTTGCGAGTTCAAATATCTATCCAACTAAAGACTAGCGAACGTAGGGGCTGGTACATGTTAAATCTGTGGCCTCAGATGTCCTCACATTGGTATGGTGTCGAAGTTTGGAGAGTGAGGTACCAGCTTAGGTGTTGTTCTCGTCTTCTGACCGTGGTTCAAAAGGACGAAGCGTTGTCCTAGGATTTTTCCCTTCGGGATTGATCCTGGAACATCGTCAATAGTGCGTTGCTGAAGTGAGACATTAATTAACCTCATATTAGGTTCATATATCATATACAAATTGTCGAAATCTCTCTTGGGTGTAAGAATTGTCAAATTAATTGTCGTCATGAAACTCTAGACAGAAACATTTGTAATTTTTTCAATTCTTGTTTCATTCACGCAAAAATGTTCCGGTTTTTGGTTTAAAAAACAACACCAGTGCTGTTTATTAAACTATTTGAGACTTGTGGAATGTGCTTTACTTCCATGTTGCGGCGTTCCTTCTGAAGTAACAGAACGCGTTTTGGAATCAATTTTATATTTAATTTCTTGTTAGCTGCCTTTCTGGCTATTCAATAATGGCCTGAAATCAAAGAAAATAAAACTGATTATTTTCTCGCAATTTTTCAAGAAATAGAAATAAAACATTTAATAATTTAGTGGATGCAAAACATATTCATACCCCAAAGAAAGCATGTAAGGTGTTTTTTCAATATTAAACACTTACCTGTCCGATAGGTGAGGCATAAGTTAATGGAGGACTTACATCAGCGTTCTTATAAAACTCGCGATTTCTCGTTATTTCTGAAAATGAAGAATTTGGTCTGATTAAATAATTGTATCGTTTCTTAACTCGTAGTACCGTTTGAACACAAAACGCAAAAAAAAGGAATTGTAATCTACTTATATACAAAAAAAAAAAAAAAAAAGGATGTGTTTGTGTATATTTTCCATACAAATCTACTCCGCTTGACTAATTCACACCAAATTTGGCACATTTATACTTTATAATACTGAAGGTAATGAGACGTTCCACCACCCTAAAAGTATTAACATTTTTACCAGTCTTATACTAATGACCTTTAAGGAGTGATTAAACCAAAAGCTGGTTCGTTACATACCTGTCTTTAAAATTCTTTAACAGCATGCTAGCAGGTGACTAAATTTTTTAAAATCTGAATTCCTCAAATCAAAAGTGTAAGCTTTTTTTATTTTATCTCTGCCATATACTACCATTTAATTATAAACATTTCAGTTTCAGATAAGAAGCAAAATATGTTCCAAGATAAATTTGTCACATAATGCCTCAAGGGGATACAGCAGAGTTGACGTCTATCTGTCCACTTTACAGATCTACACGGTTTGACCAGTCCACTGCAAATTTGGAAAACACTTATTCTTCATAACTCTGGGGGTAACGTAGGCAACATATTAACCCCAGTTCTATTTGACCTAGGTGTTCAGTGGGATTTAAAAACAATTCGAAATCCTCAAGGGTAATGGTAATTTTAGTTAACGTCGTACTAGAGCAACACAACGGGAAATCCTCAAGGGAATTACATTTTTAGATTATTTTTACGATCACTGAAGAATTCACACCAACCATATGGTAGGTACATTCATCCTGTAGAAAACATTGGCTCTTATATATTAACCCTTGTTCTATTTTTCTTAGGTTTTGAGAGGGGTAAAACAATTCCGTGATCCAAATTGGAATAAAATATTAAAGATATTGATATATATATATATCACAATTCGACCAATTCACAAGAAATTTGGTACACTCATTATTTGATTACTGCGCTTAACACATGCATTATACAGTTGCAGATTTAGGGAGGCTATAGCCAAAAGCTGCTATAAGTTTACTTTCTAAAATAACTTATTCAATTTGAAGCTTTGCACTATTATGTGATAAATCATTATTGCCTTTGTATTTCTGAAAAGGTGCTACAAGTTTGTCTATCTTCTACATTAAAAGATAAATCGGTTGTCTTTTTCAAATACTTATCCGAAATTATTGATAAAATTTTCTAGTGACTTCAGTAGGACATATCTTTTCAATAGTTCGTATTACACTGATTTTGCAGTGTTTTACTAGTAGCATTTATTATTAGTAAAATAGTATTCCAAAATTTTTTTTGTTCTTCTGAAATATAAATTTTTGTTAAAGCCTCTTTTATATGGGTGAAACCAAGTTTTATAGCTAATACAGCATCTGCTTTTGCTGACATTCTTGTATTAGAAACTATTTTCACTAAGACGGAATGTTTACACATTTCTAGATTTCTGTTTAAAATTTTTCACCCATGGGTTGATGCAGAAAAAAAAATAGAATAAATTTTGCACAAACATAAAATACTGAATTGCAGTGCTACAACTTTCTACAGCGAAGTTTCCAATTAAATTTAAGGAATGATTAGCACACGGGAAAAAAACCGCACTTCGGCTATGTCCTTTAATACGTTCTTGCCAACCTGAGTACTTCCCTGACATATTCGAAGCATTATCAAATGATTGTCCTCGACAGTTTTTAATATCCACTCCAAATTTTATAAGAGATTGCAAAACTTCTTATTCCAAATATGAAGACGTGTGTTTATCTCTGGGAATGAAAATTCCACAAATCTTTCCTTCATATTACCACAAGATGAAACGTATCTTATCACAAAAGTTAGTTCATTGACATGCGAAGCATCGTAAGTGGAGTCAACAATTACACTATAAAATCCGCCTCTTATCATTAATATAATACTTATAATTAAGCATCAATAAACTCTATGAAGGACTTAACATAAATGTGCAGAAAGGAAATGTTTGTTCAGTAAGTTTTGAATTTTTTGCTAATGCAAGTGGTAAAAATAAAATCAATATGCATTTATTATAAACCAGTGCAATATCCAAGAACAAAATAAAATTTATTCAAACAATTTGCAAAAAAATCTTTATTTCACACAAAAAATAAAATACTAAAGTAAACATAAGATAAGATGGATATTCTGTTGGGCAACATTAAAAATCCAAGCTGACTTCGACATAATCTTCCCTTTGATAAAAATATAAAACATACATTATGAATCAAACTAGAAATATACATACAAGTAAATGGATACAAATATCGTTACCAAAGTTTATATCCCAAGCTATACAGTGATCACTTACAATTACCTAGATTCAGAAGGTAAAAAACTTGCATAACAGACAAGGATATAACATGAAATAGTTCATAAATGTAAATAGAGGCATGTTATCCAAAATCTGATTATCAACCGAAAAGTAAAGTCTGTTGAGTAGGTAATATTAAAAAAAAATACTCACTCAACAAAATTCACCATTTGGTACAACAAATGCAAATGACATGTATATAGATCATAACATAAAAGCCAATTGTAATTTTTAGTTAAAATGGTATTATTTATATCTTGAAGATTGTGAGATCAAATGTGGTACTGCTCTTGTTGAACCACAATGTGTTTTACTCTTATATAGGATTACATGACTGCTTGTATTCCTTGCAGTGCTTTAATTAAGGCAGAAGAGATGACAACATGCAGTAAGTTCTTCCTTACATGCAAATATGACATTTCCATACAGTTTGGATTCCTGCTGTGATTTTAACCCATCATTACAATATTAAGAAAAATTACACCAGAGCAAAAACCCTTCCTGTAAAATAACAATTTCAAGCAAAAGAGGCGACATGCATTAAGTTCTTCCTTACATGCAAATATGACATTTCTATACAGTTGGATTCCTGCTGTGATTTTAACCCATCATTACAATATTAAGAAAAATTACACCAGAGCAAAAATCCTTCCTGTAAAATAACAATTTCAAGCAAAAGAGGCGACATGCATTAAGTTCTTCCTTACATACAAACATGTCAGGTTTTGATTTTTACTCTTAATCCTTAAAATATATCCTACAATGTAAGTGGGCCAATTAAATTTATTAAAATGTCTGTACACTGACATCAATTAGTCTTTGTGAATTTGTTCATGGTTAAACCAGTCAACAGGAAATTAAAAACATTTTTAAATATTTGTAATCGTGTCATAAATACATTTTCTAAACCCAAGTATGTCAAATTCTGTTTCTAAAGATAAATTTTTAATTCTTTGATAAACATAGTAACAAATAAAGGCACCACAATTCATATTGTCCGTCTGTTTTACACAAGGAGGAAATTTAAGTGTCCATTTAATCAAGTTGCCAGATAAATTGCTTAGTGCCAAACACCAATTCATCATTAAATGAGTTGAAGTTTTACTTACAGGGCTATTTAAAGGATCATAAAATTCCAATGTATAGTTTTCAATAATCAAAACCCAATGTTTATCAACATTAGCAGGCATAAATAAAATCTTACATTTTAAAATTTCATTAATACAGTGACCCAGTAATGTGCCCCTACTCATAACCAAAGAAGAATAAATTGCATCAACTGATCCAAAAATTATTGAAGATTTCACTAAATTATGAATAAATGCATCAATTATAGAATCGTATAGCCAACCTTTACGAAAATGAATCGATGCTGATTTTAAAAGACTTTCTTCTTCTGAAGTGATGAAGAGATCCAACGACTTTAACATGTATGTTTTAATCTCTACCTCATTAACTTTTAACTCACAGGTTGTAACGTTATTTTTATCCAATGTTTTAAATTTAGAAAATCTACACAAATTTTGAGTGGGTAAATTATCGACAGTTGATGTTTTAAAAAAGTCTTCTGAGGGGGTCACTGTACCTAACAAAACAGCCTGAATGTATTTCCTAAATTTGTTAGTATCAAATTGATTATTTACACTAGATCCATGAATTATTTGGTGTGCATAGTAACAAACAAACACACCACAATTAATAGAATCTTGTTGCAAGACATGCAAAGGAGAGTTAATTATCCACAAACATCACTTAAATAAAGTTTACACAAAAAATCTTTAACATTGTTCAAAATTTGAGAATACAGGGCAATATCACCATTAAACAATGGATCATAAAAATCTATTATTTTTCTTTCTTTATTTACAAAAACTAAACACCAATGATTATTTACACAAACTGGTAAAAATAAAAATTTGAAAGAACTGATCAACGTGTTTTCAATTTGTAATGTATCACCTATTGCAATGCCATTGACAATTAAATTTGTTAGAGCAGAATCAATTAAAAGAAAACTGTTGTTAATCATACATGACACATGAATGAAGGCATCAATAATTACATCAAACACCCACCCTTTAACAAAATCTTTATATTTTAATTTTATAGTCCTCTCTTCATCATCACTAAGGAAAGGATCAAGTGATTTTAAAGCAGGTTCTTCCAATTTGTAAATTCCAACATTGATAGTTAATGCCTTATTGATTACATCATTACAAGATACTCTGGCTAGTTTACAAGGGTGCATGTTCAGAATAGGATCGTCAATATCTTCAGAGAACTGAGGCCTTTTAGTGCCTTTAATTTTGGGTATTACTGTACTATTGTGTTTTCTACTGGTTTTATGGAAAATTTGACGGTCAAAAGTTTGATTGGGAGCCACTTTGGAATGAGGCATATCCTTTTTCTGAATTTTAGAATTTAAAACACCACGGCATCCAGCAACAAGTAACTGCAAAGTTGAGAACACATTATCAAGCATAAACTCTTGAACTTGTGGATCATTCAAGTTCTGTGATAATGTATCCCACAAACTTTTACAAGCTTCTACTTTGTTAACTCTGGATCGTGGAGTATGAAATTCTATTGGAATTAATTTAGACTCAAATGATTAAATTGAATTTGTTTCTATCTCTGAAGAGTCACTTAAAAATTCATCAATGTTAGGATTAGACTTGGGTTTGGAAAGTAAGTGAACTTTATGTATATGTTTACACAAATTAAATTTATCAGGGCAATTGCAACTATACATATGACTACACAAAAATGAACAGCTTCTTTCTACACATTTGAGATAGCAATGATCAACTATTGGACAATTAATGTTAACTAGTTGTACTGTATAGTCTTTGTGCTTTATGGATTGTGATTTCACGGACCAAGTATGATTAGAAATATTAAGAACATCTTTATTTGGGATTTTTAAACCTTTCTTGTGCCTAACTTCAATGTCTTGAACATTTTCCTTAGGTGGAACACAGTTTAAAATTCTATTTTTGTACGTCAAGAAGTGATCTTTCTCAATATCGAAGAGTACTTTTACCAGGGTGTCAAGTCTTCTATTAAATTTCCGCCCAAAATAAACAGTTTTTAATTGGTTATGGAAAGATTCACAGTAATTATTTGTTTCTACTGATGCATGAAAATATCCCCTGAAAGATGAGGCCCACAGTTCACATCGATTAAAATAATTATCCTTGAAATATTTTAAAAAATCATCACAATTTTCAGAACATTTAAGGAACTCATTACAAAGATTATGAAACTGATTAAGGTCTTTTTCATTTAATAAACATTGTAATTTTAATTTTAAAGCATTCCGCTGCTCTTTGTCAGGTACACACGAATTCAGTTGCCTATTCCACGATCGCAGTATGTGCCACTTACAAAGTAAATGCTTAATATCTTGCCCAAACACTCTTACAAATGCACTAAATGTAGTCTTGTCATCATCAGTCATGATACAATTTACCTTTAAATCCGGAATGCGACACTTGAGACTCTTAAAGAGGCAAATCATTGTTTCAGAATTTAAGCAATTAGTGATAAAATGGGCAACAGGATAACCATGGCCAAATTCATCAGAGACTATCAAATTAATCAAGTAAAAATTGTATTGATTTGTTTTGTGGGTAGAATCAATGCATAGTGCTCTAGAGCAAGCTTTAACCATCATGTCTCTTTGCTCTTTTGTTTGAAAACCTAAAGCAAAAGAGGTATCACTATTGGATAGACAATCTAAATCAGGAGGACCATATAGGGTATTGGAACCTTGAGGTTTAAAAATCAACACCGGGTCATAATCCTCAATCCTAAGCTCCTCAACAAGCGCTGCAATAGAGATTGCATCACTCATTGGCTGTAGTGCACTATGCATGTAGCGAGAATATGACTGGATGGATTTACGTGAAAGGAACACTTCTTTTGCAGGAAAAAATTCTCTGCTGTCGCGATTTCCCAAACCATCCCTTAAAAGAAATTGAATTTTACGAACTGGGATAGAAAGCAACAAATGGGATTTAATTAGATCTCTAGCACTTTGTTTCAAAGGTTGATACTTACAATTTTCAAATTTAAGAGAATGATTGTGATTAGGACTATATGAAACAGTAACCAAGTCTTTTTGCTCGCATGCACAAATCATAACTGGACAGCTTAATTGAGGGACAGTACCTTTTAAATTTCTGCGAAAAGTTTTTCTGGAAACCTGAAGCCTAGAAAATGGAACATTAAACTGACACGAATAATAATGGAAAATTTTGGAACCACGCAGTTTACTTCCCGTTACTTTCTTAAAGGACGTAAAAGTAGAAGTGCCCTCCAACTCTAACCAATTTTGAAAGCTATTGATAGAATCAAAGGATAGAACTTTTAAATCCTTTGAATTGTGTACTTCAATTATATGCCTATTTAAGCGTCCAAGGTGTCTAAATGGCTTACAACACTCTGGAAAAATACAGTAATACACCTCTCTCTCTTTGCTTAAGTAACAAAACTGTTCATGCATAACAAAATCTTTTTCATTCTTTAAGAATCTTCCACAAATCTGACATTTCCAAATGCTTAAAGTTTCATCTTGCCTTTGAGAACATGTTACTAAATGGCGTTTAAAGTTGAATTTGTTGGGAAATGTTTTAAAACATTTATCACATTCGTTCATAATTAACTTAGAATCCTGAGAGCATTGAATAAGTGAACTGATAGACTTGAGTGGTTCACTTGATTCAGATTTTTCTACAGGTTGTTGACACCTATTTCTTTTTTTATGATTGCAAAATGATTCTTTAGAAGCATATGACTTTAAACAAATTGTACATTGACGAGGATATGAAATTGCTTTACTTGGACTAGTAACTGAACCACACTTTTTAAGGTGGTTACGGAAAGAACCTTTTGACTTGTAGACTTTTTCACATGATACACATTGTCTTGGATACACTGTACTCTCAACATCACCCCCTTCAGTACTACAATGCACAACCAAATTGTTTATTATGCATGACTGAATTGATGTAGGTAAGAAAGCAGGAGAGAGTTCACAAACACCAGAATCAGTACGAGATATTGTAATACAATCATTTGAAGTGGAAACAACAGGAGTTAACAAAAGAGGATTATCAGAAGAGACATGTTTAGATACAGAAAATAAAGAGCAAGAATTGGAAAAAAGAACAGGCTTTCCAGAGGTTTTATTAGAAACAGTAAGAGACGAAGGTTTGATAGAGGTTTTATTAGAAACAGTAAGAGACGAAGGTTTGATTGAGGTTTTATTAGCAACAGCAAGAGACGTAGAAGGTTTGATAGAGGTTTTATTAGCAACAGCAAGAGAAGTAGAAGGTTTGATAGAGGTTTTATTAGCAACAGCAAGAGACGCAGGTTTGATAGAGGTTTTATTAGCAACAGCAAGAGAAGTAGAAGGTTTGGTAGAAGTTTTATTAGCAACAGCAAGAGATGTAGATTTGATAGAGGTTTTATTAGCAACAGCAAGAGAAGTAGAAGGTTTGATAGAGGTTTTATTAGCAACAGCAAGAGAAGTAGAAGGTTTGATAGAAGTTTTATTAGCAACAGCAAGAGACGTAGAAGGTTTGATAGAGGTTTTATTAGCAACAGCAAGAGACGTAGAAGGTTTGATAGAGGTTTTGTTAGCAACAGCAAGAGACGTAGATGGTTTGATAGAGGTTTTGTTAGCAACAGCAAGAGACATAGATGGTTTGATAGAGGTTTTGTTAGCAACAGCAAGAGACGTAGATGGTTTGATAGAGATTTTATTAACAACAGCAAGAGACAAAGGAGGTTTCATAGAAAGGTTATCAGAAACAGCAGGAGATTTAACAGAAAGAGCAGATGAAGTGTAACAAGGAAGATTGATAGAAAGGACAGGTTTTATAGATATTTTACTGGAAACAACAGCAGAATATAAGGGTTTAGACACAGCAGATGGAGAGTAACAAGGAGGATTAATAGAATTGACAGGTTTCACAGAAAGGTTATCAGAAACAGTAGAAAGCAAAACAGGTTTAAAGGAGAGAGGGGTAGACTTACACTGAACAGGCATGTTAGCAACTGACAAAAAACTTACCTTCTTACTGATTGCAGCATTCATTGCAATCAGCCCTTTTAATGTTCTCCCAAACATTCTTGCCAGGTAGTGGTTACCTTTTCTGTTGAGATGCAATCCATCTCTACCCCAAAGGCCTTCCCATGAACCGAGAGACTGACAAAAATAAAACGCCTCTCGGCTCAGGCAAGCCTTTTCCAGCTCCGCATTGATGACTTTTGCTTTAACGTTCAATGACATCAGATCTGATGACAAAGAACAACGGGATTGATAATCCAAAAAGAAATTTGGACCACGAGGTATGATCCCTGAAATAACCACCTTTACACCAGGATGTAAACGTGACACTTCCTGAAAAAGTAAGGTGTAATTATGAAGAACATCAGAAACATTACCGTTAAGGTTGTTAGTTCCAACATGGAACAACATCCAGTCGTAGTGACCTAATCCACGAAGTCTACCAGTCACCCTCTCTATCTTGGCACCTGGAAAGGAAAGGAGATCCACTTCATGAACAGACAATTCGCTAGTTAAGTATTCATTCAAATACTTAACCATGGAATCGCCAATTATGAGAAGTCTCATGATTAAGATATCAAAGTAATACAAAGTTTAAAAAACACAAAAATGTATAAATTTTTTAAAAACTACAAATTAACAAGAATTATCCAAGAAAAATAACGAGCAGCAAGAAGTATGAGAACGCAATGCGATCAGATGACTAACATATGCCCAAAGATGGCGATTGGAAATAAAAAAGGGCACTAGTTTTTTCACAAGCTCAGCTCAAGAATTCCAGCCAAATGAATAACCTCTGCCCTCAAGTTAGCCGATATAAACAAACAAATGAGTCATGGCCTCATGGGTAAAGGAACGAAGGGCATCATGGGACAAATTGTAGCGGACCAATAAGCGCACGCACATAGGATGTTCACCGGGTACGTCACAATTTTCGAGTTCCTTTTTTCTGTAAGACCCCTTACGCTGTACGTTGAGGCGCTTGTAAAGCTAGTAACCTGTTGGTGAGTTGAGAAGTCGAGGTCTATACGAACCTTGCCCTATTACAAGGTTGATCCCGGATCGTCGCCAATAGCCCGTTGTGTTGCTCCAGTGCGACACTAATTCATTTACCTATCAACCATAAAACTAGAATTTTTTTAAACTTATGGTAGGTAGGTACTGGAGGAACACAAAGGGCTTTTGACGATGTTCCGGGATCAATCGCCCAAGGGAAATATCCGAGGGCAACACCACATAATTTTGAACCACAGTCAGATGAAGAGCCAACACCTGACCTGACACCCCACTCTCATACTATCACAGACAGGCGTGGTTTTGAATAGAATAAAACAACCTGAGATAGTTGTTGTGGCCATCTAGTTCGGTTGTTATGGAAACCTAGTTTGATTGTTATGAAAACGAGGCCTAGATTTGATGCTGTAGTAGTGTTTAGTACGTCCACCGAGGACGCCAGCGTCTATGCGATTTCCCACTGTATTTAGAAGTCCATTGTTTCCTGTGGCAGTGAACCCTCTGTCTTTTACTTCTCTGTGCTCTCGATGGTTGGCTTTATAAAAAAACAAAAAGAAGTGAAGTAAATGTGTGTCTGCCCTCGTTGTTTCTTATTTTAAAATTTAATTGTGAAATACATGTGCTTTCACTAAAATTCAGCGATTATTTGATGGAAGTTGTTCCGAAAAATCACAATCTGAAGAAGAAACGGAAGAAAAAGAAGCAAGTGCAACCTGATGAGAGTAAGAAAACAATCGTTAAACCAGAACTTTTTGATGGTATGACGAACTGGTTAAATCTACAAAAGGTAACTTCAATTTCTTTCATTTATTACTTTACCCAGAGCTGTGTTACTGGAGCTTTTGTAATCTCTGGACTGTTTATGTTGTTTTCATTCAAGCTAGATAATGAAATCTTCGTAAAAAGTAGTTTATTGTGTGTTTTGGGTATAGCGAATGTTTGTAATAGGGGTGACTTCATTTGAGTGTTCCGCTAATATTATTCATTATCTTGAATTTTTGAACGTGGCCTTGATGGGATGCTTCCTGAATTCCCTTTGTGATATAAACATGGAACAACAGCAAGTGCTAAGTGAAACTTGCATAATAGTTATTTTTAAATTATTGCAAAATAAATTTTACATACTTTAGACAACTGTGATTCTGCTAATGGTCTGTTTATCTTTTCTAAACTTGTTTTTACTCATCGATTGATAGTGACAAAATATTGCATTTTGTTCTTTTCTGCTATGTTTAACCCTGTAACGGCCACACTGGTCTCAAGATGATGTCTTCTAAAACCCAGAACGGCCGAGAAACCATTAGGAAAATCGAATATTTTCTTCCCCCTTTACACATCATCTATGGTCATCTAAGTATTTTCTAGTGTACGGGGGTGTATATAAAGTGCTCTTTTCAACTTGTAAGTCGCATTGGATGTTGCACATTAGTTACTTATATGTATCTATCACACATTTTATTAGTTGCAAAGAAAATATAGCGAAAAAAATTGACTACAATTTATTTCTTGCCACTTGTTAATTCTTTATACTCAAATATGGTTTTTCTAAAAAATATATTTCTCAATCTTTGATAAGACTAACACATTAAAAAAAAATTAAATTAATATATTTTCTAATATTTGACTGTGATTTCATTCTTAACGTATCTCTTAAAATTTGCTTGTAGCTCCGACTGTCTAATATATAAGCAAGTATGTGATTAAAAAGCGTCTTCAAGTCTGTTAAGTCCTATGTATATTAAAAATGTTTTACAGTAGAAAATTTAGCGTTATAATTATAATTTTGCTATTCGTATAAAAATTAAATGCATTTTATTAAAAATTCTATTTAGTGTAGTTATATTAATTATTACATATTTGTGTGTGAAATTTTATTTGAAAATGCTCATCTCTACTATTATAAAAGGAAGCATTTGTCTGTGTGCGTGGACTGTCCTGACGAATCTATGGCACTTACAAGAATGAAATTTGACACAAATAGAAGCCCGAATGTTTTGCAATTTTTGAAGTGAAGTTACAATGAAAGTGTTACTACCCAATTATGTACAGCAGTTATTACACTTAATATGTATAGTAAAAAATAATCACTTATTTTTTAAAGATTTAACTTACCAATGTTTTCTCAAAAATTCTAGGAGCTTGTTACAGAGCTAAATGAATGATATTGTGAATAGTTTAATAAAAAAAGTTAACAAACATTTGCAATGATCAATCATTTAGATTTACTTTTAAGAATGTCTCAATAACGTGATATATACGTCAGCAAATTATTTTAGGTTATAAATTTAATAACAGTAGTAGTACAATGAGCAATAAAGATGAGTACCAGAAATTTTAATGATATCAGTAAAATTAGAAATAAAAATTACAGCATCACATATATTTAATATTAAAATTTCTAAACCATAAATAACAATTATGTTACAGCTTGCTAATGGGATGGCTGATACTGAGTTTTACTAACTAATTTAGGTATGTTAGGTTCAATACTACTAGTAGAAACTCTTAAGACTGATTTTTTGTTTGTCAGTCAATTTGGTTCTTAACTTAAATCCCCTCGGAAGTTTAGTCAAAATTAGTTTGTGGGCCGAAAATTGATGACTCGCGGAACACATGTGGCCTGCGGGCCGAAGGTTGTGCACTTCTACACTAAATAGATACCTTATACGTTTGATTTTAAAAAAAAATATTTTTTCAATTAAATATTAATATTTTTTAAACAGATATGCGTCGCCACGAAAATAACTCACGGGCAACGTCGTGCTGGTCACACCATACTAAAAGAACTGTCACATGCTGTCCAAGCAGTGGCCGTGGTGTTGGTTTGCAAAGCAAACCAAATGGGAATTCGTAGTAAGAACTTTTTATAAGGGGCAAAAAATGATTATTTTATGTTTCATGAATTTACTCATTTCATGAAATATTCTCAGTTCAGAAAGAGGAATTATTAATTTGACCGAGAAACCTATGCTAAAAGAATCGCATTAACATAATCCTAAAATGCTTCATTTTTTCTGTAAAATTATTAACATGCTATACAAGAAAATTACATTTTCAGATTGTAGGTTTGAAAATAACTCTGTGATATTAATTACCGTGAGAATATGTGATTTCTCACGTCCATCAGAAAGAGTTTCAAATAGTCTAATGGTGAAGACCCAGGCGGCAAGTCATGGACAGGACCAGCATGCAAATTAAAGTTAGGAATGGATATATCATCGTTCCGTATATTGTTCGATTCCCATTCAAAAATATCATTGTTTCTTTCAATTTCTGGGACTTTATCTACGTCACTGTCATTATCGGAGTCGCTGTCCGCTTGGATTGAATTCTCCAAATCACATTTTGTTAGATCGTCTTCATCGCTTGAATTTAAATCCGACTCATCTGTTTCATTGAAAATAATTTTTTCAATTTCTTCTTTCGACAATGTTTTCCTATAACGAGCCATTTTGATAGTGAAGAAACAAAATTCTCTATTCAATAGCTGCACAAGACTGTCCGATCCAAAGCTAAGCTTTTAAGAAGTATGTGAAAGGGCGTAGTTAAAAGTCGATCCCTAACTTGTTGCTTATCATTAAGGGAAATTACCCTACTGCTTCAGGCGAAAGGAGGGAGCTTTGTAGTGAGGGAATAACAGATTGCCCTTTTCTGGGTTAGGGGGATAGCCTATAGCTTTAATGACTTCAGCCAGTTCGGGCGGTTACTGGGCTTTTGCATGTGAAGCCGCTTTGGACGTTAGAGGGTTAAAATAAAAGTAATAATTACAGAATAAATAATCAAAGCGAATAAAGTTTGCTTTGAAATTTTAGGCGTCAAGTTCTACAAGGCAGCCGCCATAGTGCAGCCAAAGCAAACTCTTTGGTAAACTTGAGTATTGATAGCTTTTGTAAGATGCATGTAATTCATGAAAAATCTGAATTTTTTTTATGAATGTTATCTATTTCTTTTTTGTATAGCGGCATTGGCAAAAATTGGAAATTGGTGTTTCCACCTTGTTGAGAAACATTTACCGATGTGCATGTGATTTACTTGTCTTCAGCTACCTAAAATTTTCTCTTTTAAAATATAGCAGATTTTCTTTGTTAAATATTTAATTTGAATGCTATTTTCAATCTTCCATTGACAGAAAAAGATATTATGGTAAAGTGGGGTAAGTGCATTTTCAGGGAAGTGTAGTGAGTCCAAATATTGGAAATCTACTGTTCCATATTAGTGCTTTTTCTTCCCCTTCATGTCTTCGTATCTCAAATGATAAAAATTTCTATAACTCGGTAATTTTGTTTCCAATTTTAGAATTTTACACATTTACACCATTACAGTGGGGCAGGTGCATTCCTTGGACTGATAAAAATTTGAACCTTATTGAATAGTTATTTTTGAAAATGTATTTTGGATGTAAAGAATTTGATCTCTATTCGGTTGCAAAAAATATTGGTTTAGTGATAAAAATAAAATTTGTAGACCTTTCCAATACAACTTGGAAATTTTTTTTTGTATTCCCTTTTTTTCCTAATAGCTTTTTTCCAAGATAAATGTATTTTTCCCTCTGAAAGAATTTGTGAAACCAGCCATTACAGGCAATTGTAAGTTGGAAAAGAAACCATCTGGAATTGTTTATGTGTAGTTGTAACCGTTTGTTTTCTCTTCAAGGCTGAAACATGCCAATTCCCCTTTCTCGCTAAAGATGCGATAAAAGGGAATTATCAATAATTGTTTTATTACATTATCTAATGTCAAATTAATTTAATTACTAAACAAAAACAATTTCTTGGATGCTGCCAAAATTATTTAAAACAAACAAATGATTATTTGGAAAGTACTTCTGAAATGAATATCGCAACACCCAACTGAATATTTGCAAACTGTCATTTTTTTAATTTGTTTTCACTTGTGAATGGTTGAAAAATAAACTTTTTTTTTCGTGCAATGTTAAAAAATAGAATAAAAAATTGATTTGAAACAAATCTTTTCAGCTCTTGGGGTGATGAAAACTAATTTGTCAATTTGAAAAAGAAGTGAAAGGGTTAGTGTTCATTTCCATACAGAGCTAATGTGTCCAGTGTTTATTTCAAAGTGTCCTCCCAGTACAGCTTTACCATATGCCTCGATTGGTGGCAATGCACTTGGTGTGTTTTTTGACACACTTTTCATATTGCCAAAGAAAGTATGAAAAAAACTTTTTTACTGTGGAAATTAATAAGCTTTGGTGGGTAAAAAATACAAAACTTTGAAAGACATATTTGTTTAACAAAAAATAATTGGTGTGTAACCATCTGAAATTGAATTTCTTGCACAAAAGTTCATCATATTGCACTCTTTGCTCAATAATTCATTTAATTAATCCTGAATCCTTAAGGAAATATTAAAAAAAACTTGCTTATCCTGACATAAATGTAGCTATGCAAAATAAATGATTAGCTACTCCCTCACTTCCTAAAGTTGCCTACCACCAGAAAAATTAAACTTCAAATTTTGAAAAAGAATACCCTGAAGCTTATCTACAACACTACATATACAGAAGGAATGCTCAAAATGAAAAAGGTAAAGATTTTCAAAGGAAAATAGCAGGAAACAATACAACCTGATGCGACTGCCCTGAATGAACAGATAAAATCAAACTGAACATTTTAAATCTTCCAATTTACGTAAAACAAAAAAGAATTGGGAAAAATTTAACGAACCAATGAAATTTAACATAAATAAAAAGCATTCAAAATGAAAATCTAACTTTTTGCCTGCTGAGGGTCCCATATAAAAAGGAATAACCCTAATAAAAATGTGTCGCCTTTACCTGCCATAACTCACTACAAAAAGTGCATCAAAAAACGTGCCAAGAGTGTTGCTGCCAATCGAGACATATAGTAAAGCTGTACTGTCCTCCCATTAGGTGGAAAGTTTGCTTTTGCTTACATCAAAGCTGTTTCTCCAGACCCTTCAACCCTATTTACGCATTTTCTGTGACTACCTTTCCCGCTGTTCTGGCCAAGTACTCTCCCATCTGTCGTGCATTTCTCACAAAGTAAGTAAAGCTTTAGAAGGCACTTGTATGTGATCAAAAGATGTCAGAAAATGAATTTAACTTGCAGCATTAGAAATGGAAAGACTAACTTATAACAGCTTGTGTACAAATGCATGTGATGTTTCATTTGAGCTATAAAAACATGGACACGAGAAAACTGTTAGAAAGCAATTTCCAATACCTTTTCTCTGTTTTTGTGTTACAACCAAAGCAATTAGCCATTGTGTGTAATTTTATTGACTTGTCTACTCTTCATTAGCACTTCGTAGATTAAGTGCATATAGATAGAAATTCTGTTTGCTTATCTCCTAGTTCTACATATTTTTTAGGTTTGCAGAGTATCAGTTCTAGCATTTTTTGTCATTTTTCAAGTGTTTGTGCGAATATTTTTATTTTGTCCTCGGGTTTACGGTATAAAATCTGGAATCCTCCTGACCTTGATCATTTCGGATCGTTTGCAGTTTTTTGTCAAAAAATCCTAATCTAAACCCTCCTTCCTACACATTTGTAATACTAAAATAGCAGATATATATAAATGGAAATAATTTTTCAAAAGGAAAAAACTTTAATACAGTGCAACAAATTTTACTTACAAATCTTCTAACTTTTCTATGTGGTATTTACTCTGAATATGTCTGTTATTTTGCAATGTTTCATCAATTTAGTCTAGGTTTAACACCTAATTGCTAACTCGGTTAAACAACACCCCCTGCAGAAAAAGTTCAAATTCTAACTCTTGTTCTAAAGAGCTGGAATCTGAAAAAAAAAATAAAGACCGAATTTACCACCACATTGTATTTTGCAAGGAAAGCAAGAAGTGTTAAAGAGGCATTTGGAATTCTTGGAATTCTGAATTAAGACCAAAACATTGTGTACTAGCAGGAAGTAGTGGTACACATTCTGTGTGTGTGTGCACCATACATCAAAATATGAAACTGATGCTACATGCTATTAAACCTCATTCTAGACTGGTTGCTAGCCAACCAGTCTAGTGGTTAAGGTGTTGGCCTCTGGATTGGAAGGTTCCTGGTTCGAATCCGGGGTCTGGGCATGGATGTAAATTGTACGGTTCTTTGTGTTAGGGGTAATGATAGTCGCCCATTGAGTGTTCCTTCACAAGTGACCATCACTTTTGGCCTTGTAGTGGCAAAATTATTACAAATCAACAATGGCCTGCCATTGGATTAAAAGAAAAAAAAAACATTATTCTTTGCTAGAGTTAATAAAATGATATGTTACAAACACATTGAAAAGGAAAAATGTATGTTTGGAGAATGTGACAAGTCCAAAAGATCAATTTCGTGCTCAAATAGAAAAGTTTGAGGTTTTCCAAAATTTAAAAGAAATTTTTTTTCAAGCATTGGATTTCGATTGACAGATCTACTCTAATCACACAAGTTCAGTCAACAGAAAAATTTCTTGACTCACTTGTTGAGAGTATGTCTGGATTGACAAAACATCATTTCATTGCTAAATCGCAGTCCAAATTTTCAGAGGAAAAGAAATTGACTGTTTCCCAGAAGGAATGCATTGTACTCCTCGATTTTTCAGAAAATTATTCATTTATTGTTCAGGAACACGTAACTATCATTTCATACCAATTCCCAATTGTACGTCACAAATTAACATTTATGACAATGATCAGTAAAAGTAGAGTTTAAAATTTTGGCAGCACACATAAACCAAATTTCAATTTTAGAAGATACAAAATTTAACATGGGAATTTTACCACATTGCAAGTGAATTTGAAAAGGAAATCAGTTAAAAGTCTTAATGTCTAAGTTACTAAGTTGCAATTTTTAAGCCTGTTTAAACAGTGGTTTTTTTCTGCTTTTATAATTCACATTTTAAGCTAAAAATGATTTGGCATTTCTTTGTTGATTTAGGGTTTCATTATCTGTATTTAATTTCACTGTTATCATTGAAGTTCTCGTAACATGCATAGAGTGGGAAGCAAATGTTGTGATTTTGTTTTTGTAATTGTTGCTTAAGGACTCGGATTACAATCCTAAATTTTTTTTACAAGTTATAAACATATTAAACTGTATTCCTATGAAATTTTGTTTTTGTCAGAGCTTCATTTGATTTGTTATGCCTATTTAGAGTAGAAGATTGTTATTTTTGTTACCTATTTTGAAGATGAAAGAATTAAAAAACGACTTCCAAACTCTATCAGTAATATTATCATCCCTAGCACTGTAGCTGGCATAAATTAAAGTATGTCGCAAAATTTCTTTAGCCCATAGAAATGTTTTTAATTCTGTAAAAAATGACAAATTTCCATTTTTTGCAACTAAATTTTAGATGAAATATGTTAAAAAAATGTTGTTGCCACATTGAAATAAAGAAAATTTTGTAGAGTTTATAAAAATATAAAACAGGTTTGTCTACGTTAAGTAGTTTTTGAGAAACAGAACTTCAAACATGCAACATTAAGCAATCTCACAACTGCTCCTCAAAGTTGTAAGTCTCTATATTAAAAAAATGTTCCCGCAGCCGCAGGATTGAAAATTGTGTTGTTTTGCTCGATTCTTAGACGGTTTCCCGAGAAAGTACTGATCGGTAAAAAACAAAATTAACATGGTTTGCTCTTCATCGTATTCCCTGGACAATTATTAAGATTTTTTTCCGATGCGGCTATTAGTTTAGGGTTTATTAAGTGTTAAAATTGAAGACGCGAAATTTCTTCCTCTAGTGAGCAAAACACATACAAATTTTCAGTCTTCAGCCGTGAGTTTTTTTTAGAGTACCTCTCAACGTAAATTTTTGCAGCTCGTCGAATTTTTTTTGAAATTTCAATTTGGTTCTTGATAATATTTTTTTGAAATTCGGGAAAAATCAGGACATTTTTGTTACTTTTTTTTAAAACTGCCGTATCTATATTTTATTACTATTATTTTTTAATTTTTAAAATATAGCAGTATACCTCAGAATGTACTCTTTCTTACGGTACTATTATTTTTGAAATCGCTTAATAATTAAATTGGATGCGATAAAAAGTTGGTCATACAAAATTCGGAATCTTTGGATATTTTCGCTACTTTTTGTTACAACCGTTAACTAAAACAGTCATATCTATATCGTATTACTATTCGTTTTTTATTTTGAAAATAGCGCAGTATACCTCAGACTGTACTCTTTCTTACGGTACCATTATTTTAAAAATTGGTTCATAAATAAATTCGATGCAATCAAAAGTTGGTGACACAAATTTCGTATTTTTTATTTCGCGGAGCATTGTATTTGCGGAGGGTTGTATTTTTGACTATCGGATTTGCCAGATATCAAATTTATCATAGCACCAATTGCCATAAAAACGATTTCTTTTTATTTGGCGAGGAAAAAGGCTCGCTTTTTTCCCTCTGTTCTCAGACGTTTTACCGAGAAAGTACAAAGTACACATCGTAAAGTTTGGAGATTAACAGGGTTTACTTAAAATTGTACAGGGAACAAGATGCAGAAGATTGTTTACTCATGCGACTATTAGTTTAGGGTGCATTAAGTGTTAAAGCTAAAACACTTGCGTAAGAGTTATTGGTTTGCGAAGCAAACCAAACGGGATTGAGTAGCAATCCCCGGGGGTCGGCGAGCGTAAGCAAGCAGGGGGAGAAGCCCTCGCTGTGACGTGATGGACTGTAAAGTGAAATCATGATAATACAAATTATTCAGATAGTTTAACTCTGCGAAAGGAATGTTGGTTTGCGAAGCAAACCAAATGGCATATGTAAAAGGAGTGTTGGTTTGCGAAGCAAACCAAATGGGATTGTGTAGCAATCTCCGGGGGTTGGCGAGCGGGGGGTCGGAGCCCCCTAGTACCAAAAATGCCTCCAACTTAGAAAATATTTTATTTTGAACCTTATTCTTTTGGATATTGTTATTTATGGCATAAACTAAACCCTGGCACCAAATTTCATGAAAATCCATCCAGCCACAGGTTTTTGCTAATTTCAGGTCGAATGACCCTCAGGCAACAGCTCCATAAGATACCATTGGAATGATAATTCTGGTGTATATCCAATGTACCATTTTTGGTGTTAGACCCCAGTTATTTCCTATGTCACATCTGCAAGCCCAGAACACTCTTTTGGCCTTGCTCATGCAGTATTAGAGATGAGAATCCACATGTCAAGGTTTTATCATCAAAGATAACTCCTAGGTACTTAACCTCGTCTGAGTATGCAAGTGGTGTCCCAAAGAATTTTATCAACTGCATATCTCGTAGCCTTTTCCGAGTGAAGAGGACTAGGTTAGTCTTGCTGGGGTTAACTGACAAGTTCACTTCTCTGCACTAGATTTCAATCTTTTAGGGCAGTGTTCTCTTAATCATCAACATTGTATTCTAATAGTCGCTTAAACTGGAATGAAAATACAGAGACGTTTTCAGGGAAATTTCGGTCAAAACAAATTGTGTTCTGGGGAAATATTGGGCCCTGAAACATTTTCTTTATCTTTGCCATATGGTACTGCTAGTCTTTCCCAGGTTAAAGACATCTGTTATTTTGGTTTGCGTTTTGCTTTTACTCAGCTAAATCATTAACATCATTCTCCACAGTTATGAGTTTTTGCAAGTTTTTTCTTGTCCTTCTCTACTTGAGAGAAATTCTTTTACTGCATTCAGCAACCTAAATGGCTTCCATTGCAGACAGAATTTTATCACTTTCATCATCGTCATCGCTTGAATTATCCGATTTTGAGTTTATCAAATCTCTTAAATTCAGAATCTCTGATGTCACAACAACGTTCGTATCGCAAGCTAGAAAATCCTCAAACTCTATATCAGAAATTGAAGAACTCTTCCCTTTCATTAGAATCTTCATTTTCTCTCCTCACTTTCAAATTCATCATGTCTGACTTCCAGTAAACTTCCTTTTACAAGATACATTTCCTCCCTACTTTCTCCCACTCTGAGGAAATCATATCAAGAACCTCTAGCACATTTATTGACTTTCTCCTGTCTCCAGATTATATATTCAGAAATGTTTTCACCAGCTGGTTTTGATAGTTAACTTTAATTGATCTTGTGATCCCAAATCACATACACAAAGTTGAACCTTTCTTGTACAATTGACAGGGAAAATTCTACTCGTTTGTTTTTTAACTTTAAATGCACAATACGTGCTGTGCATCGATCAACCAACAAAAGACTCACGTTTCTGTAAGCACATTTTATCCAATTTTCAAAGAAATTTTTCAAAAATTGTTGTTGTTATCCCAGATTTTTTTGTTTGAGTGGTATTCTGTAGAAAAGCACTTCACATTCTTGAAACACCTTGGTTTTTTCAATTTTCCAATAATTAATGGTGTTTACTTTAGTCTTGTTTGAGTTAGTACAAAACAAAACAGTCAATCTCTGTTTCGATAGTTTAACACCATGACAGTTTCTCTAGTCAGGAATATTGTAAAATAAACCAGTCTCATCACCCTTGAATATGTTTTTAGGAACATTTTCTTTTATCAAAGGCGGCAATGTTTCTTCCATCCATTCTTGAACAGTCTCCATCTACTCACGCAGAATCGCCACAAATAGAGTACGATAAATTGTGCTTTTAAAGCCTATCCAACCATTTGAAGCTGTAAATCCTTGAATTAATAGTTTAGAAGTGATTTCTATTGCTTTTTCTTCCAAAATGGGGCCATTCACTGGAATGCTCATTGTACGAACTTTGTTGAACAATTGGGAAAGGACATTTTCCAATTCCCCAAACAGTGTGATTTCACAGTTTTTCGCTTTTTAGCTAGTTTTCTTATCATTTCGGAATATTTTCTCACAAAATCTGATTACTGTAAAATTGTCTGTAAAGTAGAACAAGGAATTCTAATAGTTTTGGAAAAATAAGTTTTAGTTCCATTGTAATTTTTGGCTTTGCTGATTATCTCCTTTTTCCAGCAAGGAAAATCCCCAATGGATGAGTTTTTTTACTACAGGGTAAGAACAGAGGAATTTCCTAAATGTATACTGTACCTTTTTGCTGAACAAAGAGGGCCGAAAAATTCCGATATTATCCTTTTTGGAAGATTTTTTTCATCACATTCTACTATTGTAAAATGAAGTATCTGTATCTGCATTCGTACAATGTCCAGATGACTATTGGACTTACAGTAATAAAATTTGGCACACCGGTTGTCTTAATTTTATAAGAATTTTGTGCGAAACCCGAATTTTAAAATTTAATCTAGAACATTTTAAAATTAATTTATTGGCATTTATTTTTGTATATTTTCTCTGGAATGGCTACAATGTGAAGTGATCACAGTTTCGAAATTTATTTTTTTTCCTTCCATTTCCTGACCACAAGCAATTTTAGTGAAGCGAAACGAAAGCAAATAAAAATTTTGACTGCCGTTTATTTCTTTTTTTATTCCTTATATTTTCTATCTTCACGATCTTTGAAGATCGAGTAAAAATTTTAACCTATTCGGTCTGCTGAAAATTTTATACCAGATCGATACCTCAGGCAGTCCGAATATTCCACATTCCCATGTCATGTTGTGTAGAGGTGGGACTCATTCTTAATAATTATTATTTTTCTTTCAATGTTTTTATAACAGTAAGGACACGAAAAGAACTGTCATGGGCGACGCCGTGCTCGCCTGCTAGTATCTGGCCATTTTAAGAAAGTCACTTTGAGTTCTCCCTACTGAAAAAAGTTAAATGCGGGAAATATTTTAGAGTGATTACGTTAAATACAGGATTTTTTAGCATTAAAAGTATAGGAAATTATTTAGGACAAATGAAAAATGTTATATGTGGGTTACGTTACATCAGGATTTCTCTTATATATATACTAGAAGCTCTGCCCCTGCTTGCTAACACTCGCCAACACCCAGTGATTGCTACGAAATCCCATTTTGTTTGCTTTGCAAGCCAACACTCCTTTCGTAAGTGTCCTGGTGAGGATCAGGTGTTTATGTGTTTTAGCTTTGTAAACAAACACACAAACTAAAGGCTTGCTTCCTGCACAAATTTTAATTATAAGGAATCAATCTCACCACCCAACACGACAGGGGTATGTCACCTCTTTCCTTCCTCAAAAGAGTACCACCACCATGACACGGGTTGGAAAGGCATATTTTTCGGTATTTAAATAAATCAAATAATAATTTGTTATTCCTGTTTGGTACTTTCCAGGCCATGACGTCACAGCGAGTTTCTACGGCCAAAAAAATAATCGTTGCCATGGCAAGTTTTATGTCTGGCAAAATCGGTAGAAATGTAACCTTATTTCTGTGAAGAAAAACCTATTCTGTCAAAAAAATTTCTGAATAGTGTTCCTACGAGTGCTTAGAAAGTGCTTATTTTGACCTTCCATTTCTAAGGGCCCTTAGCAGTGCTTATTTTGCATCAATAGTCCTTAGAAAGTGCTTATTTTCCTTTGAAAACAAAATTCAGTTTTCAAATGACGATATTTTTCACAATATTTCCGACCTCTATAGCTGCTGATCGGCCATAAAACTGCTTACAAGTACGATTTTAATGATGATTCGGGAACTGGCTTGCTTGAATGGCAACCCTTGATACACGGTATACAAATCGTCGATCGATTCTTGATGAGCACATATCTTAATAATCTCATAATACACTTTAAAAACTTGAAAACGCATGAAAATCGGTCTGTTTTCGACTTGTGAGTGACTCGCAATGCACAAAATAGTTGCCCTGATAGAGGAAACTAGAATACAATCATCAAATGTTTATTAATTTTGTTTTATTTAGTTACCTGCGAGTGTAATGTTTTAAAAGTTTATTATAATCATGGGGAAATGTATTTTTAAGTTTGTAGGTAAATCGAAAACAATATAAAAATAATTTATTTTAATTAATACTGCTATCTGAGTGTTTATTATTATTTTTTTTAATCTAGCTTTTTTTTATGCTTCTAATTCTTTGCAACAACTATCCCAGAAAAAAGAAAAGAAAAGTGTTGAAGATTTTCAGGGGTGATTCTGCTTTGAAAATTTGAAGGAATCGGTTATCAGTCCCAAAAGAAAACCAACCCGCTCGTTTAAAAAAAAACATTGGAGGGAAAGACCACAAAAACGTAAACCGCAGTGCTGGAGAACCGAGAATAGTCGGGGAATTTCAATAATCGGAAAAAGTCGTTTGAAAACTGGAAATTTCGGACTCTTATCGTATTTGGCTGCTGACCGAAAACGAAAGTAATTTTTTCTATGCTTTATAATTTTTTTCTCTTTGTATTCGGGTGACAAATACTCAATGGCCGACTGTGCTTGAATTTCACTTTCTTTTGTTATGCCATGCGCAATCTGTTTGTTTCATGAAAATGATGTTTGTTAGCATATCGTGTAGAAGTGGCTGGTGCACCTTAACAAACGAAGGTCATTCGAATGTGTTCTCTCCTCGGAGATGAAAAAAAACTTGGGATGGTTCCAAAGGCTGATGTCAATGTGACACGTGAGGGCAAAAAGTCTAAATTTTGATGTTTCTTTGTTCCTCTGATTTACCGCAGTAGAATGAAGAATGGTGAAAAAAAAAATTATTAAATTCATTTCAAAATGTTCTAGATTGAATTTTAAATATCGCCTCGACCCAAAAATTGAAAAAAATTCGGACTACCTGTGTGCCAAATCTCATTACTGAAAGTGTCATAGATTCGTCAGGACTTCGCGGGCAAGAAACAAACAGACAGATAAACACTTCCTTTTATAATAGTGGAGATATGTGTACTCGTAAATGCCCACATATTAACTTCTGAATTTTGTAAAAATCAGACTGCTTATTTTAAAAAATATCGTTTTTGCGTGGCATTATTTGTGTATAATTTTTAGAAAATAGACTTGAATATTACATTTTTTACATACTACTGTTTTTATAAGATTAACTAATCTGTAAGAGCATCCCCATTTGGTCGAAAGTCAGATATTACATTGTGTAATAGGGTTTCTATAATGTTTTATGTAAGTCCTTATTTTGTCCAAGAAAGTGCTTAGAAAGTCCTTATTTTTAGTTAGAAAAAAAAGAGTGGGAACCCTGCTGAAGACTGAAAATTTGCAAGCGTTTTGCTCACTCGTGGTAGAACTTTCACTTTTTTTTACTTTAACACTTGATGCATCCTATCTTGTTCCCTGTACAATTTTGTACACACTGTGTTGATTTCGTAATTTTCTGATGCATACTTTCTCGGGAAACCATCTGAGAATCGAATGAAAAAGCGAGTTTTCAATCCTACAGGGGTTGCTGCGGTAGTAACTTATTTAATATAGATATACATATAATTTCGTTTTGTTTTTGGACCTATTGACTTATACATACTGAATCAACATGGATAATTAAAAAAATATTTCTAGGTACTTGTTGCTTTAGAAAAAAAGAAAGTTCCTGAAAATCCATCAGGCCACAGCAGCTTTTCAAAGAAAAAGTATCTGGGTAAAAAGCACTTATCCAACAAGCAATCTTCAAGTAAGAGTCAACCTAAAGCTAATTTCAAGTTTGACTTTTCTGAAAGGTAATAGCATTGATACGAGACTCCTTGTATCAAAATATTTTTGTTCTCTGCGAAAAATTCACCTTATTTAATCAGACTCGTTTAAAGGATATGTATTTTGCATGTCTGCTTTATTGTCTTTTTTGGAATCTTGTTTTTAGTAATAGAATTATTTTATAATAGCATTTTGTTGTCATTCTTATAAAACCACATTATGGTCTGATCTGTTAAGAGAGATTGTATCGTTCTCACTTTCTAGCTTATTTGATAAAATCTTTATAAAAAATAAAAGAACGTCGTAATATTTGAAAAAGCAAAATTTTCATGTAGCTTGTAATTACGAAAATTCAAAGGAAAGATGTTTTTTGTTTTCCTCTTTTCAAAAACATTGTATCCCAGAGATACTTTGGAATGTTTGGCAACTCGTTTATATTTTAGGATTTGTGTAAAAGACAAGAAAGCCATTGTACCACGACTGCTACTTCTGTATATTTGTAGAAATAATATTTTCAATTTAACAGTATTTACACACGAAATAAGTTGGATATTGAAAAAGCTGGACATTTAAGGTTTATCCAATTTTTATAATTTGTAGAAATTCATTAAATTTAATTTTATCTCCTATTAAAGTGTTTAATTTTGAATTTTAAGTATTATGGATTTGTATTTTAAAATAGAATTCAAAGGAACATGTAAAAGCAACACAAGGCCAACTATAAATTGTAATTATTTTAATATTTTGTCCACTTGGCCAAACCTGGCCCTTGTGCCATAAAAATTAAATTAACAAACATTTGTCCTGAAATATTTCCATATTCATTTTCAATCAGACCATCAATTTTTTAAATGCTTAAATAATTTGTTGCACTTATAAGTGAAATGCTGTGGTGTTTATTTCTTCACCCACTCTGTGATTAATTAATTTCAGTCAGAAATCCATGCAAAATTGTGTGAAAATTTTTATTTACTTGTTTTATACTGATGAAGTCATCAAAATAGTTGGTGGCTCCTAAATTAAAGAAAAGCAAATTAAGCCACTCATCATAAATTTTGTTTTCAAATTTCCCTTGCAATATTTTTGTAATTTTGGTTTGTTAATATTGTGAAATGTATGTTAATATTATGTATATATGCATACAAACAATCCTTAAAGGAGTAAAAAAAAGTTATGTTTTTCAGCAAACTGTTGGGTATTGAAATGAGTGATCTTGAGATTGAGCCAAAAGAATCAAAGCCGTAAGTATTGTAAAGATTAAATTTCAACATTTCTGAAGGCCTTTTTATTGCATTCTTATATTAAATTGACTACATAATGTCATCGTGAGAAGGGAAGTTTCAGTAACTGGTTAACGAATATTTAATGCTCTTGCAGGCAAATTGCAATGTTGACATTAATACAGTGCTTTTTTTTCAAGGCTCACTGATGTTTTGGCTTTGGATTGTGAAATGGTTGGTACAGGTCCAGATGGTGTAGATTCCATGCTGGCTCGAGTTTCCATCGTAAACTGTTTTGGGGATTGCGTCTATGACACTTTTGTTGCACCAAAAGAAAAGGTGACTGACTATCGCACTGAATTCAGTGGCGTGCGACCATCCAATTTGAAGAACGGTAACACTCGTTTATAGTTATATAGTCCAAAATCCGTAATCATCTGAACCTCGGCCATTCTGGATTTCAAACTTTTCTGGATTTTGGTTTATTTGCAGTTTTTTGTCCAAAAAACCCTAATCTAACCTTTTCTCATGTGATATTTACATTCAGAAAGCGTTTGCAATACTAAAAAATCAGATATAAATAAAAATACTTTTTAAAAAGGAAAAAAACCTTCTTAATACAATGGAACAAATTTTACTTACAAATCTTCTAATTTTTTTGTGTGGTATATACTCTGAACATGCCTGTTGTTTTGCGTTGTTTCATAAATATGGTTCAGGTTGAATGCCTTGTTCTTTAAAAATTCTCGGAAAGATAAAAAAAAGTTAGAGGGAAAAAAAACGCTGGTTAGCAAAACGTTGGATTTTGGAAAATTCTGGATTTGGGACGTTCAGATTTGGGAATTTGTACTGTAATTAGCTTAATGTGCAATTAACACATTGTTTTTCCTTTGTATGCATGCATGACAGGTTTGCAGAAACTATAGCTGGCTGGCATTCGCGACATTGCTAATTGATGCTCATGACGTTAAACAAGCTTCCGGTTGCGTCTCAACCATTACCAAAAGTCCATTTAGTATCAAACAAGGTTTTAAAAAGGAAAAATTTAAAAAAAAAAAAAAAGTTTGTGACTGAGAGGTTAATTCTGTGACCTTATCATTCTTTTTATGACCATTTTCTGAATTCGTGACTGGTAAACAGGCAGAAGCATTTCTATTCATTATTTGACTTGGATTGGTAATACTGCATTGTTATAAAACTCCAACTCATCAACCTTTTGCGAAAAGACCCTTGGCCACCAGCACTGTTTTATCATCCAGTGTGAATTTTCACTATTCACTGTAATGCCATAGTCAATTATGAAAATCCAAGACAAAGGAACAAGATATTAATTAAAAAATAGAACTTCATTTTGGTCTTTAGGTAAAGAGAAATAAAAAATAATTGCATAAACTGAAAGCAACCTTTGCTGGCTGCTTAATGTTGGACTATATTTTCTGATGCTGTTTCCAAAGCAATATTAGCTGATGCTGTTTCAAGTGGAAAACAAACCACTATTGGATACAAAGTACAAACTTCTGCCCATGTAATGAATCAAACTATGCCAAGTGAATCGGGTCATTTATCTATTTATGGACCTGAAAATTCAGAGTGCTCTGCACCTGTAGTTTCAAAACCGAATAATTTAAGCTTGTATGTAGCAAACGAAAGTGTATTGAGAGCAGAAATCGTATATGCGTTGAACAAAGGTTATGTACCATGTTTCTCTGATAGACATGCCAGCCTTTCCAGTGATTTATTTTCTGAGATGTTTCCAGATAGTAGGACTGAACAAAAGTTTAAAACGCACTTTACAAAAGAGAGACAATCAGGCTATGTTATAACTAGGGCAACTTTTTTGTTGCAGTAAAAATAGGAAAAGTTGCATTTATAATTCCCTAAAGTTGCATTTATGGGAATAAAATTGCATTTATTTTTGATACACTAAAATCTAAAATAAATTATTCGTAAAAAATGAAAAATAATCAGAATTTATTGGCTATTTTAGTCGTGTAAAAAAGTATTATAATACATCATTAAATACAGACAAACATTGACATTGTTGAATGGCAGATCTTTGGCCTGTAATTTCTTTAACATTGATAAACTGTGCCCAACAGAATGATGTTGCTAGACATTGTTGCACTAGCAAATAATGACTTGGAGAAAAAAATTTAATAGGGGAATGGTCCCCCACGTGCTGCAATTACACTAGCATTCCTGCTGGGCATACTTTCAACAAGGTTTTGATATACAGCTATGGGTATTTGTGTCCATTCCTGCTGCAAGAATGTCGCCAGCAGATCTGTAGATTTCGGACGTGGTTCCCCGATATGTAAGCGTCACTCGTCCCACAAATGTTCTATGGGGTTTAGGTCAGGACTTTGAGAAGGCAAGGAAAGACGTTTTACATCCATATCTTGATATCACTGCTTGACTAAAGGTGCAACATGACATGGAGCGTTTTCGTCCTGGAAGTAACATTCGTCCATTCCATAAAATTGCCAGAGCGTAGGAAGAACCTGATTGTCCAAACTGTTCATGTAGGCGTCAGCGTTCAATTTACCAGGACCAACATACTAAAGTCCCAGGTCATACCATGAAAAATACCCCCAAACAAGTGGTCAGATTTTATGCAAATCCGCTTGCGTCCGGTCCATTATTGTAGGGTAGTATATATAATTATTATTTAAATTTTAACTGAAATAGAAATTTTTATTTAATTTTAAGCTAAATTTTAAAAAGTTGCAGTTGGTTGCATTTATGTTGGAGTTATAACTTGCTTACAATACACCCCATGTTGGAGGATTTGGTTTTAGTACTTTACATGCAGCGTAGAACGTGTGAAAAAAAAATTGCATTTGTTGCTAAAAGTTGCCCTAGTTATAACTAATTTCTAAAACAGACTTATATGTCTACATATATTGTGAATATCTACTATTATGAAAGGAAGTGTTTCTCTGTAATCAGTGTCTTGATGAATCTATGGCACTTAAAATATGAAATTTGGCACACAGGTAGTCCTATTTTTTGTGATATTTGTATCCAGTCCAAATTTTAAAATTTAATCTAGAACATTTTAAAATTAATTTATTAGTATTTTCACTTTTTTCTTTCCGGATGTGACGTCATTGAAGAAAGGCGAGTATTTTGCGATTTTAGACCGCTGACGTCACAAGCGATTTTCGTCTTAATGCCTTTGAAACCATTCCAAATTTTCCGATTCTAGCGTGTTTTGATTTACGTTGTTGATAATAGCTACTTCAAGGCCCTCACTGCATTGTCTGTAGAGTTCGTTTGCGAAGCAAACCAAATGCGAATATGTAGCAATCATCGGGGGTTGGAGAGCGGTAGCGAGCAGTGGTCACACCTGACCCCACAAAAAGAACTGTCACGGGCATCGCCATGGTGGCCACGCAATGGCTAGTCATACATAATACACAAAATAAGGTTCATGTTCATTTCTGCAGTCCATAAAATGAAACAGATTGCAATTTTCTGATAAATTAGGTTTTAAATCGAAAAATTTCCAATGTTCTTGGAGAATAAGTATTCTCTTGAGAAAGTTCATATAACACTTGGAAATTAACATTGTTCTGATTGACAACTTCCCTAGAGTGAATCGTTCTTTAAGGTAAGTCCTTCAGATGTCCTTCTTCAACTATAACGTAATCACCATTGTTAATTGTTGTCATCTGCAACAATGTCTGATTGCAATTCTGAAAAAGAGATGTTATTACTATCAGCATAAGATGGCGAATCTTCAACTTCTGTTGATATCTCAGTAGGCTTATGCCTCAGGTTCACTTTGGCTTGCTTCTTGGGAATTTCGTTCTTTTTAGGGTTTAGTGCTTTTTTTGTCTTCAATATTTCCTCAGTAATCATACTTTTAACTGGCCAATCATTCAAGATAAAACATTTCATCCGTCATTTATTTTGTGCAGTTTTTCGGGGCGGGGCTTTAGGGAAAGACCTTATTTTTTAAGGAGACATGATTGTCTTAGCTTTTGAATGTTTCGAATGAACTAACAAATGAAAACTGCTAATCATGTAAAGAAAGATTGTAAACATCACATAAAAAGATGTGCAAACCTATATGGAGGAAAAGCTTTTGGAAAAATTAGCCAATTTATTTGTGTTATTCATATTTATAATTAAAAACCTTAAAATAAAGAATGCAGAACTATAAGAGTAATAAATTTACATTTAAAACATATGCTTGTTTCTAATGTGTTAATTGGACAAATTATGTATGTAACAGTGTGTACCCCATCTGACATAGCTTGTAACAAAAAAATTTTATGACTACATAATGTAAATTTAGATAATTTATTTTAACTCAACAGAACCTAAACACAATTAGCTTTACTACTAAAATATTATTCATTATAAAATAAGCACCACTCGTGAATAAAGAAAATTTAATTACTAACACAAAATTTTACTTTCAACATGCAAAAATAGAGATTTGCCAACATAAATGTAATTAATGATGTAAATTCTACCAAAACACACAGACTTCTGAAAAACAAGATTTCTACAGGGGTGAAAATCTTCCGCGTTTACGCGGATTTACGCTTTTTTTCCCCGAGAATTTTTGCTTTTTCTACAATTTCTTCTTTGGAATTAAATTATATCATAGAATTACAGGCAAAGAATAAATGTTAAAAAAAAATAATAAGGAAAGTTTGAATATGTCCTTACTTTAGGGATGAGATTCTTCCAACTTTTGTGGGTATTTCTGACTTTTCGTAAATTTTTGAGAAAATGACCGATTTTTATAATTTGTTACAAAAAAAAATCCGATTTTTGTCTTTGATAAACGTAAAATACGCCAAATGAGACATCCCCAACGTTGCACTCCTAAATTTTGCAAGTTGATAAGTCTTGCAAATTCCTTTTTGAAAATAATCCTTTATGAGAAGCTTATTAGTTTAATGGCAAACCCGGAGAACTTGGACTGAATTAGTTAGCGTACGTTGTTTTATATTTCGTAGATAAAGCTATTTAATAAAAATACATATGCTATTTAATAAAAATAGCATTTATTTGATTTATTCTTTTGTAACAGTATTTTTATTTCCTGTTAATTTTATTTTGGTATCAAGATTTGGGGAAAATTGCAACTCTTAAAAAAACATCTCACCATTGGTGAGATGTTTAAAATGATTCATAAAAATAACATTTTCAACTTATTTATACTATTTACAGAGTTGACAAGATATTTTTTTCCCTTTTACAAAATTTGAGTTTACGCGTAAGATGCCCGCCTCTCCTTTTCCAAAGATAAATTTCATTGTTTATAGTGGACTTTGTAGAGCTTTTAAGCTAAATAATAGGCAAAAATACATGCTTATCATAAACACATATTTTGAACTAGTGGCTCAGCCATGGGAGGTTAACTTCCAAAGACAAATGTTATTGTTTTTAGGGACTTTAAAAGATTTTACCAGACTAAAAATTGGCCTACCCCCTCAGAAAAAAATTTCTGGCTGCACAACTGTTATGTACACACATTAGTACACAAATATAGTATTCTTATTCAGCAATTTTTGTAGTTCAAAATAACGCTGCATATATTTTCCTCTTTTTTACATTTTGACTGTTTTCTCCCCTGTTTCTAACAAATTGAAGCTAATTTTATTACCACTTTAAAATGAAATTCACTGTAACACTACGCCATGTTACACTATGCCCCACCTTCCTCTACTTTACATGGCTTAGTCTAGAGGATTATTTTTTGTGGGCTGTAAATAATGAGTTATCTCCTGTATTTCCTTTTGTATTTATCACCTGTCAAAAATAGAATGATCTTTTCTTTTGTTTTAAACCAGATTGGTGGATGTGTGTGCATTGTGTAAATACATTTAATATATTCCCAGTTTTTGTGTGACATTCTAATTTTTTTTTCTTGGGACAGAATAATAGAAAAGCATCTAATCTATTTTGTCTACCAAATCAGCATCTGATTAAGTTTGCTCAAAACCTCTATGGTAGTATTTGTGTTAAGTGAACTTAAAATGTTAAGTTTTCTTTTATAAATTAAATGATGTTATACAATTTGTTAACTTTTTTTATTTGATACAGTTTTTCTTTTATATTGTAATTTTATCTAATTTCAATTACTATACATATTTTCTTTTTTTATTAAGGCAAAGATTTGTTTGATGTTCAAAAAGATGTGCTAGCTATAGTTGATGGCAGGAAGATTGTTGGACATGACTTGAAACATGATTTTGACGTATGAATTTTCAATACATTCAAATTCTTAATTTCTAGTGATGTAATACACTTCAATGGTACTGTTCTCTGTTGCAATTATTTCCTTTTCATGTGACACCATTTTAAAACCTTTCTTCTAATTCTTAAGTTAGATGCCAGGGTATGTGGATTCAAATAAGCTTGGTTTAAATCGTGATTTACTATGTGATCTGCTTTAAAACTGAGTTTTAATAAAATGTATAAAATCAGTCACGGCCGATTTGCTCATTTTGCATGACCCAGCTTGGCTTTAATTTTTTTACTCCATTGAAAATCACATTTTGGATTGGAAGAATCTCTTTCCCCGTTGGATTTGGTTTCGATTCAACAATCAGAGGCATCAGTCTCTGCATTAAGTCTGTCAAGGTCAATATTAACCTTTTGATTGTCTGCAATCTAAAGTTAAACTGTTGAATTTCAGTTATTTCTATCCTATCCTCGTTGCCAATTTTGTTGCATACTGGATAGGATGGAAGCAGCTTAGAAGGATCACATTTATTAAAGTCGATTTGGTTGTCGATATGTACAAGTGCGCATTCTGAAACATATGAGTTATTGTTTTACAGCGCATGCTTCCGGTTCTTCTCAAACATGTTGCTAGATCTTTTTTACATATATAACGCACACTGTGGACTGTGATGTGATATTTTTTATTTTATCCAAAGCTGGTGTATTTAATTTAAGCTTGAATATTAGTGTTGCAATTATTAGCCAAGTGTAAAACCGATTACTTGTGTTAAAAAACCTAACATGAAGTGGATTTAAATGCATTTTGACAGACTGGGGTGAAATGCAAACAACATATTTATATGCACCACTATGTAAAAAAACAAAAGCCTCATTCAGCTACCTCTAAATATCACTCTTATTTGGCGAGTTATTTTAGCAAATTGGAATAAGATTAGACTGCAAAACAATTTACTTTGCAAAATAAGGTAGGTATTTTAATTACGTTGTACTGGAGCAACACAACAAGCTATTGACGACAGTCGGGGATCAATTTTTCAAAATAAGTACTATCGTGCTATGCACAACTTGTGTGACCGAGAGCACCATTGTTATTGTATAGAACTGCACGAGATGAACCAATAGAGCTTGCATGAGGAGTGGGGTATTTATTTTCTATACCTATACTATATATTTTGATTTATGTTCAAGCTCAATACATATGACAACAGGGCTGTTAAACTTATTTTCCTTTTCAACAGGTTCTGCTCATCAGCCATCCCCAAAACTTGTTGAGGGACACATCCAAGTACAAGCCGTTCAGAGAGGTGAGTGGTGGACGGACGCCCTCCCTCAAGAAACTGGTGACCGTCCTTCTCGGCTGCGATATCCAGACTGGGGAGCACAACTCTGTGAGTGCACTGGTCCAAGGGCAACTATTGGATACTGTTTTTTTCTGCTTCATTTGTATTCTAAATTGCAATTAAGTACCACAGGTGCTCTTTACTTTCCCACGCAGAGGAATCATCGCACTAGTCATGCGGGAAGGAGTATCTGAAGTTCACAGTGCCATAAAAAATTATCATGGTATTAGTGAATGTGCTGAAATCGATCAGTTCTTTCTGTATTCTACTTCAGGCCCTTTGTGATTTTCTTCTGGCTGATGTGACAATATTCACTTTGGAAGTTGCTCCAGTGGAAGGAATCCCCTGCACATAAAGAGTAATAAATCGTTTCATATTAAATGAAGCCAGTTAAAAGAGCTTTAAAATGAGCTCTTACCGAAGACAGAGTCTCATTTAGTTAGGAGAAAATAGCGGTTAACTATCTAAAGATGCGGCAATATTTATACGACATTTAAGCAATCAGCTCAGTAGCTTTTAAATGGCAGGAAGGCAAAATTAAAAGTGTATTTTTTCCATTTCATAACTGTTTATGGCTGTTTGATGTGCCAAAATCTGAGATCGCCATGGAATAACATAATTCGCAACTGTTGATTTGACCCGTGCATTTATACCTATTTCATTTCCAGATTGAAGATGCCCAGGCAGCAATGCTTCTGTACCTGAAGCACAAGCGAGAATGGGAAAAGTCCATCCGCTCCAATCGGAAGAGAAGGCATTGATCCACAAATGTTCATATTAAATTAATAAAGTTTTGTATATATTTTTATTCAACCAAGTTTGCACTTTGAATGTAATCTTAACACCTCACACAGATCTTCTCCATTTGAATAGGCATGGCTAAAATGTGACTTAATCCTCCACCTAAGATTGTTTAGTTTAGTTTCCGTTTGGTTCAAGGTTTTCTTTCTCGATCAATTCAATGTAAACAGTTCAAAGCTCACTTTAAGCTGTAGGCTCTGGTCAAATTAGCTTTTGTGCAGCATTGAAATCCAAACCGAAAACAGATTGAGGTATCCTATTCGGTATCTTCCAAAACCGATTGGTGTCGGTCTTAAAAGTGTTAACTGACACAAGAATGGAAGAAGCTAAGCAACCTGCTTGACATGCGAGGATACCAATCACTTTGATTGTACTCCTACATCTGTGATAAATATTTTCTCCAGTTGTGTTTCATTATAAGAGATAATGTAAACAAGTGCGATGTAAACCAAATGTCGGGTTGTATTAATTCTGGATACAAAAATTAAATTATTATTTTTAATAATTTAGTTATAATTTTTTGGTGTTAATATCTTATTTTTCTATGGCTTCAAATTTTTCGAGTCGGAGCACTAGTAATTAGTATATGCAAATTTTTACTGTTAGTATTACTTAACCTTTAGACTATGGCCGATACAGCAGTGATACCCTTGATTGTGCCAAGAAAGAATTTTAATCACGACCAATACAGCAGTTGTATCTTGAAAGTTATAAGATAAATCGTGTCATGTATATCTAGCAGTAGCTAAAAGGTTCAGATAGTTGTTTTGGAGAAAATTACATTGGATAAAGCTTACAGTACAGGAAGCGTAATGAAACTTTGATTATTATTATTGAATTATGATCCGAGAATAGTTACTTCCCAAGAATCAATTCATCCAAGAAAGCAGCAAAATTAAAAATATATTTCTATATTGTTTACATGTTGTGTAATCTTAATTGAAACGTCATATTTATAAAAATGTTTAATGATGCAATAATATGCAAAACATGCCTTGTCACTGGATTCTGGAACCATTCCAATCAGAGGTGGACATTTCTACATTATTTTTTTGCATATGTATTATGATCAGGAACAAGGTAGTTTACGTGAACATGGGTGATTGAAACGATTGTGCTTAATTTTGATAACATATCACCATGCTAAAGGCATCAATCAGCAGTTTGACAATTTTGGAGTCGCCATTTCATGTTTTATACTGTCAAAGCCACAAATCATCTTAATTCTTATAGGAAAAAATGGAAAATTATTATTTTTGACAGTTAAAATAATTTCTATGGGCTAAGGAATCTTAAGACATTGAAATTCATGTCAGTTACACTAGGAGTGATCGAAATTTCACAGGAATACAGTTTAATATGTATATTACTTGTAAAAAAATATTCGTGATTGTAATCCGAGTCCTAAATCAACAATAATAAAATAAAAATTACAAAATTTTGCTTCCCAGTCTGCATATTATGAGAACTTCAATGATAGCAGTGAAATGAAATGTAGATAATGATACCCTAAATCAACAAAGAAATACCAGATCACTTTTAGCTTAAAATGTGAATTATAAAAGCAGAAAAAAACCCTGTTTAAACAAGCTTAAAAATTGCTAATTAGTATCTTAGACATTGCGACTCTTAACTGCTTTCCTTTTCAAATTAATTTGCAATGTGGTAAAAGTCTCATGTTAAATTTTGTATCTTCTAAAATTGAAATTTTGTTTATGCATTGTACCATATGGTACTAGCCGACCCTTTTCCCTAACACGTGGACACTGGAATGTTTCGAAATGCAAAAACAACTTCAGACTTTGCACGTGCGGCTCGTCGTTCCATTTGATCCATACACAGCTGGAGTTTACGTCGGTTCCCTATTCCCATGTCTGGGATCAAGTTTTGCTGTGGGGGACTCAAGTCGGCATGACAGACGGTTTTCGCATCTGGTGGGGCTGTTTCTGTTCTGGAGAGGACATAAACATCTCTAGAGGGCTCGGAATTCACCCCCCTCTCGTCAGCGACGGTTCTGTGGAGCGAAGCGATGGATTTTAGGAGGATTCGGTTTCGAGAATTGACGAGAGACAGGCGTCTCTGTTTGCCATCTTTACTTTGGCTTCAGGCAGGATTCGGTTGTCGATGGCTGTGTCCTTAATTATATTTTTAAATTTTCTTGTAAATATTTAATTTATGTAAATAAATAGTTTAATTTTAAACCAGCTGTCCGTCAAATTCTTACATGACGGTACAGCATGCTGCCAAAATTTTAAGTTCTACTTTTACTGGTCGTTGTGATAAATGTGAATTTGTGGCGTACAATTGGGAATCAGTATGAAAGGATAGTTATGTGTTCCCGTAATGGCTGCTGTCACTTCATTAAGTCTTTGTCGAAGCTGAAACTCAATTTGAGTAACATCAGTTGAAGGCACATGAAAGAACTTAATGATGAAATGGTTGAAGTACAGAAGAATATAGTTTTGCATTGAAAATATGATTATCGTATGGTCTCTGTAAACTTGTTCTTGCGGCTAACCGTTTGATAGTTCCACCGATTCCATTCTGACAAGTCACGGCTTTTGCAGTGATAAAGTGCCATTCTGTCTTTAATCCAAAATTGGATTCATGATTGCAAATGTTGGAAAAGTTTTTCGGGTTTTTACATTGTGCTGAGCAGCTATCACTGAAATCGATAAGTTTCTTTGCAGAATGAAACCTTTCTTTTTTAAAAGGATTACGGCAGCCTGAAATGCAAATGTACAATACTCAATGTTTCATGTATAGTATGGTCACTAATGACTCACATTAAAAGTATTTGAAATCTGTTTTCGGTATCCTTCCCATAAAATATTGTACAAATGGGTGCAGTGTAGCTTGAGTTCTTTCCCTATCTTAATGTAATCATACTACCAAAATTCTACACAATCATTACTGAAAACCAGAGTAAAAAATTGTATTTATATTTATTTAAATTAAATTCTTGTGATTTTAATTATTTGCCTGTACAGGTTTAAATTTGGACACAAGTCACAGTGTAGCTTGTAGATAGTTTGTATTTACCTTAAACATTAATATTTATCGTGAATATGTTAGAAATTGCTCATTTTAACCTTCCATTTCTAAAAGCACTTAGAAGTGCTTATTTATCGTCAATACTCCTGTTTATTTATAGTCAATCCTTAGAAAGTGCTTATTTTCCTTTATAAACAAAATTCAGTTTTGCAATGACTATATTTTTTCACAATTTTTCTGACCTCTTTAACACTTGATCGGTAATAAAACTGGTTACGAGAAAAATGCGAGGCCTTATTGCTTTAATTGAAAGAGTTTTTAGAAACAAGTCTCAAAGCAATAACAGCTAATTGTTCACACGTTGGAACATTGTAAATACGTGGATGTTCGCCTTTTTTTTTGCAAAATTATAAAAGTCAGCTGCATTTTGGTGTATTTCATGCACACTTTAAACTTTTCGGCATACGGACTCTCATTGAGAATTGATTGAATAATGCTCAAAACGTCTTTTCTTTTCAATAAATTGCTACATAGGTCAAGAGCTTGGTTAGCATCATATATATACATTTGGGCCAAATTGAGGCGTTGGTTGGTTTGTAGAGACGTGGTTGCTCTTATTTTAGCATCTCCAACAATTCTCATAACGTAAGGACTCCCACCTTTGATATCAGCGTTAGTCGCATTTTAAGAGGCAAAAGCAAACGAATTATTGTAAATTCGGGTGGAACTGTAGTTTACGGTAAGAAGGCTATTTGTCGCCAAATATGGTAACCTTCACCTTATGTGGTTTTTCTTCACATCTGCCGTTTTTGTTATGGCAACCCTATCTGCAAAATTTATCGCACTCCACGCTCTGAATTGGCGACAAACGTCTTACCGTGAACGACAACTCCACCTAAATTCGTATGTTTTGACGAAAATTATTATTTATTTCGCCAGTTACAGTTGGAAATTTTTAAAATTCCACTGGCCATTCATTCAAAGGTGGAAGCTTAATCTTTCCATGATGACGACATACATTAGACGATCGGCCTAGTTTTTAAGATTTATAAAACTCAATGTGTGTGCACCACAATGAGAACGTTCTTTGTTCATACCTCCAATATCTAAATATTGGTTTAATTTTTGCCGGTAACACAGCAGTCTCACGATCAGTCAGCCTTTCTTCGCATTTTTTTCAACGTGTGAACGCTGGACGGCCCATTTGTACTTGCAAAAAGGATTTAAGGGTAAATTATTATTATTACAAAAGTGGGTGGAGTGGTCGTTCAAGGTAAGACGTTAGTCGCCAAAACAAGATGGCGGCCGAATTCCGTAACAGCAGATAGGGTTGCCATAACAAAAACGACAGATGTGAAGAAAATCCGCAAAAGGTGAAGGTTACCATATTTGGCGACAAATCGCCTTCTTACCGTGAACGACCACTCCACCCCAAAAGTGAATTAAGTTTGTGCTGCAGCAAAGGAGACAGCTTTGCTTCTATTGTTCTGAATTAGATTACAATGAAAACTGAAGAAAAAAATTACATAAATAAAACATGGTATTGGGGTACAAAGGATCCTAGTAAAGTTTTCCACACAAAAGAAGAAAAAAAAAGGACACTAAAATCTATCCTAAGGAGAAAAAAATAACAATTTTTACAGATAAAGCTTTGATGAAAAAATATTAAATATACAATATTAAGGAGAAAAAGAAACACTAAAATCTATCCTAAGAAAAAAAAAAGTTTTTCCGCTACCGCTTAGAAATACCGAATCAGATGTGTTTTAGCTGATCCGTGTTTGTTGTAATAGTACTTTTTAAGATTTTCATATTCGACTGTTGCTATGGAATCGGCATTGCAAACTTTCTATCACATACTTTCAAATTTTATGAATGAATAATTTAAAAATATAACTTTATCGTCTGCGCGTGCTCTAAATTCATTAGCCCGTTGAACCACAAAACTCGCTATCAACCAATCACAAAGCGAATAAACCTGAAAAAAGATCAAAAGATTTTCTTTTATAATAGAAAGACTACTATTCTTATAAGATTAACTAATCTGTAAGAACATCTCACTTGGTCGAAAGTCATGTATTAAATTGCATAATAAGGCTTCTACACACAATGTTTTATTAAAAAAAATCTCTGTACAAATCTCAGACAGAAAGCCAAAACTCATCCAAAATTTTCTCGAATAATGTTGAACGGTAAAACTTACCGTTTCTCAAATCAATGAGCTGTTTTTTTTTTCTTCTGTTGTCAAATTTGGTGTCTTACAAATTACAAATGAGTTGATAAACCATTCATATTTGTTAACTGAAAGCGAAGGAAAGTGAGGTTTTTTTAAGGGTTGAAGTTCGTCAATGGTGCTTATAATTTCGTCTGCAATTTTTTTTTTTAGACTGAGATTCATTGACACCCGGAAAGCAGTCAAAATTTCCTTTTGAAATTTCAGATTTCCACAGAGTTAATTATTCTTCAAATTACTTCAGTTTTGGTGTTGATGAGGCGATATTCTCGAATAGACCTTGAAGACTTAAATTTAGAGAGTTTAGCTTTTCAAACAAATCCGAGAGAAATTGAACTTTAAGCCACCAAATCTTGTCATGACGAGAAAATCCAAAAGATGTTTTTCGACCTCCAAGAACAAAATCACCTCTGCTTTCAGGTGAATGAGTGTAGTGCTACTAGATGGCGCCACGAGATAGTGGCTATATAGTCATAGTCATAGTCATATAGGGTGGGGAGGTCAGGAAAGCCCTAGGTGCTGATTCCACTAGGGCAGGGGTCGGCAACCTGCGGCTCGCGAGCCTCATGCGGCTCTTTTGATGTAAAGTTGCGGCTCTCCAGTTCCATACGAAAAAATTAATAATTTATCATCAAAACCCTTAAAAAATAAGAAAATATATTTTTAAGTACCTAATTTCTCAATAGCTTCTATTTTCATAATCGTTAATTACAAATCTCTACGCTTAACATGACAGTAATGAGATAAATTTGAACTATGGTTTTGTTCTTAGAGATGAGACTCCGTGACCATGTTTATCTTTCAGCCAATTGCATTCCATTTCCGTCTCACCCAAACAGCCACCGTCTAGAGTCTAGACAACACGTCTAGATGATGAGATGGTGAGATCTCAGATGGTGAGTACGTCAAAGATTGTTTTATACGTGCATCTGAAGAACTGTTTCGTAATTTAAAAAACAAAGCAGAAATTATGAAAAAAATCAAATATTTGCCATTATCTGCTAAAACAGTACAAGATAGAACTGCTAAAATGTCTTCAAATGTACCACATATGCAAGTGGAAGACATTCAACTGGCTTTTGCCTCATCACTTGCTATAGATGAGTCTTGCGACATAAAAGACACGGCACAAGTTACCCTTTTCGTTAGGTATATGTCGTCCCAAGATCCAAAAGAAGAATTGCTAGGAGTGCTACCGCTCTCAGGGCAAACTCGTGGAGAAGATATAGCAAATGCTGTGCAAAAATGCCTGGAAGACAATGAAATAGATAGAAATAAAATCGTTTATGTAGCAACGTTTATGTGATGGAGCCAGAAGTATGGAAGGAATACATAGAGGGGTAACATAAATTCTTCAGAAAAAAATAAACCACAAAATTCTAACGTTTCACTGCATAATTCATCAAGATAACGTATTGCAACGTTTTGCTTTGTGATTGAGTGAAATAAAAACATTCTTTAATGAAAAAAGCATTGACCATCCCAAACTGGGAGAAGACAAATGGCTGCAAAAATTCAACTTTATGGTAGATACCACAATGAAACTAAATTATCTAAATCTAAAACTGCAAGGAAAGGGCAACCCAGCCTATGCCTTGCTTGAAGAAGTAGTTTGTTTCGAAAAAAAAATACTTATTTGTGTTGAAGACATGGAGAGCGGTAAATTACTTCATTTTAAAAATCTGAAGCAATATCGCGATGAGACCAATGCAACTATTGACACGAATTACTGCAGCATAGATTTAAAAAACATGAAGGATGGATTCACTGAGAGATTCGAGCAATTCCAAACAAAAAATAGTACTCTCACGTTCATAGTAAATCCTCTGAACACAAATACAAATGAGAGAAACATTGAGCCATTTGGAATTGATGCTGGATCGCTTCAAATGCAATTGCAAGATTTGAAAACCAAAGACTTGTGGAGTGGCAAGTTCACGGAACTCAAGAGCAAGTTGGAAGAGTTGGAGGTCCAGAAATGCATGCACATCGCACGTCACAAGTGGACAGCTCTAAAAGAAATTCCGCGAGTTGAGGCCCTTATATTCGGCGCATGGAATAGTCTTCCAGAATGCTACAGTGAGGTGAAGAAGTTGGCATATGGAGTGCTGACGATCTTCAGGTCGACATATTCGTACGAGCAAGCGTTCTCTTGCATGAATATAATAAAAAGTAAAGTTAAAAGTCAACTAACAAATAAAAATCTAGAGTGTATATATATATATATATATATATATATATATATATATATATATATATATATATATATACTATAATATTGAAACGAAAATTTTTAGTGGCTCTTTAAAAACTGGGAAATTTTGTAAATTGTAACTTTTGGCTCTTCCATTTCAATAGGTTGCCGACCCCTGCACTAGGGAATATTGCACCAAACCCCATTGTTTTTCGATATTCCTGTCAGAGAAAGCCAGATTCCTTGAGAAAGGCCAAAAGGCTTTTGACAGGTTCTTCGTGAATTGTATCAAGTTCTGTTCCAAGACCTAGACTTGAGTGCCTTATGTGAAGCAGAGCTTCGCATTCAAAAAGTATGTGGTGGGCAGTTTCCTCCACCATATTGCATTTTCTGCATAGAGGTTCTTCTTTATAGATTCCCATCCTATGAAGGTGTTTTCTTAGGTGATAGTGGCCTGTGAGAAATCCAACTATCACCCTCATCTTACCCCTGCTAAGACGAAGGATCTGAGAAGATGTTTTCATAGAAGGTTCTTGAATCATAAGAGCCTTGCATGTTTTTGATCGGTGGTTTGCTTCCACTTTTTTGTAGTTTCTTTAAGCATTCTTTCTCCTATCACCCTTTTTGCGGTAGTCTTAGAGATCCCGCAAAAAGGCTCAGGTCTTAAAGGTAGGTCTGCAGTCCCCAGTTTGGCTAACTTATCTGCATTTTCGTTTCCTTCTACACCAGTATGCCCTGGTACCCAAGTAAGAAAGATCCTATTATGGGTCCCCAAGTCATGTAGAAGGTTCCTACATTCCCAAACAAGTTTGGAGCTTATTTGGAATGAGTTTATTGCCTTTAAGGCTGCTTGACTGTCACTGAATATGTAGATTTTCCTATTTGAGTAGGATCTTCTAGAACATTCTTGTAGACAGTAGATGATAGCAAGCAGTTCCGCTTGAAATACTGTGGCATGTTTTCCTAATTTTCGGGAAATCCTTGCCTTAGGTCTGATCCCACATATTCCAGCACCTGCCTTTTCGTTTTGTCTGGAGCCATCTGTGTACCACACAATGTCTCCATTTGTGAGCTTGTAGTTTTCCTCTTTCCATTCCTCTCTTAGGTCAATAAGTACCTCAAAGGGTCTTTGAAAGAGGAATCTTGTCTCCATGATGTCAGAGGGCATCAAAAGTATAGGGTCAAAGAATTTTTGGTTAATACTGGTGTGGGACTTTTGGCTGGCAAAATCCATCCACAGTCCAACGTTTTCCAGTCTGTAGGAACTTCTTCTGGCAGCACCGCTGATAAAGATATCGAGTGGGACGACAGATAGAATAATTTCCATGGCTCTGGTGGGAGTGGAGGACATAGCACCTGTTATACTCAGGCAGGCAGCTCTTTGAAGACTGTATAGCTTGGTCTTAACAGTCAATTGTTCCGTCTTTTTCCACCAGACCACAGCCGCATAGGTCACAATGGTCTAATAGCCATAGTGTATAGCCAATAGGTCATCTTTGGCCTTAGACCCTATGATTTACCAAGAACTCTTCTACATCGTAGAAGTCCAACTTTTGCTTGTTTAATTTTAGTTTTCAAATGCTGATTCCAGGTTAATTTAGTGTCCAGTATAACTCCCAGATATTTAACCTCGCTCAGCATATTTACTTTTTCCCCTAGTAGGGTAGGTATATCACTTTTGTTAATGCAGGTTCTTCTTCGTGTAAATGGGACAAGAGTAGTCTTTTGAGGATTTACTCTCAAATTCTTTTCACAGCACCATCTTGCGATTCTGTTCAGGGTCCCCTGCATGATATTTATCACCGTTTTCTCATCCATGCCCGATATGTAGACGACAATGTCATCTGCATATCCCTGGGCATAAATGCCGCTTTGATTGAGGTCTGCAATTAGGTCATCAACCACCAGATTCCACAACAGAGGGGAGAGAACTTCTCCCTGAGGGCAGCCTCTAGTGGGTCTAGCCTGAAGTGTTGCCCCAAACAACTCTGTTGTAATAATTCTGTCTGCTAACAAGGAGTTTATCCATTTGCAGACCTGTGGTTCAATAGCTCTGCTGGCAGCAGCAGCAGCGATTGAGTTAAAAGAGGTATTATCGAAAGCACCCTCAATATCAAGGAAAGCTGCCAAAGCCATTTCCTTGCACTCCAGGGTCTTCTCAATCTTTACAACCAGGTGTTGCAAAGCCACCTCTGTAGATTTACCGGGTTGATAGACAAATTGGTTTTTGTGAAGAGGTCTGGTACTCCTCATTACATCCCTAATGTGTCTATCAATTATTTTTTCTATACACTTAAGTATGAAAGATGATAGACTGATAGGACGAAAGTTCTTAGCCTGGTCATATTGGCTTTTTCCAGGTTTGGGCAGAAAGACTACCCTTGCCTTTCTCCATGGTCTGGGGATATATTCAAGAGCTAGACTAGCTCTGAACATTTTACACAAGACCCGTGAGATGAGATCGGCCGATTTCTGAAGCACAATCGGTATTATCCCATCTGGTCCTGGAGTTTTATATGGTTCAAATGAGTTGATAGCCCATAGTACTTGTTTAACAGTAAAAATTTTCTTGGCAACTATCCAGTTTTCCCTTCTCACCCTTATTGGATATCCCAGGGGAGAAGGGTTTAACTCATTAGGTACCAAGTTGGAGTTTGGAAAATGTGTCTCAACCAGAGTCTCTATAACTTCTCTGCCAGTTTTGGTATAGCCACCGGAATTATTCTTAAGGGTCCCCACCAATATTGGTGTATCTCTTTTAAGAATTTTGTGGAGTCTAGCGCCCTCAGCGGTACTTTCAACCGAATCACAGAACTTCCTCCATGAATTCCTTTTGGCCATTCGAACAGCTTTGTTGTATTCTGAAAGTAGGCACTTGTATTCTTCCCACTTGCCAGATTTCTTTGCTTTCCTGAAAAGTTTTCTTACAGTCTTCCTCTGCCTCATAAGGTCTTGGTTCCACCATGAGTTTGGTTGTTTTCCTTTCCTTAGAAGCAGGGGACAGTTATTTGTATATGAAATATAGATTGCCTGCTGCAGGCCGTCTGCGAACAGTTCTAGATCGTAAGTATCATAGATTTTCCGAGAGAAGTCCTCCAGGTAATTCTGGAGTTCATTGTAAAAAAAGGTCCAGTTCGTCCTTTTGGGATCTCTGAACGTCTTCTCCCAGTGATATTCAGATTTCAGTGAGAAGTGGATAAATTGATGGTCTGCCATTGAAGGCTTCTCATCAACATGCCAATTGTTAATATAACTACTTAGTTCAGGGCTGGCTAAGGTTATATCAAGTACTTCCTTTCTTACACTAGTTATAAAGGTCGGTTTGTTTCCTACATTTAAGATATCTAGGTTATTTTCAAGTACAAAGTCTAAAAGAGCCTCACCTCTGTCATTGATATTGGAGCTGCCCCAGATTGTGTGGCGTGCATTCACATCACAACCGAGAATCAATCCCGATTGCTGTTCTGCACACGCTGTCAACAATCTCTTCAGCTCTGCACTCACAGGATCTTTTTCCTCATATGGCAGGTACCCAGAGCCTATCAAGATTTCTCTGGTTCTCCCGCCATTATGAAGAGTTATCTTTGCTACTGCCAAATCCCTAGAACAAAGTTCATGGATCGGCATTGCATCGATGTTGTTGTTAATAAGTAAGCAAGCTTTTGGAGAGGAGCTTGCAAAATCATAAATTAACTTACCTCCACTGTCCTTTAATCCCCTGATGCCTTCTTTGTACAGCCAGGGTTCTTGGATTAGGGCAATGTGGATTCCCTCAGTCCGGAAAACCCCACTGAGGTTGGCTGCAGCAAGTCGTTTATGCTGCAGGTTGGCCTGCAGGAGCTTCATTGACATTGTCAGTGGAAGCTGTAGCAGGTTTTTCCAGAGTCCTAGCCTGCACTTGGGTAAAGCCTATGTAGAATTTACATTCTCTACCCATCAAGGTCTTGGCATCTTGTTCTGGGATACTTACCACAATGGTTCTACCCTCATTACCAGATTTTTGGTTGAGGATTCCCCATTCTGTGGCAGTTAGTCCTCCGTTCTGAGCTTCTACTTTTTGTAGAATCTCTTTACCGGAGAACTTGTTGTATATAGCTGGGATCTTGGCTATAAATTGTTTGGTTTTAACTATTTTACGTGCCTCGTCAACAAGGAGGGACAAGCCGTTCCATGGTGACATTTCTCTAACAGTTCTGGTCAGCCATTGGCTGCTGTTAGAGTCGGCACAGAGGATAATTATAGCTCCTCCTTCCAGACGACAATATTTGAATTGAGGTCCTGTTCCCGGAGGAACGCCCTCAATCTTAGACATTGCGTCTAGTTGGAAGGTCATCAGCTGTTCTTCTGACAGTTTCTGGTCTGGATATCCTTCCACGACAACTGCCATCTTCACAGCCGATAAGGTGTCACTATAACTAGGGTCTGCCCCGTTTCCGGGTTTAGCCCTCTTTGTTGACATTTTCTCCTGAGAGTGGGGAGTACTACCATCCGACCTTGGCCTCTTGGTAGAGGGCCTGATCGGAGTCTGTAACTCCTTTCCCTTTGGAGTGGTTTTGGCTTTTGGTTTGGGTCTGTTCTCTACCCATGTACCCTCAGCTAACTTCCTTTCTTTGGTCAGCCTTTTTTTGGCAGCCCCAGAGATTTTTTTCCTCTGTATATCAATCCTGTCAAGCCCCAAGACTATCTTTTGGAGATCTCGATCTCCTTCAAGGTCTGTCTGTGACAAGAGTCTACAGCCAGGGTAATCCATCGAGCCGAGTCTCCTCTGATTGGTTGAAAAATCACGCTTTCATGGGCCTCGGTTTCAAAGCTTACTGCGTTCGAGAGTATACTAGTTAAATTGTAAACAAAGTTGTTTATCTTTTACCTTCCCATTTCAACGATAGACATCATGCAAGAAACCGACACTAACCTGCACGCTAAAGGAAAAAATAAGATTTTAACTAAAAATGACTGAGTAATATCTGTTTTGTAAAAGAATGAATCAGATCAGTGAGGAAATAAAGATTGATGTGAAACTTTTTTCTTACTTTCATGACAATTTAATCAAGGTAAGTGCTTACGATCACTTTTTAGCCTGGTTTTTAAAATATTCCTTTCAAGTGGTTAGATTTGCCTATGATAGTGATAAATCTCATAATCTGGTTTAGATTTTTTTTTGTCTGTTTATTGTAACTGCACTGTAGATGGAATTGGCAAACCCATCCTTGAATGGAATCCCAACCCATGATTTAATTCTGCAATAATAATTTCCTTAGTATTTTGTTTATTGTATTAGGTCATCCCTGGATACATTGAAATAAAACCAATTTTTTCCAACTTGTGGTGCTGGTAAGCAATTTAAATTTTTGACAAGATGTTTAAATGTAGCCATTGTGAATGTGAATATGCACTTAATTCATCCCTGAAAAGACACACAAATCAGAAGCATCCTGATCAAGTTGTATCTAGCATTAAAAAGTTTATGTGTGTTAGGTTAAAAAATAATGCATCAATGAACTTTACTATAGACAAAATGTTTGATCATCTCACAACCCAACACAAGGGGAAAATAAAATATCTAAAAAGTTTAAGATTTGATAACTCGTCATAAATCTAGTCTGATACTTCCATGCATGTCAGTTATTAAGTACCAGAATAACTGGATAGTGCCATCCAACAAAGATTCAATGTTTGCTGTACAAATTAGTGACCCAAGCTGTAATTGTTATTTAGTTTGTGATGACTGTAGAGCTTGCTTGCGTAAATTTGTTTGTTCATGCCCAGACTCGATGATTAAAGCAAATATGTGCAAGCATATTCATTTGGTATGCTTAATTGATTTTGGAATCCAAGACTTAGTTGAAACCGTGGAAGAACCACAAAATATTCAAACTCAGCCGACTACAACATCTGATGGTGATTCATCTGTTGAAAGTTCTGAAATGCCACTAAGTATTGCAACTTGTGATGGTGATTCCCCATTTGACATCAGTTTCCAACGTTTTAAACATAATTTAGAGAGAATCGCAGATTCTGTAAAAAGTGTGCTAGAGATCCAACACTTAATAAAACCAGTTTTGCCTACGTTAGAGGCATTTAGACAAAATACTTTGACAGATAACTTGGCAGTTAAGGACAGTAGTAGTCGTAATAAAAGTATAACAAAACAATGGTTATACAGTACAAAGAAAAAGAGAGTCCAAATCAGCCATAGAAAAACCAACTCTTAAGGAGAAAAGAGACATTTATATGAATATGATCTAAGTATAAAATATTATTTTGAGAAAGCATTTGTACCACAATTAAAATTTATTCTGATTGTTGACAATAACTGTACAAGATAAGTTTTACCTGAAACCACAAGTATTAGGCTTAATTTTCAAAAGTTGACTGTACATATCAACAAGACAGACTGGATGTGTGACTTTCCCATTTACTTACTGCTGAGTTGAAATCTGCATCTCCTTTAATATGTGAAAGACAGTTGGTTCTTTGTTATTTACAGCTTGCTTTCAGAAAAATATACAATATTATAGGATTTCTACTGTTTTTTAATGCAATATTTTTCTTGTGTAATTTATATGCCTTTGTATTCAATTGTGCAATAAATTTTTTTTTTTTTTGTATGTGCACACATTTTGATAACAATTTTGAAGCTATATATTGAAAGTGCTGTATTTTACTTGGAATACTTTCTTTGCATTGAAATGCAATATTTTATTCTGAACTCTTTCTTAGCATTGAATGAGCAATATCCTTTTGTAACTGATGTGCCATATATTTGGATTTTTCTGTGTGTGTGTGCATAAATATTTTGGTAACACCTTAAAATAGATGCATGTTAAAAATAGTGTTTTATTAGTAGTTTTTCTTTTGTGTTTTGATGTACAACATTTTACCTAGACCTTTCTTTGCATTCTATTGGACCTTTATAATTAATCTGCTGTATATTTGGATTTTCTATACTTAAATGATTTCATCGTAACTGTTGTATGTAATAGTTGCTTCTCTTATGTTTTTTTAAATATTTGCATGAGAAGGATGCATAACTTGCCTAATAGGTTTTTGCTTTTTTTTTCACAAATCCTGTAATCCAGAGAAAGTTATTAGTTAACTGATCTAAAAACAAAGCAAAAGTCTTATGTCATAAAGATGTTTTGCATGAAATGTATTATTTTTTTTCTTGCCTTGGTTTCTGCTTTTGTTGATCTTGTAAATAAGAGAAAATAATTAGGTAACTAATCTAAAACCGAAGCAGAAGTCTTACAGCATGGAAATGTTTGCATGAAAAAAATATATTTTTCTTGCCTATGAGGTTTCTGCTTTGGTCGAATCTTGTAGATGTGAGAAAGTAATTAGCTAACTAATCTAAAACTTAAGTAGAAGTCTTATAGCATGGAGATGTTTGCATGAAAAAAATGTTTTTTCTTTGCATTAAAATGCAATATTTTATTGAAATAATGCAAAAAATACTTTTTTCTTACATTTAAGGTTTATGATTTGGTTGAATCTTGTAAATGGGAGATAGTAATTAGCTAACTAGTCTTGAATCTAAGCAGAAGCCTTGTGGTATAGAGATGTTTGCATGAATTTTTTTTTATTTTTTTTATTGAAACTGTGCTGAATATATTCTTGAATTTTGAATAACTGTTTTTCTTTGTAGGTTGTCGCTGTGTTGATGGATGACTAAATGATGTTTATATTTGATGACCTTTTGAAAATCTCATTATGCATCAATTATAAATATTTTTTAGTTCCAGATATCTATTCTAAAGTGAACAGTATATGAAGCTCAAGTACAAGAAATATTATTGCCGTTTATTTTAATAAAAAGAAAAATAATCTTGCTAAATAGGTATTTTCTGTCAAAACTAGCATAAGAAGTATTATGTGAAATTATTTTAAATATGCAAGCATGTTGGAAGAATTAATTAAATTGAATTATGTATTAATAAACGTATCACAGTAAACTGTATGATTTGTATTTCAGGAGGAAGTATTACAAGAATTGGATATTTTATTCAAGGATGCACTTAGGCCCAAATAGCTATCATGTTGTGTTTTAAACTAGAAGTCCCTAAAAAATTTAACAGACATGATAAATTTAAATAAAATTAGACTACTAGATTCATATCATCACTAGTAAGTGAATGAAGCTAAGCAAAACCCACCATGATGACCTAAGGGAACGCCAAACTTGGTGTTCAGTGCTGTTTTATTAGTTTTGATTACATCAAAGTACCATATAAGAACAGCACAAAGCAGTGTTATACTTTTTCAGTTTAGGATATGTATTTCAGTTAAAGTGGATTGGTTAGTCTTTTTTATATTTTCATAGCTGAATTCACAAATTTGTATTTAAAGAAGTTTCTTTACAACGAAGTTTCTTAGTGGAATGATGACTTCCTTTAATAGACTCAACAGTATTTTTTTTTAATTGAAAGTCCTAATAGGTTCTTGCTGTTCTAAATTGGACATGACTTGTAAAAATATTTGATACTAGCTTGAATTCTTCATATTGCCAATATTAAAGTTTGTATCATAATTCTAATATCTTATTCCTACGAATTTTTCAGAATGAGAAAAAAGCGTTTCTTCCATTCATAAGCTTTAGAATAGTTACGACAAGCTAAGATGCAGTCGTTAGGAACTTTTTCTAAAATATAGTTAATTATGAAGCATTTGCGAAAACGTATCTTTTTTCTTAAATTCTGTTCATATGACACGTCGTTTGTAAATTTTAGAAAATTTTCATTTTAAGCATATCGTATGTTTAATTCAACATTTGGGGAGTCATTTTTTCGATTTCTTGCATGATTTCTATCGTTGAAATGGGAAGATAAAAGGTAAACATCTTTGTTTACATTTCAGCTAGTTGTGTACTCTCGAACGCAGTGAACTTTGAAACTGAGGCCCACGAAAGAGTGATTTTTCAACCAATCAGAGGAGACTCGGCTCGATGGATTACCCTGGCTGTAGACTCTTGTCTGTCTGTGGGGTTGCAGGGCCTGATCCTGAGGATTGGGTCTCCATCAAGGTCTGATTATCTTCCTCTTTGGAGTCGGTGGTTTGGTTTTTGTTTTCATTATTTTTTTCCATAGATTGGTGTATATACCGCAGGAATTATGCAGTCCACCCCGCCAGAGCCTGCATACCAGGGTAAGGCAAATTACTCCTAGAGGTCGCCAAGCACTCTAAGAGGCTCCGTAAAAGGCACCAATTAACCGTCGGTACCATACACCCATCAGCACGGGTCGCATAACACTTTGGGTTAACGGAAGCTGGTCCGCGCCCCCTTATTCAATATTCAGGGATATCCTGAGTATGTTTCGGCTCAGGACTTTCGGCTATCCGCCACCTGCCGACGCGCCCGGTAGCAGAGCTCATGCCCCGGGAGATAGTGGCTAAGAGGTAGCTTTACATAAATTTAAATCATATATTATAATTTAGTATTCTTTCTAGTTTTAACTTTGTTTAAATTTTAAATAGCATTGACAAACAATATTGACTATATTTATTGTCCACGAATTACTTTTTTATATAAACCAACTGTAACACCACAAGGAAACAACTCCACTCCAATTTTGAATTTGAATCTCAACGTTTGATACACCCTAAAAACGCTAATTTTATGTCTAGCAGAATAGTCTGCATGAATAGTACGAAAATGAAATAATAAATATTGTGACTTCTGATTTGATCATTGCTTGAAACAACATATTGGTGACCAGGACGTTTTTGTACGAGAATGCCAAATACCTTGGACGAGCAACCGTCGAATGTGGACAACCACATAGAAGCGCATGCTGTGAGCATCAAGATCCCGCCGTTTTGGATCGACCGACGAGAAATATGGTTCTACCAGGTCGAGGCGCAATTCAAAATCAGCGGGATCAAAGCGGAAGACACCAAGTTTAATTACTTAATTGCTCAACTGGAACCTCGTTTTGTGGAAACGATATGGGACATTGTCTCGGAGCCTATAACCGAAAAATACACCGCGGCGAAGGAAAGACTTTTGGGTACCTTCCAGGAAAGTTAGAACAAGAAAATAAAAAGACTTGTCTCAGGACTGGAATTGGGAGACTTGCTTCCCAGTCAGCTCCTCAGGAAGATGAGGTCTCTTGGGAGCGAGTTCTCCGACAAAGTTCTAAAAACTTTATGGCTAGAGAAGATGCCTATCTCAGTCAAAAACATTTTGATCGTCAGTGAGGAGTCACTTGACCGCCTAGCTACAATGGCGGACAAAATTGTAGAAATGGCTCCACGCCCATCCGACCTGGCGGCAGTGCAAACGTCTAGTCCTCCGGTAGATGAACTCTTAGCTAAAAAATCGTCCCTGGAGCTGCAAGTTCCAGCCTTAAGTGCGAGAAACTCTCGCGACCAGCGACGCTGCTACTCGTAGAGACGCCAGAATTGAAGCCGATTTCAAAACCTTCCCTTCGAAAACCAACGCACTTCGGTGTGATATAAAAGAATTTTGTAGTCGGAATCCACTGCGGTCGCACAGCTGAGAGAAAATTCGGGATTTAAGATGTCAACTCTTGAGGAAATTGACTACTTGGATGAGTTAAAGATTTTGAAACGAGAGATTCTGTGTGAATCAGACAGTGAACGCTTATAATATTTGGATTTTTTGGCGCACAAGTGTGATAAATCCTTTTTAGTTTCCTAACATTGATGGACATCCGTCTGTACAAACACCAACGCAGTTTTATCACAGCAAACCAAGGCTTGAAATATTTTCTTTTACAGACTCAAATATGTCTTTTCCTGTAGTCGTGTTCTTCAAATCTTTGCAGAAACGATACTCACTCAAAATTTGTCATCTTTAACAAATCGAATGATAGCAAGGAGCTGTGCTTTTCCACTGATATCTATCGACTCATCAATCTGAAATGACCAGAGTTCACTGTCGTGCGATTCGAAATGCTCGACAATTTGTTTATTTAAGGGTGAAGATAAATCTTCGATTCTGCGTGATATTGTGGTACTTTCTTGACCTTCACTGTCGCTCGCTTACTTTCCCAGCATTGTTTCGACAATAATAGCTAATGCTGGTGCAATGATGGACTCGGCATTGATGTGTGCTTTTTTACGTTGTGCTATTAATTGTGCAACCTTGTAGCTGGCAATAAACCCCTTTTCTGGCATCTTCAAATAGTTTTAGAAAGTTTTTTTGCTGTTTTATTTTGCTGCGCTGCCAGGTTTTCAAACTATTCTCTTGATTTGTTTTTGACCCATGGCTCTGAAGAGTTTCCAAATGTCTTTTTAGTTTACTAGGAACGAGGGCTTTATTTGCAAGTTTCTTTTTGAAGACTACACAGAATTGTATTTGAGGGTCTTCCTTTCAATTGCGATGAATCCGAATTGGATGTAGTCATCTTCATGCTTCCGTTTGTTTCTTTGTTTATCTTCTGTCTGTGAAGCACCAGATTTTATTAAATATTTGTTCATTATAGCTAAATGAATTAAACATTTGTTAATTACACTGGTGTCCAAAATTATCTACATGCATAGAATCACGGATTTCTCAAAAACTGTGAACTATAAATTTATGAATTTGTCTGGAATGAGACAAAACATCATTACACATAAATACGAAGGAAAACATTTAAGAACACTGCACATGATATAAATCTAGCATAAAACCATAAAAATGGACGGAACCAACTTTTGGCGATCGGATGGAATCAACTTTCGGCGATCGGACGAAACCAACTTTCGGTAATAGGTCGGAACCAACTTTCTGTAATAGGTCGGAACCAACTTTCGGTAATAAGTCGGAACCAACTTTCAGTAATAGGTCGGTACCAACTATCAGCAATAGATCGGAACCAGATTTTACAAATAGGTCGGAACCATATTTTGCAAATAGGTCGGAACCAGCTTTTGCAAACGGAATTTTGGGACGGAATTAACTTTCGGCAATTGGAATGTATATTGCATACGTTGTATACACTACTCCACTTTGCAAGCACTTAATATCTATTTGTCTGACCAAATCAATCAAGAGTTTGAAGACATCAGACAGAAGGGCTCACCGTTAAAAGCATACATCCGACCAAACCGGGAGCTGAAACAAAAGGAAACAGTTAAATGAATACCAGAATAATTTACCACTATTATTGAACGATACTCGAACACTTCAAATGAGTCGGAAAATTGAGATAATGGGTGAAAATACACAATCTACGCTTCAGTAGACAAATCCACAGCATCAATTTCGTAATCCATAGCCAGAGCTCTACTACTTACGACTGCCGCTATATTACATAGTTTACAGCAATGCAGTCACATTAAAGAAATTTAAAGACTTACTTATTTCACAAATCTTGTAATTTTAAGAAAGAGCCAATTTGAACAAACGTCAGTTACAATTGGGAAAAAATAATATCAAATAAAAAAGAGGGAAAACTAAATTTAAAAAGATTTTTTTCAGTAATCGTTGAGGTAATCACAAATGCTATTTCTCAAAGCTACAAAACCCATGCAATTTTTATAATTTGTCGAAAACCCTCGCGGCACATTTGACAATCTCTCGTGTTACAATGGTGTGCAGCGGCATATAGGTTGAGACACTGCTGTAGATGGTAGCACTCAGTGTGCCGCTCCATGCATTTTAGCCCCGTGTCAAAGTCACTCAAACGCCTTACTAGCTGACGGTCCCACGTCTGGTGAATAGCAACATCGTCATCTTCCGGGTCGTCATTGAGTTCTTCTCACACACTTTGAATGAGCTCATAGCCACTGAGAATTTGGAATACAGGATCAGAAGAAACACACCAGTCAGTTGCCTACGTCCTCTGCATTGCACTCGGAACATCCAGGAATTTTCACAATGATGTTTTTTATGTCCTCAACTGACACTTCGTTTTTATCATTCACCGATAAGGAACTTTTAAATGCTGATTTTGCTGATTTCATTTTTTTCTCAAAGCGATCCACATAACTGGAGTTCGGATAATTGGAGTTCTACTGTTTTGCAAAGTAACATTCCAAGCATACAAAAAGTTTTTATGCATAACATGCAAGAAAATTAAGCTTTTCTTTATAAACAGCATATAATTGGTAATAGCATTCCTCCAGATCATGATTAAGTGAAATTTTGAGCTTTCAATAAAAAAATCATTAAAATAGCTTTTAGCTACAATCCATAATTTGTTTTGTTTACATACTCGTTCAATTATCCGATTGGCAAATTAACTTTCAATAACAAACTTTATAATAGTCATACTAGCAGTGTAAAGAATTCCTTAGAATCCATGCATAAAAATTTCCAATTAAAGTTAAATAAAATTAACCAACATGTTACACGAAACAAAATGAAAATATTAAAATACCCAAAAAAAGATTCATGTGCAAAATTAGAATGCTTTTGTGATACTGCAGACAATTTGTCATTGTGTCGCTGTTTAATTTTCTGATAAACAGAATACTTGATACTAGGGGGCCCGCCCCCTGCTCGCTAACGCTCGCCAACCCCCAGAGGATTCCTTCGCAATCCTCATTGGTTCGCTGCGCGAACCTATGCTCGCTTCGCTCGCATCAATGAAGACATGTGTCCTAGCAGAAGGAATTGTTAACAAAATATGATATTCCAAAAAATATTTTTCAAATCTAAATTTTATGCTGTTTATCAGAAAAGATATTTACAGTACCTCTGGAATCAGAATTAAAATGGAAACTTTGAGCAAATTTTTTGACTTGAAATGTGAGCGTTGATTTGGAAATTGAAAACCCTGCATGTTGGTTGTGTGTACATTTACCCAGCACTCGAGCCACCCACGCTTTTTCATTGAGCTTGTTGTCGAAAGTTGTAATGCAAGCGTCTTGTTGAACTATAATAGTTTGCCCCGAAACGGACTTTTTTTTTAAATAACCCTGAAAAGATCCTCCGTTTTCTTTGATTTCTATTATTTACTGCAACAGCTCGACTAAAATTCATTTTTTTTTCAATAAAATTTCATCCGATAACGCTATAAATTCAATTGAAGCGCGAGGTTTTGGGATAAACAAAGAATCGTACAATGTTGCCAAAACGCGAAAACAAATAACGTCTTTGTTGCGTGCCACGTAAGAGAATTATATATATAGATAGTTCTTAATTGAATTGAATAAATTAGCACGCCATCTTGTTCATAATTATTTCAACATAATTTACCTTAATACGCAAAAAAGAAAAGTGAAATCTAAATCTATTTTTTTTCTTGAAAACTTGATTTAAATCGGCATATCCAGCTCAGACCGTTACTGAAATTATGTGTATCATTGCTGAAAATCAAGCATCTCATTGATACGGACAGTCAACGGTGTTATCTGTTTCAGTGCTTTATTTTTTTTTACACATAAATTATTTTTAAAAGGTACACAAAAGAGATATTTTCGGATTTGGAATTTTTATTTTGAGCCTTAAACTTGCGAAAATACTTAAAGTTTCCACAACTTATACTAAACGTTTGTTTCAAGGTTTTTTGAAGACTCTTTTAATTCAACATCAACTCTCTGAAAAGGAAATTTTCAGCTAAGCACTCAGATGCTCAAAAATTGCGCGACCTTAATAAAGCACTATTTTTGCTTGTAGTGTTTTAAAAACAATTATTTCGTGTTTCTTGAAGTTTTAGATGTTTTCATAAAATATAAACTTGGTAATGTAAGGGACTTGTAAAAATATAATTCTCAATTTATCTTAATATAATTCTCAAAAATATCAATTCTCAACTTTTTCAGATTAAGCTTAACTGACTGACAGATTTCCGGAATGTGTGAAATTGTGTAATATCACAGTAGTTATTGAGTTTAATATATAGGAAGTATTTCATTTCAGTGATAAATGTGCGTTTATAAGATAAAATTGGTATTTAATTTGCAAATTTTATAGTTGCATTGCATTTATTTTTTATTCAAAAGTTTAATTTAACTTGTTCCAAGATGGTGTTGAAGCCGTTCTAATTTAACATTATACATATATTGTTCTAATTCACAAAAACGTGTTCCAAATTTTTGATATTGATGGTCTGAACAGTGCTCTTACGAATACATTAACTGTTAACACTTGAGTAAACTTTATTTGTATTACACAAATAAACACACTAAAGTGCGTAAAGTTTAGTATATATAAATAAAAACTACAACTAACATTTTATAAAGATTCAATGAAATTAATCAGTGAAATTATTTATTTTTTGTCTTTCTTGTGTATTTTGTAAGAATAAAAATATTTCAATAGGAGTACTACAGTTTGTCTACATTAGAATATGCATTTTCTAGAAATGCTGCTAATTCCAATTATGTTGGAAACTCAAATTTCACAAGAAAATATTTCTGTTTTAATATCGAAATTTAAAATCTCTTGTCGAGTTCTTTAACGTCTGTTTCGTATCACAGGTGCAGAATTATATTCAGTGTTCTGCAACACAACTCCAAGCAATTGCAATTATTCTGCTTGCGTTTTGTCCACATTTTGAAAACTGCAGTCAAATCAAAAAGAGACGTAAAACACAATTATCGGCTAAATATGTATTACATATTTATAATAAAAAAAATCAAAATTAATTAACTTACTTTATTCAAAACAAAGGCATACTTTCAGAATTTGCAATTCTATCGATAACTTTTGAAGTTAAATAGTATTTTGTCATTGACATACACAGTCCAGTCACATTAATGTGACCACCATCTACCACCCGGGCTATAGATGACAGAGGCGAACGAAGGCTACGGAGATACGTTCGGGCGAATAGACGTGCAACTGTTGAGCAACTGACCGCCCAGATGAACCAAGGGCTACCAAGAGTGTAACCTCAACAACGGTTCAGCGAACGTTACTGCGCATGGGCCTCCGCAGCAGACGCCTGGTTAATGCACCTATGCTGACTGCTGTTCATCGGCGACGAAGGCTGGAATTTGCACGCCATTACCGCAACTGGACGTCCACAGAGTTTCGACAGGTGGCTTTTTCCGATGAATCACGTTTTATGCTCCATCGGACAGATGGACGTTGGCGTATACGGCGTGAAACGTCTGAAAGCAAACACCCTGCAACAATTGCCGGAAGGATCCAGGCTGGAGGAGGGAGCATTATGGTTTGGGGAATGTTTTCCTGGCATTCACTGGGTGCACTCATCATTGTGGAAGGCACGATGGATCAGCACAAGAACGCATCTGTCCTTGCGGGCCATGTCCACCCCTACATGCGAATTATTTTCCCTCGGAATGATGGCATCTACCAGCAGGACAATGCGAGGTGTCATACAGCTCGCAGTGTATGTGCGTGGTTCAAAGAGCACCAGGATGAGTTTGCCGTACTCCCCTGGCCAGCAAACTCACCGGATTTAAACCCAGTCGAGAATATGTGGGACCACCTCGATCGGGTTGTTCGCGCCATGGATCCTCAACCGCGTAATCTAGCGCAGCTGGCCACGGATCTGGAGTCGGCATGGCTCAACATCCCAGTGAACACCTTCAGAAACCTAATTGACTCTCTTCCTGCACGTCTCGCAGCGGTCCACTCTGCCATAGGTGGTTATTCTGGCTTTTGACAGGTGGTCACATTAATCTGACTGGACTGTGTAGAAGATGTGTTATTTATAGAGTGTTTGTGGTAATTTGGGGCGGATTAGGGAGGTTATTCCATAGCTAAGTGAAAAAAACAAGTGCGACAAGGAGCGCGCATTGCACTGAAGAACATCGTAACGTCTAATTTAAAAAAAATAAAAAAACCGGCCGAAATTTTGATAAAATTAAGGAAAAATTGTTTTGCAAAGACTATGTTCTGCGACTTACGTCAAAGTTTTAAGCACTTTCTGCTCCCGCGTTTCTTACTTAATTATCACATTTCGTGTGTTCGCCAATTCATTTTGTATCAGAGCAACTGAAATAAGATTTACGAGAAGACTATTTTTGGCTACTATTGAGAATTCATGTACTATTTTGCCAATGCTTTGGCGTGGCAACCTGAAATTACATTTATTCACAATTAATAATGGAATCATGAATTGGTAAGATGTTTATAACAATGGTAATGGTAATGGTATTCGGGTTGGATCCCAAACCGCCGCAGAGGGCGCAATATCCCAGTAGGAAGAGCAACGGATTAACAAGCGCAGGCTTGCGAGTTTGAAACTAGATCCATGCAAAGATCGTCTTGTACGCGGGGGCTGGTGCATGTTAAATATGTCGTGGCCTCAAATATTCTCACACTGGCGTGGTGTGGAATTTTGGAGACTGGGGTGTCAGCTCAGGTGTTGCCTCGTCATATGACCGTGGTTCAAAATTACGTGGTGTTCTCAGATAGTTCACTTCGGAAGGTTGATCCAGACCGTCGCTAATAGTCTTTTGTATTACTCCAGTTCGACGTTTAAGGAAATACCAACGTACCTACCTACCTTTTGGATATCGTAATAGAGGTAGTTTGTGTAATTTATTAACAACACAGATACAGAATACAAAATCCATGTTCTCGAATCTTTCTCTTCGGGATTGACTCCGGACCGTCGTTGGTGTGGTGTTGAAGTTTGGTAATTGGTAATTGGTAATTTTTAGTTAACGTCGTACTAGAGCAACACAACAGGCTATTGACGACGGTCCGGGATCAGTCTCTTAAGGGAAAGATCCGAGGACAACACCTCGTAATTTTGAACCACGGTCAGATGACGAAGCAACACCTGAGCTGGCACCCCACTCTCCAAACTTCCACGCCAACCCAACGTGAGGACTTTCGGCCACGACAGATTTAAGGTGCACCAGCCGCCTCTACACCATACGTTTACAAACATCCATGCCCGAACCCGGATTCGAACCAGGAACCTTCCGATCTAGAGGCTAACACCTTAACCACTATACCGGTTAGTCGGCCAAAATTACGTGGTGTTCTCAGATAGTTCACTTCGGAAGGTTGATCCCAGACCGTAGCTAATAGCCATTTGTATTACTCCAGTGCGACGTTTAAGGAAATACCAACGTACCTACCTACCTTTTGGATATCGTAATAGAGGTAGTTTGTGTAATTTATAAACAACACAGATACAGAATACAAAATCCATGTTCTCGAATCTTTCTCTTCGGGATTGACTCCGGACCGTCGTTGGTGTGGTGTTGAAGTTTGGAGAATGGGATGCTATTTCAGGTGTGACCTCGTCATCTGACCGTGGTTCAAAATTACGTGGTGTTCTCAGAAAGTTCACTTCGGAAAGTTGATCCCAGACCGTCGCTAATAGCCATTTGTATTACACCAGTACGACGTTTAAGGAAATACCAACGTACCTACCTACCTTTAGGTAATTGGTAATTTTTTGTTTACGTCGTACTAGAGCAACACAACGGGCTATTGACGACGGTCCGGGATCAGTCCCTTGAGGAAAAGATCCGAGGACAACACCTCGTAATTTTGAACCACGGTCAGATGACGAGGCAACACCTGAGCTGGCACCCCACTCTCCAAGCTTCCACGCCAACCCAACGTAAGGACTTTCGGCCACGACAGATTTAAGGTGCACCAGCCGCCTCTACACCATACGCTTACAAAAATCCATGCCCGCATCCGGTTTCGAACCAGGAAACCTACCTTTAGGATATCGTAATAGATGTAGTTTGTGTAATTTATTAACATCACAGAAACAGAATACAAAATCCATGTTCTCGAATATTTCTCTTCGGGATTGACTCTGGACCGTCGTTGGTGTGGTGTTGAAGTTTGGTAATTGGTAATTTTTAGTTAACGTCGTACTAGAGCAACACAACAGGCTATTGACGACGGTCCGGGATCAGTCTCTTAAGGGAAAGATCCGAGGACAACACCTCGTAATTTTGAACCACGGTCAGATGACGAAGCAACACCTGAGCTGGCACCCCACTCTCTAAACTTCCACGGAAACCCAACGTAAGGACTTTCGGCCACGACAGATTTAAGGTGCACCAGCCGCCTCTACACCATACGCTTACAAACATCCATGCCCGAACCCGGATTCGAACCAGGAACCTTCCGATCTAGAGGCTAACACCTTAACCACTATACCGGTTGTTGAAGTTTGGAGAATGGGCTGCTATTTCATGTGTGACCTCGTCATCTGACCGTGGTTCAAAATTACGTGGTGTTCTCAGAAAGTTCACTTCGGAAAGTTGATCCCATCCGTCGCTAATAGCCATTTGTATTACTCCAGTGCGACGTTTAAGGAAATACCAACGTACCTACCAACCTTTTGGTAATTGGTAATTTTTTAATTAATTCAAAATTACGTGGTGTTCTCAGATACTTCACTTCGGAAGGTTGATCCCAGACCGTCGCTAATAGCCATTTGTATTACTCCAGTGCGTTGTTTAAGGAAATACCAACGTACCTACCTACCTATTGGATATCGTAATAGAGGTAGTTTGTGTAATTTATTAACAACACAGATACAGAATACAAAATCCATGTTCTCGAATCTTTCTCTTCGGGATTGACTCCCGACCGGTGTTGGTGTGGTGTTGAAGTTTGGAGAATGGGCGGCTATTTCAGGTGTGACCTCGTCATCTGACCGTGGTTCAAAATTACGTGGTGTCCTCGGATCTTTCTTTCACTTCGAGGGTTCATTCCGAACCATCACCAATAGCCCGTTGTGTTCCAGCATGACTTAATTAAATAAACAAAAAATAACACCCCGGACCTTCACCAATAGCCCGCTGTGTTGCAACAGGCCGACATTAATTTAAATACCTACCTACCGAAATAAAACCCGTCTCTACTGCTCCGCACCCAACCGTAAAACAGATGGACAATTAAAATCGGCTCACGCCACGGTCCTAATCCTAACAACGGGCAATAAATGCTCCGTAATTCCCAGGGTGCTCGTTCACCGATCATCAGAGGCGGCCTCTCTCACGCACATCACAGATTCGATGTTGGCTTTACTAACGAACGGAGTAACCTGTGGCCACCTCCGGAAGTGTTAGTTCATAAAATATCTCATTGTGCGAATAAAAGTATTTAAATAAAAATAATAATAGTGACTTTAATATTGCACATTTCGTCGGAGATTCCCACACGAAATAGGAAAGGTTGCGGAACTTGTTTCTCTTACGCTGTCTTCAGAACCTCGTGTCCATCCACGTGTCTGCAGGCGTGTCCCCGAAGTAAATTCGAATGTTTATAATGTTAATTTCTATAGCTCGCAAATGCTGTGGTCATGTCTGCGGATCCGCCACAATCCCCCGATCTCATCAAACAGCCTCAGGAGGGCGTGGCCGTCATTAAAATCCGCCTCGAATGACACTAATGACTTTTATATTGGATGACGAGGTCACGTGATACCCTCCTCACGCAAGCACGTGATTTGGACTGTTGAGAATTACTTCCATCTTCCATGTTAGATACAGGCAAAATTTAATGGGTCAATGCAAAAATTCGCCCCTTTATTTTTGACAAATATTGAATAAAAATTATATTATTTACTATTGAATCAATATATTATGCCCCGCTCTGTTCGATGACCTTTCCCCATCCCTCCCCGCGCTCATACGAGTTCTGAGGTTTCGGGCTGAAGAACTGATCTAGGTGACGAAATTTTCTGAAACGCTTATGGAACGTAGAATCATCAACGGCCCCACCATCACCCTACACAACATATATATTCTTTTACCCCTGGAAAGCATTCGGAAATAAAAAAGCATAATAGATCGAAAATGCTCCTTATTTTCTGTCATTTTTAAGGCTGGACGAAATTAAAAAAACTTAACCCTATTACAACACAGTTTTTTTCCCAAGTAGGTACTCGCTGAAATTCAGTCGTTCAAACAACATCAAAACGCTTAACGTATTCAGGGCCGGTCCAAGAGGAATTAATTGCAGATCGAAATGATGATTTGGCGCCCTGTCTCATTTCAAATATTAGCCGTATTGTTTCCCTCTTCCATTGAATAGCCCACTGTGAAATTAATTTATTTATTTGCGTGTAACGCGTATTTTATATTTCCAGGCTTTTTTCTTTTAGGCCTTCCGAAAGTTATAAATTTTGTGATACATCCATTGCACTTAAAAATAGTTATGCCGTGATAGTTGATTTACATAAAAGGTCAATGGCACTTCTTCATTTAAAAATAATTTAATACCGTAAAGTCAACATTACATTTACATTATAGCATAATGTGTACAAGTATTAATGTATTAGTATTTCAGCAATTAAATATTAGATAGTTTTTATTGAAAATAAAATACGCTGGAAAATATATTCTTACTTTTCGTGGGGTCAGATGTGACCACTGTTCTCTAACCCCCAGTGATTGCTACGAATTTCTATACGAATTCGTAGCCTATTGGATAATAACCATAATGACGTTGCCCGTGTTGTTGGTTTGATTCGTAAACCAACTGGAAACTCGTAGCCTATTGGAATGAATTTCTTGCCCTCCAAATTTTGAATATTATAAACTATGGTTTGCTTCGCAAACCAAATGAAAATTCGTAGTCTATTTGAATAAATTCCCTGCGAATTCCAATATGGTTTGATTCGTAAACCAAATTATGTATATTATGAACTATGGTTTGATTTGCAAATTGGATAACAGCCATAACGGAGTTGAACGTGGTGTTGGTTTGCTTCGCAAACCTAATGGGAATTTGCCGTGATGTCACAATCTCGCGAAAATATAAATATATAATTAAAAAATTATTTATTAAAAGAAAATCAAACGCATAAGGTATCTATCTGGTGTTAACTTTTCCGCAGATTTCAAATCCGTTGAAATTTTCAATCTAGCTTTAACGATCCCGATATTATAAAAAAGAACTAAACAATGCCAGCCAAAATGTTTTTATTTTCTTTCGTTTGAAATCGTAAGAATTACGTGGTGTCCTCGGATCTTTCTTTCACTTCGAGGGTTCATCTCGAGCCATCACCAATAGCCCGTCGTGTTCCAGTGTAACGTTAATTAAATAAACAAAAAAAAAAAAAAACCACCCCGAACCTTCGTCAATAGCCCGATGTGAATGAAATCTGTTTATTTTCGGAACACGAATGTTGGTGTGACGTCACATTCTCTTGCAAAAATCTAAAATATATGCAATTTAAAAATTTGATTTATTTAAAGGAAATTATATTTTTAGGTATCGATCTAATGTGAAATTTTCCGCAGATTTCAAAACCGTTGAAATTTTTACTCTATCTTTTTACGGTCTAGGAGATAGAAAAAAGAACGACATAACTAAAGTTAAAACTTTGTTTTTTATCGTCTGCTGGAAAATCATTCCTTCGCGCAAAGTGAAAACAGAAAAAATATATTTAGAATTTTATCTTTTAAGATGTTGCCATTCCAAAGAAAACAATTATAATTAAATTTCGTTAAATTCCTTTCTAAATGTTTTTGACTGAATTTTAAAATTCGCCTCGACCCTAAAATTGCAAAACATTTGATCTACCTGTGTACCAAATCCCATTACTGTAAGTTCCATAGATTCGTCGGGATTTTGCGAGCAAGAAACAAACAAACAAACAGACAAACACTTCCTTTTATAATATTAGTGATTATCAATATTTTCTACCACCTTTTGTAAAATGAATGAAATAGCAAGGTTTGTGTCAAACGTTCTTGCCCCCATGCTACAGAGGAGGTAGTTCTTATTACTGTGTTTTAACTTACTAAAACTGCGCTCGCAGGACGCAACTGTAACCGGTAAGGTAAAAATATCCTGAGGGCAATTTCTTTTTTCGGATATAGATCTTTAAGAGAATATTTGCATACACACTTTAATAAGTCAAGTTGGGTAACTGACCCTATATCCTCAATGAGTTCCACAACTTAGTTAATGAAATTCAATGTTTCAAAACCTAAGTCTTCAACATTAATATCCTACGAATACTGAAGCCCCGAATCACCCCCCCCCCCCGACAAGAGTATTTAATTATTTTGCAATTGGTCAGTATTATATCTTCGCTGTAAAAAAAAAAGAAGCAGAAATTATGCCTTTTCTGTGTGGACGGCGTTTTTTTTACAGTTTTAGGTTTTACTGCGTCAACCGGCGCTCCTTGTAGGGGCCAACCCCGCCAAGCCCTAGATATGGCACTTACCAGCGCCATATCAAGGGCCCCGCATGCGGCCGCATCAGTCACATGAGCCTCTGACCGGCCCTGCAAGTGTGAAGTAGATAACACTTTGGTTTACAATGCAATGCCATCTAGTGCCAAACCCGGGACGAATTTTTGCACATCAACGCAATATTTTACTACCATAACTATGACGTTATCGCTGAATTTCGTTAACTAGAAAAAGAAGCTTCGTCAACTGCCTAAGAACTTACGTTCAATCAACAGTTTGGATTTATAATCCCTTAAGATTTATACCTAAGTCTCCAATGAACCACTCGTCCTAGAAATATCCCGTTAAAGTATCCCGATGAAAGCACTCATGCCCATTCGAAAAAGGATTTTATTTGTTGTGATATTTAAGTATCTTGACAAGGACGATTTCCTCTACCACTTGAAAGGAAATTTCCTGGATCTTTTAGGCCTTGTATTATCATGTCCTATTTATTTATTTGTACACTAGCGTATTAGTGACCTCAAAGTGTCCAATGAGCCCTCCTGTAATGTCACTTTCCTTTATGAATATGGGAAGGAATACACTGTCAATGTATCGGTATCTTCTTCATATTAATACTGTCTCTGGAAACCCAATTGCTTAGAAGTACCGATCATTTTCACTGCTATCGCCATAACTGGATATTTTTGATGCTATCTGTTATAACCCATTAATACCGTTATTAACGTAACTACTATAGCAAACGTTCTGTGAGACGTTTCTAGTCATTTTAAGAACCTGAATTGCGAAAGGGTTACCTTGAAAAGTACTTTAATTTTATTCTAGGCCCATGCAAAGTACTCTAAACATACCATAATTTCAATTAGTTCTTAAAAGTCCTGGACCTGCTTTTGTAGGAGTCGTCGTGGCTCAGTGGATATGTCCACTGCACTAGCAATTCGTTGGCGGTGCCAGGCCCTGATTTACCATTAGGCCCGTGAGGCACGGGCCTAGGGCCCCCATAATTTAAAAGGCCCCTAAGTTTCAAAAGTATCTAAAAAAAATTTAAAGTTTTTAAGTAGTTGCATAAATTATTGGGTATTTACGTAAATGTCCGTCGACTGTTTTCCCAACTATCACATTCTTGTAATTACATTAATTATCTAACTATTATGTTTTTAATTTTCATCTGCTTTATTTTGTTTTGCCAAGAGTTATATAAGTGATGTCACGATTTTCTCAAACTTTTTGGTGACATCTGTGAAACGGTCAACAGTCAAATACGTAAGTACCAATTATTGTTATAAAATTAGTTTTTGTGATGAACAAATAACATGAGGGGGGGGGGCTTCCTGCGTGTTGTGCCTACTATACCAGATTTTCTAAATCGGGCCCTGGGCGGTGCGAGTCTAGTTCCTCTCTGTGTGTGCTTCTCTCTTATGTGTCAGTAAAACTTTCATTGTGTGTATGTCTATTATTTGATATTGTACGTCTTGTGTCTAGTGCAGCATATGCAAATATGGCCCACGCGCTTTAAGAAACTCAATCAACCATTACAACCACGTTGCACAACATTTCGGATTGTACAACGTGGTTTTTATCGAGGCTGATTTGAATTTGCAATAATATTTTTGCTTGAAGTTGAAAAAAAGTGACCTCCGGTTTCATGTTCTTTGCTGCATTACTACATTCCTTTCTTTATCGCATTTAATTTTGTTACGATGTGAGTTGTCATCGTGGCTGGCAAGACCCATAAAAGTTGCCAACCACTGCTTTAAGTTAAATGTTTTGAATTTTCAATTTAAAGGGGACGTGGAACTAATCAAAGGGGCTGTTCGACAAGAAGAGAATGAAATAACCAGAAAAATATTCTCATCAATAACATAAACAAAGGCAATTGCTTCTAATTCGGAAATTATAGATTACATTTTTCATGTTCCCTGAAACTTCAACACTTTTAATTTTTAATACAAGAAAGGTAATATTTCTCCAAACAAATTATCGATGTTTTGAATGCGTCAGATGACTTAGTTTGTCGTTCTACTGTCCTTTTTTTTGCTACCATAACCGTTACACTTTGGATGATGAAAACGTGCTCAGAAAACAGAAATGGTTTCAAATTTAATTGTTTTCTTTTAAATTTTTTAGTTTTGAAATTAGTGGAAACCCATATTAACCTGTCGGAAAGCACAATATCAAGCAAAGTTTCTTGAAAGATAAATTTTAATGGGTGGACTTACCGTATGTGAGTGCACTAGCATTTAAGAAGAAATTATGGTTTTTAATTTCTTTAAGGTGAATTGTGGGCCCATTTAAGTTTTACCACCCTTAGACTCGAGACCATCAGAATATAAAATGAGAGAAGCTTTATATGCCTTATGACCTCATGACATTACTGATAGAAGCCTTAAGAATGTTCATACACCTAGCTTTTAACCCACGTTCAGGGCGACTAGACCCCAAGAAATATTAAACGCATTTCTCCCTATGAAACGAAGGAAATTTTCATTTTTAGTACGTTTCAAACGGAATTCTCGCCAGACCGCGGATTCAATCTCAAAGTGATTGATTCCCAATTCAATCCAATCCATCTTAAATCCGATTCCTATCGCTCCGCACGACATACCTAGATCACGGAATGCGTTCAATTGGAAAACGAATGATTCTTATTCCTCCGAGACGCCCTTTAAACCAAACTTTATTCTTGGAGAAAAAAAAAGTAGTACGTGCAAATGAAATAAAACGTCCCCACTTTATTGGGTTGCATTAGGTCTCCTCGGAACAAGCGAAAAAATGGGAACTTTTCTTTCAATCCAATGACTGGAAACAATCTCATAACAAGGGATTCAATTTCCCACTGCGACTAGTTGGCGAGGTAATCGCATTCTCCTTGTAACTGCGATCTTGACTGTTCCGCACGCGAGAATCGTGTCTCCTCGCGCGATGGATAACTTCCAGCGGCGGAAGTCGTAATCAAGTTCCGATTTTTCCAATCGAGAATTCGTGTCCAAACTACCATGGATCACGTTTCGAGCGTAGCCAATGGGCGTCAAGAACGAACGTGATTGACAGGTCTGACGCATGCGAACTCGATCGGTTTACTCCTTGGAGTGGGTAAAATAGGTTTATTTTTAAACTCTATGGGTGAATTTCAGTGCACCAACAAAAAATATTTTGTTTTAAAAAGGGCCCCATCTAGATCACTCCGATATAAGAATGTCAAATGAGACATTAGTTGTATACATTCAGGCATGTATTTAAAATTAATGTCGCACATCAGACTATTATCGACGGTCCGGGTTCAATCCCAAGGGGAGGACAACACCACGTAATTTTGAATCACTTTTAGATGACGAGGTCAACACTTGAACTGGCACCCACTCTCCAATCTTCCACACCACACCAACGTGAGGACATTTGAGGCCCTGATAGATTTAACGTGCATCAGCCCCTAGTGTACAGTACTGTCTTTGGCTGGAGCGAGTTTCGAACTAGCAATTATCCGGTAGCTATTCCGTTACGGCCGTATTCACAAGTCCGAGTAAACTCAAGGATCAACGATAATCCGCGAGTTATCGAAAAAACCGTATTCACAAGTCCTGATCCGTGGTTTAAACTGCCGTTTTGGTGTTAAATTTTGATCCTCTGAAATCGGCGAGTTAACTCGCGAGTTACATTTAACGCATGCGCAGTACTATCTTTTTGGAAAAACAAAATGGATGACACATTTCATTCTATGCTCAATTACAGTATTCTTGCGACGACTGGACAGAATCTGTCATTACGGAGAAGATGAGCAGCTCATTTCCTCATCATAATATTGCTTAAATGGAAAAATTTAAACATATTTTTATTGAAATTCAAAAGGAAAATGGAAATAAAAATAGCTGAGTAAATGTAAACAAGCAGCTTGGCGAAAACACAGATGGTGGCACCTCCGTCGGCTAAGAGGGAAAGGTAGAATATGACCATGATGCAAATTCGTCGTAGAATAAAAATTATTCCGTTGATTTATTACAATTAAAGAAAATTGACGATGCAAGTTACTTTTCACACCACCAACACACACCCATACTGACAAGTACAAAGATAAATCGACAATGTCTTAATTCATTTGTCAAGACATTGCGTACAATTCTTTCTTGCAAAATTTAGGTTTCCATAAAAATCCAATTTGAAATTAAAAACCTTTGTATTTCTTTTCCCAAATCCAAATTAAAATGTCGCATGTGTTCTATTGAATCACAACTTGGAATCAACTCTACGGCGAAGTACGAGCTTGATCAGTATGAATGCAGATTCGGCCGTCGTAACCAATATAATGTAAACAATATCACGTGATCGTGAAGAGACGGTAGTAGCCAATCACAGCGAGCGTCTCATTTTTATCCCCGGATCACTTAACACGCCATTTGAGAATACCGTTTTTGATAATCCTCGAGTTAACTCTTACTCGCGGATCAACTGATCCTCAAGTTAACTCGAGACTTGTGAATATGGCCATTAGTCTTCCTTTTTATTGACTTGTGTATGGCGCAACTTTTCTTTTCTGAATATTGCGCCATAAGACTTAAGTCAACCAACCACTCAGCCAACCGTCAGTTTTCCAACCAGGCTATCGGGATTATTCATATACCTAGCCTTGAACACATCGAGGAGTCCGTACATAGTTATTAATAACCGGATCATGAATTTGGTTATCACCGATTAACACCGGACGGTCACGCCTATTTGCCTCGAAACCGAAAAATAGTTGTGAAATTTTACTCAAAATTGAAAATTCTGTTTTAAAATTTTTCAATGGAGCAAACCTTTTCAAGCAATTCAAAAATCCTTTCGTGCCCTTAAAGGCACAGGTGGCTTTAGGTCCACCGAGGAAAAACCAGTCGTCAATAATAGCCCGTTGTGTTGCTCTAGTATGACGTTAATTAAATACCTACCGAGACAAACCAGGACCGTCGTTTCCTGCTAGTCACGTTTCTGTGAACTCCTGTCTATTTATTCTACACCTTAATGAGGAGAAAGTTCAAATGATCGAAAGTTTTACCCTCTGTTACCTACTACAAGCTGCCTTAAATTTCCTCCCACCTGAAGTATTGGGTTGATGATCCTTAGGCAATGAAAAAATCGAACCAACCTACAAAATGGTCAAAGTGTGTTCATTAAGGCCATTCAAGAGGTGAATGTTCCATTAGGGGACATTACAACGTCAATGTCCTCCATATGGACACATTTACACTTAAAACAATAATTTTTGAGTTTTCTTAAAAGCCGACTGGAGCGTTGCGAACTTGGTCCAGTCAACTAACCTCTTTGAGAATGAGGCTTTTGCACATTATAAATTTGCCATGGCCTTAAATGTCCTCACGTTGACACGGTGTGGAAGTTTGGACAGTCATATGCCATTTCAGGCGTTGTCCTCGTCATCTTACCTTAGTTCAAATTTACGAGGCGTTGTCCTCTTCGGGATTGATCCCGGACAGTCGTCAACAGCACGTAGTTTCTATATGACGTTAATTTACTAGTTACCTACCCAAGAAAGCCGATATAAAATTTTTAAGAAAGATATTCTCTGGGCTTAGAGGTTAATGCCTCAAAAGCGATATATGAATTTTAAATTTGTATTTTTGTCTTAATAGTTAGAGAAAAGTCATTCGAGGGCCATTACACCCACATATGCCCTTTTCAAAATCTTTCGAACTTTTCACACAAAACAGTCTCCAAAAAAACACAACCATCGAACAAATCCTGGCGCAGATATTTCGCTCTGAATCGGCAATCGTCGTCCCATGCCATTAAGACGGTAATTATCAGCAATAGCGCTTGACCCGAATACTCAACACCGGATCCGGCAGATGTCGCCACGCATTAATCTAGGCGGCGCTAATGTCGTTTTCCGTTACGGCCGGTTGAATAATTGAGAGACGCAATTGGTGGGTAGGATTACAGATTCCGTGGAGGGATTCCTTTTGAGCGAGGACTGTTCTTTTTAGCTTCAGGATGGCGTATGCTTGAGTCGAGTCTCCGTACAACAAAAGCTCAAGCTGTTTCGAAAAGTTATGACATCATCGGTAAAGAAAATTTGTGAATAGAGATAAAATGCATTTATTATGCTGGCGTACTTACAGCATGCAAACATAATTGCACTACACCTTATATAAAGTGCGTAACGCTCGTTTATCATCAGTTTTTTTTTGTGTGTGTGTGGGGGGGGGGGAGGTATGGCGCAAGAGTTATATTTTTGGCAATGATGTGCCAGACACAAGACATACGATATCAAGTAATATTCAGAATGAAAGTTTTGCTTCTACAGAAGAGAGAAATGCTCCCAGGGAGGAATGCATCTGACAGTTTATTGTCACGAAGCGATAGAAGTGGTTAAGAATTGGCGTGGCAATTGATTACCCATGGCGATTGCCATATGCTACTTTTCGTATTGCAGCCCTTCTTCGTTAGAAATGTACTACCCTTTTATAAATGGACTTCTCCAAGGTCCTCACAAGGCAATTGGTAATTTTAGTTAACGTCGCACTAGAGCAAGACAACGGGCTATTGACGACGGTCCTAGATCAGTCCCTTAAGGGAAAGATCCGAGGACAACACCTCGTAATTTTGAATCACGGTCAGATGACGATGCAACACCTGAGCTGGCACCCCACTCTCCAAACTTACACACCAACCCAACGTGAGGACTTTTGGCCACTACAGATTTAAAGTGCATCAGCCGCCTCTACACCATACGCTTACAAACATCCATGCCCAGACCCGGATTCGAACCAGGAACCTTCCGATCTAGAGGCTAACACCTTAAGCACTATACCTGGTGGTCGGCAGGTCCTCACAAGAGTAGCACTATAAACAAAGGACGCAAATGATCCAGGAAGAGTCAGCACTAGAAGGATTCATTTCCCCTTCTGGGTCCATCAACTCAGCCAACCCAGAATTATAATTTGAATAACCAAATAGAATGTTTCAACAAACCACCCACTAAAGGAGCCCCCCCCCTTGGCACCCATTAAATATTTCTTATGGTGAGCCTCAGGACCCATTAAGCGTGTCATTCGTCCATTATGATCCTTCAGAGAGTTTACCGTCTGTAATTAAGCTCGTACATTGCAATATCAAGGTACCCTAGTGATATTTAATCCCTTTCGTTGCCGTATTGGGTAGTATGTAGTTATTTTGCTTGATATAAAAAGCAAAGGAAGTAGTCGAACTAATCAAAGATACCCAACTTTATCGCATTTAAAAGGGTCTCTGCTCGTAAGGTGAGGCGTCAGTCAAAGTGAGTGAATTACGTCTCTATTGTACCTTCAACATCAAATTGTAGGAGAAGGTCAAGGGCTACATCAGGAATAATCGATTCCAATAGTAGAATTACTGTTTACTCTTCGCCAAGGAGCCTTTGGAAAAGCGTTTCGAACACTGATTCTTATTGCCCTATTTTTAGCGACACAAAGTTGCGCTGAAAGATTACCATTACATTTCAAAAGCAAAAGCATCCCCTCTTACAACCACGATTTTACTTAGTTTGAAGTAAAGAAGGCATTACCCAACCAAACAACATTCACAGTATATCGGATGGAATAACAAGGCACATGCTCCGCCATATAAGAAGACTATCAAACATTCTTCTAACGTTCAACAGAATATGGTATTGTTTTATTATCATTAGTTGTTGTTATCATAAGCAAAACTGAGTAGAACTTGATGGATGAGATATCTCGTCATTGAAGAAAAACTTGCCAGATCTTGATCACGTCATCATCTAAAAATCTGCAATACGTATTGTAAAGTCAACAAAAAGTCATCTTGTTAGCACACCAGAATGTAAACAAATGTCACCCCGTAACCCCTCTTGTTGTCAGCATTCATCCTCAACTCCTTATCAGAAATCCTCCTCAACTCCTTATCAAACGGCGGCCATCTTGTCCCAACTCCTACGTCAGCCGTGACGTCACTTTGTCCCCTGTCCCCGTAGTTACCCCGCTTACATTTTGTATTCTTTAACAATTAAAAGGTCAATTGATAAAACATCTTGCGTTGTAAAAAAGATTCCTTAAAAATAAAACCGTAATGAGTCCTAACGGTGTTTGCTAGCTGAAAACATTTTCAAGGTAATCAATGGTGCAAATGGTGACAGTTAAAAATAACCACATTACCATAAATACAAGAAAATATACTCTAAAAACTCATAAACAGGTGTTTCTTAGAAACTCCGTTTTAGAAATTTCATATCGTTTAGCAGCATTTTAAACAATGTTTTGTGGTTTCATAAACAAATTGACACACTAGGTAGTTTTTTCAAAAAGAAACAGATTGCAATTTTGAAATAGCTTTTTAAATAGTTCGGCTCAGTTTCTAAATCTCCCGTTTGCTCATACATATAAATTGCATTTTCTTTTCATTTCCTCCAATGAAGATATTTTTGAATGAGAAAGCGAGACTTTGTTCTCAATTCCACTCCTCTTACGTCGCAAGAAGACTCGTGATAAATGACGATCGGAGAACGGAGTCAATTTTATTTCATTTTTGAAGGAGGGTTCTTTTCCAAAGTTATTTTTCGCTGCGAAATGGCGAAACAACAAAAGGTTCTCTCGGGAGCCGTGCGGGAATCGAGAAATGAAGCCTTTTTATTGGCCAACTAAACAAAAGTGAAAGCCAATGGCAGGAGGGATCGGAGACCAAATGCCGACATCTCTTTGGAGTTCTCGATCCCAAATGTCTCGATAAAGAATGCGCAAGTTTGTCAAAGAATTTGCTTTCATAGAACCGTTGTTTCACTTTAGCCCGATCGGAAGAGGAACGGATTTGCAACCGGAGGGTTGGAAGTTTCAATCCAAACAAAGACCTTCGTGTACATGGGGAGATGGTGCACGTTAAATATGTGGTGGCCTCAAATGTCCTTACATTGGCATGGTGTGGAAGTTTGGAGAGTTGTTTACTACCTCAGATGTGCCTCGTCATGTGACCGTGGTTCAAAATTACGTGGTGTCTTCGGGTTTTTCCCTTTGGGATTGATCCCGGACCATCGCCGATAACCCGTTGTGTTCCTCCATTGTGAGGTTAATTAAAATACCTACTTCATAGAACTGTTTCTGAAATGAATCATTTTAGAAAGCTCTTAACGAAAATAATCTTTTTTAGAACGAGAAACTTTCTTGGTAATAATTAAGTCACAAAATGGACGGGGCTGTATCGTGGCAGTTTCTAGGTTAAGGTCGCTAGGTATAAGGCGAAGAGTTTGAGGCCATATGGTAAATGGGAGTGGAAGAAATAAGTACTACGCTGTTTTAATTTCACACAGCAAATGTTCATTCACTTATATCACAATTGGTGCACTCGCTGCTTATGTTGTTGTGACTCATTACCGACCTCTATGGGTTGAACTCCATACTTCGATTACAAAACGTTTATGTCATCAGATAAGTTATTTGCATTGAATTGAGCGATGGAGGTATTTGACGCACTCGTATCAAGCATTTGTTCACTTTGAAGATGCGACGCTTATACTTTCAAGAACTTACTCCGAGCCAGTTGACACTCAGCAATGGATGTCCGGATCTTCTTTGGATTCCTTATTTCTCGATATTTCTTCCTGTTCACATTTTCTTTAATTCTTCTGGTGTTTATTATGCATAATTATATTTGGACATTTTGTAATTTTTGCGATTTTCCGCACTTTGAAGTCCGATATCTAAACAAGAAATTTGTATTTAAATTTTATTATTTTTATTATTTATAAACGTTATATATTATATATAAATAGACGAAACAAATGACACCTCAAACGTCGTGTTGGCTCAAAGGAGACCGGAGTTTGACTAAATCAATGTGAGTGGCAGTGCGCTTTTTCGTGACTCAACTTTGTGCTGCGATTCCATCAACCAATAACGTCAGCGCAAGATCAATGAGTATTTATAACATTCTTTGATTTCTGTGATTACCTTTATTGTGACACTCAAAACTTAAACGTGGTACCCCATTTTTCGAAAGATAAGACGTATTCTTCGTCAAAATTGATAAAAAAACCTTTTTTTCCCCCCGTTTTAGAAACGTGTTGATAATTTCGACCGATACTAATAAAGAAACGTAAGTCGGACTTCAATACTGTAGAAATTTAGCCCGTTGCTGTAGAAAAACTCATGTCAGAACGCAAGGAGGTCTTGTTAATTTTAGTTATTTTACAATTGTTCTCTTCATCTGAACGTGATTCGAAATTATGAGGCATTGTCCTTGGATCTTTTATTTCGGGAGTGATCCAGTAGCCTGTTGTGTTGCTCCACTGCGATGTTTATTTATACCTACCTCGAGCATCAAGATTTTACTTCCGATTTTTTAGGCGTTGACCATGATTAACTGGCCCCTGCTTTTGTAATTAATTTTCGCTCCGTCAACCCCGTATGATGCTCTAAAACCAATTTGGGGACTCGAACATAATTCCTACGTTTTTTATAGTTGCTTATACCTTCTAAAATAAATTAAATTATTCTAATTCATAAAATGTTTTAACAAACGGGAAAACGAAACGGAAACTCGTGTTGGTTGATCACGCGCGTGCCGTGATATTTTCTGTTTCTTTCGCTCTGAATTAATTTTGCGTTTCTAAATTTTGTGCACTTTTTAGTTGTAAGTTGTGGCAGCTGTGCAAGATCAAGAGATTAAAAAGAATCAGGAATTAATATCATTTGGACAACTTTTTTCCCGACCACTTTTATATTGTTTTATTACGCTGTTTTCTTTCGTTTTCTGCTTTAAATATTTAATATTTAATAAATTGTATTTCCTTTTCATCACACGCAACACCACCACAAAGTATTCGATATAAAGAGGCAGGTAAGTCAGAATAAAGCACATTTTAAGTGAGGTGAGCAATTTTACGTGAAAAGAACTTAAGAAAGAAAAAATATTCCAAATACCCTAAAAAATATCGTTTTTTGAAGTAGTAACCTTAGTGTCACTTTTCGACATTTTGTAGCTTTCATACAGCAAGTGTGTGATGCTTATAACATGTATTACATGGATGGATATGCATGAGTAGGATTTGTGTCCAAAGTAAGTTAATAAAAACGTGTCGAGAGAAAATGTGTTAAAATATTATTTCTTTTCACGAAAAGACAAAAGTTATTGCACATTCTGATCATTTCTTCAATCTGGAGTTAATCAATTCAACCCTATGAAGGTCGGTAATTTTGTTAAGAAGTATAAAGAAGTCGGATAACATTTGTGAGCCATTGGATTTCGTTGGTCATTGATGGTTTAGTGAAATGTTATTTGCTAGTTAATCGATGCTCAAATAGAAACTGATTTGCGTCACCCAGCTCTCCACAGGGACATAAAAGTAGATAAATATTTAAATTAACGTCTCTCTGGAGCAATACAACCGGTTATTGGCGACGGTGCTTTATCAAACCCGAAGGCAAAGATCCGAGGAGAGCACCACGTAATTTTTAGCCTGGATCAGATGACGAGGCCAACACCTGAACTGGCACCCCACTCTCGAAACGTCCACACCTCGCCAACATAAGGACATTTGAGGTCACGACAGATTAAACGTGCATTAGCCCCCTTTGTATACGACTGTCTTTGATAGGATTCGAACTCTCAACCCGTACAGGAAAAGACAATGACCAGTTCGGAAAGATATAAGATGTCTAGTAATAATTTGTGTGGTGAGGTTGATGTGTGGTGTGGAAGTTTTGACTCTAAGGGCCGCTTGGGCTTCGTTCCTGAAGTGTCACCAACCAGTTACGATATGGTATATATTGGTATTTTCATTAAGGGGGTCCGGGACACAAAATCGTCAAATTTTCGAAATTTTTTTTATTATTTTAAGAAATTCTCTGTGTTTTTCTGTTTAAAATGACGTCTAAATCATGTTTCTATCTTAATTAGAACTAGAGATATAATAATTTTTGTGGTGCGTTGTTTTGAAAATCTAACACTCTTAACAGTTGTTGTCATAGCAACAACATTTATCTTTAAAACTTTAAATGCGTTTTCCTCCATGATACATTTTGTCATGATTTCCTGTATTCAAATTGCTATAAGTCAAAAACCGATAAAGTTTAAGGGTTGAAATTTGGAATACATCTTTTTCAAACACTATACTTTAATTTTGATTCAGCAAATTTGAAACAAATATTTACTTTTAAAAATATGACTTTTTTAAAAATAAGTACCTTAAAATTTTCAAAAATTTTCATTCAAGTATTTTTGATCTTTTATTAAATTAATATTTTTTTAATTGCTGAATCAAAATTAAAGTTTGTAAATTTGTGAATAATTTACTGCAAGAATTTTGAAAATTGATCAAGATCAAGAATATTTTGAGTTTTAACAATTTAAAATAACCCTTCTTTTTTTCAAAAAATTTTAATTAAAAATTTTTAAAAAACTTTTGGAAAAATTTTGTGTTGTGATTTCGCTTATTAGTTAGATGGGTAATCAGTACAAAAAAAATAAAAAATTCTAAATTAATTAATAGAAAAAATTTCAATGTGTCCCGGACCCCCTTAAAGTCGTACTGGAGCAACTTAACGGGCAATTGACAACCCAATCAGTTGCGATATTTTTGTTAACAGTCTTTCTAAGAAAAAAGTGCACTGTTTGTCCCTCCTCGAGGCCCGGTAGCCCAGTTGGAAGATCAATGTATTAACAACCGGAGTGTTGCGAGTTCGAAACTCTGTCCAGTCAAAGACCTTCGTGTACAAGGGAGTTGATGCACGTTAAATCTTCCTTGGCTTCAAATGTCTTCATGTTGGCGTGGTTTGTATATTTGGAGAGTGAAGTGCCAGATCAAGTGTGCATGGTTCAAAATTACGAGAAGTTATCCTAGGATCTTTCCCTTCGGGGGTTGATCCCGAACTGTCGCCAATAGACTGTTGTATTGCTCCAGTACTTACCTACCTACCATAAGTTTAAAAAAATTATAGTTTTACGGTAGATAGGTAGTTGAGTTAATGTAACACTGGAGTAACACAATAGGCTATTGGCGGTCCTAGATCAACCTAGACGGGCAAGGTTCGTATAGACCTCCCCTTCCCAACTCACTAACAGGTGTCGAGTTTGCCCGTTGAAGGGAGCCGACTTCTACCACCACATTCTCTAAATGGATTTTCTATATGTGATTTTCCATATTCATTCTCTATATTCGAGGAAGGACGTATCAAACCCCTGCTCCAAGAGCCAACTCAAAATTGATCAACAGTCAGTGTAACGTTGATTAAATACCTATATACTTACTCGGACTGTCGGCACTATCCCCGGTGGGTTGCTCCAGTGACAGGTTAATTCCACTACCTACCTGCCCCCTTTTCAGATAACGTTGATCGGCGCCCCCCTTCGCTGAAAAACTATCTCAATTAATAACAGAATTCAAATGTAGCTGGGCTTTTGTTTTTGAACTACTCCAAAATATTGCTGTAGCTGTGTTCAATTTCAGAATTTCAGAAAAATGGAAATAAAACAACTTTGATCTGAAATTATAAAGCTATTTATTAAAGTGAAATGACCCCTACATGGAATCTGACCGTGGTTGAAAGTGACGAGGTCTTGTCTTTAGATCTTTCCTTTCCGGGTTGATTTCACAACGTAGCTAATAGCCCGTCGTGTCATCGTCTCCAACGCGAAGCTTATTCCACAACGTAACTACCTGCAACAAACTGTTATTCTGGTTAAAATTGGATCAAGATATTTGTACGCAATTGATCAGGAATTGACTGGATTAAAGATCCATAACATGTTATAATGGTACTACAAAAGGTTGTATATCAGATGTTGCTCCCGGGTATTGGTTCTTGTCCCACGATATCATGGATTTTATATTTTAAGCAAATTTTGAAACTCAGTAACACGGACCACTTCATTCACTTCCATCACTCGGATCCTGATGATCTTAGGGTGATTACAAAAATACACAGTCCAGTCACATTAATGTGACCACCTGTCAAAAGCCAGAATGACCACCTTTGGCAGAGCGGACCGCTGCGAGACGTGCAGGAAGAGAGTCAATTAGGTTTCTGAAGGTGTTCACTGGGATGTTGAGCCATGCCGACTCCAGTGCCGTGGCTAGCTGCGCTAGATTAAGTCCGTCCTCCAGCCTGGATCCTTCCAGCAATTGTTACAGGGTGTTTGCTTTCAGACGTTTCAAGCCGTATACGCCAATGTCCATCTGTCCCATGGAGCATAAAACGTGATTCATCGGAAAAAGCCACCTGTCGCCACTCTGTGGACGTCCAGTTGCGGTACTGACGTGCAAATTCCAGCCTTCGTCGCCGATGAACAGCAGTCAGCATAGGTGCATTAACCAGGCGTCTGATGCGGAGGCCCATGCGCAGCAACGTTCGCTGAACCGTTGTTGAGGATATACTCTTGTTAGCTCCTTTGTTCATCTGTGCGGTCAGTTGCTCAACAGTTGCACGTCTATTAGCCCGAACGCATCTCCGTAGCCTTCGTTCGCCTCTGTCATCTATAGCCCGTGGTGCACCACATGTGCCACGCCGCTGATTTTAGGTAGTGCCATTTTGCCATGCACGGAATACTTTTACAACTGCGGCACGCGAACCGTTCACAAAATTAGCCGTTTCCGAAATGCTTCCACCCTTGGCCCGAAAGTCAATAATCATGCCCTTTTGGACGTCGGATAAATCGCTACGTTTCTGCATTACGCCAACGATTGAAATGCTTTCCGATGCCCTAAGACATCCTTTATATACACTTTAATGCAATGTGCTGCCACCTGCCTTTTATGATTGGTTATTTCACGTTGACGTCGAAAGTAGGTGGTGGTCACATTAATGTGACTTGACGGTGTATGTTCTCGTGTTATACTGGGAAAAACCTTAAATTGAAAGCTTCACGCCTCGGCAGTAGTTATTAGGAAGGACCGATCCTTTCTTAGGAACTAAATACTTAGAATAAAAGAATAAACAAACAACCAAGATAGTTCACATAACATTAAATACCTAGGTATAATTTTAGACAACGAAATCCTACGAATTCCACATATTCTAACCATACTTGATAAATGTCGCAGGCTTTTGGGAAGTTAGCTGGTGCAAACTGGGGCAACAACAAAACAATCAAAAAGATTAGGTTCGCAAAATAATTGAGAAGGTATTGGGTTGATGGAAAAATTCGTCCCATTTTTTCGACAAAAGTTGAAAATAAATTATTTTATCAACAAAAAATAATATTGAATCAATATATATAGTATGTGCCGTTCTGTTCGATGACCTTTCTCCATCTTCCCGGTAGCTGCATAATTCCGCGCTCATATAAGCTCTGAGGTTTCTGGCTAAAGAACTGATCCATGTGACGAAACTTTCGGAACCACTTACGGCACGTGGAATAGTCAACGGGACCCTCACAATACGCAACACCTATCATCTTTTCCGTCTGCGAAACATTCTTGCCTTTTTGGAGATAAAAAAAAAGTATAACCTATCAAAAATGCTCTTTATTTTCTGCACTTTTCAATACTTAACAAAATTTAAGAAACACCAACGCAATACCTCAAATCTTCCCCTTGTAGTCGCTGATATCCCTACTTTCAAACATCAGAAATTTATATTAGCGAGAGCTTTTGATAATCAGTTGTAAAATCTTACCTTCTTGTTATTTTTTTGCAAATTGGTTTTGCTTTTGTTTTTAGGTTCAAGGAAATCATTTACGAAGTCTTTAAAGGGTCCCGGCCGATTAAAATTCATTAAAATGTCGAGTTTTAGATTTTTGCATTTTATTAATATTTGAACAAGTCTTAATAAAGTGGTGCATTACATGAAGAATTCCGAGTATTACAAGTATTTATATTTAATATTTTAACGTAACCCTCTCCTGTTAGCGGTACTCAAATAGTCAACTTTAACGTTCATTTTCTCAGAATCCCATATTTTTGACTTTGGGAACACTTTTCTAAAAATCTACTTGAGATAAAAATCTTTTAACTTTTTACACATATATGTTAAGCACATTTACAAACTTTAACTCAGGGAATAAAATCTACATGCAATTTTTTTTCTAAAAGTTCTTCTGAACTGAACTTCTAAAACTGAAAAATTGTGAATTTTTTTGAGCACACTAAAAAATTCATATCTTGCTGAATTTTTCGTAGACCAAAAAAAAAAAATAATAATAATAATAAATAATAATCCTATATTAAATTCCTTATAAATGTACTCATAATGGAGGTGGATTTATTTTAGAATTTTTGATTGAGTAGTTCCCGAGAAAAATGTTACCGAAGTTGATATGGATTACTATCGGCTGGCCGGGACCCCTTAAATTTCAAAAACAAATTGAACGTAAATTTATGTACCGATCATTCCAAAATCCGGTTGGAAGAGTTAACGGATTAGCTACCGGAGGGTTGCGAGTTCCAATCCAAGCAAAGACCGTCGTGTACAGAGGGGGGCTGGTGCACGTAAAATCTGTCGCAGTCTCAAATGTCTCCTCAAGTTGGAGTAGTGTTGAAGATTGGAGAGTGTGGTGACAGCTCAGGCACGACTTCGTCATCTGACCGTAGTTCAAAATTATGTGGTGTTGGCTTCGGATCTTTCCCTTTGGATTTGGTTCCGAATAGTCGCCAATAGCCTGTTGTGTTGCTCCAGTTAGTTGAATACCTACATCCGAAAACCCAATTGTAGTGCAACAACGGTTCACTCATACCGTCCCAGTGCCGCGGTACTCCTCTTTTATGTGTGGTGTAGTCTGACTGCGAAATATGATGCTTGAGTCACGTGGTATTGGCCTAGTTCATTCGGCATATTAGAGGGCTGGTTAGAATCAAATAAATTCGTTTCCACAATTTTTGTGTCTAGCATGGTTTTTAGCTCCTCCACATTTATTATTGGCGTGCTGTCATGGAGTTTGTTCATTAGTAATATCATTTTTGTCGAAATTATTTATGTTCAGTTCATTTCTCGTATTAATTGTTTTGTAATATTTATCGCTCTCAAAATTTACCTCTACATTCTTGGAGTATTCGATGGAATAAAAGAAGTGAACTTTCCCCTTTGAAACGATAAAGCTCTTGCTATCCCCATTCAGCTACATTCTATAGTAAGGACCAGTTCTCCAGATGGATGATACATTACCAATTTAGGGACATTACATATGATGACACATTTTTTAAACCCCTTGGGTACAGATTTATTTGAATAAGTAGTTCGGATTATCGTTTGCACATTATTGCTGTTATATTTTCGCATTATCGTCTGTACACTAATTACTGTTATATTTTCGTATTATCGTTTGCACACTAGTTACTGTTATATTTTCGTATAATTTCGTTTGATCAGAATGGCAACAGTATCAGAGAGATCGCGCAGCTTCTGATCTCCGCGTTCATTCCAAAAAAGAATGTTTGATAACGCAGGTCGTGTAAATGTTTCTAAGTCAGATTAAATAAAGTGTATTTTTGTAGAGAACGATTGAATAATTTGATTCAAGGAGAGTTTCGTAACACCAATCAATCTTGCCATGAACAAGAATGTACATGTTTAATTTTGTCCTAGTTTGAATGACGGATTAGACTCGTCATCAGTAACTTATGCAAAACAAGTTCATGGCGAGTCTCAGTCGTCAAATGTACCCAAGGGGTTAAAGAATAATAAATAATTTTTAATCCGTTTTCCTTCCTATGTTATAATGTACCTTAAATGGCCTAAAAAAACTTTTTTTCAGGGGAGTTTTTCGCGGGACTGAAGACGGGGTCGAAGGTCAGTCAAAAACTAGTGCGAGCCGGGGATGTCCGGTTGAAAGAATAACGGATTAGTAACCGGGGGATTTCGAGTTTGAATCCAACCAAAGACCGTCGTGTTCAAAGAGATGTAGTACACGTTAAATATGTCGTTGCCCCTAACGTCCTCACGTTGGCACGGTGTGAAAGTTCGGAGAGTAGGGTGCCAGCTCTGGTGTGTGACCTTGACATCTGACCATATGCTCAAAATGACGTGGTGTTGTAGTCGGATCTCTCCCCTTGGGTTTGATCCCGGACCGTCACAAATAGCCCAATGTGCTGTTCCAGTGCGACGTTAATTAGAATACCTACCTACACCAAACTAGTGTGCAAAGTGGTCTTTAGAAACTGGCATGTCCGATCTCATCCAATAAAATGTCATTCCCAATCGAGGGACCACACACCAAGCAATTGAGTGCGGAACTCGAGTGTTCGTTGGGGGTGGGCCCCCCTAGATCGAATCCGGTTTCGCAATCGTCGTCCGGAGTCTCAGTTCCGGCTCATTCTTCACCCCCTCCCCCGGTGGGACGATGGGAAATTGCTCCTCTGCCGCAGCAGCCAATGGGAGGCGGCTCCCGATGCCACCGCATTTTGTTGTTCTCGATAAGGCTCATTATAAACTCTCTCTCTCCCCCTAATGCCCTCGCTTCTTCAGATGCCGCCGCTTGTCAAGTGAGACTAATAGCGAGCCGCAGGGTTGCCGCCGCGCCAAGGCTTGGCGAAGTTCAGGATCGAATTTAACTGACCCTCCCTCCTCTCGAACTCGAATGGCACCGGAATGAATGCGAAATTTCCGGCCCAAGAGTATTTTTAAAAGCAATAGAACAAATTGTGGCGCTTTCAATAAATATTATTTCCGTATAATAAATATGGAAAGCGACGATTTTCATTTTTTAATACAATCTCCTTTTATGTAATGCGTTTTTTTAAGCCCACCAGCTCACCAAAAAATGTTTAGAACCCTTGTATTGGAGGAGGGGGTGATATCCAACGCCATTTACTTAAAAACGATTTAAGAACACATACGAAGACCAACAGGCCAAAAACAAATTACAAAACTAAAAAAAAAAAAAAAAGTAGCACAGCCGGTGAACAAGAAAATTTCCCTGAATAGGATAGGGAAGACCAGGAACAAGTCGGTTTACAATGTAGGGGCTCTAAGAGGACGTCTATAAACGTAAAACAAGGCTAAAAAATTATCAATGTCAGTACAATATGTGTTTAATAGTGCCGCAAAGAAAGAAAGTTAAAATCATTATATACACTAAATATCAATGATGCAGTACAATATGTTTTTTAGAAGGTATCTTTAACTTTTCTGGGGACCGTCATGGCTTAGTGTGTATGCATACTGCGTTAGCAACCTGCGGAATATCGGTTCTATTCCTGTCTGGTGTGATTCTTCCTTGGGTGTATTTCTCTCCTTCTGTGTCAGTAAAACCTCTTTTGTGTGTTTGTTTATCACTTGATATTGCATGCCTTGCGTCAGGTGCAGAGTGGCCAAACGTGGCCTTGCGCCATAAAGCCCAAATAAAATTGCCTTCCCGGAAATGTTTGGACCTTATTACTTTTCCTCTGCCCTACAATGATGGAACGAACAGCAAGATATGATGGTATAAGGCAAATAATACATGCTTTAATAGGGAGATGGTCCCCCACGTGCTACAATTCAACTAGCAACCCATCTGGGCTTACTTGCAACAAGGTTTTGATACACAGCTACGGGTATTTGTGTCCATCCCTGATGCAAGAATGTCTCCAGCACAGCTGTAGATTTCGGACGTGGTTCCCTGGTCCTTAAGAGTCGCTCTAACTCGTCCCACAAATGTTATGTAGGGTTTAGGTCGGGACTCTGAGCAGGCCAAGGAAGACGTTTAACATCTATGATCTTTCCCTTCTGGATTGTTCCCGTACCGTCGCCTTTAGCCCGATGTGTTGTTTCGCTGTGGCCTACCGATTTCATACTGTAGAATTAACTTCATATGACTTGATCTAAACCAGTTTTACTCTCAAAAGACAGTTACTCTGATACATTACTTTTATGGCTTCTGTTTGCTCTTATTTGACTATAGTAACGGTTTTAAAAATTTAATATACTAGACACTGCGTGGCTAGCCCGGTGTTACCCGTGCCCGTGGTGTAAGGCAGGCCTCGAAATAGATTTTTTTATACAGGTGCACAAGGTGCATCTAAATTTTTAAATTAGGTGCACAGATTATATTTTAAGTGTATATTAAAAAAAAAACGTGATGTACGAACATTAATGTAAAGTAAACTACTTCATTAGTTGAGTATGTCTAGATAGGTTAGTAGTAGATAGTAAATAAAAATATTTAAACAATTTTATTTATCAGCGAAATTATTACTTGCAAATATTGAGTCACCATCAGACATTGGTGGACAAAAAACACATAAAAAATACAGTATATTTTAAGAAGATAAAATCTGAATTTAAAGATAAATAATGAAAATATTTTTTTTAAAGATACGCAGTGGCCAGACAATTCTCATGAATTCCTACGGCTTTACACTTTATTGAAACACGAGGCGTTTACAGAAATGTGAGATGCCTATCGTTCGCGGGTGGTCAAGTAATCTAAATTCTCCCTTCTCCGGCTGTCGCGACAGTTTCTTCAAGAGAGCCATCTGAAAAAAGTTTCGATCATCGGAAAGTTCTGGTGGCAGTGGCACAAGTAAACCTTCCTCCTGTATAAACCAGTTACGGCCCAGTGATTTTGTTTTTGCGTAGTGTGTATTTAGGAATTTTAATTACGTTCCTTTAGAGCGAGATAGGTCGACACTAATATTTTGTTCACACATAAACATAACATAAAACACGTTCCCCTCACTTTTTTAACGTTAGGTGCACTGCGTGCACTTGGCGGAAAAAAAATTAGGTGCACAATTTTATTTTTTCATGTGCACAGTGAACCTGTGCACCCGGGTATTTCGAGCCCTGGTGTAAGGTATTAATCTGGTGTAAAATTTTCCGCAGATTTCAAAACCGTTGAAGATATATTCATTTAAAAAATTGTTTATTTAAAGAAAATCATAATTTTAGGTATCAATCTAAAGTAAAATTTTCAGATGATTTCAAATCCGCTGAAATTTTCAATCTATCTTTAACGATTCCGATTTAACGAAAAAAACTTAACAATCCCAGTCAATATGTTTTTTATTTCTTGCTCTCATTGAAAATTAGAATGGAACAGAATATTTAATATGTTTCTTTTTTTTAACGCAAAGGGCAGGAGATGCAATCTGGTTTTTTTTTTTTTTTTGAAAGAAAAAGTTCATGTGGCGTCACAATCTCTTGTGAAAATATAAAAGATGAAAAAAAATTGGCATGATTCCAAGGCCAACGTGTGTAGAAAAAAGTCATCCGTGTTTGAAGAGAACCCATTGGAGAATAAAACTATTAAATTCATTTTAAAATCTTCTAGATTGAATTTTAAAATTTCGCCGCGACCCAAAAATTGTAAAAAAAATCCGACTACCTGTGTGCCAAATCTCATTGCTGTAAGTGCCATAGAATCGTCAGGATTTTTCGGCCTCGAAAAAATAGACAGACAGACAAACACTTCCTTTTATAATAGTACAGATGTCACTGTGCAAAGACGAGCTGGCCGAGTAGTCAAGGCTAATCGAATGGACTGCTAATCGAATGGGGATGGGTTTGATTCCCATTCTCGTCACTTGGTTTTTAATCTTTTAGGCTATTTCTAAAATATTTATAAGCGAATATTTACAAGTTAGCAACTAGTTTTCCATCTATACTGTAGGTGGAAGGGATAGCGATCAATTCCAACAAATTTTACATAATTTTCACAATTCCAACGAATTATAAATTTGAACACTTTGACGCGTGTATTCTGCTGTGTAAATAAATAGCAAGTAACAAATTTGTATACTTTTTTTAATTCAAATATCAAACTTGTTTTTAATTTAATTTGCTGTTTTACTGTTATAATTTCATTTACATGTGGAAGTCTATAGATTTAGGAAGAAAATTTTCTGAACTTATCTCTTGGAGAACTTTTTCTTATAAAATTTTCGTGAAACACTTTCCGTTAAAAAAAATATGTGATATGCTTGTGTATTGGGGTGCTGGAACACTCAGCCTAAAACTATTTGTGATTCACATGTTTATATGTACTCTGGAAGACTTGCTGTTATATTAAGTATCCATAATTTTTTTAAAATTCAGATACGTATTTGAGATACTTTTGTGAATTTTGCTCTTGGCATATTTTCTGATTTGGTAAATAGTAATTGTACTCTTCGTCCTTTAAAACCGTTTATGTTTTGTTCGTGGAACACTTCACATGAAAGTATTCTTGAATACTTTTATGTTTTAAAACCTATTGAGAATATCCTGGAATAGTTTTCTGAGGAACTGAAATACTGGAGTCCTTTTGAGTCCTTCTGAATCTATTTCTATCAAAATTGATGGAGCCTGCTTTCATATTTTTTTCTAATATTGAAACTCAATTAAAATTTCATGCTAACAATTGTTTCTCACAAAGAAACATTATTTTTTTGTTCTTAAATAGCATAAAAATTACCTCGATAGGAAGATTATTTTTAACTATACAGCATGGAAAACTAACTTAGCATTAGGTGAACCAAATTTTAAATTCTCATAATCAAGAAACATCAACTTGACCCCGTTACTTAATGCAGGGCTCGAAATACCCGTGTGCACTGTGCACCTAATTTTTTCCCTATGGGTGTACGCAGTGTACCTAGAGCGGGGGAAATTTACTATATACTAGTAACATATTCAAATATACCCAACTAATAAAATAGTTTACACTATATTAATGCTCTTATACTACGTTTTTTTAAAATACGCACCTGAAATATAATCTGTGCATCTAATTTAAAAAATTAGTTGCACAAGTTGCACCTGTATGAAAAAATCTATTTCGTGGCCTGACTTAATGTATAAGATTTCTATTCATTTTTAAGTGACTCGTCATATGACTGTGTATCAAAATGAATAGGCTATGTCCTCAGATCTTTCCCTTCGGCAATGATCCCGGACCGTCGACAATAACCCGTTGTGTCGCTCCATGGCGACTTTTATTCAACTCCAGCTTTTTAAATTGAAACGTTTGAATTTGGTCTGTTACAGAGGATGTACAAAAAAAGGTGGGACCAAAAAAGATGCGTTTAACTCATTCTATGTCCTTGAAATTTCTCTCCTATGTCCTTTAACTACATACGCTCAGTATAATATAATGTCAACCTGGGCCGTGCGTAACTTTCAAAGTGGCCACCACTTAGTCTCCTATTGCAAACCATGGTTTTCTCGATGGAAGCAAAAGTTGTTTTCTCTGTCGAAAGATGATTATTGTAAAGGAACGCATGTACAGATGAAATTCGAAGTGGGGTTGGGTGAGAACAACGTTCCAGGGAAGTAAACTAAAATCAATCCATTTTTTTTTCTATTTTCAGTCTTGTTTGTTTCCCAAAGGTCCTAACCCATGTAAACAACACGAAGAGGTTTCATTGAAAATATTGTTTTTTTTTTTAAACCTTCGCTGAATATGCATGGTTTTCAACAGTTAAATAATTTTCGAAACAAATAAACAAATACATTTGTATCGTTTCAGAAGGTCAAAGGTTTTCTTGTGGAATAAAGATGTTCAATGAATTGATATTATTTTAATATAACCTCAAGGTTTACACCGTGCCGAACTTTCCATGCGACCATCGCTCATTATTCCGTTGTTGCAAGCCAGAAGGTGCAAATGTTGTTTTCTCTGTCGAAAGATAACTATTGGAAAGGAAACGTATGTACAGAGTCCTGCAAAGGGGCATTGGGTGAAAACATCGTTTCAGGGAACTGAACTTAGATTTTTTTTTCTGTTTTCAGTCTTGTTTGTTTCCAAAAGACGCCCAGTCGGTTCGTGGTTAGTGCACGCACCTGCCACGCTGATGGGCCTGGGTTCGAATCCCGGGTAAGTCATAGGCTGTCCTCCGATAGGGGCGATGATGGTCCACCCACTGGGTGCCCCTTCACAAGAGACCTAGCTTCCGGCCTTGTACGAGATATTGGCTTCTCACGTAATTGTACACAGTTCCTGTTCTGTTTGTGTAACGTCTATCTTATTCTCTGCCATTGGAAAAAAAAAACGTTTCCAAAAGAACCGGACCCCTGAAAACTGTCCGAAGAGGCCACATTGAGTCATTTGTTTTCTTGAGAAAACCTTCGCTGAATATGCATGACTTTCAACTGCTAAATTATATTTGCAAGAAATAAACAAATGCTTTTTTATCGTTTCTTAAGGTCTAAGGTTATTTTATGGAATAAAGAGGTTAAATTAATCGATATTATTTTAATATATTCTCAAGTTTCACTATATTCCCGACAAAAATACAAACCTTTCGTTTCCTAACTTTTGAACTGTGTAAAATGGGCGATGAGTTCGCCAAGTGGGCGAATCTCTTTTTCGAGTGTCGGGGGGTGCGCATTTTTATACTCCGGGAGATTATTTTACCAAACCGAAGTCGAAATTGAAAATGGCAGCTCGGAAACTTACGCGTTTCGCGAACCCAAAACTTATTCTTCCATTTTCCATTATTAAAAGTTATGACCAGATTTCCCTTTTCAAGAGGTTTTTATCTTCCCCCATTCAGAGCAAGATGGCGACGTTTTTTCATCCGGTGTTAAAAATGCACGAAATAAACATTTGTTCCAATTACTGGGTGCAGAACGTTTCTTGCGAAGGAAAGTCTCAAGGAAATTCGACGGTTGGAATAAATTACGCGCAATTTCCCTCCCGTGTTCGAAATGGCGCGGCGTAAATGACCGAAATGGCGTTTTTATTGCGTGAGTAATAACCCTCAAATGGCGCTCGATGCGGGGAGAAGCTTTATTTTATTTCCACCTCGTTTCAGGGTTTTAATTTCAGCTCAGCCTTTAATTGAGCTCGATTTTAGCGAAATTTAATTCTTCGACTTTGCGCTGCTTTTTATGGGCCCATTTCTGTTATTCATCTAGTAATCAAGGATGTTTTAAACGTGATTAGGTCGGTGAACTTTTAAACGCAATTATGAGACCTCAATTGGATGTTAGAGTGGCGTAATTAATGCAGCAATAAAGTAATGCAATTTACACTGCTTTGGAATATCCAAATTAGGATGCAGCACAAATGTTTCATCGACTTGATTGCTTAATGACTGATTTCAAAATTGACAAGAGATGAAACTATTAATACTATATAGCTAAACTGCAATTGACGATTTTGGCACTATAGGATATTGAAACTTCATGCTACGAAAATGGCATAGTTCTAAAAATGTTATACATATGCTTCTGGAGAGTTCTCAAGCACCCGTTTCATACATCATTTTGCATTATTTTAACGGATTGATTTGAATACGGGCTTTTAAAACGACCATTGTACGTCTATTTTGCTACTACAGTCAACCCACGCTATAGTGTGTACCCGGAATATAGTAAACTCTCGGTTATAGTGAACTTTTTCACTGGTCCCGATTGAACTTTTATTTAACTAATGTTATCTTAAACGCTTAGAGTATACTCCTGAGAAAATGTAAGTTCGCTTACAGTGAACTAAATTTTCCCTTCCACAGATATTTTTCAGATTTTAAAATTTAATTCTAAATACTATTTTTTCTACGGAAGATGTGGACAAAAAAACTATGGAATCTTTTGTAATCGTCGATAAAAAAATTGATGAACTATACTTAAACTCGAAATGTACCCAATCCAAATTAAGGAATTTTTTTTTCACAAGGAGTAAAAATAAAAGTAAGTAAAACTACTAAATTCTTTATTTCTAATAAACATGATAAAAATTTTTTATTTAAGTATTGAATCATTTATATTTAAGAAACTTGTATTATATCCCAATGATTGTTTTTAACAAAACCCTCATCAATGCTAAGAAATATTTATGTTTTAACAAAATAAATTGGATATATTGAACCATCGGTTGAAGTGAACATTTTATTGGGTCCTGTGACGGTTTACTATAATGGGGTTTGACTGTATTTAAGAATTTATGCTAGTCTGTTATCCTGATCTGTTTTGCTTATTTTAAAACTGAAATTTAAAAAAAAAACCAATTTATCTTTTGTGCAAAATGTTTCTTTTAAAACTGGCATTTAAAAAAATATATATCTTGAAAAGTAACCTTAATTTGTCTAACTGATTGGAATCCTGAAAGTAAATTGCTTAGATGCTGGATGATATAGGAATAGCATACATACAAAAATTCTAAAAGACCTTTCATTTTTAACAAGCATACCTGATTCTTTACTCAAAAAAGACATACAAAAGATTCTGACAGCAGTGTTTTGGTGAAGGTGATCAGAGGTTCGTAAGTCGTTATCTTGATTATTTTGTTCACTGAGCAAATAAAGCTTTTAGCAGGGTACCGTCTCAAAAAAAATTAACCACCACTCTTCGTTCGAGCAATTTTAACAGTAGTGAAAGTTAAAAAATGGTGTTTGACAGAAATTGACGTATTCTATAAATTCAAATGCATAAAATTTGCATAAGGGACCACATTCATATTAAATTGAGCACCAAATTTATAATGTCCAATTTGAACCCTTATTTCTGACACACAATTGAAATCTATATCAAAATTTAACTCTAGATACCAAATTTAATGTCCTTAAGTCTTACCGCTAAAAATGTATGAATACAGAAAAATTGAAGCTCTTATTGTTAAATCAATTTCTTTGATTTTTTTATGGATATCTTCCTAAATACTAACATTTCTAAAGCGTTGATATTTTGTAAAGTGTTACTGTGTTAACAACCCAAATAAAATCCACCTAATATTAATTTAAAAATAGTTTTTAGTATGCAATAATAGTTATTGAATTAAAGTTTGAAACAAATTATAAATTAGAACCTTATTATATTTTGACGGGAAAAAATTCAGAACTTCTAGTATGGCCATGCAAACTTTCAACTCATTCCGATGGTTCGTTTTTTGAGATACATTAAATTTTCCTCATTATTGCGATTTTAGGGGCAACAAAAAGTTTAAAAAATGTCAGACAAACCTTGGATAATAATTCTCGGATCGTTTGCACTTACATAGTAAATATAATAATGCAATTCTCAAATCGTTTTAATTTGCAAAATAATTGTAATAATTCGCAGATCGCTGAAAAATACGTTGGAAATAGCGTACAAATTTGAAATTCGAGTAGCTATAACTACAATTAATTTCGATCTATAAATAGAAATTTTTTATATCGTGATGATCCCTGAAATTGACACAAACTTTAGGATTAAATATCTTAGGATATGAAGGTAGTAAAATCATGAAATTTCATATTTAGACTAATTTAGTAATGCAGAATCGGATTATTGCATCAAAACACGTTGTTACATTAGAAATTTAGTTGTTTGTGCAAAATTTGATATGAAGACGTCTCTTTATGCAATTGTTTTGTATTTGAATTTGCAGAGGGCCTTATACATTTGAATTTGCTCTAGTGCTCAAAATAAGTGAGGTGGTTCGTTTTTTTTCGTTACTGTACAGATAGATAAATTGTTTCTCAGTTCTTCAATACATGTTTCCCTTCACATTTTTGTTGAAAAATTTTTTAAAACCTTTCAATTATGCACTAAAACTGAACAAGACACGATATTAAGTTTTGTCCTAGGTATCTGATTTTTACTGATGCGAACTGTAGAAATTTGTCTAGTGAAAATTGCATAACTCCAAACTGTGCGAAGGTTGAAAATCATCGCTCATATCTAAATATAAGTGACAAACAATACAGAAATATAAAAGTCTTGTCCACACAAAATATGTTCCGGTTTTGTGTACATTTGTGTGCTTGCATATATTGTCATCGTCTATTTTTGTTACCAGACTCTCATGTCCCATCTATTCACTCTCCCTCTCACTTTCACTCAATGTTTCTAGTTCTATCACTCTGTTTTTTTCACTCGAGTCTTCCCTTCACCCCGTAACTCGAGCCGATCCCGTAACCTGACGCCCCCTCTGAAATGGGATTAGCCCGCCCTCGCAATCCGATTAGTCCCCGGGTGGATCGGGTTAGCGCCTCCTCCAGAAGACCAAGAAATCGCGTTAATCCTAAAGGGAAGATCACGGGTCAGTTGAACATCACGAAGGATTTACATGCGAGCTAATTTTCAGTGTCGCCTAACATTTAGTTACACATCGAGCGGAGATTAAATCCGACTTGGCAGACTTCAATGCTGGCCTAAACAGGCTGACACGAGCATAGAGTTGGTCCAAGTTCTGAAGCAGACGTCCCTTGGTATTAAAACTCATCGAGGGTTCAATAGATGAAACCTGAAGCACAAATGATCGATTTTTAAACTTGAGCTAGTGTCGATCTTTAACGTCCTTGGTTTTCACCACAAGAAGTCATCAAGGAAAGGGGACACCATCATTTAAGCATCTAATTCCTGTGATTGGTGTCCACATTGGGCGTCTTCAGCACCCGATGCTTTCGGTTAAGGCTAGCATCCAGTCAAGATAATATGCGCAGTGTGCCATTGCGCACTGTCTTTCCTCATTACCCCGAATAGACCACTGTGCTGCTCCTCTGCGATGTTAATTAAAATACCTACCTCATTTCCCCGTCTTTGTAAGATCGGGGCGACACGGATGGAATAGTAACGGATTGGCAACCTAACGGTTGCAAGGTTGCTACCCAACCAAAGACCGTCGGGTGCAAAGGGGGCTGATGCACGTTAATCGGTCCTGACCTCAAGTGTCCTCATGTTGGCTTAGTGTGGAAGTTTGGAGAGTGGGGTGCCCGACCAGGTGTTGCCACGTCATCAGATAATGGTTAAAAATTACGTGGTGTTGCCTATGGATCTCTCCTTTGGGATTTATTCCGTCCCCAACAGCCCATTGTGAGTTAATTAAAAGGTTACTCCCGTTAAAAGATTACTCCCAGTGCGAAGTTAATTAAAATACTTACACCCTCGTCTTTGTAAGAGACATTAACTATCACTTAACATCATCCGTACAGAATTTCTAGCTTGAGCGCTCCCTTTAAGCTCTTTTTAAGCTCGAGGGGTAGGGGAGAGAACAGGGGCCGTAAGGTGTAGGACCCAACTCTCCAATGAACCACTAATCCTCGATAATTTGGAGCTCAGGTGTTGCCTCGTCATCTGACCGTGTTTCAAAATTTCGTGGTGTTGTCCTCGTATCTCTTCGTTAGGGATTTTATCCCGGAACGTCTTCAATAGCTCGTTGTGTTGCAATAGTACTACGTTAATTAATATTACCTGATCTCGGTAATTTGTTAAGTTTTAAATTAACGTTGTACTAGAGCAACACAACGGGCCAATAACGACAGTCCAGGATCGTTCCCGTAAGGGAAAGATCCGATGACATTACAACGTAATCTTAAACCGCTGTGAGATCACGAGGTTACGTCTGAACTGTCCCTCCACTCTCCAAACTTCCACACCAACCCAACGTTAGGTCTTTTGGCCACGATAGATTTAAGGTGTACCAGCCGCCTCTACACCATACGCTTACAAACATCCATGCACTGACCCGGATTTGTATCAGTAACCTTTCGATCTTGAGGCTAACTCCTTAACCACCAGCCCATTTGTCCTCGAGATCTCCCGTTAAAAGATTAATTAAAGGAAGTTGAAAGAGCAAATCATAAAAGAAATAAAAAAGTCCGTTATAATGTGCCGACCAATAGGTCTGGTGGTTAAAGTGTTAGCCTCTAGATTGAATAGTTCCTGGTTCGAATCCAGATCAGTGCATGGATGTTTGTAAGCATATGGTGTAGAGGCGGCTGGTGCACCTTAAATCTATCGTGGCTACGTTGGGTTTGCGTGTAAGTTTGGAGAGTGAGGTGCCAGCTCAGGTATTGCCTCGTCATATGACCGTGGTTCAAAATTACGTGGTGTTGTTTTCGAATTTTTCCCATAAGGTATTGATCCCGGATCGTCGTCAATAACCCGTTGTGTAGCTCTAGTACGACGTTAATTAAAAACTGCCAATTACCGTTGTAATTTATCGCATTTAAACCGCCAAATTAACTATAAAATGATGAATCTAAATACTAAACTGAATAGAAATGCGCTTTTTAATGCACTTTTAGCGCTGCAAAGATTAAGGCTTGAGAATAACGCGAGCCCGAAAAGTTTACCTGTAACCGCCTTTCTCCGGCGAAGCCCCAAATTCCTCGAACACGAGGCCTTCGAGACTCCCGAGGTCATTTATCGTGTCGGGAAGAGAGCGAGAGCACTTAATCCCGCGACAAAAGAAGAGTTCTTCCTCCCAAGACAAGACCGTAATTGACTCAATACGTTATCGAATTATCCCCGTCTTGTGCGGGTAACTTTGTTTGGCAACCCCGCCGAGTGGGCGACCCGTACGGCGGGAGACGGATCGGGTTGTCCGGGAAAGAAGCCGGCCGATGCAATTATTGGGATTCTATTAAAGGTGCCTTTTAAGAAGTTTGCGGCTGTAAGGTGATCCTTTTCGGGTTAAATGGTTTCGCTCTTTTTTTTACTCATGCCGAGTATACGTGATTGTGTGTGGGGTGTGCATGCGAACTTTGATCGTTTGCGAAAGGGGGAGGCAACACGTATTGTTGGCAATTCTGGGTCGGTTTGGCATGGCTTCATGGAGGAAAAACAACGGGAATTGTTTGTGAGGTAGGTAATCAATTTGTGAGGTAGGCAATTCTGGGTCGGTTTGGCATGGCTTCATGGAGGAAAAACAACGGGAATTGTTTGTGAGGTAGGTAATCAATTAATTTATATGCACTGGAGCAACAAAATGGGCTATTAGTGAAGGTCCTGGACCCAGGAGCAGAATTATATTCAGTTATCTGCTACACAACTCCTAGCTATTGCAATTGTTCTGCGGGCATTTTGTCCGAATTTTGAAAACTGCGGTAAAATCAAAAACAGACGTAAAACAAAATTATCGGCTAAATATGTATTACATATTTATAATAAAACACATCAAAATTAATTAACTTACTTTATTTAAAACCAATGCATACTTTCAGAATTTGCAATTCTGTCGATAACTTTTGAAGCTAAATATTTTGTCATTGACATAGAAGATGTGTTATTAATAAAATGTTCGAGGTAATTTGTGACGGTGTAGTGAGGTTGTTCCTTAGATACAGAAGAGAAAAAGACGCGGCAAGTAGCACGCTTTGCACTGCAGAATATCGTAACTTACGATTGAAAAAATAACGGATAAAATTTTGGAAACATTGTTTTGTAAAGGTAATTTGTAATTAACGTCGTACTATAGCAACACAGTGGGCTGTTGACGACTGTCCAGGATCAATCCCTTCAGGGAAAGATCCGAGGACAACACCTCGTAATTTTAAACCACGGTCAGATGACGAAGTATCACCTGAGATGGCACCGCACTTTCCAAACTTCCACACCAACCCTAGGTGAGGACTTTCGGCCACGACAGATTTAAGGTACACCAGCCGCCTCTACACCAAACGCTTACAAATATCTATACCCGGACTCGGATTCGAACCAGGAACCTTCCGATCTAGAGGCTAACATCTTAACCACTATACCGGTTGATCGGCTCCTTGTACAAGACGGTCTTTGGTTGGATTCGTACTTGCAACACTTCGGTTGATAGTGCGTTACTAATTCAACCGGGCTACCGCAGTTAAAATAAACAGACTACAGCCCTTTGGCTAAATAATTTATAATCCCTCCGTATATTATACATTATGGCAAGTGCTCGTTATCCAACATTCGAGAATCGACGTAGGGATAAATCATTATTGAAGAAATGAATGAGGGCATATGCAGTTTTTGAATAAATGCTAGATTACTTGTAAAACTTGTGAATATTTATTGTATTGAAATTCCTGATCATGAAAACATATTTGCAATATGACACTCAGAGAGAAAAAGCCTTCATTCCCAGCAAAGTGCAACAGTAGAACTGAGGATCAGTTTTGGAGAGTAGCGAGCAAAGGGTAGAGTTCCCTCGTAACGATTATTGCTCTGAAAAGCAGGGATGACGCAAAATCGAACTTTCTGTTCGACAGTAGGAAAGCGCATAAAAAGGTTCGTACACCAACTGCAGTGATTAATGATCCTCAGTAACGGGAATAATTGACGCATTCAGCGAGCACACGCGACGAGCGTCTGGACGACCTGGTTTCGATACGATTTAAATAAGCAGTTAGCAACTGCTAACGATACATGGTATAGTCAAATATTAAAAGCAATTACTCATACAGACTCAACTTGCTATAAAAGTAAGGTTTTTATAAAATTTGGTAAAAAAAAAGTGCTACTATTATTAGAATGAAACTTGACATCTCATTTAAAATGTTAAAATTTAACGGTCAAAATGAACCATGAAGGTTGATTCCTAACAGTTAATAATAACCATTGAATTTAATTACTAACTGTTCGTGTAAGTTATTAAATGTTGGCGATACTTAACATAGTAGAAACTGCTATCACATATGAACAATGACACTTTCAGTTAGATAAAAGTTTCTATTAAGGATGCGATATCGATGTCGATGTTTTCAAAACATCGATGTTTTTTAAAAACATCGATGTATTGGGGTCGATGTTTTGGTTAACATCGATGTTTATACTTGTCGATGTTTTATTTTTAAATGAAAAAAGTACCATTTTAAAAATAACCAAGTGGCATAATTGTCATAATCAGCAAATTGAACATACTTTTAGACCAAAGTGACCAAGGATGAAGGGTCTGAAAAGTAGGGATGCGACATCGATGTCGATGTTTTCTAAACATTGTGTCTTTTAGAAAAAAAAACATCAATGTATTGGAGCCGATGTCGCATCACTAGTTGCTAAACCAGTTTTAAGAAATGGGGAAACAAATTTAAATACACTGAATTTTAAAAACATCGATGGTTTGGGGTCGATGTATTATCAACATCGATGTTTTGCTGTCGATGTCACATCAATAGTTGGTAAACCAGTGTTAAGAAATGGGGAAACAAGTTTAAATACACTGAATTTTAAAAACATCGATGGTTTGGGGGCGATGTATTATCAACATCGATGTTTTGCTGTCGATGTAGCATCACAAGTTGCTAAACCAGTTTTTAGAAATGGGGGGAAAAGTTTAAATACACTGAATTTTAAAAACATCGATGTTTTTGGGTCGATGTATTATCAACATCGATGTTGTAATTTTGAACATCGATGTTTTGCTATCGATGTTTCAAAACATCGATGTTTTGCTATCGATGTCGCATCCCTAGTTTCTATATGGACGCCACTGAAATTATTTCTTAAGTCACTTGGAGTAATTATTAAGGATCTTCGTACGTGTGTTTTCGAAACATAATTTTGTTTATACCAGTGCTAAGGGGTTACGGTATCCCGATTGGATTAACGGATTAACAGCCGGAGTGGTACGAGTTCGAATCCAACCAAAGACCATCTTGTATATGAGGGACTGGTGCACGTTCATTCTGTCGATGCCCCTAATGTCCTCTCATTGGCGTGGTAAGGAAGCTTGGGGAGTGGGGTGCCATCTCAGGTGTGACCTCGTTATCTGACCGTGGCTCAAAATTGCCCACTGTTTTGCTCCAGTGCTACGTTAATTAAATACCATTACCTAACTCTTATTTCCAAAATAAACATGTGGTATTGAAATACATTTTCCGTTGAAGTTTATGGGCCAATTCAAGTATTAAAAGGCTGTGCTGGCTTCAGAAAGTGTGTCGTAGTACGAAATTTCAAAAATGCTGACAGGACGTTATGTGCAATTTAAGGTTTTAAAAAAAATTTCAATTTTTTCTGTATACATTCTTATTTCATCACTACATACTGAATCCAGATTAATACGTTTACCAGAAATTAATTTGATCCTCTTCTACTTTGTCCAACATGCTATCGGTTTAAATCTGTATTTTCATAATGGTTCGAAATCCAGTTTAATCCTCGGAGAGAATTGACACGCATACTATATTCGCGCTGTAGTCTTCGCGTGTACGAGTTTAACCAGTTTCTACCTTGACTAGTAGAATATTCTCTGCGTAACTCTTTGACCAGTTTCGACTTCCTTGACTAGTAAAATCTTCACTGCATTTCTTCTAACCAGTTTTATCCTTCTTGTCTATTTTCTAACGTAAAAGTTTTTACATTTTCTGAATCATATATATTTTTTTCTCTGATTAGATCTATAGAGAAGCATGCTATCCTGATATCTCCACGAAGGTGGTTGGCTTTTTGCGCCAAAATAGTTGAAACTGCCATTTTTAAACTACAACCATTTTTACTCATCGAGAATCCAAGAATCTCTCAATTTTAATATGTACCTGCAACAATAGATTGAACTGTGACAAAACAAAAAGTCACTCGCTTGTCAAATCCTACTCTCATAGTATGCCTTAGAGAATCACTTCTTGAAGCTGGCGATCAAGTAACGGACACTCCTTGACTTCTAAAAATTCTTTATTCTACATTCTATTTACATCGTAACCTTTACATATTTTCAGAAACATCTGAAATACCCGACCTCTCTCGGCTCCCACACCACACACACACCTTCGCTGGCTAACTCTTTCTGATAGTGTTCTTGATCAGTAACGGTCAACAATTTCATGTTGACTCTGCTGCCCTCTACTGAGTGAATGGGACATTAATAACATCATTACTGCACTCTTAATTTTAGCCCATCCTTAGTTGCGATTCCATTTTAATGTAAGCATCCAATGATCTCATCTCGGTTGGTCCACAGAAATCGCTTTCAAACGGTTTGGTTCAAAGAATACTTTCAATTATATAAGTAAGGATATTATAAGATAAAAAGGGGTTAAAAATTACGATGTCCTCGGATCTTTCCCTTAAGGGATTGATCCCGGACCGTCGTCAATAGCACGTTGTGTTGCTCTAGTACGACGTTAACTAAAAATTAACAATTACCATAAGAAAAAAAAAAGTCTATCTATTGGGTTGATGCAAAAGATTGTCTCATGTTTAGCATTGCATTGCATTGTAAAACCGAAATGTGACCTACTTCACACGTGTCAAGTTTTGATGTTTGAAAGAATTTCAGCGAGTACTTTGGGAAAAAGATTGTGTTATTGGACTGTGTTTTTTAAAGTTAGTTAAACATTCAAAATGGCAGATAATAAGGAGCCTTTTCGACCTACTGGTTTTTTTTTCTGAAAAAGAAAGGATGCTTCACAGACACAAAAGATAGTGTTGTGTTGGGTGAGGGTGCCGTTGACGGTTCCATGTGCCATAAGTGGTTTAGATAGCTTCGTCACCTGGATCAATTCTTTAGCCTTGAAACTCCAGAGCTCCATGAGCGCAAGATTAGGAAGCTACCGGAAAGCTGTAGAAAGATCATCGAACAGAACGGCCCATACTACATTGATTTAATGTAATTTTTAGTAAATGAAAAAACCTTTCTTCAATATTTTTTTGTCACTAAAAATGGGATGAACTTTTGCATCGAGACCCAATAGACATTCGAGAAAAACCCTTTTACTTTTGTTTAAAGCATTCAAATATGAGTCGTGTGTCCCGATTGATATCGGAATTTATATATCAAAATATTAATACCCAGGTGCAGAATTATATTCAGTGTTTTGCAACACAACTCCAAGCAATTACAGTTGTTCTGCAGGCATTTTGTCCGAATTTTTAAAACTGCAGTAAAATCAAAACAAGACGTAACACATTATCGACTTTAACATATTACACACTTTCGACTTTAACGCATTTAACACATTACTTTTAACACATTACACAATTATCGACTAAATCTGTATTACATATTTATAATAAAACATCAAAATTAATTTACTTACTTAATTTAAAACCAAGGCATATTTTCAGAATTTGCAATTCTGGTCGATAACTTTTGAAGTAAAATATTTTATCATTTTGACATAGAAGATGTGTTATTTATAAAAGTGTTTATGGGTAATTTGAGGGTAAAAAAAAAAAGAAAAAAAAGTGTGTCAAAAAGCGTTTGAACTGCAGACTTATAATTTTAAAAAAATCGACCAAAAATTTTGATAAAATTAAGACAAAATTGTTCTGCAAAGATTTTATTCTGCGACGTACGTTGCAATTTTACGCACTTTCTGCTCCCGGGGATTTATAATTATAGTTTCAAAAATTTGCTACAAGAATAGTTAACAACGATAATTATAAATAGCTATCGAATATATGGGCTTCAAATGATTCAAAAATCTACAAAGATTCGGGGTTTCTTTATAGCTGATCATAACAAGCTGGTGTCATGCTTGCTACCGGAAGCTCGCCTTTGTGGCAATTGCAGAACGACCCCCTTGACGATCCTAGACTCAACGCTCAGAACCTTCTTTGTAAGTGAAATTACCAAACGATAAAAGGACCTTCGAACAATCTCGTTTGTCAAGTCAAAGTCCAGAATGGTAGGAGCTTAAAAAACGTCCCTTTGGTATTCTGTTGCATTATTCGAATCGAACGAAAGAAATCAAGCCCGATAAATATTCGAGCGATCCCCGCTTCGCGATGGATTCATCTTTGCGATCTTTTTTCGAATCGAGTCGCTAAAGAATTCATTGGTGGGGAGAATCGCTTTTGACGGAAGCGAATGCAATCTGCTTCCGGTTGCCAGAATGGACTGACGTTTTCCAGAATCTCGTTTCTGTCTCGCAGTGGGGTTTTGTAAAGTGTTTATTTCTTATGGGGGATTAGTTGCGACATATTTATGGGTAACTCGTTCAGTTATTTGAATAACAAAGGAGCGACTCCTCGACGCTGACTTGGGGAAAATAAATCACCGCAAACGCATTTCTTGGCTGGATTTCAAGTGGAAAGTCGTCGATTTGTTCTTTGTGACTTCAATCTCAACCGAACTCGACCCTCTCGGCAATCAGTTATTTCATCGGATGTTGTTGTTGTTTGTTGTTTCTTATGCCTACACTGGCAGACCAGAGGAGTGCCAGGCCCGTCGAAGACGGCAAGAGGCGAGGGGGGTGCGCCTTCCATGTTATTGAGCCCCATTGGGAGGAAGTCCGACTTTGCTCGACATACATGACACATCCGTTTTACAGGAAGGCCCCTTTCATACATCCATTCTTTCTCTCACACATATCGTAATTTAGATCCCAATCAGAGGCCGATAACCCCTGATCAGGTACCCCCATAGGTATTGATTTGGTATGGGAACATTGGGGACATTGTGACCACGACCTATTTAACGTGCCCCAGTCACCATTAGTGAACACGACGGTCTTTAGCCAGGTCGAAGCGCCGATCTCGCAATCATCAGAATTGTAGGCTCCGCCGAGGACAGAACCCACAACCCTTCTGATGCGAGCCCAACTCATCGGATGTTTAAGATTCTACTACTCTATAACAAAAAAAAAATCGACGCACCACTCCACGAAGGAGTTTTCCAGGAGTTGTGCCGAGCTCGATCAACTTGGGACGGCGCTGACTTTGGACGTACAGTCTTTATTGACGAGTCTCGTTTCCAACTGTGTCCCGACGACAACCGCAACGTCCAGGGCAGCGTGGGGATCCTGACCTTACTATCGCACGCCACACGTGCCCACAACAGTGCGTTATAGTCTGGAGTGTCATCTCCTTTGATAGCCGGACCCCTTTGGTAGTCATTTCTGGCACACTCACAGCACAGCGGTACGTAGATGACATTATACGACCGGTTGTGTTACCGTTACTTTTGCGACACCCCGGACTGGCTTTTCAATATGATGATGCCCCTCCCGATGCGTTCTATCTTTCTCTTAATCTTTTTAAGGTGCCTGCCTACCTTTAAAACGTCGTTTTGGGTCAAAAATTCGATTTTCGTTTTCTTATTGTATATTGAAGAGCATATTTTTAGCTTTCCAAATCAGTTTAAATTTTGTTTTTATCTAACCTAGAACCCAAGTTACAGGTATTTTAATATGAAGCGGTGGCAGTTTTTGAAACCGAAACTAATGTTGTGCTGACGAAAGTGGAGTAAAAAGTCAGTTCAAGCACTCTAAATTGTTAATATGTATTAAATTCTTTTAAAATAGGTGAGATTATTGTTCATTGAAATACTTAATATGCTTCAAATAAATCTGGCAACACTATTTTATACAGATAACTGACATGAAAAGAGTTTTTTTTAAATTTGATTACATTTACAATTCACGTGAGATTTCTGTTGTTTATCAAAGCTTTCAATTGCGATTATATAAATCCTTTGATTTGAATTTCTCATGCTAATATACCAAAAAGTATCGCTAGCAAGAGAAAGTCACGATTTAGAGGGAACCGCTTTACAAACAGAAAGAAGAAGAACGAATGTTCTTTAGAATCTGTGGAGACTGCTAGTTCAACCAAACTTCAGTCGTCCATTTCCAACATCGAAATCAGTGATGCTGGTTATGGAAACAGAGTTATTGACTTGGAACTATTGATGGGTGTTTTTAAGAGGTTTTCGTTAGCCTGAAAACTGTTAAATTAGGGGCATTTGATGCGGTTATTCAGTTCAACGATGGGTACAAAGGGTGTTTAAATGTTTTGAAAAGGCTCAGCAACCTAAGGCCTGGTTACTTCACCAAGAAAGGATGTGAAATTTAGACCAGTGTCAGATTCGAGATTCTAAAAATCACGGTACATCTACTGCTCAGAAGGGTAGAAAAATTTTAAAAGCCTTAAGAAAGAAAAAAATAACTGTTTTGAATGAAAAAGAATGTGAACATTACCAAAAAGGAGGATTTTGAAGTTAAATATAGTGTTATAAATGGTATGTTCATATGTTTTAATTCTTTTGCGTTTTTCTCGGAATCAGATTTTTGACATTTTCCTTCTTCGCAAAATATCATAACTCAAAATATTATAAGTGTATTTATATGAAACTTTGATAGAATACTCTATAGGATATAATTAAGGAGTTCCACTATTTTTTTGGCTCTAGGTGTAATATATTTTATTTTATGATTAGTAAAGTTTGAAACTTATAATAAAATTCGGCGAGTTTTTAATTCTCTTTACGTTTAGTACTGTAACTTTTTTTAATAAATAGATTTAGGCATATATATAGTGAATGTCCTAAAACATATTTTTATAAGAATAATAAAGTTTACAAAACAAAAATTCCTTTACTCAAATTTGAATTATGATGTTTTGCGTAAAAGCTATTATTTTGCAATTTTCATGCATAATTTATGCCAAAATAAGAAAACTAAAATTAATATTTAGCTATTTTATATATTCTACGTAGTTTTTTAAAGTATTTGATGGTATAAAGTACAAATCGAGTGAAAATTTAAAGTATTTAAAAAAAAACACTCCGAAGGTAGGCAGGCACCTTAAGCCGACCAACCGGTATAATGGTTAAGGTGTTAGCCTCTGGATCGGAAGGTTCCTGGTTCGAATCCGGGTCCGGGCAAGGATGTTTGTAAACGTATGGTGTAGAGGCGGCTGGTGCACCTTAAATCTGTCGTGGCCGAAAGTCCTCACGTTGGGTTGGCGTGGAAGTTTGGAGAGTGGGGTGCCAGCTCAGGTGTTGCTTCGTCATCTGACCGTGGTTCAAAATTACGAGGTGTTGTCCTCGAATCTTTCCCTTAAGGGACTGATTCCGGACCGTCGTCTATAGCCCGTTGTGTTGCTCTAGTACGACGTTAACTAAAATTACCATTACCATTACCTTCTTGGGGCGTCGATTTTTTTTTGTTATGAAATTTATTTTGAAAACAATTAAAGAACCCGCTACTCAATGGTGCAAGAAAAATGACCGGATCTCGATCTTGTCAACATCAAAGAATCGGCAACGTCTGGATGACAAGGTATATTCCGTCATTATCAAAAGTAGTGGGAACTAGTCGGTACCTCGTCGAAGTCGATTGGAGGGTAAATCGACTCTCGGGGTGGTCACTCTGCGTTACAGTCAGAACTACTGACCATGAGGGCGCTCAGGTAGACGCGCCCCAGCGAAGGGCCCCGTCCTTCCGGTGGTGACCCCGCGAGCCCTGTTCGGTCTCGGGTGTGCGGAAAGCGCCGCTTCGATTCCCTCGCATCTTCCGCTAATGAGTGCGAGGAAAAAAAACGGGCGGCAAGAAATGCGCCCAAAAGTGCGGAGGGCGCTCTCTAGGGCGACAGGCCAATTAGGGCGCGTGTGATGGAGAGGGGCGGCCCAAGTGGCGGATCGTGACTTTCGGGGCCGTGCTGTCATTTGGGCGAGGCCCTCCATCACGGTGCACATGACGTAACGGCTAAACTGGTTAGGGGTTAATGAGAGCGATCATTAATTACCCAGGCGAAATCGAATTCGCCGACTTGTCAAGTCAATTAGCGATTTATGACGCTCGCGGCCGAGCGGGCACGCACACCGGGGGCGTGCTCCAAAGCTCCCGGGGCGCCTTTTTACGGACTCAAATGACAGTGGACGGTCCGGGACGACTCCCCAATTGCCTACGCACTTTGAGATCCGAAATCCTCTTAACTCGTTGCGGTCTGCGGTAGCCCAGTTGGAAGAAAATTGGTAGTTTTTAGTTAACGTCGCACTAGAGCAACACAACGGGCTATTGACGACGGTCCGGTATCAATTCCCTGAGGTAAAGATCCAAGAACAACACGCCGACCAACCGGTATAGTGGATAAGGTGTTAGCCTCTAGATCGGAAGATTCCTGGTTCGAATCCGGGCCCGGGCATGGATGTTTGTAAACGTATGGTGTAGAGGCGGCTGGTGCACCTTAAATCTGTCGTGGCCGAAAGTCCTCACGTTGGGTTGGCGTGGAAGTTTGGAGAGTGGGGTGCCAGCTCAGGTGTTGCTTCGTCATCTGACTGTGGTTCAAAATTACGAGGTGTTGTTCTTGGTAATGGTAATGGTAATGGTAATTTTAGTTAACGTCGCACTAGAGCAACACAGCGGGCTATTGACGACGGTCCGGTATCAATTCCCTGAGGTAAAGATCCAAGAACAACACGCCGACCAACCGGTATAGTGGTTAAGGTGTTAGCCTCTAGATCGGAAGGTTCCTGGTTCGAATCCGGGCCGGGGCATGGATGTTTGTAAACGTATGGTGTAGAGGCGGCTGGTGCACCTTAAATCTGTCGTGGCCGAAAGTCCTCACGTTGGGTTGGCGTGGAAGTTTGGAGAGTGGGGTGCCAGCTCAGGTGTTGCTTCGTCATCTGACTGTGGTTCAAAATTACGAGGTGTTGTTCTTGGTAATGGTAATGGTAATTTTAGTTAACGTCGCACTAGAGCAACACAGCGGGCTATTGACGACGGTCCGGTATCAATTCCCTGAGGTAAAGATCCAAGAACAACACGCCGACCAACCGGTATAGTGGTTAAGGTGTTAGCCTCTAGATCGGAAGGTTCCTGGTTCGAATCCGGGCCGGGGCATGGATGTTTGTAAACGTATGGTGTAGAGGCGGCTGGTGCACCTTAAATCTGTCGTGGCCGAAAGTCCTCACGTTGGGTTGGCGTGGAAGTTTGGAGAGTGGGGGTGCCAGCTCAGGTGTTGCTTCGTCATCTGACTGTGGTTCAAAATTACGAGGTGTTGTTCTTGGTAATGGTAATGGTAATGGTAATTTTAGTTAACGTCGCACTAGAGCAACACAGCGGGCTATTGACGACGGTCCGGTATCAATTCCCTGAGGTAAAGATCCAAGAACAACACGCCGACCAACCGGTATAGTGGTTAAGGTGTTAGCCTCTAGATCGGAAGGTTCCTGGTTCGAATCCGGGCCGGGGCATGGATGTTTGTAAACGTATGGTGTAGAGGCGGCTGGTGCACCTTAAATCTGTCGTGGCAGAAAGTCCTCACGTTGGGTTGGCGTGGAAGTTTGGAGAGTGGGGTGCCAGCTCAGGTGTTGCTTCGTCATCTGACCGTGGTTCAAAATTACGAGGTGTTGTCTTCGGATCTTTCCCTTAAGGGACTGATCCCGGACCGTCGTCAATAGCCCGTTGTGTTGCTCTAGTACGATGTTAAATAAAAACTGCTCCCGATGAAACGACTGACAAGAGTTTGGAATTCGCAAAAATCCGGTTGGTTATCTGGTTTTTTTTGGTTATATGTAGCTATATATATTCAACTAGTTATCATTGTTCCCGCCTTAGCTATTCGGTCTATCGCCACGTAATTTCGAACCACGGTCTGATTACGAGGCAACATCTGAGCTGGCACCCCACTCTCCATACGACAGATTTAAGGTGCACCAACCGCTTCTGCACCATAAGCTTACAAACATCCATACACTGACCGGATTCGAACCAGGAACCTACGGATCTAGAGACTTAACACCTTAACCATCAGAGGTGTTAAGTCTCTAGATCCGTAGGTTCCTGGTTCGAATCCGGTCAGTGCATGGATGTTTGTAAGCGTAGGGTGTAGATGCGGCTGGTGCACCTTAAATCTGTCGTGGCCGAGAGTCCTCACGTTGGGTTGGTGTAGAAGTTTGGAGAGTGGGGTTCCAGATCAGATGTTGCCTCGTCATCTGACCGTGGTTCAAAATTACGAGGTGTTGTCCTCAGATCTTTCCCTTAGGGGATTGATTCCGGACCGTCGTCAATAGCCCGTTGTGTTGCTCTAGTACGATGTTAAATAAAAATTACCAATTACCTTAACCATCTGACCAATTAGTCTATCCGGGTTGGAAGAATAGCGAATTTCCAACGGTAGGGTTGCGAGTTCGAATCCAAACAAAGACCGTCGTGTTTAAAGGGGGATGTTAAATTTGTCTTGGGCTCAAATATCGTCACATTGGTATGGGAGTTTGAAGAGTACGGTGCCAACTCAGGTGTTGGCCTCGTCATCTTACCGTGGTTGAAATCGCGAGAGTTGTCCTCGATCTTTCCCTTCGGGATTGGTCCCCGACCGTCGCCTAAAACCCTTTGTGTTGTGAAGTAAATTCAATTCAACTACCTATCTGTCTTAATTATACGATACCGACTGTGAAATGAAACTTTGGGTAATGGTAATGGTAATTTTAGTTAACGTCGTACTAGAGCAACACAACGGGCTATTGACGACGGTTCGGAATCAGTCCCTTAAGGGAAAGATCCGAGGACAACACCTCGTAATTTTGAACCACGGTCAGATGACGAAGCAACACCTGAGCTGGCACCCCACTCTCCAAACTTCCACGCCAACCCAACGTGAGGACTTTCGGCCACGACAGATTTAAGGTGCACCAGCCGCCTCTACACCATACGTTTACAAACATCCATGCCCGGACCCGGATTCGAACCAGGAACCTTCCGATCTAGAGGCTAACACCTTAACCACAATACCGGTTATGAAACTTTGGGATCTCCCACATTTGGTGTTGTTTTCACATACCTGCCTACATTCACACAATCAATCTTAGTTTATGAAAAAGGATAAATGTATTTTCGAATCCTTTTTCCAATAAATATATGTAATCGCGTTCATGGAAGGCCAAATACAATAAACTACAATAATGGACCGGACAGCAAGATGTGATGGTATAAGTGTAATACATGCTTTAATAGGGGGATAGTTTCCCCCTCCGTGCTGCAATTACATTACCAACCCTTCTGAGCATACTTTCAACAAGGTTTTGATACACAGTGATGGGTATTTGTGTCCATTCCTGCTGCAAGAATGTTCGCCAGCTCAGCTGTACATTTCAGACGTGGTTCCCTGGTCCGTAAGCGTCGCTTTAACTCGTACCACAAATATTCTACGGGGTTTAGGTCTTGACTCTGAGCAGTCCTGGGAAGACGTTGTACATCCATATCTCGATACTACTGCTTGACAGAGGCTACAACATGACATGGAGCGCTGTCGTCATGGAAGTAACATTCGTCCATTCTATAAAATTGCCTGAGCGAAAATGGACCAGGAACGACATGCAAATGTCCCAGGCCATATCACGGGAACCTCCCCCCCCATCTCGATATGCTGTCGGATTTTATGCAAATCCACTGGCGTCCGGACCGTTATTGTAGGGTAGTGTATGTATTATTGTATGGTGAGTTTCAGATTCCAGTGTTTCAACTCACGAAGAACTCACTATTGCAAAAGCTACGAGAATTACTACCCTTCTGTGGGTGAATTATTCAATGTTTTAAAACAAATATTAAATCCTTCACAACATTTCCTCTTCATGGAAATACTCTTGTTTCCCTTCACGGTATACTAACGAAAACAACCGACACTTGTTATCATCGACTCGTCGCATTCAATAGTACTCATTAATAACTTTGAAACATCACACTCAACATCGAGATCTTTTTTCCTCGTCCTAACCAAAACAAGCCCCAGCGCGTGGACTCTAGAGCGAATCTAATTAGCCGAGGTGTCTGCGGCTAATTACGAAGACGGAATAAAACTTCCCACGGCTCCTTGGGTGCAAAAATTCTCACCATGCTTGGATAATCCGAGGCGAAAAAACCTCATCGCGAGGAACAGAGGACCCGCGAGGACAGAGGACCCGCTAGAGCACAAGTGCTCGTTAACGAAGTTACGAAACCTCGCCCGGGACCAATTAGTGATCCACGTGTGTCTGGTAATTAGCTAATTTAGAGCGGGGTTTTTAATTATTTTTGTTCGCCTCGTCCAAGCCTGGAGTGAGCCATCTCACTCAAATGCGTGACGTTCTGCTCGATGGATATTTTTGAAATTGGGATTTTTGTCCCTTCGGTGTTTATAGAATTTGCCATCACACTAGAGGCCACCCTAGAATGCGATTTCTACAGCACCTGTTGAGTAAAGAATCAGATGGAGCAGACCGGGAACAGGGATCTTTCCTCCTCTTGAGAAAACTCGAATATGACATACGTTTTACACGTCGGTATATTTTATTCATAGACTAGTCCTGAGTGGCACGGGAGTTTTGTCCATTTTACTATCCTACTTATTTCAATTGATTGTCCATTTTTTAATCGCATCATTATTTGAATCGTCAGATATTAAAAGTATCAACAGCTTTTAATCGTACTTCTTTTTTAATACAAAGGCTGTTCCACCATTTTTTGATCGATTTTGATGGGCTGAAAAAATTTGTATGTTACTAAATAATTTTATTTTTACAGAAGCTAAATAGTTAAAGCATAACTTTATCGTCTGCTAACTTAGAGTTTTGTTTACTTTCAAAATGGCGCTTTTAAATATGCAATGAATGGAAGGCTATGTTTCCTATCTTTCCTAAGAGAATTAAGCTTGTTCAATTATTAAATAACGCTGTAAAAGTCATCGTTTTTCGGTATCTAAAGGTACGGTATAATTAATAAAAAAGGGGAAAAAACGTAAAATTGTAAAAAAATACTTCCAAATACGTATTTAAAAAGTAAAATTATTAAAATGTTCTGCTTCAACTGTAAGTAAAATAATTAACAGCTTTAAATCTTAAAAAGGTAAAAAAACACAGTGTTCAACTTCTATGTCAACGACATATTGCAGAACTCCAAACTCGCTGAAGAATTCTGTAAGCGAAGCATTTAGTTTTAGGAATATGGCAAAATGTTGTGACAGTAAACAAGGCGTGGGTGTATTTAAATGATTGCAATAAAAACAATTTATTATCATAAAAGAGGAGAAAAAAATCTAAAAAATTCGTTGTGCATTGCACAACGGTGACAGATTCCGTTTTGCTCAATTCAAGAACACAAAACACCTTCTTCACTGCAGACGCAAGCTATTTCCACAGACTAGTCACGTGACACGCTCGCTATCACCTACGTCACTTCGCACGGGAGGACACAAACTTTATGAGTATACCTAGCTAACAGTTTGCATTGGTGGACCGTGTCTTAAATGTTCCTGTTTTACAGCATCTGGAAGCTGTATACTTACTTATGAATCACCCTGTTTAATAGGACATGAATTCCGAATAATCATTTTATTTGTACGTACCTCAATTGCAGTTAATGCGTTCTGGTTTCCATTACATCCGTTATGTGTAAATATCCCGATTCGGGGTGATTCTTCGCGAGGTCAATGAAACAAACGTTCCAAATTCTAATGCATTCAATTCATAAGAACATTCAAACAACATTTTAATTACGGTCTTATTTCAAAGAACAGCTTCTCACCACTCTCCAAGTTTCCCCGCCACACCAACGTGAGGAAAATGAGGCCTTGGCAGATATAACGAACACCAACCCCCGAGTACACGACTGTCTTTGGCTGGACCTAATTTCTAACTCACAACCCTTCAATTGCTAATCCGTTGTTCTTCCAACTGGGATGCCACGGCCAGCATTTTAACGATCAAATAAGACTGCAAAGTTTGGAGTGTGGAGTAACCAGGTGCAGAATTGTATTCGGTGTTCTACAACACAACTCCAAGCAATTTCAATTGTTCTACAAGCATTTTAACCAAATTTTTAAAACTGCAGTACAATCAAAAACAGACGCAAAACAACCTATTGTGGTCCTCCAGTGTAAAGTTAATTTTAAAATACCAAGTATCAACCACGGCCCGGTATTTTAAAGAATTCAATGCAGTAGCGTTGGCAGGATGTTATTGCGATGAAGCAAAACGTTAAAAATTGAATTTTAAGAGTAAGGTAAGTTTATTTTAATTAACGTCGTACTAGAACAACATAACGGGCTATTGACAGCGATTATGAATCCCCTAAGGGAAATATTCGAGGTAATGGTAATGGTAATTTTAGTTAACGTCGTACTAAAGCAACACAACGGGCTATTGACGACGGTCCGGGATCAGTCCCTTAAGGGAAAGATCCGAGGACAACACCTCGTAATTTTGAACCACGGTCAGATGACGAAGCAACACCTGAGCTGGCACCCCACTCTCCAAACTTCCACGCCAACCCAACAGGAAATATTCGAGGTCAACACCACGTAATTTTGAAACACGGTCAGATGACAAAGCAACACCTGACCCGGCACCCCTCTGCCCAAGCTTCCACACCATCCCAACGTGAGGACTTTCGGCCACGACAGATTTAAGGTGCGCCAGCAGCCTCTACACCATACGCTTAAAAATATACATTCACTTACCCGGATTCGAACCAGGTACTTTTCGATCTAGATGTTAACCACCTTAACCAACAGACCGTGAACTTTAAAGCAGAGTTAACCTTCTCGGTGGTTCACACTTGATTCCAGGTTTCCCTGCATGAATTCTAACCAGTTTTGCCCTATAGAACCTTTCTCTGGATTCCTTTAACTAATAGATGGGGTTATTGAGTTGGGATGAAAGTAATTCTACACGTCTCAGAAATCTCGAGAAGCTTAACACCTCTTCCAATTTTAAAAGGCTTTGAGTTAAGTTTGCCTATTAGACTGTTAAGATGATTAATGTTAGCGTGAAAGGATTAAGTGTTCCTTCTCGGTTGACCCAGGAGGGGTTCATACCCAAAGTAAATTTAGAAAAGGTAGGTATGTAAGCATTGAATTAACGTCGCATTCTAGCAACACAATGGGCTATTGGTGGGATCAATCCTCTAGGGAAGGAATTCGAGGACAACCTCATGTAATTGTAAGTCATGGTCAGATGTCGAAGCCACACCCAAGTTGGCAACCCACTCTCCAAACTTCCACACCACGCCAACGTGAGGACATTTGAGGCCACTGCTGATTTCACGTGTGCCATGCCCCTTTGTATAGTACAGTCTTTGTACACTCTAGTCTTTGGTTGGATTCGAACTCGCAACCCTCCGGTTGCTTATGCGATGCTCTTCCAACCAGGCTACTGCGGCCCCTTTATTTCTGTAAATTCAATTTACTTTAGTGTTGGGGGTATGCTCGTATATACAACGATTGTATACTACACTAATGGACCGTACTGCAAGATGTGATGGTATAAGGGAAATAATACATTCTTTAATAGGAGGATGGTTCCCCACATGCTACAATTACACTAGCAACCCTTCTGGGCATGCTTTCAACAAGGTTTTGTTACAGAGCTATAGGTATTTATGTTCATTCCTGCTGCAATAATGTCGGCAGCTCTGCTGTAGATTTCGGACGTGGTTTCTTGGTCCGTAATCGTCGCTCTAACTCGTCCCACACATGTTCTACGGGATTTAGGTCGGGACTCTGGGCAGGCCTGCTAAGTCGTTTTACATCCATATATCGATACTACTGCTTGACAGAGGCTGCAACATGTCATGGAGCGTTGTCGTCCTGGAAGTAACATTTGTCCATTCCATTAAACTGCCAGAGCATAGGAAGGACCTGATTGTCCAAAATGATCACGTAGGCGTCGGAGTTCAATTGACCAGGAAAAATATGCAAATGTCCCAAGCCATATCACGAAAAACACCTCCCGACATGAAGTCGGATTTTATGCAAATCCGCTGGCGTCCGATCCATTATTGGAGGATAGTGTATACGACATTGATGTACATGGTTGAGTAATGGCATTGATATGGCTCAATGGGTATGTCAAGTGCGATAGCAACCATCGAGTTGTAGGTGCTGCAGGTTCAATTCTTATCAGGTGCATTCCTCCATGGGTGTATTGGGCTACGTAAACCCGGTTGGACGAATAACGGATTAGCAACCGGATTGTTGAGAGTTCAAATCGAATCAAAGATCCTCGTGTATAAAACGGCGGAACAGCTACACTCTACGTTTATGAGTGATGGCAACGGCTTTGGCAATTTTTTTGGCGCACTTCTAAAGTCGCCAAGGAAAGAATTATTTTCTAACTATTTTAATATCACAATTTTTTTTCTTTTTACAACACACTTTTTAAGCATAGTTCAGAACGTTAAAAATTTTTTTTTTAAACTTTCACAAAAAGTAGTAAGCTTAAGCACATATCAAAACACATTTGTGAACCAGCAGAGAAACTAAGCTACGAATGGTAAGAATACCCTGAAACTTATAAATTACACTAAATACAATGAGCATGTTGAAAAAGGAAAAAGATTTACAAAATAAAAAAAGCAAGAAATAATACCTGATAAAGTCAGAATTCTCTCGTAAAAAAATAATGAAAACGAAAATGGTCATTAAAACAAAACTCTTAATCCTGTCGTGAAAACTATCATAACAAAATAAAAATTCCACAACTGTCAAAATAAAAATAAAAGGACCAATGGTATCACAGAAAACAATTTAAAAGGACCAATGAAATCAAAGGATATTTTAAAAACATAATAACCAATGGGAGGAAAGAAAAAATTTCAAACAAATCAATGAAATCAAACGACTTTAACGGATTTTGGAAGAACTTTCTAGAATATTCAAATGTGAAAATTAAAAGTTTCCGTTTGCCGAGGTTGCCATGAAAACCACAACAGAAAGATGGGTTGCCTTAATTTATCGTAACTCGCTACTAGAAGTGCGCCAAAAAAATTGCCAAGCCGTTGCCATCACTCATAAACGTAGAGTGTAGCTGTACCAAAACGGCCTGGCGTACGTTAAACCTATCGTGGCTTAAAATGTCCCCAAGCTAGCGTTTTGTGGAAGTTGTTAGAGTAGGGTGCCAGCTCAGGTGCTATTTCGTCATCTGACCGTGGTTTAAAATTACTTGGTGACGCCTTCAGATCTTTCACTTAGGGTCTGATCCCTGATAGTAGGCAATAGACCGTTGCGTTGCGGCAGTGTGACGTTAATTCAAATTATCTTCCTATGATTGGTGTATTTCTCTCTTCTGTGTCAACCGACCAATCGGTATAGTGGTTAAGGTATTAGCCTCTAGATCGGAAGGTTCCTGGTTCGAATTCGGGTCCGGGCATGGATGTTTGTAAGCGTATGGTGTAGAGACGGTTTTTCCACCTTAAATCTGTCGTGGCCGAAAGTCCTCACGTTGGGTTGGCGTGGAAGATTGGAGAGTGGGGTGCCAGCTTAGGTGTTGCTTCGTCATCTGACCGTGGTTCAAAATTACGAGGTGTTGTCCTCGGATCTTTCCCTTAAGGGACTGATCCCGGACCGTCATCAATAGTCCGTTGTGTTGCTCTAGTACAACGTTAACTTAAATTACCATTACCTAGTACTATGTTAACTAATAATTACCAATTACCTTTTCTGTGTCAGTAAAACTGTAATTGTGTGTGCTTATGTCTATTACTTGATATTGCATGACTTGCATCTGGCGCAGCATGGTCAAATATGGCCGTTTCGCCATAAAACTACAAAACGCTCAACCATCGTATTTATAGTGCACGGTGTCAAAGGGATTTCACCCCTGTGTAGGTATGTTTGCATTATTTATTCAGTGAAAAACGTGTCATTACAACATTAATTTATAGAATAGTAATTCACTTATTTGCTATCAAAGGCCGCGGTGTTCCTGTTGAAGAGTAACAGATTAGTAGCCGGAGGATTCCGATTTCAAATCCAAAAAATACCACTGTGTACAAAGGGGGTTAGATCACGTTAAATCTATTGTGACCTCAAATGTCCTCACGTTGGCGTGGTGTGGAAGTTTGAAAAGTGGGGTACCAACTCAGGTGCAGCCTCTCGTCATCTGACCGTGGTTAAAAATTACGTAGTATTGCCTCGGGGATTTTCCTTTGGGGATTGATCCCGGACCGTGGTCAATTGCTCGTTGTGTCGCTCCAGTACGACGTTAGTTAAAATACCTACAGGAGTTGGACAAAATAATATGAACACTTGTGAAAAAATAGCACTCGAAAGAAACCTCTCGTATACTCCTGCCCTCTAGCGGTACCACCTAGCGGATGAGAAAGTACATACATCAGTCTGCTACTAGCAGTGATAGAAGTCGGATGCGAAATATATTTCTGTGGTAAAATTACGTTATGCTGAACTCTCTGATTTGGAAAGAGGTATGATTGTTGGGGGCCGCCTTGCTGGAGCCTCGGTAACGAAAACGGTCACCCTTCTAGGAGTTGGGAGAAGTACAGTGTCGACTGTAATATCAGCATATTTGAAACAAGGAAAAACATAATCTAAAAAGCACAACAGTGGTCGAAAATCGAAGCTGAATGACAGACAGAAGGGTTTTGAAGCGGATTGTGGCAAAAAAAAAATACAACAGCATCCCAGATAACATCTGAGATCAACATACATCTACAGGAAGCAGTTTCATCAAAAACTATCCGGTGTGAACTGAATATGGGAAATATTCATGGTAGAGCGGCTATTTCAAAACCATTGATTATACCATGCAATGCCTTGAAGCGACGAATATGGTGTCGCGTGCATAAAAATTGGACACAACAACAATGGGAGAGTGTAATATGGTCAGACGGAATCGTCATTCACATTATTCCCAACAAATGGACGTGTTTACGTTTGTAGATCGCCACCAGAAGCCTATCAAGTTGACTATCTTCGGCCTACGATTAAGCATGGCAGTGGTTCAGTGATGATCTGGGGTGCGGTATCACATCGTGGTCTTGGCCCACTTGTTGTTCTGAATGGCCGTGTTACAGGAGAGGATTATGTCAGTCTTCCGGCCGACCATCTTCACCCAATGGTGCAAACTGTGTTTCCTGATAAACGACCAGTCTTCCGGCCGACCATCTTCACCCAATGGTGCAAACTGTGTTTCCTGATAAACGACCAGTCTTCCAAGATGATAATGCCCCCATTCACACCTGTGGAATTGCCCGAGACTGGTTTTATGAACACAACGATGAAATAGAGTACCTCATCTGGCCCCCTGTCCCCTGATCTCAATGTAATTGAACTTTTGTGGGGTATTTTGGTGGGTTATTTTTACCTGTCGTGGCCGAAAATCCTCACGTTTGGTTGGTGTGGAAGTTTGAAGAGTGGGGTGCGAGCTCAGATGTTGCCTCGTCATCTGACCGTGGTTCAAAATTACGTGGTGTTGTCTTCGGATCTTTCCCTTAAGGGATTGATCCCGGATCGTCGTCAATAGCTCGTTCTGTTGCTCTAGTGCGAGGTTAATTTAAAAAAAAAACAGATATACATTCGGTTCCCCGTAGACACATTTCTGAGGGGAAGATTGTGAATTACGTGACTTTTAAGCAATCTTCCTTCAATCTTTAATCTTCAAATTCGCAACAGGACGGTTGCGAGTTCGAAACTCGATCCAATCAAAGATTGTCGCGTACGTTCGGACCCTATAAATGTGTCGTGGCCTCAAATGTCCTCTTGTTAGCGTGGTGTGTTTGTTAGGCTGTTAGCTCAAGAGAGAGAGAGAGAGAGAGAGAGAGAGAGAAAAATAGAGATAGAGTTAACCTCGTCATGTGACTGTGGATCAAAATAACGAGATGTTGTCCTCGAATCATTCCCATGGACCGTACCTACCCAAACTAAGTTGTCCTACTTTAGCTTTATTCTAAACCTGAAACAGAATGAAATATACTTGATGTCTTGAACATGTGAGCAATAACATTATGTTGAGTTACCCTTTTTTTTTTATTTGTGTAGATATTTAAAAATAAATCGGAAACCTTCGGGTTCAGTGGCTCTAGAACCCTTAATTGCGCCACACAGATGGAAACACTGTTATAAATGACACAAACAGTAAACAAGATTTCAGATAAAATCATTTTATTTTCGAAAAGCAGATTTCCACACACATTTTTTTTTTTACCACTTTTTATAATAAATCTGTTAAAATCAAACTCTAATTTTACAAAATAAAATCAACATTTCTCTTTTTAAACACAGAAGGATCACTGCATCGGGAAATTTTACTTTTCGAAGAAGCTCATTTCATCAGTACTGTGAACAAAATCAGTATGGTATTTCCATTACTAAATAGCAATGTTTAATTTTTAATTAAAAATACAAATTCAGCTATTAAGACGTTAATTTGCAATGTTTAATTTTTAATTAAAAATACAAATTCAGCTATTAACTGTAATTTTTGTGTTTGTATAGATATTTAGTAGTGTGTAATTACCTCAACAGTCTTAAGCTAGGTCTCAATATTTTTGAAAGTTCTTTCCTTGACATAAAAATGGAGGAATTAGTAAATAACCATTACCTTTTCTTTAATTATTATTGTTATTCTTTTGAAAACAAATTAAACTATCGTTTGGTGGAACACCAGAATTTAAATGTAAGAAACTCTTGAGTATTTCCTAATCCAGTCTTGTGTTCTGATTGGTTGATTAACATGTCTACGTCATTCCCATCGACCTGTCACAGTAAAAGCTGACGACATGAAACGAGCTTCTGGTTTAAAGCCAACCAAAGCTATAAATTAGCCTGTTCACAGAAAGTTTCAAACTTAAAAGAATAATTTTGGTAATTGAAGTCCAGAAAATCTGCTATATTTGTTTGAAGTATATCCAACAAACTCAAACCTTACATAAAAGTACCTGAGCTAGATTTATAAACAGACATTCTACAATTGTAACTGTATAGAAAACTTGTATTTTATGTGATTCTGTACCTTTTCCGAGTTGAAGGAAATTAGTATCCTTTCGTCGACCTGCTGATTTATGCAGACTACTGTTTTACACCACCAACAGCTAGAAGGTAGCGACAAAGTTCAGAATCTTCTAGAAGATTCAATCTGAGTCATTTTGTTTTTAATTGATAGGAACATTTATAATGGCTCATCTGAACAGAGTTCAATATTCAAGTCTTTCAGATCATCTTCATCTACAACTATAATTCTGATGCCTAAAGACGAGCATAACTTTCACCGAATTCTACAAAAAGAAAGACTGTGAAGGAACTTGGTATTAATGTTACCTGCGTTACCAACAAAAGTATGAAAATAAACTCGTCGCTCTTGAAATGAATGGATGAATTTAGTTATCATTCACTTCTTGATATAGTTAGTTGGCTCGTAGCTGCCTTTGGCCATGGAAACCGAAAAGTGTGACTAACGACTCAAGATAAGTAAGAAACTTTGTTACCGATATCTTCTCAGATATCAAATAACGTGTTCAGATTTCATTCACATTATTTGGTGATGATAGTTACATCTGGTTTACGGACTTCGTTTATATTGGGTTTGTGCTAAGGTTCATCCCGCTTTCTGACAAAAATTGAAGAAAGATTGTATATACTAAAAATTACATGTAATCGATGTGTATGTGCCATTCTGTTCGATGACCTTTCTCCATCCCTTCAGTAGGTACATCGTTCTGAGGGTCTACTCATCGCTCTAAGGTTTCTGGCTAAGGAACTGATCCAGGTGACGAAACTTTCTGAAATACTAACCTGCATCCTAACCCTACACAAAACATATACTCTTCTGCGTCTGCGAAGCATTCTTGACTTTTCGGAAATAGATAAACGTAATATGTTAAAAATGCTCCTTATTTTTTTGCCAATTTCAATGCTTAACAAAATTTAAAAAACCTACCCAAATAACACAATTCATTCCCCAAGTACACTGAAATTCCTTCTTTCAAAAAACATCAAAACTTTACACGTGTAAAGTTTATAACACTTCGATTTTGCGATGCAATGCCATCTAGCACCAAAAACGGGACGAACTTTTGCATCAACCCAATATAATGTAATGCGAAAATCCCGTCCTATCGAATACGTCATATCTGTCCAATACTTCTTCCAGTGACTTGTTTAAGAACGAGTAACACGACACGTCAGATCTCCGATGCTTTAATTCTTTCTTTTATCGATATTTCCAGCTTCCGAATCCGGTTACTTATACAGCAGCCAACCCTCGGAGTCTTGTTATTTCACCGTGCTGCTTGTCTGAAGACCGGTAACAAAACATAAGACAAAATCTATGGCTTCTGTAGTAACCAGTAACACACCACACTCCAAAGAAACGCGATGTGTAAAAAAACTTTTGCTTCAATACTTCTGCTTATTATTTCCTCCAGTGTGTTCAGGGAACGAAGTATATGAACAGGTGGTCTCAATACTTCCCCCGCGTTACTTGCTCTAAGACCGGAGAGGGGAGCAATTAGGATAGCAGCCACAGTAAGAGTGCAAGAAGACTAATTCCTCATGGTCTCTTCTAAAGCTGAAACGGGATGTGGACTTCTACCTAGGAACTCGTTCGCACTCGGGGCGGAGTCACGTGGGAGTGGCTGGCGTCGAGGGGCGGAGCAACGGGGCGGGAGGAGGGTAGTGCCTGTGGGGGTCTCCAGGATCCCCCGGGTCGCCCGGGGTGCCCGAGGGACTGGGCACGAGAGTACTAGTCCTGCTAGACGCCGGACAAGGTGAAAGGTGCCGGCCGAAACTGCAAGCACACAGAGGAACTGAAATGAAATGAAAAATAGTTTTATAGTATATGCAAACCAGAAAGAAAAACTTGGTTTTGTGAATTTTACGTCTTACCACTCTCTTACGTTTGAAAAAAATGCACAAGTTTATTCTTATGTGTATTCTTGTTAATCTTCTTACACAGTACTCCAGAAATTTTATTTGAAACAATAATTTGCTATCCATCCCATATCACTTTGTGATCTGCTTTCCCTTATAATTCCGGGGTTCGACGTGAGTTTGTCCACTGCACTGGCAACCTGCGAATTATAGGCGTTGCAGGTTCGATTGCTCCCTGGGTGTTTCTCTTTTCTGTATCAGTAAAACTTTCCTAATGTGTGTGTATTCACTCGATATTGTTCGGAGCTGCTTGGCCAAATATGTGCGCTATAAAACCCAACCGAACCTCGTACTTAAGGAATTAAGATAGACCCAGCAGGTCCAAATTCCTGACCTGACATGCTGCGCATAAAGTAAATGAGACCGGATGTGGCTGCATTCCGAACGTGATTTACGCAAAACCAGTAACGACTTCTCTGTACATGTTTCTCTTACAGTGGTTTTCGACGGGAAAAACAACTTGACACGGTGGTATTTTCTTTGTTAAGAGGATACGATCGATATGAAATGCAACTCTGCAATGCGATCACTGGTGAACTGATCACTGGCAACTGATCACTGGCGAACTGTAATATGGAACAGCTACTGCCAGGAAACTCATTCGATAGCTTTTAAACAAGGGTCTTGAGCACATTGCGTTGACTTATACAACGAATTTGTTGTGTTTCGAAGTGGAACATTTCCCTTTACCGAGCACTGCTCAAAACATATTAACAGGTCTCTGTTGTATTTCTCGATAGTGTAACTGTACGAAGAGAGATGAGGTCCAATCCTTAAAGGGCCGACCAACCGGTATAGTGGTTAAGGTGTTAGCCTCTAGATCGGAAGGTTCCTGGTTCGAATCCGAATTCGGGCATGGATGTTTGTAAACGTTTGGTGTAGAGGCGGCTGGTGCACCTTAAATCTGTCGTGGCCGAAAGTTCTCACGTTGGGTTGGCGTGGAAGTTTGGAGAGTGGGGTGCCAGCTCAGGTGTTGCTTCGTCATCTGACCGTGGTTCAAAATTACGAAGTGTTGTCCTCGGATCTTTCCCTTAAGGGACTGATCCCGGACCGTCGTCAATAGCCCGTTGTGTTGCTCTAGTACGACGTTAACTAAAATTACCAATTACCAATCCCTAAAGGTGCGGCGGTAGACCGGTTGATGAAGTAACGGATTAGCAACCGGATTGTTGCGAGTTCGAATCCAACCAACGATCGTCACGCACAAAAGCGGATGTTGCACGTTAAATCTATCATGGCCTCAAATGTCCTCACGTTGGCGTGGTGTGGAAGTGTGTAGCTTGGGGTACCAGCTCAAGTGTTACCTCGTCATTCGACCGTGGTTCAAAATTATATGTTTTTGTCCCGATTTTTCTCTTTGGGATGGATCCCGGACCGTTACCAATAGCCCATTGCAAATACCTAAAAAATACCAATTCCTAAAGCTCGTGTGCTCGAGCACACCTTCTTTGTGCGTGTATTGCACCACAACCCCTATGTACCGAGTGATGTAACCCCTCCCCATTCTGCTTTACCATGGCCTACCCTTCTACTGTTTGCTTTTTTTTCCTTCCCCGTTGATGTTTTTGGCTAACTATGGCCCTGCGCTATAACCCTCAAAACCAACCACAAAGTTCGTACTACTAGAACACGGCTGATTACTATTTTAGACATCTCTTCAATGTTTGATAAATTCGGACGCCATCTGGAAAAGCTCGTGCTCACCTAATAGTGCGAACAGACTCGTCCAAGACCACGTTATATTCTCCAGTGGACCAGAGCCATATATATTCATTCAAGACATCGACGTCAACATGTGTCGCAAACAGTGTTCGGAGCGAGCAATCGCAAGTGTTGGATAGTAAATCACTCGGATCGAGAAGACGAACACACAAGCGAACCTCATACAGCTTTCCCAGGAGTTCGAGCCTTGATCGGAAGTGTTGCATATAGTGTGGCGGGGCAGCCATTCCAAGGGATGTTGGTTTCGGACGTTCCTCCAGAGACGAACACGAAAGGTTCGATAGTGAATTCGTTGTCTCGAAGCAATCCTTCACTGCTTCTCTACAGTCCTTTCTTTTCATAATTACTGGACATTGTCTGTATTGTATTGGGCGCCGTGCTTGAACATAAAACTTAAATCAACTTATTTTGCTCTGCATGTTGCAAGGGCGCACCACCTAAGGCCCGGTGCACACATCCGGTTTTCCATCGTGCGGCGCTGCTGCGGCAACGCAAGTGCGGGCTGAGATACATTAGATCCGATAGTGTAGTGCACACATACCTCCGGTGCCGCTGCGGCGACGCACGTCCAACTTGCGTGCAATTTGTACTGCAGTTCCCCCACGGCGCCGCAGCTCTCCGCACACGATTCTCCGGTCTCAAGTACCTTGTTTTCATAAATAAATGGAATATAAATAATAATTAATGATGCGATGCATCCAGTAACGCCTATTTTGTTTCAAAATATATTTTTGTACACCAACTAAGCGAAATAAACACGTTTTCTTCGATAGATATCCGAAATGAGTACTTCCGCCATTTCACGGTTATGTGTTCATAGTTGGGCTTCGGTGCCGCACGTTGAAAAACCGGATGTATGCACCGGGCCTAAAACCGCTTTGCAACGGACTTCGAAGGTATCGTCTTTTTTTGACATGCAGAGCGATGTTCGTTGGTTTCGGGTCTTATGGCTGCAGTTGCCATAAAACCCCAAACCATGCATGTTACAAGGACGCATCACCGAAAACTGCATTGCAACGTTCTTCGGTTGTATCGTCGTCTTGTGACATGCAGCATGACGACAGCGACATGACAACGCATGCCGCTTGTGCCGCGGCGTTGCGAGGTATGGAGGTAAAGAGAATGAAGACGCACCTTTGAGGGGGAAGAATCCGGATGCCGTGTTGTGCAAGGGGTGCGACGAGGGAAAGCAGAGCGGGGGGAAGGGGAACCGGGGGAGGTGGTCCGACGTGGAGGAGAGCAGCGCCTCGATGCAGTGTTGCCGGCCGCTTGTTTGGCTGAAACAGAGAAACACACGTCAACACAAATACAACTCCAGACACCGGCGTAATTCAAGGGAACCTCGAATTAATAATTTCAGGAAAAATAAAGATCGCATATATTATTGCATTTAATAAAGAAATTGTTTTTTTTTTTTTTTTTTTTTTTTGGCTGACTCAAACGTTTTATCCGTTTTTGGCGCGCGATGGCATTGCATCGCAAAACCGATGTAACCGTAACCAGTTACGCGTGTAAAGTTTTGATGTTTAAGAAACGGAATTTTAGTGAGTACTTGGAAAAAAAATTGTGTTTGAATGTGTTATTTAAATTTTAGTAAGCATTAAAAATGGCAGAAAAGAAGGAGCATTTTCAACCTATTAAAGCTTCCTTTTATTACCGCTAAGGCAAAAATGCTTCGCAAACGCAACAGCAGATATGTGTTGTGTAGGGTGAGCTGAAAGTTGACGATTTCTCTTGCCTAAGTGGTTCGGAAAGTTTCGTCTACTGAACCAGTTCTTTAAGCCATAAAGCACAGAACTTCTATGAGCGCGGGATGATGCAACTTCTCGATAGATGGAGAAAGATCATCGGACAGAACGGCACATAATTAAGTAGAATTTTTAGTAAATAAATTTTTTTTCAAATTTGTCAAAAAGGGGGCGAACTTTTGCATCAGAACAATATGTGTTGAATTTTAAAGTAAGATAGTTTTCTGTAAAAGAAAATCGCGCATGAGAAGCGAAGCATGTCGGTCGATTTGAGAACAACAATGCTTTAGTTCCGAGAAATTCTTTTCCAAAACATCCTTTTTCTTCAAATTTTAAATGTTTTTTTGCAATTTAAAAAGCCTAAAAAAACTCACTTAATTTCCTTTTTTTTTTTAAATTAAAACTTAAAATATGTCTTTCCAAATGGATGCATAGTTCATTTTTATATATTATCCATTGGAGTCCCTCTGGGGCATTAGAAGTCATTTCCTCCATGGATCCATAAGCCAGCTGAATCTGTACAAGAATTGCTGAATGTGCTCAAACATTTTGAGGGTAAGATTGAGTTATTATTTGAAAGTACAGAAAACTGGAACTCAGAGAATGAAGGGACTTAAAGCTATTGGATTCGCGAGAAGGCTTCATGCGTTACACTGAGTCATCAGACCATGTATTTTAAAAGGGACTACTGCTAGCCTAAAGTGATGAATCGGATGATTCGAATGCATGCTTAAAATTAAGAAATAAAACTATTTATCCCTCAAAATGTTGTAGTATATTCATCAATTCTCGCTGTATACATTCAGTTGCATCTCAATGACAGACGAGAGCACAAAATAATCCAATTTGGGACATAACTACGGAGATACATTTTCCCAGTTTTTTTTAAATAATTTTTGAATCTAAATGTATTTTGGACATAGGTAGTTAATATCGCGCTGGAGCAAAACACAGGGCTATAGGCGACGGAAACAACTTAGAGCACCTCGACATTTTGAACCACTGTCAGAGGATGAGGTCAACACCTGAGCTGCCACCGCACTCTTCTGAATTCCACACCACAACAACGTGAGGACATTTGTGGCCAGAACAGATTCAACATGCATCAGTCCCCACGTACACGACGTTATTTGACTGGACCGACTTTCGACCTCGCAACCCTCTGGTTGTTAATCCGTTACTCTTCCAACTGGGGCCTATTTTTTGAGGAAAGGGTTTGGTTGAAGAGGGTTCGCAATTACTCCCAATGACAGTCAATTGTCGTCGTCTGACTATGGTTCCGTGTTGTGTTCTCGAATTTTTCCCTTGAGGATTGATCTCGGACCGTTGCCAATCGCCCGTTGTGTTGCTGTGGTACGACGTTAATTTTATTTACGTGTTTAACGTGTCCCCACGAGTCTGGTTGGTTCGAGATTCGAACTCGCAATCATCCGGTTGCTACCAACAACACATTGAGCAGAGACGATTAGTAACTACACAATTATCTGCTCAATAGTGACTCCTAAAGTGAATTTCAAGAAATTATACGAATTTCGCTTCACGAATGTGTTTGCGTAGATCTATTGACTGTCGGTAATTGGTAATTAACTAATCTTAATAAATAAGTGGCTTTAGATGTCTTCATGTTGGCGTGGTGTGGAAATTGAGGTGTCAACTAGGGATCGATGTCGATGTTTTCAAAACATCGATGTTTTTGAAAAAACATCGATGTATTTAACATCGATGAATTGGGGTCGATGTTTTGGTAACATCGATGTTTATACGTGTCGATGTTTTTACGTTGTCGATGTTTTATTTTTAAATGAAAAAAGTACCGTTATACAAATTAAAAAAATAACCAAGTAGCATAATTTTCATAATCAGCAAATTGAACATACTTTTAGACCAAAGTGACCAAGGATGCAGGGTCTGAAAAGTAAGGATGCGACATCGATGTCGATGTTTTCTAAACATTGATGTTTTAGAAAAAAAACATCGATGTTTTGCTGTCGATGTCGCATCACTAGTTGCTAAACCAGTTTTTAGAAATGAGGAAAAAGTTTAAATACACTGAATTTTAAAAACATCGATGTTTTTGGGTCGATGTATTATCAACATCGATGTTTTAATTTTGTACATCGATGTTTTGCTATCGATGTCACATCCCTAGTGTCAACTACGTGACTCCTTCATCTTAACCATGGTTCAAAATGCGGAGGCATTTTCTTAGGGTCTAATCCTTCGGGATCGATCACGGGCCGTCGCCAATAGCTCGTTGTGTTGCTCTAGTGCGACAGTAATCAATACCTACCTATCCTCATAATCAAAATTTTATGAGGCATTAATAATTAGTTACGAACTATTAAAGTTTGTATGTACTAAATATACAGACTGCGGTAGCCTGGATTAGCAACCAGAAGGTTGCGAGTTCGAATCCAACTAGATACCGTCGTGAACAAGGGGGTTTGGTGCATGCTAAATATTCCGTGTCCTAAAATATCCTCACATTGACGGTCATCTGACCGTGGTTCAAAATTACGAGGTGTTGTCCTCGGATCTTTCCTTTACGAGACTGATCCCGGACCGTCGTCAATAGCCCGTTGTGTTGCTCTAGGACGACATTAATTAAAAAATTACCAATTACCTCACATTGACGTGACTTGGGAAGTTTGGAGAGTGGGGTGCCAGTTCACGTATTGCCTCGTCATCTGACCGTGATTCAAAAATACGTGGTGTTGTCCTCGCAAATTTCCCTTAGGGGATTGATCCCGTTGTGTTGCTCTTGTGCGACGTTAATTAAAAAATACCAATTTCTCTTCGGGATGGATGCCAGACAGTCGTAAATTGCCCGTTGTGTAGCTCCAGTGCGACGTTAATTAACTACCTACCTGCACTAAATATATGCAGATATTTTAACTACAGAAATAAACTAATTTATTAAGAATATTTAAAAAAAAATTATGTATTCGTGCGCTGTATTTGTATATATATTTTATTAATTCAATCTTTATTTTCAGGTGATGGTAATGGTAATGGTAATTTTAGTTAACGTCGTACTAGAGCAACACAACGGGCTATTGAAGACGGTCCGGGATCAGTCCCTTGAGGGAAAGATCCGAGGACAACACCTCGTAATTTTGAACCACGGTCAGATGACGAAGCAACACCTGAGCTGGCACCCCACTCTCCAAACTTCCACGCCAACCCAACGTGAGGACTTTCGGCCACGACAGATTTAAGGTGCACCAGCCGCCTCTACACCGTACGCTTACAAACATCCATGCCCGTACCCGGATTCGAACCAGGAACCTTCCGATCTAGAGGCTAACACCTTAACCACTATACCGGTTGGTCGGCCTTTATTTTCAGGAATGGTAATGGTAATGGTAATTTTAGTTAACGTCGTACTAGAGCAACACAACGGACTATTAACGACGGTCCGGGATCAATCCCTTAAGGGAAAGATTCGAGGACAACACATCGTAATTTTGAACCACGGTCAGATGACGAAGCAACACCTGAGCTGGCACCCCACTCTCCAAACTTCCACACCAACCCAACGTGAGGACTTTCGGCCACGACAGATTTAAGGTACACCAGCCGCCTCTACACCATACGCTTACAAACTTCCATGCCCGGACCCGTATTCGAACCAGGAACCTTCCTATCTAGAGGCTAACACCTTAACCACTATACCGGTTGTTCGGCTATATTCAGAGAGATCCCTATCCAACCAACCTACGGCATTGCCGACAAATAACATTCTCATAAAGTCATAAGATATGTATATTTTGGTTTTTTTTTTAAATTAACGTCACCCTGGAGCAATACAATGGGTTACTGGTGACGTTACGGGATAAACCACGAAGGGAAAGATCCGAGGACAACACGTAATTTTGATGGTAATGGTAATGATAATTTTTGTTAATGTCGTACTAGAGCAACACAACGATCTATTAACGACGGTCCAGGATCAGTTCCTTAAGGGAAAGATCCGAAGACAACACCTCGTAATTTTGAACCACGGTCAGATGACGAGGTTACACCTAAGCTGGAACCTCTCTCTCTCCACACCACGCATTGTTTCATATAGTCGTATTTTGGAACACCATTTCTTGTTCACAATTTCTAATATCAAGCTAATTCCTTTTGGTATCCGACTGTTTTCGGAGGGCAAAATCATGAAAAAGTTAAAGAACAATCTTTAGTGGAAACAAAAAAAGGCAGTGGATACCATTTGGATTACTTTTCAAGTAATGGATAAAAATAGGTATAAATCTAATGACGAAAAACATGAATTTTCATAAACTATTTTTCATATTTTAGATTTTATAAGCACAATCGCATTTAAAAATATATATCCGAGTAATATTACCATATGAATGTAAGGCGGGTTCATGTTTTTATGCTCATAAATGAAACCAGAGAGTATCGAAGAAAATAGCTAAACTGTCAAAGCTGAATTTCCAGAAGTATGAAGGTTTCGATTGAATGTAGATGAGTTTCCCCCAAAAATTTTTTACCTCAACATTCCCTTTTCAAAGCAGTCAAAGACCTTCGTGTACATAGGGGCTATTGAACGTTAAATCTGTCATGGTCTGAAATGCCCTCACGTTGGATTGGTATGTGGACGTTGAGGGTGGGGTGCCAGCTCAGGTGTTGACCTTATCATCTGAGCTGGGATCAAAATGACGTTGTCCTCTGATTTTTTTCCTTCGGGATTGATCCCGGACGTCACCAATAACCTGTTATGATGCTTCAATCACATCAAGGGAGGAGATCCTTTTCTCCGGGAACAGACATGACGGCGGGAATAGTTTTCATGATTCCTCAATCATGAAGCACTTTTTAGTGGACTGAAGTTGCTTCTACCTCAAAGCAAGGCGTCACTCACCAGTCCCTAAGGGCGGGCCAGAGGGGCGGGGCCACGAGGCGGGCGGGTCTCAGAGTGGGAAAGTAATCTTTGTAGAGGGCGGCCGGAGAACACAGCTTGACCGCCTCCTCCAGTTTGGGGTCCTCCTTGCCCTCCTTCAGCGGATCGGCCAGTTCAGATCCAGACAACTGCTTCTCGTTCTGGTTCATCTATGGAAAGGAAACAGATGGTCAGTTATTCCAAATAACAGTGAAAACAAAATTATTATTTCAAATTCACACAGTTGGTAACAGCTATTAAAAATATTAACAGTTACCGATTAATGTTAAAAGCCTCTCTCTGTAGAACCTCGAGTTAGAAAGAAATATGATATGCCTAGTTATTGCCAAATGCCAAAAAAAAAACCTTTTAAAATGACTTATTAACAAAAATTAATTGAACCAAAATTCTAATTGATAAGAATAGAAGATTAAAATTACTAATTTTTTTTTAATGACTCAAAGGTTAACAGTCACTACGTGTTACATTGAACGCAATTTTCGAACAGTTAATGATACTTGTTAAATATATATTCAATTGCTACTGTATGCTAATTGTTGCTTTGTGGTGAGATCCACACCCTTTAAGGGTTAGTGTCGAGGGAAACCCGTGGGAAAGGATTCCATTGAAGCAGGCCGCTTCTTTGTGGACCATCTCTCCCATTCTACGCTATCCACACCGCCGTAGGGAGTTTCTCATGGGAATGGAATGTGTCGGCGAGTCCGGACATTTTTGGACTGACCGACAAACGAGCCAGTCGGTTCCTTTGATCCGTACCCTAACGAGAAGGAATTTGTCCCCAGCTGTAAGGGCGGCTATAAGAAGGGGACTGCAAGAGATTTTCTGGACTTCTGGAGAGAGCGTACGGTGTGCCTCTTTCGTATGATCTGTGATTGATCTCTGTGCAAGAAAACGAGTGATGATTTTTTCACTCTCCTCAGTTTTAAAACTGCATTCCTTCATGTAAAAAGTGTACATATTTTATCTATCCAAGAGATAATAAAATTATTTTTATTCTAAAAATATTCTATGTTTGGCTGGGCATAACGTCACAGCTGTCTGATTTTCGAAAAAAATATTTGTATGTGTATCACGGCATATTACGCAAAGTAATGGAATAATTTGAACCAAGGAAAATTTTTTTACTATCAATTTAATTATTAGTTTAATTACGTATTTTCATAGCTTTTATATGATATTAAAAAAATCCAACATTGTAGATTTAAACATTTATATAAAATGTTTGTTTGTGCAAACATAGAAAACCACTTTTAAGTTGATTTCTTTGAAACTTCTAACGCATTCTGTCCCTCCTCTCTGTTTACAAGCATTCTATTACATCATTCTACTACTATTCTATGCTATCATTGTGGGGTGCAATACACTTGAGTTCAGGTATCGAAAGTGTCATTAAAAAGACCACCACTGCGAGAGTGGAAAAAGTGCAACCAGGGCAAGATCTCGCACTCGTGCTGCCGAAAGCGTGTGACTGCAGTGTAGGTAGGCATTTAATTAACGTCGAACTGGAGCAACACATCAGGCTATTGGCGACAGTCCGGGACTAACTCCCAAGGAAAATATGCGAGGACGACACCACGTAATTATGAGGTACGGTCAGATGACGAGATAACAACTGAACTGGCTGATATGAGGACCTTCAGGGTCACGGCAGATTGAACGTACTTCAGCCCACGTTTACTTAAAGGGTCTTTGGTTGCGCACGTTTCGAACTCTCAATCTAATAATCATTTTCACTTCCAACTGGGCTACGGTGGCCCATAATGGGTGAATATCAAGACATTTGCAGATTCTATGGCTTGATGGAGTGCAGCAATCACGACCACTGTTCCTGAACGGTGTGCTACTTGCTTCTGAAGGCATTACCATGCGAAGTGTACAGTCCGAACGGTTTCAAGAGGTAACATAACTTCCACCATTCAGAGCAGCGGGTATCGTGTTGCATAGTAGTAGCATGGGTGATCCGTATTCTTTTTCGGTCACCGTCTGTTCCACAAAAGGGGAGCAGAACGGTCTTGATCACGATCTGGTGCTCTTCCAATAGCAAACTGAGTCACTGGGCCGTTGTGTTGCTCTAGTACGACAGTAATTAAAAAGTACCAATTACTAAATACGTCATTGTGCCACTCGAAACAGATCTAGGATGAATTGCTTAAATGAGACAGGTTGGTTTCATCAATCCTTCCAAGTCGCTACTTCTAGTTAGTTAGTATTAACCCTCCTGGTGATTTTCCCGACGAGGGGACAATCGTCCATTCGAACAAAACTGACCACATCTTGACGGACGAGATATCTCGTCAAAACCCCTTGGTTTCATGGTTCAAGTTATTATAAAGTGTAGCACAATTTGCATTTAGTTGTTTCCAAAACACATGCATGAGCAACAGAAAGAGGTTTGACCTCCTTTCGGTCGTCGCATCTCCAGGCGTCTTTGTGGGCATCGCTGTCCTCTGAGTCTGAGCCCCTCTTTCCACCATCCACACCCTTCTCGTTGTCCATCAGAGGGCGCTGCTTGTCCTCCCGCTCCTTACGCAGTCTCTCCGCTTTCCGCCACTTGGCCCGACGGTTCTGGAACCACACCTGTGCACAACAAGAACATTTCACGGTGTTAGTGGTACACAAGAAGTTACTATACCGTACATCAGAAGTTGTGTAATCGTTTACAAGTCGATAAGTTATTCCCACGTAGGGAGATCATGTAATACATATATGCTGTTGGTACAGTTGCAAATAGGTTCTGCTGTATACGCAAAAAGTTACTCGATACGTTACTAGGAAGTACTAGGTGCATAAGTGTGTAAAGCGTCACAAAAGAGCTACCACATTACTCATCACAGGTACATTAGAAGTTAGTGCTTTGCACTGTCCATGATAATTCATTGTTAGCGGTGCATGAAGTGTCACGGTCATACCACCGTACATAAGTTACTGTATTACAAGCTCTGCATAAGAGTTTTATGTGGTTTTTGTTGTTTGTGTATCGGAAGAGTTGCTGCGTTATACGCTACTTCGACATAATAAATTGCTGTGTTGCATGTTACTGGTAACAAAGAGTTCCCATGTTGCATGCTACTGGTACACAAGAAGTTCCAGTGTTAAATGTTACTGGTGCATAAGAATGTAATTGTTTTGTCCGTTATGCCACATCAAACAATAGGCAGTTTTACTTTTTGTCTTAAATTAATCTGTACCATTTATTAATACACAAAAATTGATATTTAAATATTTTCTGCAAAAGTATTGCGAGTTCTTCCTACCCCAATGTGTTTACTTTTAATGTTACTTCTTTCAAACTCTATAAAATAAGATTGTGGACAGTCTGAATTCAATAAAGATGTTTCTTAGATCTGGTTTGATTTATTTGTATTTTTAGACAATATTACGGGTTGTATGAATATTGTATGAATTATCGTAATGAACCGAAGTAAACGCAGCGAATGCTCTATAAGACAATTAATCAAGTGCAGCGAATGCTCTATAAGACAATTAATCAAGTGCAGCAAATCCTTAATATACGATGTAATTAACAAACTTTATGTCGAATATTCAAGCAAACATTTAGAAAATGTTAACCTCTTCATTTTGCCCTCTCCAAAAAATTAATTTATCGTCTACTACTTTGAGACACTCGGAAATCATGAAACAACAATTATACAGGTGAGTCAAAAAAGATGTTGCCGCTTCAAAGAGTTATGACCGCCGAACCGACTGAATATTTGAATTGCGCATTAGTTTTATTTGCAATCATCCCTCCAAGTGGTTTCAACGAGATATCTCGTCCATAACGATCTAATCAATCTTGCTAATGACGACATATTTCGTCGTCAAGGTATCGCCGATTTTTTTATGATGACGAGAACAAGGGTCAGTTTTCTTCTAGTGACGAGATATCTCGTTCATCAAGATCTGGTTAGTTATGCTGATGACGAGATAACTCGTCGACACGATAACCAGGAGCGCTAATGTCATAGAGACGATTTTTATTGATACAAACGGAGCGGGAAGTATCAATTACGAAGTTCCTATCAGATGACTACGAACCTCTCCACGTCAGAATTAATAAACAATTGAATAGATGTAAAAAATTGTGATGGAGAAAGTTAGGGAGTGTCCGTAATCACTGGTCGTATTAGGTTAAAAAAAAAAACACCGACGTGTACAAAAGGGGGCTGGTGCACGTTAAATCTGTTGCGGCCTCAAATATAATCACGTTGGAGCGGTGCCCGGGAGCAGAAAGTGCTTAAAACAAAGTCTTAGCAGAACAATTTTTCCTAAATTTGATCAAAATTTTGGCTTTTTTTTTAAATGATAAGTTACGATGTTCTGCAGTGCAAAGCGCACTCCTTGCCACTCCTTTTTTCTTCACTAGTTCAATCTCCCTACAGCGCTCCAAATTACCACAAACACTTCATAAATAACATATCTTCTATGTCAATGACAAAATATTTCACTTCAAAAATTATCGACAGAATTGCAAATTCTGAAAGTATGCATTGGTTTTATAAAGTAAGTCAATTAATTTTAATGTTTTATGTTATAAATACGTAATACATATTTAGCCGATAATTGTGTTTTACGTCTGTGTTTGATTTTAATGCAGTTTTCAAAATTCTTACAAAATGCCTGCAGAACAATTGCAATTGCTTGGAGTTGTGTTGCACAACGTTGAATATAATTCTGCACCTGGGGAGTGGTGTACCCAACCAAGTATGACCTCGTCGTCTGAACATGGTTCAGAATTATGCTGTGTTGTCCTCGGATCTTTCTTTCCCTTCTGGTTTTATTGCCGACCATTGCCAATAGACCATTGTGTTGCTTCAGTGAGACGTAAATTAAAATACCTACCTACCGATGCAAAGGATTTGAAATCAATTTCAAAAGCGAGTGACAAGTGCTAATTTCCAGTCACAAGCCGCTTTCCCCCTCCCGCTAATCGTTCTAATGTGATGAATGCGGGGCGACAAGTGTACCGGGAGGGGCAGAGGCAGTCATTATTTTAAATATTCCAAATCCGGGTCCCTGCGGTGGACATTGAGGACGTCCTACCCTCCCTCGGTCCCATGGGGCACCCCCCCCCCTCGTTAAGCCTAATGCGCAATCCGAAACTCGTCCACACTCTATGCTGCCTGTGTTCGTTGCGGGGGTCTCGCACCAATGGAGGCGGGTTTCGTGGCCAGGGGAGGGCGAAATGGAAACAAGAAAAGTTAATCCAAGAAATGAAATCGTTTTTATAAACATGATTGGTGAATCTGTCGGTGCTGCTCTGAAACTTCTTCGAATGACTGAGGCTAGGTATTTATTCGACGAGGAAATAAGTCTCCTCTATATATGCCTCAAACTTAAGAGAACTAAGCTTTGCATAATTCCTATGAAAAGGTATCAATTAGATGATGGAGGTTATAATAATAATAATGCGCATAATGGTTCTTGCAATATATTCTATGTAATTATATGTGAATTTACGAATAAAATAAACAATGAAAAACCAAATTTATTACCCTTTCATACTTTGACTGAAACAAATAAAATTAATAAGGCTTGATATGGAGTCACAACACAGAAAGTGGACCATACATCAAAAACGACGTGTAAACTAACACTCATAATAATTTTTAAATAATACACAGTATCTAATTCAGATTTTTGTTACTTCAACACAATAAGAATATTTGATGAAACTGGAATAAGATTTCCCTAAAGTTTAAAATTGATAAAATCACAATGTTGAATTAAAATAAACATTTCTTTAGTACACGCATACTTTTGGTTTTACGGGGGTGTTTGACCATGTGTTTACGATACATGGTCAAACACCCTCGATTCCGAAAAGTGGACCACTAATTTTTTCATCTTACCTACACTTTTCTTCAAAAGTTCTAATACATAGATATAGTCAATCAACAACTTTGACGGGAAAGGCATTGTGATTTTAAGTGTTGTATGGAATCGAAATATGTTTATTAAATATATGCGTAGAGACCGGTATGAAAACACCTGTCGGATGCAGCTGTGGACACATTTTGGTATCAAAAGATTTTAGGATGAGTCATTGGCAGAAAATTGAGGGATATTATGATTATTTGAAGTGTGTAAACTAAATACGGTGAGTATAGCTTCACCACATATCCTTAGTAATGGTAACATTCATCGGTATCTCTAGTTTTTGGTATAATAAAAGGGCTACGCCTCATATGCTCTAGATGAGCGAAGAGGGGTTACTTGAAAACTTAATTTGTGTTGTGTGTAAAATACATTCCTACATGAAGTGATAGGTATTCAACCGTATTTCCCTTTCTTGCTAACATCGACACTTTATCTTTCACTGCAGTTTCAGAATGTGTCATCTTTTACTCTGCGCCCCATATGCTAACTCAAAGTAAAATTGCTATAATTTTCATTAAGTTTATACGTAACTCGGATTACAATTGTAATTATTCCAGAACAATAAGCTGGTTTTAATCAATAACAAATTTATTTTGTTGGTAGTTTTAGCTGCTTTCTTCTAATTAATGTGTGTATAGGTTATCCATATGAAGACTACATAGACAGGATTTTGTTTTTAAGTTTCATTTGCAATTATATAAGTTAATACTTCCATTATATTGTGATGAAATGAGTGTGAAAGAACGTTACACTGCTATACCTCTTAAACATCAGGAAATTCCTGCTGAACCTATTTAATAAAAGAAGTACACACTACCAATACTGTAATATTCGATATGATATTAACTTAGTAGAGAAGTCGTCGGCACAAGAGACAGGAAATCACACTCGGACCCTACATGCATGGCACCGTGGGCCTGAGATGACCTGTAGTTGAGAAGGTTCCTTAATGTTCTTTTCCCTAAGTTTATAAGTTTTACATCAAATTCATAAAACTTTGTGTCCAAAGGTATAACATACTGTGAAAATCAAATATTGAGTACGTGGAAATTATATTTATCGGTATTTGGTGAGGGGGCCATCCCGGTACTTAGATCCTGGGGGAAATTGTGGGGCTTTTGCTGGATTTATTAAAAACAAGGAAACAATATTAATCCTAATTTGCTGCTCACCATAAATTTAGATTCACAATGACTATTAGCGGAAAGCTTCAAGCGCCAGGACATTTACTCTTCATTTCGTTACAATTTGCGCAAAGTTTAAAACTTGCTTTTTAAGTTGGTACGGTAAGGCAAGGTAATTTTAATTCAAGTCGTACTAGAGCAACACAACGGGCTATTAGCGACGGTCCGGGATCAATCTACAAAGGAAAGATCCGAATTTTCTAAGTTGGACTCTTCCTACTAATTATGACGAATATTGAGTTGGTTCAAAAGTTCGTTCGGCTTTTGGGTCAAAAAAGCAATATTTTTCACCGTCACAAATAACTGTTGAAAAGCGTTTCGTTACAGGTTACTTTCGTGATTGCCTCTTCCCAAGACTTTTTATCTATCTGGCAAATAATTGTTCCGGGTGCGTTATGCAGTCCTCCAAGGAATTGAAAGGAATTTTTGGGAGGATCGGAATAAATGGAATGGCGAAGGTCGGTTGGTTCTTCACCGCATGTGACCCCCTCACATCCCGACTTTAGTCAAGAGAATACAGCAGAGAATTTCCCAGTCAACCTGAAACAGTTTTTTTCTGGTCACCAAAGAAATGCGCGGTCTTATCTTGATGGCAGATTACGCCTTTTCTGTTCCTGACTGATTTCGCACTCTTTTCGTCCGCTTTCAGTGTGACCATTCAGTGTGATTTTTATATTTTAAACAAAATGTTACTTTTTGGATTAGTAGATTCTTCCTGTTGACAATGTTTGACACACAGAAGATGATATCAAAGATTATTCCTCTGACAATAGTGTTGCCCAACGTTGGTGGCTCGATTGAAAGAATCGGGTTTGATCCCGGACCATCGCCAAAAGCCCGCTATGTTGCTCTAGTGCGACGTTAATGAAAATACCTGCCTATCATTTAATGGAGTTTCGGGCAGGTTTGTTGCCTACCTGGGCATATTTCTCTCTTCTGCGTCAATAAAACTTTGTTTATGTCCATTAAATGATATCTTTAAGTCTTGTGTCTAGCACAATGGCCCTTGCGTTATACACTCATTGCCATAAAAATTTGCGCACCAAGAAAAAATAGTGGGATTGTAACTAAACTTGCCATGAAGGTACATGTAGGCCAGATATGCAAATGATTAGAAATGCAGCGTGATTGCGCATTGCGTAATGCCACTAGAGGGCGTTGAACTTTGTTCTCCTTGGAGTATAAAACAGGTAAGCAGAGCTTGTTTGAGTGTAGTTAATCTTTTGCAAAGGAAACGCTGAGGTAGACATGCCGGTACGCCGCCATCGAAGACAATATGAGCAGCTGTCAGAGTTCGAGAGGGAAAGAATCATCGGGATGATGGAAGCTGTATGGTCCTCGTCAAGTAGGCTTTTCAGATTTTACTGTGAGGAGGTGTTGGGACCAGTGGACAGAAGAGACGTCATTTACACGGCAACCAGGCTCAGGACGTCCTCAACAGAACAGTCGTCGAGAAGACCGTCACATCATACGAAACGCACGCGTAGAGCCGACTGCCTCATTCGCCGCTATCCAGACACAGGCAGCACCTTCACTATGGGCCCCTGTGTCTTCCAGAACCATCGCAGGGCGCCTGGCTGAAGGACATCTGGTATCGCGGCGCCCATTACGTGTGCTGCCAATAACACCCACCCACCGATCTCCGTTTGAGAGTGGTGTCGCGCACCATGGGATTGGACTGCAACGGAATGGAACCATGTCGTTTTCAGCGACGAATCTAGATTCAATTTGAGCAGTGATGACAATCGTGTTCGTGTGTGGAGGCCCCGTGGTGAACGCCTCAATCCTGCCTTCGCTTTACAGGGACACACCACTCCCACAGCTGGTGTGATGGTATGGGGAGCCATTGCTTACGATACACGGTCACCCCTAATATTGATTCATGGCACAATGACAGCCCAGCGGTAAGTCCATGACATCCTTTAGCCACATGTGATACCACTCATGGCAGGGCTCCCAGGAGCCATTTTTCAACAAGACAATGCTCGGCCACACACAGCAAGAATGTCACAAGACTGCCTCCACCACATTATCACCCTTCCCTGGCCTGCTCGATCCCCAGATTTGTTACCAATCGAGCCTATCTGGGATCATTTGAGACGGCAAGTTGGACACCCTACGAGTTTGGTCGAACTAGAGGCGCGTTTACAGCAACTGTGGAACGAGATGTCTCCGGACATCATACGGAACTTGTATGCCTCAATGCCCGCTCGTATCGCATCGTGCATTCGTACTACAGGGGGTCCAACAGAGTACTAAAACTTCCGTTCATTTGTACTTTTTTCTGCAATAAATGATCCTTTTTCTTTGATTTTCTAATCACTTACTTATATCAAAGTAGTACTTACATATGTAAAATGTCGTTTCATTTTTACGACTTTTTCTTGGTGCGCAAATATTTATGGCAATGAGTGTAATACACAACCAACTCCCTCCATTGAAAGAGTAACGGACTAACAATCGGAGCGTTGCGAGTTCGAATCCGACCAAAGACAGTCGTGTACAAAGGGGACTGGTGCGCGTTAAATCTGTCGTGGCATCCAATGTCTTCACGTTGGCGTGTGGTCTCATCAGCTGACTGTGGCTAGGAACTATGTGGTGTTGTCCTCGGGCCTCTCCCGTATCGGGTTTTATTCCGGATCGTCGCCAATAACCCGTTGTTTTGTTCCAGTGCGACGTTAATTAAACCACCTACCTGCCATACCGTATTGGGTTATACAAAAAGTTCGTACGGTTGTTTAAAAGAAAACGCTTCCAGAACAGTTGACAACCGAAATAGCTTGTCCAGAACGATAAAAGTTTTGGAAAGAGAGAATTGTGTAGTTACCCGAAAGACTAAAAAATAGGGGAACGAATGATTCAGTCCGCTTTCCAATAAAGCTGTTTGTGACAACAGAAACCAACGTTTTTACTTAAAATCCTTTTATTTAAGAAAATTTTTAGTTAGCCCGATACAAATAGTGAATAATTGTCCAGAAACATGAATTGCCTCATTTGAAGAACTGGTAAAAAATATCATTCCTCATAGATTTAAGTAATGTCGTAAAATATGCAAGATCATCAAAATTTAATTTAATTGAAATGAGTTGAATACAATGAATTTGAAACCTCTCTTGAGAACACAAATCAACTATTTGATTTCATAAAAATACGATCCTTCAAATATTTGATTTAATTCAAAGGAATATTCGACACAAGGAGCCACCGATATTTGAGTTTGAATGAAGGGACGTGGGAAGCGGGTCTCCCTTCGCAGAGAACCGAACTTTGTACACTCTCCCTCACGAGAGCGAGTTTATGTCGTCGTCTACAATTACCGGAGTATTTCGTTGCGGCGGCCGATGGCATCGGGGGGAGCTAATGGGTGACGGGTGGGCGGATTAGTAGGAGGATGGTGTTAAATACGCACTCTGATCCCACTTAATCCACCCCCTCCCTCCCGACGGACGGGCTTTTTCAATCATCACAGCACCGATTGATGGAGGTCTCGAAACCTCGTCCATTCCAAAGAACTCTTCAAAAGGAAGGTAAGCGGTAAAATGTTTTCCCGTTGCCAATGGAAACGGAATTTGAGGCGATTTTTTTATTATCTGATACGTTTGTCATTATCAAAACAGATTTCATCTAAAGAACGGCAGACCGCGGTGGCTTTGTTGGAAGAACAAAGGATTAGCAACCGGACGTAAGGTAAGGTAATTTTAACTAACGTCGTACTAGAGCAGCTTAACGGGCTATTGACGACAGTCCGGTATCAATCACTCATCGGAAAGATCCGAGGACAACACCTCGTAATTTTGAACCACGGTCAGATGACGAGGCGACACCTGAGCTGGCACCCCACTCTCCAAACTTCCACACCAAACCAACGTGAGGACTTTATGCCACGACAGATTTAAGATGCACCAGTCGCCTCTACACCATACGCTTGCAAATATTCATGCACTGACCCGAATTCGAACCAGCAACCTTCCGATTCAGACGCTAACAGTTTAACAGCCAAACCGGTTGGTCGGCTTAGCAACCGGAGCGTTGCGAATTCGTAACTCAGTCCAGCCAAAGACTGTCGTATAAACGGGGGCTGGTGCACGTTAAATTTATCGTGTCTTCAAATGTCCTCACGTTGGGGTCGTGTGGAAGTATGGAGAGTGGGATGCCAGCTCAGGTGTTGCCTCGTCACCTGACCGTGGTTCAAAATTACGTGGTGTTGTCCTCGGTATTCACTTAGGGGATTGATCCCGGACCGTCGTCCAGTTGTGTTGCTCTAGTACGACGTTAATTAAAAATTACCAGCACCTATAGCTCGAAATACAACACAATATTGTCGACCGCTGTATAGGAAGAATGGCGTCCAATGCTTACAGAATACTTCCGCAAGATCATGGAGTGCATGTCCCGTCGAATTTTTGCAGTTTTACACTCGTGTGGGAGGCTTACTCAATATTTAACTGGTGTAATAGTTTAACTGCAATTCAGTGTAATTGTACTGTCTTTGTTACATGTTCTGATATTTTTGCTTCCATAACATTGAAATAATCCATTTGGCAGTTTGTATAAATTAAAAATAAATGCATTGATCGTAATTTGGCTCCTTACCTGGACTCTTGCTTCTGTGAGATTTATTTTCATCGCAAGATCTTCTCTGGTGAACACGTCGGGGTAGTGAGTTTGCGCGAAAGCTTTCTCCAGCTCCTCCAGCTGAAAGAAGAAAATGTAGTAGCGGATATTTGATTAAGTTTTTGATGCATAAGTTCGTTCCGTTTTTTTTTTGACAAAAATTGAAGAAAAACTCATTTATTGGCTAAAAATTAAATTTAATCAATATAGTATGTGTCGTTCTGTTCGATGACCTTCCTCCATCTCTTCAGTTGCTTCATCTTCCCGAGCTCATCGAAGTTCTGAGGTTACTAGCTAGCTTCATTTTTATTTTTCTGTTTAAATTATTAAGATTAAATTATAAACTATTTTAAAATTAATTTTTGACAAATTTTTTTTATTATAAATGTATCCTATGCATTTTATATTATTTTACTTGTAGAAAAATTGCTAACATACGCTTAACTTATATGAGTGATATTTCCAAAGTTGACCGAATTGTGTTATACATTTTTTATTTTAGTAATATTCGTCTGAATTACATTGTAATTCTTCCGTATGATTTCTGTTCAAATTGTACGCACTTGTCCGTTTAGGCAATGTAAAATACTTTTTGGGTGTCGAACTCACTGTTTTACAGGTTGAGAGTTCGAATCCCACCAAAGACAGGAAGGTCTGGTAAACATTAAATCTGTCGTAGCCGAAAATGTCCTTACGTTGGCGTGATGTGGAAGTCTGGAAAGTGGGGTACCAGCTCAGATTTTAAATTCGCTATCTGACCGTGGTTCAAAATGACGCGGAGCTGTCCTTGCATCTTCCCCTTCTGGCAAAATCACGGACCGTCGCCGAGGGTCAGGGTAGCCCGTTTGGAAGAGTAACGGAATTCGAATTCAACCAAAGTTGTTGTGCACAGTCGTGGAGAAAAACGAACCACCCCTCTACAAATGAACAATTTTGACAGTAGAGAAAATTCAAAAATGGCGTTTGACAGGAATTAAAGTCTTCTACAAAACCAAATGCATAAAATTTGCATAAGGAGCAGTCTTTATATTAAATTTAAAACCTACTTCATAATTTGCCACAGGAGCACCCTATTTAGACACGCAATTTCAAATCCATATCAAAATTTAACTTCAGATACCAAATTTCATGACATTAGGTCGCACAGTTTCGAAGTTATGAGTGCAGAAAGATTTGAGCTCCTAATGTTAAATCAATTTCTTAGACTTTTATGTATATATTCCTAAGTAATATATTTTTACCATGTTTCTATTCAACAACCTAAACAAAATCCACCTCATATTTTACTTTTTAAAAAAATAGTTTTTAGTATGCAATAATAATTATTAAATTAATGTTTGAAAAAATTTAGAATTGGAACCTTATCATATTCTGATGGGAAAGATTTATTTTATGGCCATGCAAAATTTCAGTTCATTCCGATAGTCAGTTTCTGCACTACATTTAAATAATTTTCCTTAACATTGTGATTTTAGGGTATAATCAAAATTTTAAAACATTTTTGACAAACCTCGGATAATAATTCTAGGATCATTTGCACTTGCATAATAAATGTATTATTGTAATTCTCAAACTGTTTGCACATGCAAATATAATAATTCTAGGATAGGTGAAAAATACGTTTGAAAGTGTTCATATTTGAAATTCGGGTAACGATAAGTACAGTTTATCTCGATCTATGAATAGCTACTTTCAATGTGGAGTTGATCCCTGAAATTAAAACCAATTTTAGCATTGCATATCTCCGGATATAAAGGTAGTAAAGTCTTGAAATTTCATATTTAGATGATGCAGAATTTGATTATGCTGTCAAAACATGTGGTGTTTAAATTAGAAATTTGTGCAAAATTTAATATGAAAAGTCCCTTTATGCAATACTTATGCATTTGAATTCATAGAGAACATTATTTTCTATTGAGTGATACCTTTGAATTTGTTCTAGTATGAAGTGCGAATTATTCGAGGTGGTTGTTTTTTTTTCCGTGACTGTACATGGGGGATATTAAACGTACTTTAAATCAGTCGTGGTCTCAAATATCCTCACGTTGGCGTGGTCAGAGAGTGGGATTCCAGCACAGATCATCTGACCGTTTTTCAAAATTATATGGTGTTGGATCTGTCTCTTTGGAATTGATCCCAAACTTTCACCAATAGCCCGTTCTGTTGATGTAGTGTGACGAAAATTGAAATAGCTACCGCTTCTTAATAGCTCGTTTTCGACATCGATGTCGTCAAAGGTGTTTTCAGTTCTGTTAACAGATGATACTACATAGTAAGAAAATTCTTGTTTTCGAAATTGATAGCGTCTTCAATAGTTGCAAAACTTGAAAACCCGTCTGTATTCGGCAAGCGGCTGAATCATTCTGACAATCATCATTAGCAAAACCAGTCGTCTTTAGCCCTGTATCCTTCCGCCGGAAAAAGCCTTCGTTATGTATCTTGTCTTTAGTGCCAGTTCATATGACAAAATTAAGAGGTAAGTATTGGGAAAGATCTTAGATCCCGAAAGGAAATATCCTAGGACAAAACCATGTCGTTTTGGACAGTTGACGAGGTCTCACATGAGCTGGCATTCCAAACTTCCACACCACGCCAACGTGAGTACATTTGAAGCCCCTACAGATTTAACGTGTACCTGTCCCCCGTGAACACTGGTTGAATTCAAATTCGCTAGCCTCTGATTTCTCAAAAATTAAGAGGGAAAATGGAGGTTTTATTAGAGCTTTTAAAAATGTGCTTGAATAATTATTAGAAACGTTAGAGCTTTGCGGGTGTAACGCGTAATAGAAACCCACCTGTTGCACAGAGAATGTCGTCCTATTCCGCCTTTGCTTCCTTCGCATGAAGCTCTCGTCGTGCAGCTCGTTCTGGTAACCGTAACTGGCATCTGCAACAAAAAAAGGAATTATCGAGAATTTTGGTTTGTGTGGGAATTTGAATTAAGTGGCAAAGAAAATATAGTGGCTTGAAGTAAAGAGTAACTCTTAATAAAAAAAATACTATACGTTTGTAAAATTAACAAACACTTAGAAACCTAGAACGAAAAACTAAATATTTATTAGGGTGTAAAAGTTATAAAGCTACAAGAATTTGAGATTTAAGATGTCGTGTGAAGTTGACACAACGTTTACAAAGTTTAAAAATGTGAAAGTAATATAATGAGAAAATGAGAAATTCTATCACCACATGTCATCAAAAACACGATATTTCCTGTTCGTTGAGCACTCACTACGAAATATGGGAATTCATTAGACTCATGATTCTCAGTCTCTATGCATCACCTTGAAATAATTAGTGACCTTAGTTAAAATAATAAATATAGTGTAGAAGTAATGTATAGAAATTTAACTTGTCATTGTAGGCTTAGAGAGCTATGCTCACATTCAACCAAGCTCTTGATCTAACCATATGAATTTGGTTCACGCCATCACATTAAATATCGGGGTTATCAAATGGTACATTCATCAGCTTTCAGTACTTCATACCATCTTTAGGCTGGTATTGAAATGCCACTATAGGAACTTATCAGGCCAGCTATATAAATCAAATAAACTTTCAGAACGAGACACATTTATTTACAAACAAGAAACGAAAACGATACACGTCTCCAAACGGACTACAGAACGATTGCTCTCTCGCTTCTTTACGGAAACAGAAGCTAGCACTTTGCAACGGGGCACATGTACGGAAAGAACACGATCTTGCGTCCTTGGAAACAGCTGATAAACAGTTCCGTTCGGGAAGGAGAGTGGAAAATACTGGTGTTCTGCTACACCGCTTAGAATTTAGGCACGAGACTTTCTAACTCGTGCACGGAGGTAAAAAGAGAGTACTGTTACAAATTTACCGTAAGCCTACTGAGTTGAAGAAAAATTTTGTCCCGTTTGTTTAAACAAAAATTGACGAAAAATAATTTTATTATATTAAAAATTACATTGTAGCAATGTATGTGCCATTCTGTTCGATTACCTTTTACTATCCTATCTGTAGCTGTATCATTTCTTGTTCATAGAAGTTCTGAAGTTTCTGGCAAAGGTGCTGTGGTGACGAAACTTTCTGAACCATTTACGGCACGAGGAATCATCAACAGCACCCCACCTACCCAACACATATCTTTTGCGTCTGCAAATCATTCTCCGCCTTTTCGGAAATAAAAAAACAAATTTCGAAAATACTCTTATTTTCTACCATTTTTAACGTTTAAATTTTTTTAGAAAAATTCAAATGACACAATTTATCCCCCAAAACTCGCTTTAATTCCTTTATTCAAACATCTAAATTTTACAGGTGTGAAATAGATAACACTACGGTTTTGCGCTGCAATTCTCGACGAAAATGGGACGAGTTATTGCATCAGCTTTTAGAAAACAGACACTTATAAGAGACAAATGTAGGGTGTCAAAAAGACGTTAACGCTTATAGGGTCAAGACAACATCATGTATGTTTTATTTTGTAATTTTTGTTGTGGTGACGTGTAACTTTGTTCGGAATAAAGAAGAAATACAGCGTATCCCTTCTTTAGAGTATAGATAAGTAAGCATAAGCGTATAGCGTATATCGATTCGTATAGCATAAGTTATTCGCAAACTTTTCTGCAGAAATGTGCATGGCGACCGACTTTATTTCTGCATTGAGGACCAATTAGTTTTATTGACGACCAATGTTATATTATACGATTTATTGAATAAATAATAAAAACGTAACTATTACATCCATTTAAGTGGTAACATCCTTTGAATTCGTATCTTTTTATACATGGTCATATGAACCTAGACAGCACCTTGACACATCGGGTATTTCACTCGAAATCCAACCAGAGTACTTTCAAAGCAAAGTTTATCTGCGCAGGCCGCTATTTGTTTTTTGCCCATGAATTCAAGATTATGCTTTTTAGACTTATCTTCAAACCAACTTTCAGATATAAGAATAGCAAGAAGTAATTTTACAGCTATGAATGGACCTCTTATAGCATCCACCGCTATATTACCGTTTTTCGGCTGTAAAAGAATCAGCTTTCGTTTTAGAAAAAAATAGGTAAATGAAAATTTTCAGCTTTAAAAAAGATTAAAGGAAGAATTTGTGTTCCATCAGTGAAGTACTGAAGAGACTGCAAATCCAACACGTCTGAAAAAGAACTCTCAGATCCTTTTAATTTTTAAGGGGATTTCGTAACCGACAGCTATGGAGAAGACACTGCATAAGCGGTTGCTCAAGAGAATGAGTACTTTACGCATTCGAAGATTGGTAGGTATTTTAATTAACGTCGCACTGGAGTAACACTACGAGGTATTGACGAAGATCCGGGATAAAAACCGGAGGGCAAGATTCTAGGACAACTCGACCGAATATTGAACCACGGTCAGATGACGAGTCAACACCTTAGTTGGCTCTCCAAACTTCCACTTTCAAGTTTGGACCACTCTCCAAACTTCCACACCACGCCAACGTGAGGACATTTAAGGCCACGATATATTTAACGCGCACAGTCCCCCTTGTACACGATGGTCATCAGATGGATTCAAACTTACAACCCTCCGAGCTACCGCGACCCATCGAAGACTCAGGAGATAGGTTCAACAGCAGACATACATTCATTCTCTTGGTGATGAATACGTTGGCTTGGTGTGAAAGTTTGGAGAGTGTAGTGACAACTGAGATCTGACCGTGGTTCAAAATTACAAGGTGTTGTCCATGGATCTTTTCCTTGAGATTTGTTCCCGCATCATCGCCAGTAGCCCATTGCGTTACTCCATTTCGATGTGAATTAAATACCTACCTACCAACGCATAACGGAAGTAACGCACTTAGTAGTCAACTCACTTATTTTGCAAGACATTTTTTCTTCTTATCAACCCATTCTGAAAAATGGTTTCATAAAGAATTGTCTTTACGGCGAATTTTCACTGCAAGCGTGCAACCTTCGTGAAGCCATCACAAGAAGCTAATTACGCAAGCCCATCCAATTGAAAACAATAAACCTCATCACGTCCCGGTACTTCAGGAGGCACCTCCACTCAGTGTTAGTCAGCGGAAAATCGAATCAACCGTCCCCCCGCCGTTATTAATTTAGAACAAAATTACATCAACCCTCTTCCCCACTGTTGATCCGCCTAACCAAAGCGAATTTGGGGCGACAATTGCATCAACTTCAGAGAGAGAGAGAGAGAGCGCGACTCCCCGAAAAGAAGACACCGGAGTTTAAATATCGATATCTTCCATCTTAAATGGAGCGTTTTCCGGCGTATCCATCGCTGGGGGCGAAACCCATTTTGTTCTCCTGAAAGCTCGTTTCCCACTTTGCATAATGAGATTTCCAGAAAAGCGGAAAAACGGGAGCGCGCGTATGCCGATTGACTTAAGGAGATTACCGCGCTCTGCAATGCAGAGACGAGATTAGGACCGAATGGAAGGCTTTTGATATTTTTGCCGGCAAAGACTTTTTGGCACCGGAGGGTGTCACTGCCACCTTCGCCACCGCCCTCCCAAAGCCCATTAATGGTGGAGGCAGGGTTGCCGGATTCCATGGGCTGCGCCAAAACACTCTTGGAATGAAAGCGTGGCCAAATGCGTGGTGAAATGGGCGGAAGCTTCAAAAAACGGGGTCAAGAAAGATGGTTAAAAAAACAAAAAAGTCATTGAACATGTCGGTAATGGTAATGGTAATTTTAGTTAACGTCGTACTAGAGCAACACAACGGGCTATTGACGACGGTCCGGGATCAGTCCCTTAAGGGAAAAATCCGAGGACAACACCTCGTAATTTTGAACCACGGTCAGATGACGAAGCAACACCTGAGCTGGCACCCCACTCTCCAAACTTCCACGCCGACCCAACGTGAGGACTTTCGGCCACGACAGATTTAAGGTGCACCAGCCGCCTCTACACCATACGCTTACAAACATCCATGCCCGGACCCGGATTCGAACCAGGAACCTTCCGATCTAGAGGCTAACACCTTAACCACTATACCGGTTTGTCGGCTTGAACATCGGAAAGACGCATAAATGTGAAGGCGGAGGGTTTCGAATTAGAATCCGACCAAAGACCGTCGTGTACAAGGGGGCTGGTCCACGTTTCCACCGTGACCTCAAGCGTCCTCACGTTGCCCTGGTGTGGAAGTTTGAAACGGATTGGGATGCCAGCTCAAGTGTGACCTCCTCCTGTGATCGTGGTTCAAAGTTACGTGGTGTTGTTCTCTGATCTTTTCCGGGTCGGGTTTGATAACCGACCATCGCTAATAGCGGGTTTTGTTCCAGTGTCAACATCAATTAAATACCTACATAAACATGAGGATATTCACAATACAAGAGTACCGATTTAATGGCTGTACGGATGCAATAAATTGTCGAATTACACACATCTATATGAAGTGTCTTACTTGGGCTCCTACTAAATTTTTTTAAATAGTTGTCTGTTCGATACGTAGGTATTTAATTAACGTCGCACTGAAGGAACACAACGGGCTATTGGTAACGTTCGGGAATCGCATAGAATGGGAATATCCGAGGACTAGCTCCCCGTAATTCTGAACATCCGCTAGATGTCGAGATTACAGCTGAGCTGGCATCCTACTGTCCAAACTTTCACACCACGCCAACGTGAGGTCATTTCTGACTACTACAGATTTAACACGCACCAGTGCCCTTCGTACAAGACGATCTTAGATTGGTTTCGAACTCGCAACCCTATGGTTGCTCTGGAAACCCGAGGCCCAGCTCAGGTGTTGCTTCGTCATCTGACCGTGGTTCAAAATTACGAGGTGTTGTCCTCGGTAATTGGTAATTTTAGTTAACGTCGTACTAGAGCAACACAACGGGCTATTGACGACCGTCCGGGATCAGTCCCTCAAGGGAAAGATCCGAGGACAACACCTCGTAATTTTGAACCACGGTCAGATGACGAAGCAACACCTGAGCTGGCACCCCACTCTCCAAACTTCCACGCCAACCCAACGTGAGGGTGTTGTCCTCGGATCTCTCCCTTAAGGGACTGATCCCGGACCGTCGTCAACAGCCCGCTGTGTTGCTCTAGTACGACGTTAACAAAAATTACCAATTACCAATTCCACCCGAGGCCCTGTCGCTTTTCGAACAGCCGTATTCACAAGTTTGAGTTAGCTCGCGTATCAATTATAATTCCCGGGTTATCGAAAAAACCGTATTTGCAGTGTCTGATCCGTGCTTTAAACCGCCGTATCGGTGTTACATTTTGATCCTCTGAAATCGGCGAGTTAACTCTGGGTTCAGTGTTACGCATGCGCAGTACTACCTTTATGCGAACAAGACGAAATGAACGACACAATTCATTTTGTGCTAAATTAGAGTATTTTTGCAACTACGCGCGCATTTAACTGACCTTATATGAATCGGAACAAGAACGCGATTACATTTTTTGTAAAATAGTTATGTCCAGATGTGTTCTGGTTCGAACTATATTCTGGCTAACCAGAGTAGAACCGAATAAGAGAGCGAACGTTACTATTGGAGGAGCAACACACCGGTTTCTCATGGTTCGAATAAGATAATTTATTGATATTAAACATTAATCTATTTACAGATTAGCTGGAGAGAATACATAAGAGAAGTCAATCGCTCGCGTCAGAAAGGAAATTTACTTATTCTTCTCTGCAAACGATATTCAACAGAGAATATGATCATGGCAGATGCATATTCGTCGTGAAATAAAAATTATTTTGTTGATTTATTACGAAAATGAAAGAAAATTGACAATGCAAGTGTGTTACTTCACTTTACACCAACACCCCCCCCCCCTTTCATACTGACAAGTACAAAGGTAATCGGATTACATTCATTTTGTCAAGACATTGTGTACAATTCTTTCTTGCAAAATTTTGGTTAACATAAAAATTGAATATGAAATTAAATACTTTGCATTTCTTTTTCCAAGCCCAAATTAAAATGCTGTTGTGTTCTATTTTATCACAATTTGAAATCAATTCTGCCGGCGAATTGCGTGTTTGACTAGTATGACAACAATTTCGTTCAACAGGTAATTGAGTGGTCCAGACCTCTCTTAATAGCGATAATACTAAACAAATCCCCAAATATTCAACCAACGAACTTGCAGTATTGATGCAAAAATTCGTCCCGTTTTTGTCGCTAGATAGCATTGCATCGCAAACCCAAAGTGTTACTTCATACGTGCAGTTTTAATGTTGTTAGAAAGAAGTAATTTCAGCGAGCACTTGGGAAATAAATTGTTATTGGGTTGTGTTTTTCAAATTTTGTGAAGCATTAAAAGTGACAGAAATAAGGCTTTTTTCAACCAATTGTGCTTTTTTTTATATCTGAAGAGGCAAGAATGCTTCGCAGACGCAGAAGATGGTATGTGTTGTGTAGAGTGAGAGTGCCTTTGACGATTCCATGAGACGTAAGTGGTTCGGAAAGTTTCGTCACCTGGATCAGTTCTCAAGCCAGAAACCACAGAACTTATATGAGCGCGTGATGATTCAGCTACCGGAGGGATGAAGAAAGATCACTGAGCAGAATGGCATATACTTTATTGATTCAATGTAAATTTTAGTAAATAAAATATTTTTCTTCAATTTTTGTCAAAAAAAAAATGGGACACATTTTTGCATCTTCTCAATATTAGAACGTGTTCAAATGGTCAAACTCGGGGACTTTTGCCAACCTAGGTTGGTTTTTATGCCAGATTTGATCAAATACTGTAATTCTAAGAAAATCTAAAATACACCCCCAACTATCTTCCTTAACCACAACTCTAGCTTTCTGTTGATCTTGAAAGACTGCTGAAAAAATCTTGATTTATGTAAAGATTTGGAGTAATACCTTCATTTCCAAGGAAATCGGCTTTCTCAGAATGAAGATCAACCTTGGACAGGAACGGTGCATGGAAATTCCCGTATGGAATCGGGGATTCTTGGGTAGATGTTTTGAACTCGGCACACCATATTGATTTGGTCACTCATTTGTCGTGGTTGCAGTAGCCCCGTTGAAAGAGTTACGAAACTGCAACCGGAGGGTTGCGAGTTCGAACCCAACCAAACGACAGTCGTGTACAAAAGGGACTGGAGCGCGTTAAATCTGTTCCGGCCTCAAAAGACCTCACGTTAGAGTGGTGTGGAAGAAGAGAGTGAGTTGCCAGTTTAAATGTGATTTCGTCATCCGATTGTGGTTCAAAATGATGACCGGTATGATCACGGATCGCCAATAGCTCGTTGTGTGTTCAGTGAGGCGTTAATTAAAATACCTACCTACTTAATTTTTTGGGGAAACGTTTCCAATAGCACGTCGTGTTGCTCTAGTGCGATGTAAATTCAATTACACACCTGTAAAAGCGGGAATTTGGCACAATTTGTTATTATTTTCTCCACTGAAAGAGAGGAGCCGCGGTAACCCGATTGGTAATTTTGGTAATTGGTAATTTTGGTAATTGGTAATTGGTAATTTTGGTAATTGGTAATTTTGGTAATTGGTAATTTTGGTAATTGGTAATTTTGGTAATTGGTAATTTTAATTACCGTCGTACTAGACAAACACGACGGGCTGGTAACTCGATTGGAAGAGTAACGGATTAATAATCGGAGGATTGTGAGTTCGAAACTAGAACCAACGAAAGTCGTCGTCATAAAAAGAGAGGTTTCACTCTCCCCATAATTTACAAAACGGTATTTGTTATTAATAAAATGGATTGAGAAATACGACTGAAGTTTTGTGATCTTCATGGATTGCTTTAACGGATACTAACTTGTGTTTCCTCAAATATAATAAACTGATATGTAGTGGTGTACAGGGTACTTGGAATAGACCTCATACTTATTATATGAAGTGATTCCCTGTTAAATACCAACCTCAAAAAGTGGTTCGTTGAATTCCAAAGATATTCGAGTAGAAAGTTTTTGGACGTCTCAATGGACGTTGAATCAATCAATTTATCTTTTTAGCATCTCTGGTACCTGGTATTACATCGAAACCAAAGCATCAGGTGGATATGCCACTCCGTTCAACTATGTTGTTTGGTACGGAATACCTCCAATCCAAAGAGGAACAATGTTTCGAGTTTGATTGCAGTGCGACAAATATCAACAATAAAGTACGATATGTACAATATCCAGTACAAGAGAACAATTCAATACGGTATGTACAATATCTAACAAGCTGGAATTGGTATCTCTAGGGCGCAGCAAAACAGGAAAAAATGGGATCTACTCAACGGCCGTGACTAACGAGAACTGCAAAAAAAAAAAACTATGCTCGAGTTCTCCGATAGTTTTCTTCTGTATGCTAGATTTATCTGAGAAAAGTTCAAAGTAGGGGGTGTCGTGCACCCCTAAAAAACACCTGGATGGCAATTAGACCACCATCGAAGTAACCACCCCGATAAATGTTTCGGGAATTTTTGGTCAAAGGTCAGTGGTGTTGACATCTGATAAAGAGCTATTGTAAGGGAAGTTACACCCTCTACGTTCTGCAACAGTCTTCTGAAGCAAAGGTCGATGCAAACTTCTTGTCGACGGTCCGGGATCAAACCCAGAAGAGAAAGACTTGAGGGCAACACCACGTCATCTTGATCAACTGTCAGATGACAGGGTAGAGGTCAGACCTCAGTCGTCAGCTCACTCTCCAAACTTCCACACCTTGAAAACGTGAGGATATTTGAGGCTACGATAAATTTAACATGCACCAGCCCCTCTGAAGCAAAGTATAATGTTTGGGCTTGAGTTTCGATGAAGTTTTGGCTCGATGCGTTGTTCGCAAAACAGAGCGTTTCACGCGTGTCACAATCAATGCCTTGAAAACATTTGTTTAGTTGATTAGGTAATTGGTAATTGGTAATTTTTAGTTAACGTCGTACTAGAGCAACACAATGGGCGGGATCAGTCCCTTAAGGGAAAGATCCGAGGACAACACCTCGTAATTTTGAACCACGGTCAGATGACGAAGCAACACCTGAGCTGGCACCCCACTCTCCAAACTTCCACGCCAACCCTACGTGAGGACTTTCGGCCACGACAGATTTAAGGTGCACCAGCCGCCTCGACACCATACGTTTACAAACATCCATGCCCGGACCCGGATTCGAACCAGGAACCTTCCGATCTAGAGGCTAACACCTTAACCACTATACCGGTTGGTCGGCAGTCCGGTTGGAAGAGTAACGGATTATAAACCGGACGGTTGCTGGTTCAAATCCAACCAAAAACCATCGCGTACAAAGATGGCTGGTGCACGTTAAATCTATCGTGGTCTCAAATGTCCTCACTTTGCCGTGGTGTGGAAGTTTGAATTGTGGGGTGTCAGTTCAGGTATGACCTCGTCATCTCACCGTGGTTCAATATCACGTGATGTTGTCCTCGGATCTTTCCTTTCTTGTTCGATCTCGGACCATCGCCAATATCCCGTTATGTTGTTTCGGTGCGACGTTAATTAAAATACCTACCTACGCATTTACTTCCAAATAGTTCGATTAGTTAAAATTTGCATTAATTTGAATGATAAAAATGATAGTATTTGGTAATTTTTAGTTAACGTCGTACTAGAGCAACACAACGGGCTATTGACGACGGTCCGGGATCAGTCCCTTAAGGGAAAGATCCGAGGACAACACCTCGTAATTTTGAACCACGGTCAGATGACGAAGCAACACCTGAGCTGGCACCCCACTCTCCAAACTTCCACGCCAACCCAACGTGAGGACTTTCGGCCACGACAGATTTAAGGTGCACCAGCCGCCTCTACACCATACGTTTACAAACATCCATGCCCGGACCCGGATTCGAACCAGGAACCTTCAGATCTAGAGGCTAACACCTTAACCACTATACCGGTTGGTCGGCCGAATTAGTTTTGGGTAATTGGTAATTTGTTAATTAACGTCGAACACGACGGGCTATTGACGACGGTCCGGGATCACCCTCCTGAGGGAAAAAATGCGAGGACAACACCTCGTAATTTTGAACCGAATTATTTTTAGGTCATATTTTAAGCTGATAACGGAAATTTATCGTCACTTTCTAGGACTGGAAGAACGTACTTCGACCCTTTAAAGTGGCTACGCTTTTAAATATTCTAGATATGTTTAGACGGATAAGGTAGGTAAATATTTTCACGTAAAAGTTTTTGTAAAGACACCTTTAAAGATATTTTTTTAAAGTAAGAATGATCAATCAAGTTATTGGTTCAAGTTCTCAATAATATTTATAAAAAAAGTGTTAATCGCTCAGCATTTAACCTGGAAATCTGAAAAACACCCCAAAGGAGCGATGGAGCTTTCGAAAATGGTGCCCCGAAACTTGCTCTTTATTTGATCCCGGGGTTGTCCCATGGGCCGCCCCGAGAGCCTGATACGTTTGATCCAATTGAAGCCAATTACAACTGCTCCGAAGAACTGCTCCCGATCACTCAGCCGAGGGCAAAAAACGGGCAAACGTCTCCTTTTTCCCGAAACCTGAAGCCAAAAGGAGCTTTGCCTTCTTCCGTTTCAGTCTTTATTTGCATGTTTGGAAATAAGTCTGCGGCACCGAACAACATCTGCATACAAAATCTCTTTTTGGTAGGGAAAACGTGTGGTAACGATGACTCAAAAATCCCTACGCCGGGACAAATGGGGTTTCGCCAATAGTCGCTCCTTATTCATTTTCGACGCCGCTGGAAATGCGCTTGTGTTTTCCAAAGTGTTTCTCTCACTTCCCGAAACCAGAAACGGGAGTTTTTCCTGTTAGTGGGCGTAAACGGTGCATTTACGTGAATGTGATTGCGGCGGAAACGCTTCTGGAATCGAAAAAGTTGTGTTAGATTGTATTTATGGTGCAAGCGTAAACCCCCATTCTAAGCTCTAAACAAGTCTTTCCTAAACTGTGTTCCGCGGAACCATGGTGTTCCACGAGATTGTTTCGTGTTCCGCGACGCAAACAGAGAAGAGGAAAAAGACTAGATAAGCTCGCTGGTGGTCTGTTGACTGTATTTTGTTTCGTGTATTTTGTGACTAAAACTAGCTATCCGAATTGTGTTCCGGGAAACACACTTGTGTTCCAGATACGATTGCGTGGTTGAACAATTTGCGTGACGTGATAGAACAACGTGACAGTCAGCAGGCAGATATTTAACTACGCAGGTCGCGCTTGAGCAACACAACGAGTTATTGGCGACGGTCCGGGATCAATCCCCGAAGGGAAAGATCCAAGGACAACACCGCGTAATTTTGAACTACGGTCGTGACAGATTGAATCAAAACTTAGCATTGAATCATTGAATCAGAACTTAAAATCCTGATATTTATCATAGCAAACAAAACTGCTTGCTTCAAATATTAATCTTATGATTGTCGTCAATAGCCTTTTGTGTTTCTCTAGTACGACGTTAACTAAAATTACCATTACCATAATCTTATGATTATTGCTGCTCAAACAAAATTCCATTATGCAGAATTAAAACGAATATCTTTTTTCAGAACACGCAGATTTTACTCAGATTAGACAAGAATGCACAGTTGATGTAAAAAGACTAGAACGAATTTAGAGTGACCAAGATTGACTGTTCAGTAAAAACAAGAATATGTTCAAAATGAACGGTCTCGCTTAAGTCAAGTCTCTGTTCTCATTGGCCGTCGTAGCTCAGTTAGAAGTGTAACGGATTAGCGACCGGAGGGTTTCGAATTTGAAACTCAGTCCAACCGAAGACCATCTTGTACACGGGGGCTGGTGCACGTTATAGCTATCGTGGCCTCAAATATCCTCACGTTAACGTGATGTTTTGACTTGGGTGTCTTAACTTAAGTTTTCAGAGTAGTTTTATATTGAATGGTTTTATTTCTGTTTCTATTTTCGGTTAAGCTCTGAGAGCTTTCACTCGGGAACATGGCTGCCTTTTTTGTTTTCATATACAGGGTGATTCTACGGTCATGGGACAAAATTGGAGGGGTGATACAGCTTACTAAAACATAAATATTTAATATAGAATGTATGAACGGAAGTGACGTGGTTTGTCCGCAACTACTAGGATGCCAGTTTTGCGGGACGATGGATTGGGCGTGGTGGACCCAGACGGATGGTCGCCCCGATCGCCAGATTTATCAAGCGCCGATTACTTCTTATGATGGTGGCATCTGAAGACCATCGTTTAAGGGACTTCAGTTGACTCAATTGAGGACCTCGTTGCTCGACTATCCATTGCGGCTGCAAGCATGCGCGAAACGAATGGCATCTTTGTAACTGTTCGCCAATCACTCCTTCGACGCTACCAAGTATGTATTACTGTTGGTGTTCGCAATTTTGAGCATTTATCATAAACATTGCTGCAAAGAAGTACTTTGCAAGGATGTTGTAAATAAACATTGTTTTTCAGTTCATGTCTCATTTTTTTTTGTTCGTGCCTCCAAGCGTCAATTCAGACAACGCATTCTTATGCTAAAAATATATGTTCTAGTAAGCTGTACCACCTCTCTAAGTTTGTTCCATGACCGTAAAATCACCCTGTATGTGACGTTCACAACCAGAGTGGATCAGTCCTTTTTATAACATTTTTAGATACATCGTGATCTTGTGGGTACTTTTCCTATTCGACGGGCTTTTCTTCTGCCATCTCTAGGAAACCAAAGCAACTAGGGACTTGATTCAAAGATGCACGATAAAGATTAAACTTAATGGAGTTCGGGTGTGTGATTATCAGAGTTTGTCCAGAAAGTGGACTTGATCCACTCTAGTTCTAAACGCCTTATATTCATTTATAAATAAAAAGAAACTTATTTTCAAACTTATACAATCTTTCTTTTAACAAGTTCGCTGCCGATCTCGCGGCAGCGCGTGGTGTGGAGTGATGTCTCAGTAGCCAGTCACGCGTTTGCGCGGGAAGTGCTGAGCCTCAACATTTATAATCCGCTTCAATTGGCATTATATGTTAGGTGCTGGCGTGGAGTAAAGGTTAGAAGCTAGTTGTAAAGGTATGTGGTTTAGAATTTATAGCTTAAATTTATTTGTTGGCTGAGCTTTAGCCAATCTATTCTGGTATTCGCGTGGTAATGGCGCACATTTCAATCATATTTGTTATAAAAAGTAAGTCGGCTTCTGGGAAAAACCCATTTCTACGTGACGAGCAACGTGTGGTAATGAAATTTATCACAAATTTTGGGGGTACATCTCATTTTGTTCTCTGACAAAAGAGCAAATATTTTCGGATTTAGCTGTTCTTTCTGCACAATTCTTTCAATTTCAGACCAAGGGATAAATAGATAACGTCGCGAATGAGACATCTCGCACATTGAGATGTCCGAAACGAGACTTATGATACTTATGTCAAGATGCTTATGTCATTTCGCTTTAAAATGCAGAAAGAACCGTTAAATCCATTTTTGTAACACTCCTAGTGCATTCAAGGCAATTATCTATCGAAATTGTATCACCCCTTAGAGGTAAATGTATCACTTCTCTGAGGTTAAAGTATCACTTCTCAACGAGGGCTGTTTAAGCCCACATGCTACCCAGATGTTCATTTCTTCGGTTCTCCAAGTCACATAAAAATCGCAAAAAAATAATTTCACAAAAATTAAATTCAAAAGATACAGTAAGATCTATTATATCTAGTCACATACCACGACATATCATAAGACTAACCGAACCTAAAATATATAATTTGGAACTCAACTATTTTTATGTTTAAGATCATGACTCAAATTACTACCCATTGGTATAAGCATGAAAGAAAGATTAGTTATTGGTTATTAATAGTTATAGGTTATGTGAATAGTTATAGATTATGAATAGTTATGGAATAACGGCACATTATTTTTTAAATGCTAGTCAAGAAATGAAATAAGAAATTTCCGGGAGTCAAGGCCTTTATCTGCAAAATTTGTCTGAGCTTTTTAAAAATGTATTAGGGGAAAGTGCCTTATAGAAACATCTTCGGCAATTATAGAATTATATATTAAGGTTAGATGTCGCAAAGATAGTGAATTTTATTAAAATGAGTGAATTAAATTAGTTGTTTTTCAATGTATTGGGTAGATGCAAACGTTCGTCCCGTTATTAGCGCTGATGGCACTACATAGCAAAAAATGAAGTGTTATCTACTTCAAACGTGTTTCGTTTTGAGGTTGTTTGAAAAAATGGATCTCAACTAGGACTTCTGAAAAAAAAATTGTGCTTTTCAGTTGCGGTTTTTAAATTGTGTTAAGCATTCAAAATGACAGAAAATTAGGACCCTTTTAGAAACATCTTTTATTTACGAAAAGGCGAGAATGCTTCGCAGACGCAAAATAAGATATGTGTTGTGTTGAGTGCCGTTTACGATTCCAGGTGTGGTTCGGAAAGTTTCACCATCTGGATGAGTTCTTTAGCCAAAAACCTTAGAACTTCTACGAGCGCGGGATGATGCAGCTACCGGAGAGATGAAGAAAGGTCATCCAACATACTATACTGATCAAATGTTATTTTTAATAAATAAAATAATCTTTCTTCTTTTGTCGAAAAAATGGGACGAACTTTTACATCAACCCAATAGGTGTCACCCAAAGAAGGATACTCACACTGCGTAGAGGCGGCCGAGTAGAGCGAGAAGGGCAGGTTCTGGGGTCTCGTGGCCGGACTGTTGACGGTCAGCGGACAGTAGCAGAACATCTTCGACCTGTCACGAAAAACGAAGATCAGTCACTCCTCCAAAAGAGGTATTTGATCGGTTGCTGTAAGTCTCAGAAAAGTAATTCTTTTTTAATTTACCCAATGTATAGATATTTGGGCCAATAAGACGATGAAACACCAGTACTGATTGCCATTCACAGGTATTATTTACACATTATACAAAGGCGTTACACTTAAATGTTACAACAGAATACCACAATCAGTGAGCATCCGAAGTAATAAATCAAATGCGAATGAGAACTGAAAGTTAAAGTTGTAGCAGTGCTAATAGCATACGAAGTTATAGCACACACAGCGTCTCAGCACCATCACTCTTTCTGGAAAAGAAAAAAATTGAGGTTATACATCTCAATAAACTGTACAAATTTTGCAGGAAAACGAACACATCGTCCATATCTGGTATAAACTAGAACGTTGTAATCAAGAGATGCATCAACACAACTTCATTCTTCTGGCCTTATGGACTGGATCAACAGAGGAAACGAAAGTTGCACCGAACTGGTGATTTGGAACAGCGACAGATGAACCGTCTTTCAAAAGATAAACAGGTTTAATCGTTTCGATGCTGACTAAATTTTTTGCTGTTCACAAATATAAAAGCCTTGCCATTGCACTGAAGAACGTTATGAGGACCTGTTTAGGGTCTAGTAAGTGAAGGACAGCCATGGAGGAAGAAATCATAGTAATTTTCTTAAACCTGCTTCGTGGTCAAATTGACTGGGTAGACACATATTTTCACCGTAAACTGTTTCTGCAATAGACATCAGAGTTCTTATCTAAGTACTGGAAGACACCAGTAGATTTCGAAGAGTGGTTTGATGCAGTACTGGTTTAAAATCCAAATGTGCTGTTTCAATTTCGTAAATCAGCTTCATGGTCAATAAAGGAAATTGACAGGGTAAACTCGGATTTTCACAGTAAACTGTTTCTGCTACAGAACATTAAAGATAATCTTTACACGCGGTCCGGATCAGGTGGTAATACTAATGTCCAGTTGTGAGAAATATGGCACATAAATGAAATTTTTAATGTACGATGCCATCTTTCAATCGCTCCAATTGTCTATGGTGATAAGCGGTCGTTCGAGGCAAAGGAATGCCGAAAGTTTTGGACAAGGGAAGATTAAATAAGTCTACAGTAAACTGACTCAGCGATTCCTTGTGACTTTCTGAAGTTCACAATACGTGGAAAACCAGCAATAAACGAAAAACTGCAATTCGATGATTCTTCTGTATGTAGGCATGAATTACTTCCGATGAAATATCACAATAAAGGAATGAATCACAATCAAGAACTTGCCGTTTTTGTAGTTTTAAGCTGATGTTTCCGTCAAGTAATTCTTTTAGTTCAGGATAATCCTCTTGGATCCGTCAGAATAGTTCAAACTGCTATTGATGCTAAGATTTTGAATACTGGTAAAAGCATCAGCCATTGAGTTTTCTAAACAACTGACATGACATCTGTCATTAAAATGACCGAAAAGGTAGGCATTTTAATTAACGTCACATTGGAGCGACACAACGGTGTATTAGAGACGGTCTGGGTTCAAACCCGAAGAGAAAGATCCGAGGACAACACCATGTAATTTTGAACCACGTCAGATGACGAGAAAAAATTTAAGCGGTTAATTTGACTTGGAGAAAATTTGTCATATGTACGGGTGTTAATGCATGTACTAGAGGTTTGTTATTTGCAAAAACTAAATTCGTTCCTTGCGATAAATAGCAGAAGCATTTAAAGGCCGCAAAATATTGTCAATTGTTATCGATGGATTTACTAGAAAAAACCTAGTTTCCCAGTTATCCCCAACATGCTGTTGTACACATGCTCCATCCGGTAAGAAGGTTGGTATGATAATTAAAATCTCATTGGAGCAACACAACTGACAATTGACAACGGTCCGGGATCGATCTCCGAGGGTAACACCACGTAATTTTGAACCACGATCAGATGAGGACTTGCTCCATCGGAAGTATCGCAAATGCGTACAAGAGATGCTAGAATTTGGATGAGCTAAATCCTTCTCATTTTTAATTCCTGTTTGCCACGGATTAAAAAAAAAGTTTCTCACTCAATTCATTTTTACACTATGTATAATGGCAGCTGCTTTTAGAAGGACAGTAACTGGAGGTTTTACGACCTGACACTTCGGAATGCTGACTGCGATCTTCCTTTTGAACAGAATTGGGACATTCGGATATAGAATTAGACGGGGTGAGAAAAAATTTAAGGAGACGAAAAAAAGAGGACATACTCGGAGAAGGGTCCTTCGATGTACACGAACTGAGCAGTTGCCTTTTTATTGTAGATGTATAAATTTGCGTATTGATACTCGGAAATGTTCATAAATGTTTTTTAACAAATGGTGAGAAAGAAGGAACCTCAAAAGTTTTTCGATCTAAATATGAAATTTCTCTATCAGCAGCTAACTTGACAGAGGATGAACTCCAGGCCTTTGAATCAAACGGATAAACACGACATAAATTCAACAGCCTATCAAATATTTAACTCAAGAATAGATGTAGGTAATTAACCTCGCATTGGAGCAACACAACGGGCAGTTGGTAACGGTTCGCGACCCTTCTCGAATGGAAAGAACTGAGGACAACGCCTCGCCATTTTGAACCACGGTAAGATGACGATAATAACACCTGAGCCCCACTATCTAAAATTCCAAACCACACCAACGTGAGGACATTTGAGGTCACAATTAACATGCACCGGTCTTTGGCCAACTTTGGCGTGCTTACAACTCATAGGAGTTAGTTTCCATTCGATATCGATACCATCCTGCATGGGGGAGGGAGCGGGGTATCCCGGTTGGACGAATAACGGAGGGTTTTGCGTTCGAATCCAACCAATGACCGTCGTGTACAAAGGGGACTGGTGCACGTCAGAGCTGTCGTGGCCTCAAATGTCCACATGTTGGCGTGGTGCGGAAGTTTGGAGAATGGGGTGCCAGCTCAGGTGTTGCCTTGTCGTCTGACCGTGGTTCAAAATTACGTGGTATTGTCCTGGGATCTTTCCCGGACCGTCGTCCATAGCCCGTTGCGTTGCTCCAATACGACGCTAATTAAATGCATACCTACCTGGAGCGCGTAACGCGACATGTTTAATTCAGGACCGCCACCCCTTTGATATATAACCCGATCTCGGCGCGCACAAATTGTTTGACCAGCCCCTCGTAAATTTCCCGAAAAAATCACCGTTAAGCGGCGACGGATGTACAGTTGGACGTGACCGAAAACATCAAGGGGGGGTGTCGTGCGAAGCCGTAATCACATTAAAATCGGTTTCTGAACCTTCTGGTGGCCTCACGCACTGCGGAAGAGGGCAATTTCTCGCTTCGTATTTCCCCTGTAAGCCGTGTAGGAGGGCGTCTGTTATTGAATTACACATTTCCTCGTGCCGTGAGACGAATCGGAGAGTTCTGTATCGGCCATTGCGCCGACGGAATTTGTATGCTACCCGATACTCTGATCAAGGTATGTAAAATTTCAAAGATATGGGTTTTCGTCCTAGATTTCTGTAAAGACACAAACTTCACTTGCAGTGTATAGGACACGGTGATGACACAATCCTCGTTTCAAGGTATGTTTAATTTCAGTTATGAATTTTCGTCCTAGATTTCTGTAAAGACACAAACTTCACTTGCAGTGTATGGGACACGGTGATGACCCAATCCTCGTTTCAAAGTATGTTTAATTTCAGTTATGAATTTTCGTCCTAGATTTCTGTAAAGACACAAACTTCACTTGCAGTGTATAGGACACGGTGATGACCCAATCCTCGTTTCAAAGTATGTTTAATTTCAGTTATGAATTTTCGTCCTAGATTTCTGTAAAGACACAAACTTCACTTGCAGTGTATAGGACACGGTGATGACCCAATCCTCGTTTCAAAGTATGTTTAATTTCAGTTATGAATTTTCGTCCTAGATTTCTGTAAAGACACAAACTTCACTTGCAGTGTATAGGACACGGTGATGACACAATCCTCGTTTCAAGGTATGTTTAATTTCAGTTATGAATTTTCGTCCTAGATTTCTGTAAAGACACAAACTTCACTTGCAGTGTATGGGACACGGTGATGACCCAATCCTCGTTTCAAAGTATGTTTAATTTCAGTTATGAATTTTCGTCCTAGATTTCTGTAAAGACACAAACTTCACTTGCAGTGTATAGGACACGGTGATGACACAATCCTCGTTTCAAGGTATGTTTAATTTCAGTTATGAATTTTCGTCCTAGATTTCTGTAAAGACACAAACTTCACTTGCAGTGTATAGGACACGGTGATGACACAATCCTCTGATCAATGTATGTAAAATTTCAAAGCATGAGTTTTCGTCCTGGATTTTTTTATCGACACAAACTTTACTTGCAGAGAATGGGACGCGGTGATGACCCAATTCTCTGATTAAGGTATGTAAATTTTCAAAGTTACGAGTTTTCGTCCTGGATATCTTTAACCCTCTGGCTGATTATCCCGCGATTTCCACGGGCAACTCAAATGTAGCAAAATTTGCTCATCCCGCGATTTTCTCGGGCAGGTGTTTTTCTATCTTTATTGAGGAGCGCATCGCGCTTTTTCACCGTTTAACCAATGAAATAAATTACATACAGTGTTAGACGTTAAATTTAAATTTTGGTCAACAGTTGTCGCTAGTCGTCCACTAAATTGCGGCATATGAAGGTACTTTGTATTTACCGCTCTAACTTCGCGCCTTTGTTTGGCGCCTTTTTCTAATCAGAAATGGCTGCTATAAAACGTTCAGCGATTGACAGAGTATATGTTCCTGATGATTTATCAGATTTTGAAAGTGATTTTAGTTTTGATAGTGATAGAGAGAGAGTGATATAGATTTTTCGGACTGCTCCTCAGATAGCGATGAATCTGATCATGATTCAATAAACTTGCAAAGCGTTAGGCAGTGGTGCAAAATTGATATGAAGAATATTCCTCCTCCTCCTCCTCCAGTTCCTTTTCGTGGAAATCCGGGAATTACTGTGCATATAGCTAACAATGCAAGTAAGTATATTGAGTTATTTTGAACTTTTTTTTGATGCAAACTTTGCTTTTTTTTTATGCTTTTTCCAAGAAACAAATGGATACGCTGAACAACATATCCATAAAGCAGTTTGTAAAGAGAATTCCCGTAGGAAAAAATGGAGAGAAACGAATGTTAAAGAATTAAGACTATTTTTTGCAGTTTTGTTACTCCAAGGAGTCATAAAGAAGCCAGAAGCTCAGTGCATTATATTTTCTTTTGTTTTTTTTCATTTTACTTTTTTATATTATGTAATAAATAGAAATTAACTGTAATTCAATTGAAATTATTTTTTTTTGCGATAACATCTGAAATTAGGTTTTCTGACAGTTTAGTTTCTCATGATAAAAAACTATATAAAAAGTCTTTTCTAGAAAGAAAAAAATGCATATTTAAATTCTCCAATATATATAGATTTTTAATATGCAAAAAAAAAATACACGATTTTTGTAGCGATTTCGGTCTACAAATTGAGCAGTCAGAGGGTTAATGACACAAACTTCACTTGCAGTGTACCTGTGTACTTTGCTGGGAAAATCTGGTGTCGATCATCCACCTTTACGGACTTAGTTCAAAATTTAGACTGTCCAGTATGCGTGGTAGGTAGTAAATGAATTATCGACACACTGGAGCAACACAACGGAGTATTAGCGACGGTCCTGGATCAATCCCAAAGAGAAAGACAGAATTACAACTCCGTGTTATTTTGAACCGCGGTCACATGACAAAGACAACAACTAAGTGGGCAGTCCACTCTCTAAACTTCCAAACCGTGCCAACGTGAGGACGTTTGAGATCACGGCAGATTTGACATGCACCAGCCCCCCCCCCTGCTCACGACGGTGCTTGGGTGGATTCGAAAGCGTAACCCTGCAGTTGCTAATCCGTTACTTCTCTAACCGTGCTCCAGTCAACGCGCCAACTCTATGTCGTGGTGTCACCTAAAAAGACGAATGACATATCGATAACCTGCCAAATATGGGACATTTTCGCAATATTGGCAGCTTGCTCAGGATCAATCGGTAGCAGGGGTTGTATTTTGTTTGATGGGCTGATCCTTCCTCTATCCTACGGTAGATGAACTACGTATGTTTTCATTTGCGAGCAGTAGTGGAGAGTAGGGTTTGCCCGTTTTCGCGACGCTCAATTCCGAAGTCATTTCTCCGAGGTGAAGAAAGATACTTATTTCCACGCTGTTTTCACCGGGTTCTTTTGCTTCATATTTACAAGTATTTCTTTGTATTATTGTTTACTTTATGACGTTATTTGTGTGTTCGTTTTCACTTTTTAATTTTAATTTTTGGATTGGTTGTTTTTTTAGGGGGTTTTATGGCGACAGAGCAATATATGGCCATGCTGCACCAGGCACAAATTATACAGTTGCAAGTAAGAGACATACACACACAATGAAAATTTTACTGGCACGTAAGAGATAAATACACACAATAAGGAATGCAACTGAGAGGAATAACGCCTCCAAATCGAAGGTTGCTAGCGCATTTAGGAACTCATCTGCTTGCTGTCTACTGCATTACATCGTTTTATAACGGTTATTGTTGTTTTGATAAGCGAACAGAAGTTCAAGAAAATCAAAAGTGCTGCCAAATGTCAAGTGATATCTGTGATCCGATTTCTAAACGCAAAAATTGAGCGATCAAGCAAAATTTAATGTGAAATCAAAGCAGTGTATGGTGATGTGATGATTGAATCATGTGTGTGTCGTTGGTGCTGAAAGTTTAATGAGGGAAGAGAGAACGTCCATGATGGGGAGCGATGTGGCCGCCCAAGTGTCATTACGGATGAACTTGTCAAGTTTGTCTTAGGATGAAATTCATGATAGATTTTCACATGTGTCTCGCACTGTCATTTATAAAGTGGTAACAGATGACCTCAAATTCAGAAAAATTTGTGCAAGGTGGGTGCTACGTATGCTCAATGACGACCCCAAATGCTTAAAGACGGTACTGCTTGCCTCAATGAACTGGCGGTAGAGGAATAAGACGCTGCTATTCAAACGCTCGTCACAAGGTACGACAAATGTTTAAATTTGTAAGGAGACTATGTAGAAAAGTAATATAAGGTTTTAAAATGTAAAATCAAAAGTGTGGCTGAAAATTTTTAATTGGTCGGTATTTTATTTAAAAACTGGCATTCCTTTCCGATCGACCCTCGTACATATCTCTACTCGCTTCGCCTCTCTCAAATGCAAAAATGTTACAAATTTTCAAATTCCTCTTTTTTATCACCTTTCGAAAAGAACGAGAGCTCACTTTTCTATACTTTATTGTTGCTCCGTCTCACTTTTTACATGTGTAATCATGTGTGTGGAATCTTTTTTGTATAAAAGTACACCTAAATTATGTGATTCTACAACTTTCATCACAAGTTGGATTTCCAATAACTTGAGGGATCACTGTCCCTCGGATTTTCAACCGGACGATTCCAAAATACAAACACGGACCATCCAGATCGTCTTTTTTGTGAGGTTTTATGCACACTAAATCTGCCACTGCCTATTCGCGTTGGCATGATGTGGAAGTATGTAATGTGGTATGCCAGTTCAGATTTGACTTCTTCATCTGACTGTAGTTCAAAATGACGAGGCGTTGTCCTCAGATCTTTCACTTCTTGATGTTTCTCGGACCATCGCTAATAGCCTGTTATGTCCAGTGCTGCACTAATTCAACTCTCTACCGATAACTCGAATGTGTAAACTTTTCGTAATTGCGTTAAAGTTGGTAATCATGGTATTTCCTGTTACAGGTACACTGTCCTGTTGAGTGTAAAACATTTCTCAGCAATTGCAATTTGGAAACACTTTCGTGAATTATAAAAATAATAAATGTACTTCATAATACTTACTGCTTGTGTTTTTCAATTTTACGATAAGAAGTTTAAGGACTTTTTTTTTATGGATGCTCTCTTAATATTTAAAATATTCTTTTTTTGAGTTTGTTGATTGATTTATTGAAGGTATTTATTTTATATTGAATTTATTTAGTGAAGACATTATTGAAGCTATCAAAAATATTTTTATTGATTACTTGAAGCTATCAAATTATTTTTTATTGATTAATTGAAGCTATCAAATTATTTTTTATTGATTAATTGAAGCTATCAAATTATTTTTTATTGATTAATTGAAGCTATCAATTATTTTTTATTGATTAATTGAAGCTATCAAATTATTTTTTATTGATTGATTGAAACTATTAAAAAGTTGGTTCTCGATTAAAATTTTATTGATCGTTCACTTTTGTTCCTATAAACGCAAACGACACTGAATCAAGCAAGCAAACAAACACTGAAACGCGTGGTGATACATGCAGGCCCTGATTTACCATTAGGCCCGTGAGGCACGGGTCTAGGGCCCCCATAATTTAGAGGGCCCCCAAGTTTCAAAAGTATCTAAAAATTTTAAAAAGTTTTTAAGTAGTTACATAAATTATTGGGTATTTACGTAAATGTCCGTCGACCGTTTCCCCCACTATCACATTCTTGTAATTACATTATTTATCTAACTATTATGTTTTTAATTTTCATCTGCTTTATTTTGTTTTGCCAAGAGTTATAAGTGATGTCACGATTTTCTCAACCTTTTTGGTGACATCTGTGAAACGGTCAACAGTCAAATACGTAAGTACCAATTATTGTTATAAAATTAGTTTTTGTGATGAACAAATAATATGGGGGGGGGGAGGGCCCTTCCTGCGTGTTATGCCTACTATACCAAATTTTCTAAATCGGGCCCTGGATACATGACTTAACAAACATAAAGGTTTACAGACACAAAGTCACACAGAGACATGCAACTAACACGAACATTATAGATAATGCAAGCACACTTACACTGTGTGTGTGTGTTTTATAGTAATTCAAACATTCACAAGACATTCATAGACGAACACAAACTTTTAAAACCAGTTTCACGAAAAAAGCTTATGAACACTCATGGGTAGTAACGGAAACATACACAAAGCACTCCGAAACGAACCATAAAATCAACACCACAGGAACGAAACACGAAACTTGTCTACTGTAAGACGGATGAACTCGTGGGACTATCTTTCAAAAAATCCCATTTGGCTCCATAGGTGAACATTTTATCCGCCAACTGCTATCCACAACTGCTATCGCTTCCTTCAACTAAACGACCATAGTGCAATAGCGACAAATCCTCGCTATGGTGCTTCTCTAGTGAGATAGCAAATGACCTTGGGAAGTCCATTCGTACGAAAATGCTCAAACTTTCCTAGGGCTGGCATGCTCAAAAAACTGTGTGTCAACATGGAGACGGCCATAGGCGATTATTTGATCCGTTAAATCATTGTTACAGTTATGACTTTCATAATTTAACTCGTAGCCCGAAACGACACGGCAAGTGTAAAAATGTATTGTTTACGTGCCTCTTATTTTAGCGAGGTCCATTGTAATAACGGGAGGGTTGCGAACTCGAATCCAGCCAAAGGGGTTCAAAGGGAGCCTGGTGTATGTTACATCTGCCGTGGCCTCGAATGTCTTCACACTGGTGTGCTGTGAAAGTTTTGAGAGTGGGGTGTCAGCTCAGGCGTTGCCTCGTCATCTGACAGTGGTTCAAAATTACGTGGTGTCTTCACGTTGGGATGGGTCTCAGACCATCCAGAATAACCCGTTGTGTTGCTCCATTGCGACGTTAATTAAAATACCTACCTATTACAACGAATGACATTGACTAATACCACGCCATGCCAAAATGTTTGACCACGGATGTCGATTATGGTAGCGCATCTCTACCAAAACGAAGATTTTACCTGTCCCCTAATTGAGCGAATAGACTCGTTCAAAACCACGTGATCCAATTCCCCATAGCCTTTTTAACAGCCTAGCCGCATGGCCCGAAAGTCGATCCTCACTCTCGGATGAGCTGTGGGGGTGAATGGAACAACAGGGGGGGGATGACCCGGAAGGAGAAGTACTCGAACTTCAACAAAATAATCTGTGTGGAGGGTCGTCGAGTGAGTGGGTGATTAGAAATCAAGGGGCAAATGGGGGGGGGTGAGCACGTGACATGTCACGTAGGAAGTGTAGTGAAGTGGGCCGTCCCGGAAACAGGGGTGCTTGGGAGAGCTGGTCTATTGTTAGGACGGGATGGATAATCAATCCTTTCCTGTTGGAGAGTTTTTTTTGTAAAAAATGTTGAGACAAGGTTCTTCCTGAGTGGTGTGCACGTCGCCAGGGATAATAGGAATGGTCATTTGGTCTCCAATTTTAACAAAATGACCATTGTGCATTTTATGAGATTTTGTTAGTTTTCATGTTTTATTTGCCTATAGTTCTGAGTTCTTTTTCCAATTTCGATCAAGACACGAATGTACACATTTCACATTTAATTTACATTAAAATCTTCAATGAGTTCTAATGAGGGACAGTGTGTTTTGAAAATTGAATGTTTTGGGGAAGCAGAAAGCGGTTTGTTGAAGTTTGTACTTTTGTGACTAAATCTTCCGGTATGTTTCGCTGCGATATGAGTATAAAGCCGCAATCATCACACACAATGGCAGACTAACACGCTGTTTCAGATGTGGACGAAATTGTTTTGTTTTCAGCTAGGATTGCTCCAGGGACAAAGTCTGTACATGTCTCTTATCGTAGAAACGAATCTCCGCTATTTTCATTGAAGCCTTCAAGTTTTGCCACTTTGGGCCACTCAGCGTTAATTGGTCTTATAAGGTTAGTGTTGGTCTAAGATTCAAAGAAAGCACATTCTAAACCATATGTCCGTTTATTCTCTGAGGAGCGCTTGTTAACGTGTCTTAGATGTCTCCTATTATTTTTTATTTTGTGTTCTCCAGGCGTTTGGGAGGTACAATGCTGCTCTCTTGAGAATGCAGTCAACCTTAGATATGTTGATTTCTGAAAAGTCGCGAAAGCGTGTTAGGAGGACTTAGCTGAGTTAACATTGCACTACAACAACACAATGGGCTAATGGCGATGTTCCGGAATCAATCCTGAAGGAAAAGATCCGAGATCCATTTTAAATCACGAATAAATGACGAGAGAACATCATATAATGGCACCCCACCATCCAAACTTCAACATCACGTCAAAGTGAGGAATTTTGAGACCATGATAGACTTAACATGCACCAGCCTCCCCGAACATAACCAGAGCACTACAGATTTCCCATGTATAGGTCGAGTTTCAAACTCGCGACCCTCCGGTTGCTAATGCTTTAATCTTCCAACCTGGCTACCTCGCCCCTATGTACTATTTAGCATCCTGATTATTGTAATATGCCACGTGTGTATCTTTATCTATTAACTAGATGCTATTAACACGTAGAAACAGCTACTTCTGTATATACTAATGAATGAATTTTAAATATTTTAACTGCAATTACAATAATGAATCATAAGTACTTCGCATTTTCAATGCAGACAGAAATACTTTTTTACTACTGAGTTACTCGCTTGAATGTACTCTTGCATGATCCATCCAAAATATTCGTAAAATTAATCGCATAACTGTTAAATAAACATGCTTCACAACAGCAAGTCAGTAGAGAGAGTAATTGTAATTTTCAAACAACATCAAATAAAATGAGCTTAAGTTTGTATAGAGAACATCAATTGCTTTTTTTTACGTGTATAAGACATGGTTACCTGCCGTATTTTAAACCTACAAAAGCGTGTCTTCACTTCTATCTGGGTAACAGTTTGTTCATTTAATAAAAACGTATTTACCTACTTTTACTATTATTTAAAGCATATTATCATCTTTCGTAACTTTTGTTTACGCATTTGAAAGATACCTTGACTTTCAACAGCACTTAAAGAGTAAAGAACTACTTAGAAGTAAAGTACACATTTACGAAACCGAAGTAGAATAAATATGCGAATCAAAAAGGTGTTAACAAGCATAAACATATCAAATCATTCTTTTCTAAAGTGATAAGAGATTTATTTATTATTACACACTTTTAATCATTTTGGAGGGATTTTTAAATTCATATTAAATATTTACAATCTGAAGAATATGTGAATTTGAAATATTATTCCACTATTGAAACGAAACGATTCCAAAAGCGTGTTTTCATTTCGTGACACGTTGAAAATCTCCTAGTCGATCTGTAGCAATTAAATTCCAAAAAAATTCTTCATCAAATATGTAGGTATAGTTAACCTTTAAAGTCTCAAATAGGTAAAAACGTAAGAGATAAATATAAATCATGCGCTCACTTAAAGAGTATTTAAACAGGCCTAAGTTGAATTTGGGAGGGATACATCTAAATCATTGTTACTAAAAGTGTACACTAAAAGATGCATGGGGAATAGGAGGTACTAACCAAACTGTCGTCTAAAAATGTTTTAGATTTTTCACTCTTGACCATTGACCCACTCATTAGAGATGCATTGTCTCAAGAAATGTATGTTGTAAAATACAGTTACTGTTCAGTTTAAAAATAAGACGACAGGTCGTAAGAAGGGATTGTTAGGCGTATATTTGTGCTAACTTCCAACATAAATTTGTGATTGTACTACCGTCACCCTGATTAGTTGATCGCGGATCTAGAGCAGTAGTAAAACTTTCAACACGATGAACCGCCTTCAAATAGTTAACTGTTGAGATTGAAGGATGCGCGTCAGACCAAAATAATGCCTAATATAGACAAATAGTTAGAATAACACCTGGCTCATTGGTATTTATTTCTAGTTTTACTGGTTTGATTGATATCAATGACTAATAATATCGAGCAATCTGATATGTTTGTTATTACATTGTATTTCTATTTCAGCTTTTATAAGTATCTCTGTAATTTTAGCTGCAATTTCTTTCATTTCCGGACTAGTTTTCTGTAATTTTAAAGTTACACGCCTTAGCTACATAAATTATTTTGATGAAATTTAAAAATGATTTGCATACCTACACTTATCTTTCATTAGTAGTTTGGAAAACTATGCTCCAAGTCTCATTGAAAAGCCCATGAGATCATTACGAAATTTAGAGCGATTAAGCAGACAACAAAGAGTTATAATCATCTGTATTGAAGAAATGAAGATGCCTGTTTAAAACTAATTTTCACTGTGAATATATGTGCGTATACGAAGTAATAAATCAAGGAGTTGAATAAAGGAAGCTCATGTATGTAAAATAATCACTCAAACTTCGAGTCTCATACTAAAGATGTTACATATTCATTTTTACTTCAATCCTATAGGACTTTTCAAGTTGATATCTGTAGCAATTCCGCTCAATCTATACAAGCCAGCGAATTTTGAGTAATACAGTTTTTTTCTCAAGTGCACAAGTCTTGAAAATGTAACAAAATGCTACGCATCAGAAATTTTAAACATTTCCGTGGTATCTCAAATCTGCTGACATCAGTTGAAATGCTCATAGAAAGTCCTACAGTAGAGCCAAATATTTCATGTAAAGAGTGAGCTCATGGAAGGTACTTGAATTAACTTCACACTGAAACAGCACAAAGGGGGTTTTGGGGGATTATTCCTGAAGGGAATTTTAATTTCGTCTAATTTCGAACCTCGGTCAAATGAGTTAATGGAGTTAATGAAAACTCAATCTCTTTTTAGAATAGAAAAAGCTCATGTTGGGTTTATGAGAATCCTTGTCTGTTGCAAAGCGGCAAACTTTTTATCCCTTATACAAAATACGTTTCGAACAGAAAAAGCAGCACAGGACATAATGGAACCCTAACAAGCTCCATTAAGCATTCTATTGCGTCTACATTATAAATGGAAAACTGAAGTACAGGCGCAACTGTAAAAACACCAATTTTAACATTCTTAAAATTATTAATAATCTCCCGAAATCTATTTAAAAATATGTTTTTCCTTTGAAACAAAACGAGACATTTAATGTCTGAAAGTTCTAGCCAAAAAACAACAGGAAAGTAAGCACAAATATGTATGCAAATTAGTAAAAGTAGTTTTTAAAAAATTACCTTTGTTGTGTAGATTGAAATATCACATGATAGACTGCCGACGAACAAACTAACCTGCGTCTGTAACGGCGCGACGAACTTATATTATTTTGTGAAGAATGCTTCTCGAGGCAACAGCCGGAAAACAACACCAAAACAAGTAACGCAGAGAAAAAACATCAACGGTATTCTTGCCACCCGGAAAAGTGTTTTCAGCAGCTCTGTCTCGGACTTCTGAGGGCGGGGAGGCGGACTCTCCCCCGACGTCACGCACGTGCACCCACCCATTGGCCGGCGGTGGGAGGGCGTGACCAGTTCCGTCCCCACCCCCGATTCCGAGACTGCGGCCACGCGGTGTTCGAGAGCAATTTGAGATAAATTAGATAATTTGACTCCTTTTATTGGCTTTGGGATAGAGGTTGATTGCTCGCCTATTTAGGGAATTTTAATCCGCTTTTCGCGTTTCCGGAAAATAAATCTTAATTAAATTTTGTTCCAGGGGTCGAGAGATAGAGAAGATTATTTCGGATTCGGAATCTGGCATTTCCGCGGCCGATTCGCTAAAACCGTTTTAAAAGTTTTGACAAGTCTTTCCTTAATGACGCCTGATGAAATTCCGGCGGAGTGGGTTTTAAAATCTTAACTGTTTTAATCAGCCATAGTAATTGCACAATTGACTGTTGCTATTGGATTAACATAGATTCGCTTGGGAATGAAACGCATCGAGTTCGAATCAAAGACATTTCAGAGTTTATTTCGACCTGAAGAACGATATAATTATTAAATGCACTCATCGCATTATATAAATCATAACATTTCGATCAAATAAACAGGAGTTGACAAGATTTCTTTCCTTATACAAAAAGTTATTGCAGGCAAGCAGCATTACAGAATTACCGATCAGAAAATTCTGAATGTTTGGAAAGGCACCACAATGGTTTATCCCTCAAAAACTTTGGAATTGAATCAACTCGGAGCCAGAATCACTGCTAAAGACTCCCATTAGAGAAGGGATTTATTTACGTTTCTACCAGAATCCTAATTAATCTAATAGAAAGATCCTGTTATGGATTTTGACTTTTGGATCTTTAATTTGGGATCATCACTTTTGGATCTTTACCGTTTGATCTTTAATTTTGGATCTTTACTGTTGGATATTCGCTTTTGGATCTTTGCTGTTGTATCTTCACTTTTGGATCTTTACTGTTGGATCTTTGACTAAACGTTTCGAATGAATTCAAGAGAAAATCATATGCTTAAAGAGGTCGTTATTAGTACAATTTACAATTGCACTTGAAATATTTGAATAGGCGCCACAATGGTCTATCCCTCAAAAACTTTGGAATTGAATCAACTCGGAGTCAGAATCACTGCTAAAGACTCCCATTAGAGATGGGATTTATTTACGTTTCTACCAGAACCCTAGTTCATCTAATAGAACGATTATTTTATGGATTTTGACTTTTGGATCTTTACATTTTGGATCATCAATTTATTTTGTAACTTTACTATTTGATCTTCACTTTTGGATCTTAACTGTTGGATATTCTCATTTGGATCCTTGCTGTTGTATCTTCACTTTTGGATCTTTTCTGTTGTATCTTCACGTTTTGATCTTTGCTGTTGGACCTCCACTTTTGGATCTTAACTGTTGGATATTCACTTTTGGATCTTTGATTAAACGTTTCGAATGAATTCAAGAGAATATCTAATGCATAAAGAGGTCATCATGCATCATACACTTGAAATGTTTGAAAAGGCGCCACAGTGGTTTATCCCTCAAAAACTTCGGAATTGAATCAACTCGGAACCAGAATTACTGCTAAAGACTCCAATTAGAGAAGAGATTTATTTACGTTTCTACCAGGACCCTATTTCATCTAATAAAACGATCATTTTATGGATTTTGACTTTTGGATCTTTAAATTTTGTATCATCACTTTTGTATCTTAATTTTGTATATTTACTATTTGATCTTCATTTTTGAATCTTAACTGTTGGATATTCACTTCTGGATCTTTACTGTTAGATCTTTGTTGTTATATCTTCACTTTTGGATCTTTGCTGTTGTATCTTCACTTTTGGATCTTTGCTGTTGTATCTTCACTTTTGGATCTTTAATGTTGTATCTTCAAGTTTTGATCTTTGCTGTTGGACCTACACTTTTGTATCTTTACTGTTTGATCTTCACTTTTGGCTCTTTGGAGAAACGTTTCGAATGAATTCAAGAGAAAATCCAATGCATAAAAAAGTCTTGATTAGTGCAGTTTACAATTGCACTCGAAATGTTTGGAAATGCGCCACAATGGTTTATCCCTCAAAAACTTTGTAATTGAATCAACTCTGTACCAGAATCACTGCTAAAGGCTAACATTGAAGAAAGGATTTATTTACGTTCCTACCACAGTCTCCTACTTCATGTAATAGTCGTTCAAAACTACATGATCCGACTCCTTTCTCACGGGAACCTCTGTGTGGTGATATGTAGATCGCGCAAGTTCAATTCCTGTGACATGCATGTCTTCATTCTGTGTCAGTATAAATTTTCGTTTGTGCTATTTATTGACGTTTTTCATGTATTTGACCAAGTACGGCTCATGTGCCCGAACAAACGTGAGGTCAAATCATAAACTGTCGATAAAAACTTTTGATTTGGGTTTGGATGACACGTTATCATTATTCGGATAGACCAACAGTTTAGGTAATATATTGTTACTTTTCGATACTTACAGGGCAGTTTTTGATAATTTAGCACAATGATTTAGTTCTGTCTCGTTTTTAATAAAAATTTTGACGAAGCATTGCCGAATGATTCAGCTCCTGGCATCAAAACGACCTCAGGGGGCACATATTCTTTAGATGTGTGCGGGTTTCACAGGCCAAAGCTGCTCTAGTGATCTTTTCTTCTCTTTAGTGTATTTAGTGAAGACGGAAGACGATTCCAGGATTCCCATGCGATCTTTTTCTGCTTTTCCTTCTCTCCCCCTCCCCCTCCTTTTGCAGTATTTTTTATTACCAGTGGTCTTGAGTTTCGAGCCACTTCGCCCAATCTGGCTCTCACGGCTTAACACATTCACAGCCGGTCGGATGTGTTGCTAGTTATTGCCCCACAGCGTAGAAATGGATTTTCCCCCCAGAAGCCGACTTACTTTTTATAACAAATATGATTGAAAAGTATGCCAATGCCAGAATAGATTGGCTAAAGCTCAGCCAACAAATGTGAAATTTCATCGTCTGTTTGAGGCTTATTAGACTGCATTTTTCTTTTCAGGAGGCGTGAAGGTCTGCAGAACAATCGTCTCTTCAACTCAGATTACAACACTTTTTTAATAACTAATAAAGCTATAAATTAAAAACCACTTACCTTTAGCTTCTAATCTTTACTTCACGCCAATACCAAGCCTAACATATAATGCCAATTGAAGCGGAGAGCAAATGTTGAGGTGAACGTGTGTCTGGTTACTGAGACATCACTCCACACCACGCGCTGGCTCGTGATTGGCTCTTTAGCGTTAACGCCATAACAAGCGCTGGTGCGAGATCGGCAGCGAACGCGTTAAAACACCAAAGTAACCATCCTGGCGTCGAGACAAAAAATTTTCTGCTGGTGATCATCACTGGAAGAGATGTTGAATGGGCTCAGAAAAAAATGATCGATCCTTTTATGGATCTTCGAATCTTTAATTTTGGATCCTCACTTTTGGATTTTCACTTTTGGATCTTCACATTTGTATCTTTACTGTTGGATCTTTACTTTTGGATCTTGGGAGAAACGTTTAGAATGAAATCAAGAGAAAATCAAATATATAACGAGGTCGTTCTTAGGAATATTTTACGTCTGGCTTGGGGTAATTTTGATGCAGTTTCAGGTCAACCAAAACTGGGCCTCGGGAATGAATATTGGTTAAGATAACTGTTAGGTTGGTGGGTTTCGGTTTTTATGGCTCAAGGGCCATATTTGGCCAAGCGGCGCCAAACACAAGACAGACAACGTAAATGTCGGGAAAGAGTGGGGAAATAGAGAAAGCTGGATGAAAGCAGAAAAACAACGTTTAATAACTCAGGAGGGCGTTATCCGAATTTACTAAAGACATTAAACCCATTAATCGCGTTAAAAACTGAAGATGACATGAGATAATACAACATTTCGGTTTGAAGAAATAAATAGGTAATTTTTCGGTTAAGAGCGACGAATTATAAAATACATCAGAGGAATTAAAAAGAAATATCCTATTGCTGATGAAGGAAACTGCGAAGCTTCTCATTTATAAGTTCGTGTGGAAAATGTAGATTTTCTTTGTTTCTCTTTTCGTTCCGACTAAAAGTGCCATAAAATGTATTGCATATTAATTAAAATGTGTAATAGTTATCCAATATACTAAAAAAATTAAAACAAGTCAAAATGTAAAGAAAAAAACATTTATTAGACAGTTCATTCAATGCACTTAGTTTAAATTTAATTGTTTTAAACACGTTGGAGTAGTATGGAAGTTCGGAGAGTGGGGTGCCTACTCACGTGTTGATCGCGTCCTCTGAACACGGTTGAAAATGACGAGGTGTTGCCCTTGGATCTTCCCCTTTGGGATTGATAGAGTACCCTTTCGAATAAATAGCCCGATGTGTTGTTCTAGTGTGACGCTAATGCAAATACCAACCTTATTCATTTGATTTTAAACTAAATAAAATTATTTTTAATGTTAAAATAAAAATAAAATATAGAAAATTATTTATATTAATTGAACATTACAATAAACATACAATTAAAATATGCAATGTAAGAGCCGTTTAGTTAATATTTAGGTAAAAGGAACCTCGGAGAGACCAAAATTATTTTATATATTGTATTTATTATACCACAAACACAAGTACAACAGGTTTTTTTTCCCTTTTACTGTGTGTGCTTGTAAAGAAACAACATTTACAGATTTTCCGTGCACAGTCCCCGAGGCACAATCTATATATTCCACTGCTTGGAATACGCACTTGTATAGAAGATTGAGAGGTATTCTACATCCTCTGTGCGGTAATATTTCAAATCACTGTCAAATTTACAGATAATCCTATCTATATCAGTCGATAGTATCTCTCAGATTATAAAAGCATTAGCAGATTTGGGGAGCTTTCTATAACATTTCAAATTATGGCACATTTATAAATTATTTCTTGTTTGATATAAAAAGAACTTAAAATACATTTGTAGGACTGTGTTATCAATAACAAGTGAGAGGTCCATACCCATTAAAAGGTTAATTAATTCAAATGTAAAAGTCTATGTTTTTTTAATAGATTCTAAAGAGAAAGAAAGCGCAGTTGCTTAGCGACAGGAAAGAGTTTCTGGTGTTGGGGCGCTTGTAATACACCGACTCCGTCTGTGTGTCCTCAGCATCTTGAGAACTTTCCAAATATCCGTCTGGTATAAACCATCTCACAGCACACAATTAGGGAAAAGAGACCTAATATGAACTATTTAAAAAAATTGCGTTGGTGACTGTCTAATGAAAAATTGAGCAGATATATTTCTAGTTTCCAACACTTTCACTAAAGCTATTTTTAAATGTTGATAGATTTTTTGACAAATTACATTAGGAAAAGGAGGCCAAATACACGAAAAAAATTTTTGGTAAATTTTTAAATGAGCTGTTTTAGGGAAAGGCGGCCCAATATAAGACACCAAGCTTTCTTAATATGATATTGCGCATTCACAATGACAAAGCAATACAAGCGTGACAAAAAAAATCTATTTAACACTAAACTTATGTATTTATGTAAAAACTTTTCAAATAACTTAGCAATTTACCTTATAGACCTACAAGAAATCTTCCAAACTCTTGCCGACTCAGATGTGACCTCGTCATCTGACAATGGATCAAAAAGACGTGGTATTTTCCTCGTATCTTTTTCTACAGGTTTCATCCCAGTCCGTTGCCAATTGTTTTTTATGTTGCTCCAGAGCCCCTGCGTTAATTAAATGTCTACCTTAAAAATAGCATCGGACAGGAAGGCTCATTCAGACAAACATATTTCTATTATTCCAGACTATTGGAGTCTGTCAAGTTGCCTTTTAGTTTCAGCCTGAAATCCACAGGGTGCAAAGAGGGCTGATGCATGTTAAATCTGTTGTTGCCTAAAATCTCCTCATGTTGGCGTGATGTGGAAGTTTGGAGAGTGGGGTGCCAGCGGATGAGGAGGATGGGAAAGAGTGTAGCTGATAGGAGTTTAGAATTTTCAACTGCAATTTTTTTTTCTTTTTATCAGTACGTCCAAATGTGTGCAAAGATTTAGAGAATGTTGCAGTATTTTCTAACAAAAGTTGTGATAGATCCTGCTTGTTTTTTTTAACCTAAATTATTAAGATGGTAATCGGATTCTTGGATAATTTTCTTTTCTCTTTGTGTGATCCTGGCAGATGAAGCTTGAATTAGATTAGCATACTCATGTATTTTTAAAAATCCTGTCTGAGAACATTTGGGTTTATTTTCATGTTTTGATTTAAGACGTCCCTTAAAACACAACCTCAATTTATAAGTAGATTTTTAATAACCAGAAGATCTATACTGTCTGTAGATTTTTGTAATAGATCTAAAGATTTTTAAAAACATACTATATGGTCACCTTTCTCGATTTAGCACTGGCTAATTTTTGTATTAGGTCGTAATAACTTATACTTTGTGCAATATCGTTTTCAATGGATATAATTCCAACATTCGAAAAGCTTTCCTGATACATAGTCGAACGTAAATAAGTTTTGACAAAAGTTTAGAAAAATTACACCAACTATATGTACAAATAGTTTAGAGAGACTATAGAGAAAACTATAGTACTTAGTGATAGTACTATAGTTTTCTCCGAGCAGTATTTGTTATCACCCCGCCCCCACACACACACACCAAAGGCAGTGCCCGGTGCATTCACACCGCCCTACGGCCGCCTCTGGTCACTACTAACCTTCTAACTGAATAATAAATAGCAAGTATGAATCAATAAACTTTAACATTTAGCTATAAAATTGTCATAATTTACAAGATACACGAAATGGTACTTCCGGATTGAAGAGGTTTAAAATCGATTTACAAACTAAAAGAATCCCCGACAGAACTCTTTCAGGTACATTCCTGGGAAAATGTGTATTTCCTGAATCATAACTGTTCTGCTACAACAAAATGAAAAGGTAGGTATTTTAATTAATATCGCACTGGAGCAACACAACTGACTATTGGCGATAGTCCGGGATCCACCCGAAGGGAAGGATTCGAGAAAAAAAAAACACGAATTTGGAACCACGGTCAGATAACGATTCAACACCTGAGCTGACACCCCACTCTAGAGACTTCCACACCACGCCGAAGTGGACAAAGTGAAGAGAGTATCATATAGTGTATAGATGCTGGAGGATCTACATAATTTTAACGCCAACCAAAATTATGACAATTATATATATATATATATATATATATATATATATATATATATATATATATATATATATATATATATATATATATATATATATATATATATATATATATATATATATATATATATATATATAGCCTCTGGATAAGAAGGTTCCTGGTTCGAATCCGGGTCCGGACATGGATATTTGTAAGCGTGTGATGTAGAGGCGGCTGTTGCACCTTAAAACTGTCGTGGACGAAAGTCCTTACGTTGGATTGGGGTGGAAGTTTGGAGAGTGGGGTGCCAGCTCAGGTGTTGCTTCGTCATCTGACCGTGGTTCAAAATTACGAGGTGTTGTCCTTGGATCTCTCCCTTAAGGGACTGTTCCCGGACAGTCGTCAATAGCCCGTTGTGTTTCTCTAGTACGACGTTAACTAAAATTACCATTACATAATTTTAACAAGCATTAAGATTAAAGTGACGCTTAATTGCCATAGTGGTTAGTGCACCCGCCTGCCACGCTAGATGGGCCTGGGTTCGAATCCCGAGTATGTCATGGTCGTAGAATTGTCCGTTAGGGCGATGATGGTCCTCCCCCTGGGTGCCCCTTCACAAGAGTCCATCTTTACCGGCCTTGTATGAGATAGTGGCTTCTCACGTTATTATACACAGTTCCTGTTCTGTTTGAGTAACGTCTGTCTTATTCTATGCCATTGGAGAAAAAAATATTTGAGTAAAGAAACCTGTTGCTCATAAATTTGGGCCTCGGAAGGCTGGTTGGAAGATTTACGGATTTGCAACCGGATGGTTGCGAGTTCGAATCCATCCAAAAGACCGTCGTGTAATGGAAGCTGGTCCACATTAAATCTGTCATGGCCCCATTCCCGTTGGGGTTGTTTCCAGACCGTCGCCACTATTCCATTGTGTTGCTTCAGCACGACGTTATTAAAAACACCTACCTGTTCATGTTTGTGACAGCGCTGTGGCTCAATTGGAACAAGAAATTCCCGATTGTAGAAATGGTGTACGAAGACGAAATTTACTTTAGCTCTACTTCGCAAAAGCGGATATTTTGACAACATATACCAAAGCTATTTTCAAAGAGAACTGCTCTTAACCTTTTGACTACAGCTTTAGATATGACAAGCGCAATTCTTCCAGGCGCTATTCTTACAACTTTCAAGTACAACTGCTGTACCGGCCGTAGTCTAAAGGTTAATTTCTTTATAGTGGGTGTTTCGTTGTATCGGTATTCGCTGTAACAATCATCTACTGCACATTATTCTCCTACTCACCTACAGGTATTGATTCTCCCCTCCTACGCGGTCCCTGTCATTGGACGAAGTTAACCGGACTCTAAGTGCATTAGCGCTCCATCGATTTCTCGCGCCTCTTCATTCATCCCTTATCATTTCGGTGGCAACGTACCAGATGAGCTCGGGGATCTCCGCTCAATCCTCGGAAAGGAGTGGTCAGTCAGCTCCCCTCTGCAAGGTCTGGGTAGGAAGGTAGTTGAAGTTTCTCTGGGACAACATAACGGGCAGTTGGCGACGCTCGAGGAACCATCCCTAGAAGAAAGATCCGAATCGCTATTTTGAATCACGATCAGACGATGAGGTCAACTCCTAACCTGGAATTCCCTATGGAAACTTTCGCAACATGCAAACGTGAGGGCATTTGAGGCCATAACTTATTTAGCGAGCGCAAGCCAACACGTACTGGATTAACTAATTAACACCAACACATACTCCCGTGTCTAGTGTCGTAAAACACTGTAACAGTTTAAATATGTGTGGTTGGATGAGTAGCGTATATGCCACCAAGGTGACATGTCACCCAGAATGTTATTAGAGCACATTACATATATACATCAGTACGTCTATACAGTAATTACATTAAATCATTATACTAGGTTACATTATAAATAAATATACACAGCCCAGTCACATTAATGTGACCACCACCTGCTTGCGACGTCAACGTGAAATAACAAATCACAAAAGGTAGGTGGCAGCACATTGCAGTGGAGTGTATATAAAGGATGTCCTAGGGCATCGGAAAGCATTTCAATCGTTAGCGTAATGCAGAAACGTAGCGATTTATCCGACGTCCAAAAGGGCATGATTATTGGCTTTCGGGCCAAGGGTGGAAGCATTTCGGAAACGGCTAATTTTGTGAACTGTTTGCGTGCCGCCGTGGTAAAAGTATACCGTGCATGGCAAAATGGCACTATCCAAAATCAGCGGCGTGGCACATGTGGTGCACCACGGACCATAGATGACAGAGGCGAACGAAGGCTACGGAGATGCGTTCGGGCGAATAGACGAGCAACTGTTGAGCAACTGACCGCCCAGATGAACCAAGGGGCTACCAAGAGTGTATCCTCAACAACAGTTCAGCGAACGTTGCTGCGCATGGGCCTAAGCAGCAGACGCTTGGTTAATGCATCTATGCTGACTGCTGTTCATCGGCGACGAAGGATGGAATTTGCACGGCAGTACCGCAACTGGATGTCCACTAAGTGGCGACAGGTGGCTTTTTCCGATGAATCACATTTTATGATCCATCGAACAGATGGACGTTGGCGTATACGGCATGAAACGTCTGAAAGCAAACACCCTGCAACAATTGCCGGAAGGATCCAGGCTGGAGGAGGGAGCATTATGGTTTGAGGAATGTTTTCCTGGCATTCACTGGATACACTCTTCATTGTGGAGGGCACGATGGATCAGCACAAGTACGCATCTGTCCTTGCGGACCATGTCCACCCCTACATACGAATTATTTTTCCTCAGAATGATGGCATCTACCAGCATGACAATGCGAGGTGTCATACAGCTCGCAGTGTATGTGCAAGGTTCGAAGAGCACCAGGATGAGTTTACCGTACTCCCCTGGCCAGCAAACTCACCGGATTTAAACCCAATCGAGAATCTGTGGGACCACCTCGATCGGGTTGTTCGCGCCATGGATCCTCAACCGCGTAATCTAGCGCAGCTCGCCACGGCACTGGAGTCGGTATGGCACAACATCCCAGTGAACACCTTCAGAAACCTAACTGACTCTTCCTGCACGTCTCGAAGCGGTCCGCTCTGCCAAAGGTGGTTATTCGGGCTTTTGACAGGTGGTCACATTAATGTGACTGGACTGTATATATAGAGTTTCCTTATTGGATAGAGTTTCAATACCACAACCTTCAGGTTGCTAATCGGCGGCTTTACCACCTGAGCTTCCTTTGCCCTCACGGCCAAACGGATACTTTCAATATGGTTGGTTGGTTTGTTAAGGTTTTATGGCTTGAGAGCCATATTTGGTCTTACTGCTCCATTCGCAAGACATAGAATATCAAGTAATAAGCAGACTGACAATGAAAGTTTTACTGACACATAAGAGAGAAATACATCCAGGGAATAATGAACCGCATTCGATAAGGAGTTTGGTCTTCCACTTCAAACTGCATGAAGTTGGGTCTTAAGTTATTTCCATTATGGTATTCAACAGAAATGTTGTCTAATCTCAATTCTCTGGCCCTTTCCTTCCATTTTACCTGCTCTCCGGACAGGATGTTTGTGGCTCGATGAGTATGCCCACTGCGCTAGCAACCTCGGAGTTGTAGCGGAGCAGGTACAATTCCTGTCAAGTGTATTTCTATTTTATGTGTCAGTAAAACTTTCATTGTGTGTGTCTATTAATGTTGTGTGCTTGTCATCTGACCGAGGTTCAAAACTACGTGGTACTGTCCGAGAACCTTTCCTTTCAGGATTGATCCCGGATCGTCGTCAATAGCCCGTTGAGTTGCTCCAGTACGATGTTAATTAAAATACTTACATACCCACCTCAACACTTCCGCTGCTGTTCTTGCGGCAGCTCGTGATGGGGCGTCAAGGTTGAGGAGTCATTCACGCGCCAGCGCGTGGTATGGAGTGATGTCTCAGAAGCCAGTCACGCGTTCGCGTGGGAATTGCTGCACCTCAAGATTTATTCTCCGCTTCAATTAGGCCGACCAACCGGTAAATTTGGTAATTTTTTTAGTTAACGTCGTACTAGAGCAACACAACGGGCTATTGACGACGGTCCGGGATCAGTCCCTTAAGGGAAATATCCGAGGACAACACTTCGTAATTTTGAACCACGGTCAGATGACGAAGCAACACCTGAGCTGGCACCCCACTCTCCAAACTTCCACACCAACCCAACGTGAGGACTCCGACCAACCGGTATAATGGTTAAGGTGTTAGCCTCTGGATTGGAAGGTTCCTGTTACGAATCCGAGTCCAAGGCGTGGATGTTTGTAAACGTATGGTGTAGAGGCGGCTGGTGAACCTTAAATCTGTCGTGTCTGAAAGTCCTCACGTTGGGTTGGTGTGGAAGTTTGGAGAGTGGTTTGCCAGCTCAGGTGTTGCCTCGTCATCTGACCGTGGTTCAAAACTACGAGGAGTTGTCCTCGGATAAGGGATTCGGAATCCCTTAAGGGATTGATCCCGGACCGTCGTCAGTAGCCCGTCGTGTTGCTCTAGTACGACGTTAATTAAAAAAAAATTACCAACGGTAGCCCGGTTGGAAGAATAGCGGATTTGCAACCGGAGAGTTGCGAGTTTAAATACAACCAGACCCTCGTGTACATGGCGGTAGGTGCACGCTAAATCTGTCGTGGTCACAAATGTTCTCGTGTTGGTGTGGTGGGTTTGTTTGCAGTGACAGTTCAACTGTGACCTCGCCATCAAGAAATGATGTGTTGTTGTGTTCGGATCTTTCCCTCCGGGGTTGATCCCTGACTGTCGCCAAAAACCGTCGTGTTTCTTCAGTTTTACGTTAATTAAATTTCTACCTCACTGTACACCCGTAATGACGATGTTGTAACACATGAACTCGGACTATTCAAATGATTCATTATCTGCATATTAAAATTTCTAAGTTGTGGCTCCAAAGGTGATATGGCAACTATTATTATTAAGAAACTAGCAAAATACTCGACCTTACTCGGTTTGAATTGGTTTACTCTAAATTGAAGAAATAATCAAAATATATAATGACTTACGTTTTTTGTAGAATAAAAATTTATTTGAATACCTTTCGCCATCTTTATAATTTCTACAACTTACTTTGGACACAAATCCTACACATGCATATCCATTCCTGTAATACATTTCACATACATCGCACACTTGCAGTATGACAAAGCTACAAAATGACGAAAGGTGTACTAAGGTTAAAATTTTAAAGGTTTACTAAGGTTACTACTACAAAAGACGATTTTGAGGGAGATTTGGAATTCCCTTTCTTAATTTCTTTTCATGTCGAACTCAATTAATAAAAATTACGATTTACGGCGAGTGCTCTGGTACTCATAGTCAAGAAAACAGTATTTCTTTACTTGTGGCACTCTTGCATTCGATATGTAACATTGTGGAAACTTGCAATCTTCTCCTGTCATTATGACAACGAAATTTTTAATGTTTGAAAAGTTCTAGTTCGGATTTTTTAAACATTATTATTCTTTCATAAATGGCATAACTACACTTAAAATTTACTGAAAATTTATTCTGACTTACCTGCTATTTTTAAGTCGAATACTTTGTGGTGGTGTTACGTGTGATGACAAGAAAAACACATTTATTAAAATAATAAATATTTAAAATAGAAAACAGGAAATAGCGAAATAAAATGAAATAAGATAAATGGTGTCGGGAGAATATAGTTCTAAAGATTTTCGTGATAATAGTAAAAAAAAAATTAAAAATGCGAAATTAATTCCGAGCGTTCGTTTATATTACAAAAGAACAAGAAATAAAATTCGATATAAATGAAGTATCAGAGTTAAAATTCCACAAAAAAATTATTTTTGGAAAAATAATTGTTTTTTTAGCAGTATTGGTAAAACAATCCAAGTAATCTTAATAATATACTTTCCAGATTTTCCAAAACTATCAAATGATGGCTGATTTAAATACAGTGATTTCATTTAGTGACTGAACATTTTTGCGATAGTTTGTCTATCCGTCTTCTCGTTCTATGTCTAATTTTGTGTCTGTGTGCTTGTACAAGGATAAGATGAAATAAATTCAACATATGTAATATGATACAAAAAATATATAAACATCATTTTTATATATTTTTATATATTATATATATACATAATTTTTTATTTCAAAGAATACGATGGTTGAAATTTCTTCGCTTATATATTTAAAAAAGTTTCATGCTAAAACATCTGAGTAACTGTACTTAAATCAACCCTAATTTGGTAGTTTTGGAGTAGCTGAGAGAGGTAGATTGAGCATTGCAATTACTTGGATTGTTTTACCAGTAGGGTCATTCTACGTGAAATGAGCAAAAATCAGGAAAAACCCGTGGCCGTATGGTAATGGATTTTCATGAAATTTAGTACAGGGGTTTAGTTTATAAATAAATAACGATATCCAAAAGAATTAGGTTCAAAATTAAATATTTTCGAAATTGGAGGCATTTTTAGGACTTCCAACTTTGAAGAACAGTTGCGAGATCGCTTAATGTTGCATGTTTGAAGTTCTGTTTCTCAAAAACTACTTAACGTAGACAAACATGTTTTACATTTTTATAATCTGTACAAAATGTTCTTTTTTTCACTGTGGCAACAACCTTTTTAAGCATCATATTTAATCCAAAATTTAGTTGCAAAAATTGGAAAATTGTCATTTTTGACGGAATTAAAAACATTTCTATGGGCTAAAGAAATTTTACGACATACTTTAAATTCATGCCAGTTACAATGCTAGATATGATAATATTACTGATAGAGTTTTGAAGTCGTATTTTAATTCTTTCATCTTCAAAATAGCTAACGAAAAGTACAAAATGATAATTTTCTACTCTAAATAGGCATAAGAAATCAAATGAAGGACAGCTTTTACAAAACCGACATTTCACAGGAATACAGTTTCATATGTATATTACTTGTAAAACAAAAATCAGGATTTTAATCTGAGTCCTAAAGCAACAATAATAAAAACAAAATCACAACATTTGCTTCCCACTCTATGCATGTTACGAGAACTTCAATGATAACAGTGAAATAAAATATAGATAATGAAACCCTAATTCAACAAAGAAATACCAAATCATGTTTAACTTTAAGGGTGAATTATAAAAGCAGAAAAAATGAGTGTCAAAACAAGCTTAAAAATTTCAACGTAGTATCACAGAAATTATGAATTTTAACTAATTACCTTTTCAAATTCACGATGTGGTAAAGCTCACAAGTTAAACTTTGCTTCTTCTATTATTGAAACGTGATTTTTTTTGTGCTGCTGAATTCTTTTTAAACTCTTTACTTCTTTTCCTGGCGATTGCGATAAATATGACACTCGAATTAGTGTCGTACAATTTGGAATAGGAATGTAGCAATGACAGTTACGAGTTCCCGTAATGGTTGCGGTCACTTCATTAAACCTTTGTTGAAAATAAGACTCAATTTGAATAACATCAGTTGAAGGCACATAAAAGAATTTGATGTTTGAAGTACAGAAGGAAAATAGTTGTTTTGCATTTAAAATCTGATTGTTGTATGGTCTCTGTAAACTTGTTCTTGCGGCTAACCGTTTGATAGTTCCACCGATTCCATCGCATGGGCTTTTGCCATGACTTGTAGCGAAAAAGTGCCATTCTGCCTTCAATTCAAAATCGGATTCATGATGGAAAATGTTGGAAAAGTTTTTCCGGTTTTTATACTGTGCCGAACACCTATCGCTGAAATAGATAAGTTTCTTCACAGAAAGAAACCTTTCTTTTATAAAAGGGATTACGGCAGTCTGAAATGAAAATACACTCAATGTATCATGTCTAGTATGGTCACTAATAACACACATTGAAAGGATTTGAAACCTGTTTTCGTTATCCTTCCCATAAAGTACAAATGGGTGCAGTGTAGCTTGAGTAGTTTCCCAATAGAATCCTTGAATTGCATCCTGAACAATAAATGAATACTTTTCTGAAAAATCGAGGAGTACAATGCACTCCTCCTGGGAAACAGTAAATTTCTTTTCCTCCAAAAATTTGGACTGCGATTTAGCAATGAAATGATGTTTTGACAATCCAGACATACTCTCAACAAGTGAGTCAAGAAATTCTTCTGTTGACTGGACTTGTGTGATTAGAGTAGATCTGTCGATCGAAATCCAACGCTTGTAAATAATTTCTTCTAAATTTTGGAAAACCTCAGATTTTTCTAGTTGAGCACGAAATTAATCTTTTGGACACTTATCACATTCTACGAACATACATTTTTCCTTTTCATTGTTACAAACATATAATTTCATTAGCTCTAGCAAAGAATAATGAGGTTTAATAGCGTGTAACATCAGTTTCATATTTTGATGTATGGTGCACACACACACACGGAATGTGTACCATTACTTCCAGCTAGTACACAATGTTTCGGTATTAATTCAGCGAATTTACTGAAACCAATCTTTGCACTCCCATGCTGTTCCTTAAACTGCTGGTATCCTTCTTTTAAGTTACAAAGAATCAACCTTTTTTGTTTTGGGACTTTACCTTCATCTGTGTTTACATTAACATAGTCTTTTTTTCCTGGATATAGCCGACTTATGTCATCAGACTCGTAAAATTTTATAACTATTGCAATAATATTGTCATTAATTTTTTTGCCTCGTCTCTTAGCAGGTTTTCCTTGCTAAATACAATGTGGTAGAAAATTCTGTTCTTATTTTTTCCAGACTCCAGCTCTTTGGAACAAGAGTTAGAATTTGAATTTTTTCTGCAGGGGATGTTGTTTCAGCAAACTTTGTTTTCAGCTGTTCTATTAAACAATAAAAAATCTTCCTTACTTTCAGTCGCATGTGTACTATTAATTTTATTGAGGTTTACTTTCAAAACAGTTTCCAAATTTATTTTAGCAGTTGAAACAAATTTCTGTAATTTTCTTCTGCCATAATGTTTTCTTTGAGTCATGCTCAGTTTACGAACCTTTTCAACAGGCGAATTTCCCATGTTCTGTAGGCTGTTATTGAGTTTCTCGTATTGTTTCTCTAAAGCTTCCGTTTCAAAATCAAAATCTGTTGCATCCTATTCTGTAATAAAATTTTTAACATCAATTTCACATGTGAGACAGATCTTTTTACCTGGCGAGAGCAATCCAGCTGATTTCTTGGCAATATCTAGTGTTATTATTCGCAGGGACTTTTTCACGGCATTTGTGACTTTTAAAAGGATTACAACAAGTTCGTCGGAATAAGTAAGTATACTTCAGTAAATACACTTTCTCATGGTGAAGACAAATGTTTTCAAACTTCCTACCTAATTTCAAATACAACAATTCTCTGGCTTTATCTGTAAGTTCGGAAAGTTCTTTTAATCCGGTTTCTTTTACATAATGGATTTTATGGCAGTTTTCTTACACCATTTCTCCCACGTCACAGTTCGAAAGTTCAGGAATTTTAAAATCTCTTTTACTATCAAAATCAAACATAGTAATAATATTTCCTAAAAACTACAAGAAAATCCAAAAGACTTCTCTAACCGACTAATGATCATTTCAATGGATGGAACACTTATGGATTGCCACTTGAACATTCGCCGGTGTTCGAAAGCTTTCGGTTCAGCAAAAAATTATCAGTTTATAGCAACCCAAGCACATTTATAACCATAATTCATTTAATAGTGTTTATTTATTCTATTATCTGTCATTGAATGTAATAACATCTCTTTCAATGAGGAAATGGATGGCTTAATGGCGTGTTTTCGCCTGTTTTGTTTCATCATGCGATAAAATAAAACTATAGTTTTCATCTAGTTAAAAATGCTCCTGGGACGAAAATAAGCAAATTACAATGATGAAAATTTCAGGACAGATAATATACATCTGTACACATAATACTGAAAATTTGTGAGTTTCTCGGAGCTGTCCTTCACAATAAAATTTGTATTTAAAAATACAGAAAAATCGCAGTTTTCAATTATTTTCCTTTTTTATTATTTTTTTTCTTTAATAAGGAATAAGAGTACAATCACTAAATTATACCTACCTTTTATATAGAAGAAGGGCTTTGTTAAGAATTATTTTTGATATTGTCTTTCCATTTTTAGAGGTACTAGAGCAATTTGAAATTGGTATCATATTGGACAAATCTCTATTTTCGCCGATCCTTCAGAACGAGAAGTGCCGGATGTTAAACAAAATTCTGACATTTCCTGAAAGAACTTTTACTGAAGAATGTAACAATATAAAAATTTATAATTTGTGTCAATAACTTTTTGAAATATTGGGTCTCAAACAGGCTACTATTAGTGCTACAAAAATCTACATTTGTGTACATTTGTGTGACTACATTTGTGTGTTTTTATTGAATTTTAAAATTCAATAAAAAATAAAATATCCATTTCTGACATTTAATATTTGGCAGTTCCTCCTTACTATATGCGATCTATTTAGAAACTAATTTTCATTAAAATCGGTGATGTGTCAGCCACAGCCTATTTGCTCATTTTGCGTGGAATGACCCAGTACTGATAAAAAATCAATTATCTTTCAAAAAACTACTTTTACTTAATTTAAATTCTAATACACTTGTATTTTGAGCTGTATTTATCTTCTTTTCAAAATATAAACTAGTATTTCCGAATATTTGGGATTCTGTAATGCAAAGGAAACTCTTGTTCATTTGCCCCTTGCAGTGATACTTTCTGTTTTTTTCGCTCGGAATTAATTTCTTGATTATAAATTTAGTCTAATTTTTAGTTGTAAGTTGTGGCAATTGTGCAAAGAACAAAAATAAGACTCGAAATAAATGAGAAATATCAGAGGAGGTAAAATTCCATAAAAAAAATTGAAGAATAATTACTTTTTCAGCAGTACTGGTAAAGCAATCAAAGTTATCGTAATATTCAATATACATTCCAATTTTTCCAAAACTACCAGATTATGGTTTATTTAAGTATACTTACTCAGGTGTTTTAGAAGGAAACTCGACTAAATATAAAAATAAAGAATTGCTTAATATTGCATTCACTAAACTAATAAATAATGTATAAAATAAAATACATTGCAATCAAATATCTGGAATGATATTCACGTGATACATGCAGAAACACACTAACATAAAATCGAACATAGAACAGAAAGACGGACAGACAGACTTTCACAACCAATTCCACTCACTAAATGAAGATAAGTACTCACTGTGTGCAAATTTCCATGAAAATATATTAAACCACGTGGACGTGAGTAGTGGTCCGAGGCCGATGGTTGTTGATGAACTCCGTCGTGAAAGTTTAGTAAAAAAAACTCAAAAGACACAGAGTCAAAATTCTGTATTTGGAGTATATTTTACTAAATTTAATCGATCGTCACGTAAGTTACATGTAGAATAAAGTAGCAATTACATTTGGATAGGCATTCAAAATTGTAACTTTCCTCCCACCGCTGTATAAAATCTTTACTTCATCTCCTCTGTTCTAAAGATGGATTTTATCTTTTAGTTGTCTTGGTAACTATAACTATTTATTGCTCTGACTTTTTTAATTGGCTTTTGCCGCACTTCCTCGGCTTGAAATCTTGTGGACGTTTCTTTTAATTGAAAAAGCTTTGTTCTTAGGTTGCCAGCTTGGCGTTTTCTATGTAGGGTTGCCAACTTGGCGTTTCACTTCTTCTAAGATGCGAGATGGCGAACCTTACATGTCCCTCCGGGGAAGCACATCCATCACTTAAGTCATAAGTGATGATGCTGCTGCCAATCGCCATCTAGAATCATAACTAAAAGTCATAATTAATTAGCTGGTCTTCATTACGATATCCAGTCCTTCGAGAGAAGCGTGAGAGCTCAAAAAAAATATCTACACTAACATTCATGAACTCCCACATAAAATACATAATACAAGTCACAAGAACGTTATCAAAATTATCTAAATCAGATTACAGTTTTGAGAAGAAAAAAATATATATACATATTTATATGAACTGAATAAAAACTAAGGTTCATCAATTTTGATGCGCGATAAGGCATCTGCATTGCCATGCTTACTACCCTTTCTGTACAATATATTCATGTTATATCTTTGCAATGCCAAAGCCCAACGTGCAAGTTTTGCACCCTGTGGCATTCCCTGGGTCAAATAAGTAAGGGGGTTATGATCGGAGACAATTTGGACTTGTGCTCCAAATATCCAAGTGTCAAATTTTTTCAACGCACTTAGAACAGCATACGCCTCCCGTTCGATAGTAGCCCAACGAGTTTGGCATGGGGTGAGTTTTCTACTGTAAAAGGCGATAGAACGTTCTTTTCCGTCTTCGTCTTGCTGAGCTAGACACGCTCCAATCGCTGTTGCAGAAGCATCGGTGTACAACTGGTATGGCTGATCTAACACTGGAGTATATAAGAATGGAATTTCCGTCAGCCTTTGCTTCAATTGTTGGAAGCTTGCTTCCTCTTCATCACTCCAAGGTATTTTGTTGGGCACCCTTTTCTTTGTTAAGTTTGTTAAGGGTAAAACCAAGGACGAGAAATCCTGAATGTACTCCCGATAGTAGCTTGCCAGACCAATTATGCCTCTTAACTCTTTCTTAGTAGTTGGACGTGCTAAGTTCTGCATGGCTTCGATTTTCTGGGGATCTGGTGCATGTCTTCCGGAACCTACAATGTGTCCCAGGAACCTCACTTGTTTTTTACCGAACTCGCACTTTTTAAGATTGACTGTTAATCCAACGGTCTGTAGAGTTCTCAGCACGTCTCTGATGTGACGCAAGTGATTCTCCCACGAGCTGGAAAAAATGGCCAGATCGTCGATATACGCACGGCAGTACTTTCTGTGTGTCTTAAGTACTTTGTCTATGGACTTTTGGAACGTACTTCCAGCATTTTTAAGTCCAAATGGTAAAACGTTCCATTGAAAATGACCAGAGTGTGTCACAAATGCCGAATATGGTTTAGCTTCTTCTTCTAAAGGGATTTGCCAATAACCCTTTGTCAAATCTAGAACGCTGATGAAAGGAGCACTACCAATTTCAAATAGTAACTCGGTGGCCTGTTGCATTGGGTAAGCATCCGGGACAGTAAAACTGTTCAAAACTCGAAAGTCGACGCAAAGTCTTACACTTCCGTCCTTTTTGGCCACACAGACGACTGGGTGTGCCCACTCACTGTCACTCTCTTCAATCAGTCCTTGTTCAAGTAACTCTTGGATTTGGCGATCCACCTCGTTTTGTAAGGCGATGGGAACCCGATAGGGATGCATTTTCTTTGGCACACAATCTTTAGTTAGTTTGATTGAATGTCCATCAACTCTGGCTCGGCCAGGTCGTGCACTGAAAATTTCTCGAAACCCTTCCAAGGTCTGAACTAATTGGTGTCGCTGTTCTTCGCACAACGCCTCTGTAGTCTGGAACACATGACCCTTAATATCGTCTGCAGATTGACTCTTATTTCGAGTAGGGGCATAAAAGATTTCCCCAAAGTCCTGATCTTGTTCGAAAATCAACCCCACCTGTTCAACTCGGGCTATATAAGGTCGTAGTTTGTTGAAATGCAGCTCTTTTCGGCTTTTATCCTCCATCTCGACCAACGCAGAATGAGGTCGAGTTAACTGGATAATAGTTGCAGGTCCTGACCAGTTCTTCAGAAGTTTGTGACTAGAAGATGGAATAAGGATCAGTACCTTATCACCAACCTTGAAAGTCTTTTCTCTCGCTCTCAGATTATATTTAGATGTGTAATAGCCTTGTGCCTTTTCGGCATTCCCTGCGGCAATCTCGTGTGCCGTTTTCATCCTTTGACGAAGGTCTTCTAAGTATTTTTCAACAGAAGGAGATGCTCCTGTTGGAATTTCGGTTTCTCCTAACCAACTCTCCTTAATTAATTTTAATGGACCTGGAGGTAACCTTCCATATACCAACTGAAATGGCGATACTCCCGTGGTACTGTGAGGTACTTCTCTGTATGCGAATAGTAAGAAAGGGAGATGAATATCCCATTGTCGACCATTTTCTTGTATGTTCTTACTGAGCATATCCTTCAGGGTTTTGTTCCATCTCTCCACGGCTCCCATGCTTTCTGGATGCCCCGGAGTTGAAAATCTTGGTGACACCCCGATGACTTGCATGAAGCCCTTGGTGAGCTGTGCTGTGAAATTTGTCCCTTGATCGGTACAGATAGTTTTAGGAAACCCCGTCTGGGAGAAAATCTTCATCAGGACGTCGCAAGTTGTTTTCGCAGTAATGTTCTTGACTGGTATAGCTTCCGCCCATCTCGTGCACAAATCCACAGCACAAACGATAAACTTGTGCCCTCTTGAGGATGGTGGCTCTAGGGGACCAATACAATCTACACTCCACACTTCAAACGGATTTTCAGGTCTCACAATAGGTTGGATAGGAATTCTGTCATTGTAAGTGGTACCTCTACGTAGCTGGCAGACCTTGCAGCTTTCACAAAAATGCTTGACATCAATCTTGATATTCGGCCAGTAAAAGGAATACTTTATCCGTTGTTTGGTTTTCTGTTCTCCTAAATGACCGGCCAATGGAATTTCGTGTGCCATTTTTAGGACATAGGGCCTTTTAAATTTAGGCAAAACTACCTGCTGAATTTTCTCTCCTCCTACGATTTCTGAGTGTACCAATAACCCATCTTGCACTTCGAATGCATTTCTTCTATTTCTTGCTAATTCCCAAATATCCTTTAAACTTTCATCTTCCAATTGAAATTGCACGAACTCGTTCCGTTTCTCATTAACCCCAGGGTGATTTGCGGTGTCACTACGGGCCAAGGTAAGTTCGTTTAAGGACGAAACTGAATAAATTTCTCCAACTCGAGAAACCCCTTCTTGGCTAATACTATTGCCATAAAGTTCCACCTTCGAGTTTAAAGCGTCATACGTTGAAACGCTTACGAGCATGTCGCTTACTAATTTTTCAGACACTGCACATGTCACTGGGATTTCTCCGTGTCGTCCGTCATTGATTTTCACATGGATTATCTTGAGAGGTGCCATTTCTGTCTCACCAAATGCGGATACAATTTTAATTTTTCCTTCCCCTTCATTTTGAGAATCCTCAATCAGATCAGCCCGGATGACTGAAATCTGCGCTCCAGAGTCGATAATACCGTCGAAGATATTATTACCGCTTTTTAAACTCACTATCTTGAGTTCATCAATACCTCTTTGGTATTCTACAGGCTTTGTGACTGGAACGGTCACTTTTGCCGTCAACATCGATGGAGGCTCCACCATGTCTTCCCTTGCACATGATGTTGTAGCGTCTTGGGCTCCAATATTGCTCACAACTGCTGAAGTTTGTCTTCTTCCTAGCTTAGGACATGCGTTTCTAAGATGCTGAAATGATCCGCAAGAATAACACTGAATCTTCTTCTTCCTTCCCGCTTCATTTTTCGGACTCGTATTACGTTGATGAGTACTCCTCTCGTGAAACTGTCCATATCTAGCAGGAAAATCGGAGTTCCTTTCTTGAAAGCGTCTTCTTTTTTGAAAATGTGAATTTCTTTCCTTATTTACTATGTTTTCAGGTGATTGGAATTTTTTCTTGAACCCTCGAACACTTTCGTATTTGTCAAGGAGTTCCGCTAGAGTAGTAGGAGATTTTATTGTGCTCCACTCACACACACATCGACAAAATGTTCTCGCATTTCCGGAGGTACCTTACGTTTGAATTGATCCGTAATTACCAGATGCTTTAACGTTTCGAAATCCGCAACCTCAAGACCTTGAATCCATTCTTCAAAATAATTTGTCAATTCAAAGGCAAAATCCTTCCACGATTTATCTTCAGTCCGCTTGAGCTGGACAAATTTCAATCGGAAGGTTTCTGGGCTTAGTTTAAACCTTTTTAGCAATAACCCTTTCACGTGACTGTAGTCATATGCGACGGCCGCTTCTTCTCTAGCAATTAACTGAGTAATGTCATAGGGTAATAAACCCAAAAGCTGTGACACCCAGTCCTCCCTTTTTATGTGAACATGTTCTGCCTGCCTCTCGAAAAGAACCAGATATAGACTGATGTCTCCTTCTTTAGGATCGAACTTCTGCATCACTCTTTGTAGATCGTATATGTGCTTAGAGTTGCTCGAATTCCCTTCATTTGATGTTTCTGTATTGTGACGGCCTTCCATTTCGAGCCTTAGCTTTTCTAACTCGAAAGCAGAACGTTTCTCGAGTTCCATCACAAAACGTCTTTCTTCAGACTCAGCAGCGAGGCGCTTTTCCTCACTTTCAGCCAAGAAACGCCTTTCCTCGGCATTTTTCCGATCTGTTATGATACTGTTTAAAAGATTTTCGGTAAACTCCTGTTCATATTCTTCGCTGTTCAATATTGAGTTCTTTAAATCGATGATTTTGTGTTGCGGCAACACATCTAACCCCAATTCATCTGCCAACACCTTCAAATCCTCCTTCCTTGCTTTCGCGAGATACGCCATCCCAAACAAATTTAACTCAGGAATTAAATTTACGCCACAGAATGCAGAAATAAAAAAAATAAAAAGGTTGGAAACCTCACTCTAAATAGTCTAAAATTATGATTTATATTAACTTTACGCCTTAGCGACAAGCATTCCCAGAAATCCCCGTTTTCCAAAACGAAATAGTTATTCTCTAACCCAATAACACAAAAAGTATCTAGTTCTGATGAACTGTTTCACAATTAACCATTAATCTAATTAACACATGGTGTGCTAAATAAAATTTGCACTGTGGTGCACATAACACGTAAGTGTTCTAAACAAAATGAATAGCATTAGCTTTCAACAAAGTCTACTTTCGCTCCGTAATTGTGTGGGAGTTGCATGAATTAAAAAAAATTAAAACTCAGGATGAGCTCTCACCTTCATTTCCAGGGTTCGACGATCCTGTCGACTGCGCCAGTAGTGGTCCGAGGCCGATGGTTGTTGATGAACTCCGTCGTGAAAGTTTAGTAAAAAAAACTCAAAAGACACAGAGTCAAAATTCTGTATTTGGAGTATATTTTACTAAATTTAATCGATCGTCACGTAAGTTACATGTAGAATAAAGTAGCAATTACATTTGGATAGGCATTCAAAATTGTAACTTTCCTCCCACCGCTGTATAAAATCTTTACTTCATCTCCTCTGTTCTAAAGATGGATTTTATCTTTTAGTTGTCTTGGTAACTATAACTATTTATTGCTCTGACTTTTTTAATTGGCTTTTGCCGCACTTCCTCGGCTTGAAATCTTGTGGACGTTTCTTTTAATTGAAAAAGCTTTGTTCTTAGGTTGCCAGCTTGGCGTTTTCTATGTAGGGTTGCCAACTTGGCGTTTCACTTCTTCTAAGATGCGAGATGGCGAACCTTACAACGTGTATAGGGCACATACAGACAGACAGACAGATGGACAGACACCAAGCTCGAAAGAGGCGGATTTGGCATCAGAAGAGTCCAAAACGGATAGAAAACTTGAAAAGGGTCGAAAATATTGAATGTACAAACTAACACTCCATTCTTATTTACATATACACTCTAAAAGACAAAAAAATTGCAAATCGAAGGAATTGTCAGAATGCATTGAAATTTACAATGTTGGTAAAGGGCTTATGAATTAGTAAATGATTAAAATTTAAGACTGCAATATGCAAGCTTTATTGAGAAAATATTTCTAAAGTGGTATCTTTTAGAATGGCGTATGACCGACATTATTCCTAATGTAGCCTGCCAAACGCCTTGGTAGTGAGTCATACAGTAATTTTCATATATACTCTTGTATACTTCGTAGTGGTCATATATACTCTTTATGAAGTCCTGCAACAGTCCTTCCCATGCTGCTTCAACCCTGTCACGTAGTTCCAGCAGATTACGCGGTACGGGTAGACTTTTGACATCACATCCAATGGCATTCCATACATTCTCGATCGGGGACAGGTCCTGTGAGTATGCCGGCCATGGTTAGATATCGTTGTGTCGTAGACAAACTCTAGAGACGGCAGCAATGTGGGGTCGAGCATTGTCTTTTTGTAGGCGAATGTGGACTGTAGAATAATGAAATTATCCATAGGTAATTTAACGAAACGAACTTTATTTAATCTCACGAGAGAGACCTCAATGCGATACTGGCTTGGCTTGTTGCCGTACAAAACAAGAATGGCTAGAATCGCCAAGCGACTGACAGAAAAGGTCGCCAACATTTCAATTCAAGGCGTCAACATCCCGCCCGACGTTGAAAAGTACAAATTTCAAAATTTAAATATACAAATAAAGTTAAATACAATATACAATTATATACAAATTTCAGTTATATTTTTACAATTTTCTTTACAAAATACAATTATTTATATACAAATTATATTTACAAATAATACATTTTATACAAAAATTTTAAGTTTCGGGAATCGGCAAAACGCTAATATTCGATACACTGCGTTTAAAGATTCCACGAGGTGTTTTTATTATAACCACACGAATTTTTCCATCAGTACCTGGTACAACATCTTGAATCCGACCAACTGACCAGGTACACATAGGCAATTTATCGTCCTTTAATAATACTAAGGTGCCTATTTTTACATTATTTTTCTCGAACATCCATTTTTTCCATATAAGTTGGTTTAATTTAGTAACTCTTTGCCAAAGTGACAATTTATTATCAGGTTGATCAGTTAAGTTAGGCTCTGGTATACTATTTATTGGTCTCCCGATTAAGAAGTGACCCGGAGTCAAGGTTTCGAAGTCATTTGGATCCGACGACAGTGGTATAAGTGGGCGACTATTCAAGACTCCTTCAATTTGGTTGGTAACGGTTAAAAATTCCTCTAATGTTAATTTTGAATTTTCCACAACCTTTTTCAAATGGCTTTTGAAGGATTTAACTCCCGCCTCCCAAAGATCATCGAAATTGGGAGATCTCGGTGAGAGAAATTTCCAAGAAATTGATTCGGAAACACAATACGAGGCCAAATCAGCCGATGGTGATTTAACAATTTTGTTCCTTTTTCAATCCCAGTTTTAAGGCGAACTGTGAGGTCATAAAATGCGATTGACTAGCGCTATCCAATATTGCCCTACCTTGAACCCAGTTTCGATTCGCGCTCTTAACCCAAACAAGAGCGGTGGCAAGCAGAACAGTTTTCTTATTTATTGCAATTGAATTGTTAACCTCATTTGTAGTAGAAAATATTTGCGATGATGCATTTATACTATGGTTTGTATTTTGACTAAATGTATCCGAAGTTAGAGATGAAGTAGCGACAGTTTGCTCTTGCACCTGTGCATTTATCATAGACTCTGTTAGCTCACTTGTCCAAGTTTGGCGAGTAAAAGTACCATTGCGACACAACAAATTATTATGTTTTGCCTGACAATTATTACAAGAATAATTCGATTGGCAAGACGAAAGTTTGTGAGAGCTACTTAAACAATTTATGCTCAATCTATTCCTTTTAACAATATCGAATCTTTTCAAAGGATCCAATTTTAGAAAAGAAAGACATTTATACAATGGGTGAAGTATTTTACACAACACACAAGACAAATTTCTGGTTTTAAGAACGAAGTTTCTGTTTTTATTTTGAGTTTGAATCCTTGTACTTACTGTGGGTAATCGAGCACCATAAATGTTTTCCCAAATTTGGGATCGTTTTTGCAAAAATTCAATAAACTTTTCCCAATTAGGCAATTCAGTTGTGGTTAAACTCATTTGAAATTGTTTACTAGTTTCTTTATCCAACTTTTGAATAACAATGTTAATTAGAATTTGAAAGCTCATTGGTTTCCAAATCCATCAATTTGACACCCCTCAAATTCTTGTTCAAAGTATCTAAAAGATTTCTTAGATCTTTAGAAGATTCAACACATATTTTCCCAAAGTTTAATATATTTAAAATATGAGTATTTACAATAAGGAGTTTGTTTTCATAGCGATCTATTAATACATTCATTAATGACTGAAATGTATCTTCCGAAGTTTCAATATACTTCGCTTCACCTTTCAATACAGAAAGCAAATAAAACAGTTTCTGTGTATCAGTTAACGACTGATTATTAGTTATCAAACTATCGAATTGAGTTTTAAAGTTATTCCAAAGCTCAATTTTTCCAAAGAACTCAGGCAAGCTTACGTCTGGCAATTTAACATTTATACAAATACAAATGTTGACGACCAGCTACAGGCTCAAGTCCAACAAGGCTGGTCCTTTGTTTATGAATTCTCCAATTCCAACTGACTATCCAATTGTGTCTTAAATTCGTACACTCCCTTTGAATTAACTATATTTTCTGGCAACGCGTTCCAACTGTCTATTACCCTATTAAAGTAGTAGTTTTTCCTTAAATCCCGATTAAAATGTGTCTTATTCAATTTATACCCATGTTCTGTTATCCCTATTGAAATTTAAGCCCTCTGTGTCCCCTTGTTTTACAAACTTGAAAAGCTGAATCAAATCCCCCCTCCTTCTTCTTCTTTCCAGTGTATACATGTTTAGCTTACTTAAACGTTCATTATAGTCGAAATTTGCTAGCCCCTTTATTATTTTTGTAGCTCTGTGCTGAACCCTTTCAATTGATTCTATGTCCTTTCTCATATATGGAGCCCAAAATTGTACAGCATATTCTAGATGTGGTCTTACTAAACCCTTATATAACGGCAAGATTATATTATTATCCCTTGAAGTTACAGTCTTTTTAATATACCCCAATAACCTATTAGCCTTTTTACCCGCAGCTGAACATTGGTGCCCATTTTAAAATCCCTGTGAATTATCACTCCAAGATCCTTGACTGTTTCTCCCTCCTTTACCTGAACTCTCTGCAGACAGTACTCGGCTCCACTGTTCCTGTAACCCATATGCAGAACTTGACATTTCCCTACATTAAATGACATACCCCATTTTACAGCCCATTCGGATATCTTATGAAAATCCCCTTGTAAATTTTCTATCTGTAACTTGGTATCCACTGTCCCCCATATTTTTAAGTCATCTGCAAATATACTGATTCTATTCTTGATCCCCTGACCTATATCATCTATGAAAATTATAAATAAAATTGGTCCCAAAACTGATCCCTGAGGCACCCCACTTATAACTTCTGTCCATTGTGAATAATTTCCTTTTACCTGCACTCTCTGCTTTCTACCCAATAACCAATTCTTTATCCATATTAATGTTTTCCCCTGAATCCCCAGCCTTTCCAATTTAAACAGTAATGCCTCATGAGGTACTTTATCAAAAGCCTTTTGAAAATCTTTGTGCATGATATCCACACTGCTCTTATTATCCAGCTCCTCAGTAATTTTTTCGTAGAACTTCAAAAGGTTTGTAGAGCAGGATCTGCCCTTCCTAAACCCATACTGATTCTCTCATAACAGTCCCCCTTCCTCCAAGTATAACATTATATGCTTTTTTAACAGATTCAAATATTTTGCAAATTACTGATGTTAGACTTACTGGTCTATAGTTGCCTGGATCACTTTGTATTCCCTTTTTGAAAATTGGAGTTATGTTGGCCAACTTCCAATCCATTGGCACCCAACCCGTGCTATATGTTGAATTAAATATCGTGTGAATTACTTCCCCCAATTCTTCCGCGCATTCCACTAGTACTCTCGGATAAATATCGTCTGGTCCTGGTGCTTTAGATGGCTTAATTCTTTTCAACTGATGTACTATTTCTTCCCTGTTAAATTTGCATTCTTTAATTATACCCCCTGTAAAGGCTCCATCCTTGGGATCTTTTTTTAAATTATAGTTACCATTGAAAAACCCCAGAAAAAGTCATTTAACACGTTTGCCATTCCCACCTCGTCTTGAATTAACTCACCTCCCTTCCCTTCCAACGGGCCCAGTGTAGTACTAAATTTATTTTTACCACTTGCATACGAAAAAAATTCTTTTGGGTTTATATTTATTTCCCTTGCTAATTTTTCCTCCAAGGACACCTTTTGCTTCCGACTAATAGTTTTAAACTCCTTTCTGGCTTTCTGATATGCCTCCTTGTCCCTGTCGATACCAGTGCTTTTATATACCCTGTATGTTCTTTGTTTTAATTTTAAAGCTTTGTGTGTTTCCCCTGAAAACCACATAGGGAGCAATTTTCTAGATTTTCCTTTTTTCCTGAACGTTACATGTTTTTTTAACATCCTGTCTAACTTATTCTTGAATTCCTCCCATTGTTCAGAATGATGCGGTGCTAATAATCCCCCTTTGAATGTTTCCTTTAACTCTTCCCTTATCCTATGAAAATTTACCTTTCTGAAATTTGGAATTATCCTACTATTGATTGTGTATGCTGACTGAAAATTTATACTTAATCTGATACTTCTATGATCACTTTCTCCCAGTGGCTCACCTATAACCAAATCCTGCACCCTATCCTCATCATTGCTGAAAATCAAATCCAATATTGCATTGTCCCTGGTATCCTCATACACCATCTGGTACAAAAAACAATCCTGTATCACTTCCAAAAATTCTGCCCCTTTCCCATTTGTAGCTAGATTGTTTGTCCAGTCAATATTTGGATAATTATAGTCCCCCATTAAAATTAATTCTCCTTTATGACATGCTTCGTTTATCAGATTGCACATGCCCTTTTCCTGCTCTTCACTACAAACAAGAGGTCTATATATATTGCCCAGAATTAGTCCTTTGCCTTTGTCTGTATTCAGTTTCACCCAGACTGATTCTATCCCCTCAGTTTTACTATTTAACTTTATTTCCGTACAGTTTAAGAATTCTCTCACATAAATCAAAACCCCACCCCCTTTCCTATTCACTCTGTCCTCCCTAAACACTGTGAATCCACTTAATTCTAAAATTTGTGCATCTTCACTGCTTGCCCAACTTTCAGTAATCCCAATGATATCTATATCCTCTGCTTGTGCAATTCCCTTGAGCTTATCCATTTTATTTCTCACACTGCAAGCTTTAGAATAAAATACTTTTAGTTTATTTTTTACCCTTATATTGCACTTTCTCCTTGTATTATTTGTCTTGGTATTGTTTTTCTCTCTTACATTGCGCCTTCCCTTTGTATTGTTTGTCTCCTGCAATTTAGACCCTGTTAGTTTTCCTAAGCAATTACTGTGTACTGTCAACCCTCTATGTCCTTCCCATCCCTGCTTGTATACTAGTTTTTTGACTGCAGAATATTCAAAACCCGCTTGCCAACCTCCCTATTACCTATCAAGCTTAAATGCAAATTGTCCCTGCTTATCCAATCCCTCCTACACTAATCTAAAAATCTACTACATCTAAAAATCTCACCTCCTCCCTCTCACACAAATCCCTTAACAACCCGTTCATCTTATTGGCCCTTTGATTTAACCACCCATTTCCTAACCCATACCTAGGTAGTAATCCTAATACTGTTACTTCTGCCCCATGAGACTTAATGCCTCTTAAAAGTGTTTCTGCTTCCCTCTTAAACTCAACATTAGTAGTCCTCTTTACGTCATTTGTTCCTACCCACACTACTGCCTTTTCCTCCCCTTTAACCACACCTGCCTTAACTGCCTCAACTACATGTTTTACCCTGGCACCTGGCAAGCAACACCTTGCAAAATTGCGCTTTTTACGCCCTACCATTTCTCCCAAAACCCTAACCATTGAATCACCAACCACTACCCCTCTAGTTACCTTATCCCCCTGATCAACATGCCCCAAGTCTACACATTGGACACCCTTTTCCACTCCCTCTGCAGCCCTCCTCTTAAAAGCCTCCAGCTCCTTCCTCAAATCACCCACCTCTAAGCAACTCTTGCATGTAAATTCAACCTTCTCTGACATTTTAACCCCACTCACACCCCCCTTTCCTGCCTCAACCATATTCCCACTAAAGTCGCATTCCACATAGAACTCCCCACTGGCTCCCTCTGTCCTCATCTCCTTGAACATTCTAACTATACCCATGCTTATCCAAAGTAACAATCAATGCACAGAAAAAGCACTAAACAAAATCAAACATACAGAAAAAGCACTAAGCCAAATACACAGAAAAAGCACTGCACTAAAAAAATATACAGAAAAAGCTGGAATTAAATATCCTATAACCTTATAGTAGTCAACTATCTGAATGAAAACAAACAAGACACAAAATATTTAGGCCCAACGAGACATACGTGAATTAGGCCTAACGAGACATACGTCTTATGTTTGCTTTTAATTTCTCATTACTTTGTCTTTGAGAATCAACAAGATTAGATTGAAATAATAGACGATTTTTAAGCTTACCTGCAATTCTAACAAGTCTTCCATCTCTTCAAACTGCGATTCATGTTCCAATAGTTGATTATCTTCTAAAATGGCATAATACTCTAGTTTTAACTGTTCTATTGTCAATGTTAATTCCGATAAGCATCGAATTTTAATTTTTAGTTCAAAAGTATCCGATTGTGGTCCTTTACCACTAGTAACAAAGCTTTTTAATTTAGTAAGTCTGGCTTTAATGTTGCCTCTAGGACGATTCAGACTTCTTAAATGCGAAACAAGACGTTTGCTACCACTGTCTGATTTATCTGATTCCGACATCTTCGAAACAAAAAGATATAAACCAACAATGCAAAAGAAACTATGCGAGTAAACGAGCCGATTTTCCTCCGGCTCGACGGACCAAATATGTTGTAGGCGAATGTGGATTGTAGAATAATGAAATTATCCATAGGTAATTTAACGAAACGAACTTGATTTAATCTCACGAGAGAGACTTCGATGCGATACTGGCTTGTTGCCGTACAAAACAAGAATGGCTAGAATCGCTAAGCGACTGACAGAAAAGGTCGCCAACATTTCAATTCAAGGCGTCAACAGTCTTGTTGAAAAATCGGGTGAACTTGAGAGTTCAGAAATGGGAGCGTAACTGACTGTAAAATTTCTTGTACGTAATGCTGGCCTGTCAAAGAGCCCGTAACGAGAGCCCCTCCCCCGAAAGAAAGATCCGAGGACAACACTACGTTATTTTGAACCACGGTCACATGACGAGGTACATCTGAGATAGTACCCAACTCTCCAAACTTCCACACCATGCCAATGTAAGGAAACTTGAGACCACCACAGATTTAACATGCACCAGCTCCCCATGTACACGACGGTCTTTGGTAGGTTTCGAACTCGCAACACTCCGGTTGCTAGTCCGTTATTCTTCCAATCGGGCTACCGCAGCTCCTAGATACCTTAAGGCGGCTAGTGCATCTCTGTCGTGACCGAAAGTCCTCATGTTGGATTGGTGTGGAAGTTAGGAGAGTGGGGTGCCAGCTCAGGTGTTGCTTCGTCATCTGACCGTGTTCAAAATTACGAGGTGTTGTCCTCGGATCTTTCCCTTACGGGATTGATCCCGGACCGTCGTCAATAGCCCGTTGTGTTGCCCTAGTACGACATTAACTAATAATTACCATTACCTAGATACCTTAAGGATAAAAAAAGTAAAATGAACCAAAAATATATTTGCTAATTTATACCGTGAAAGATAAGATGTTCAATGATGCTTCTTTCCTCTTAACCACGTATTTTTGAACCATTCAAAAGTATGGTTCAAAAACACGTGGTATTGTCCTCGATTCTTTCCCTTGAGGATTTGATCGCGGACTGTCGCCAATAGCCCGTTGTGTTGTTCCAGTGTGACGTTAACTAAAATACCTAACTCATATTTTTATGAGGAGGCTTCGCTTCCAATCCGTACCCTAAAACCTCTCCCCATTTCAGCCTGTTCCGTGGCCGGATATTTCGAACTTAAATGGGACGCGTTAACAAAATGTAAAAAGCGACTCCCCGATGCCCGAATCGATGTCAATCGCAATCTTGTAACTCACGAGCTACACGTCCTTTAATCTTCTCGAGGCCCATTCATGCATATGCATGGAAGAAGCGCACGGCAGTGAAGAACCGCTCTTGTTACGGTCGAGGAAATATTAATCTCGACCTGACACTCGCCTCGATTAAAATGTCCACATTAGCGTGTTGATTCAATCGTTGCTTGATGAAAGGCATCGATTATCGGGGATGTAATTACGTGACCCATTTGACGGGACATGATTAGTTTCTTTATTATTACATTTACAATTCAATGATGCAGCTCCCTTATTTTAATGGGAGAAACTTTTATTGTGTGCGTTTAGTAATCGTGTCCTCTGCAACAAAAGATATGAATGCCCTTCGTGGCAGCAAGTAGGTAGGTAGGTATTTAATTAACATCGCACTGGAGCAGCACAGGGGGCTATTGGCAATGGTCAGGGATCAACCCCTGAAGGGAGAGTCGATGACACTATATAATTTTGAACCACGGTCAGATGACGAGGCAACACTTGGGGGGGGGATCTAGTACCCTACACTCTATAACAAAAATACCGACGCACCAAGAAGGCGCAGTTTACAGTGGTGCCGGGCTCGATCGACTTGGAACTGCGCTGACTGGGGATGTATAGTCTTTAGTGACGAGTCTCGTTTCCAACTATGTCCTGACGACAACCACAGACTGGTCAGGAGACGTCCAGGGCAACGTGTGGATCCTGCCCTTACGATCACACGCCACATATGAACACAACAGGGCGTTATGGTCTGGAGTGCCATCTCCTTTGACAGCCGGCCCCCTTTTGGTAGTCATTTCTGGCACACTTACTGCACAGCGGTACGCAGAAGTATACGTATTCTACGGCCGGTTGTTTTAGCGATCCTTTTGCGACATCTCGGACTTACTTTTCAACAAGATAATGCCCGGCAGCATACGGCAGGTGTTGCTATGAACTGTCTTGAAGCTTTCCCAAACACTTCCTTAGCCAGCTAGGTCTCTTGATCTCTCTCCCATAGAGCATATGCCGACCAACCGGTATAGTGGTTAAGGTGTTAGCCTCTAGATCGGAAGGTTCCAGATTCGAATCCGGGTACGGGCATGGATGTTTGTTATCGTATGGTGTAGAGGCGGCTGGTGCACCTTAAATCTGTCGTGGCCGAAAGTCCTCACGTTGGGTTGGCGTGGAAGTTTGGAGAGTTGGGTGCCAGCTCAGGTGTTGCTTCGTCATCTGACCGTGGTTCAAAATTACGAGGAGTTGTCCTCGGATAAGGGATTCGGAATCCCTTAAGGGATTGATCCCGGACCGTCGTCAGTAGCCCGTCGTGTTGCTCTAGTACGACGTTAATTAAAAAGAATTTGAGACCTTGACTCGTTATCTGACCGTGGTTTAAAATTAAGAGGTGTTGTTCTCGGATCTTTCCCTCAAGGGACTGATCCCGGACCGTCGTCAATAGCCCGTTGTGTTGCTCTAGTATGACGTTAACTGAAATTACCAATTACCCATAGAGCATATTTTAAGACGTTATGTGAAGGCGATTGCAACCATCCCGGAATGTTGACCATTTATTACAATTTGGAAAGAAATTCCGCAGGACACCATCCAGGAACTTTATCAGTCTATACCACGCCGGGTGACAGCTTGCATCCAGGTGAGGACCAACGCCTTATTGACTTCCTACCCTTGTAACGGTCAAACTCTGAAATAAATCATTCAATTGTTCTGAAATTTTATTCGTTTGTTTTTCTATGTATGTTCTTCACATCTACCAATTGTTATCGCAGTCGAACAACTCCTTCTTGGTGTGTCGATTTTTTGGTTATAGAGTATATATCTGTGCTCAGATGGCAAAATGTTATAAATCACTTTTCCCAAAAAAATTATCCATCCTGGAGTCTTTTTGTTAGTGTTTAGAAGGTGGCAAATTGTCGTAAGTCTTTTTCTTTCAGTTTATAAGAAAACAAAGGTGGAAAAATTGTAATAAATCGAAAACCACAGAACCACATGTTGAATCTCGAATCTAAAAATTGCTGTCACGAAAAATTAAAAAAAGTGACTTATAACATTTTGCCATTTGAGCACAGATGTATTTAGCAGAACACCAGTATGTTTCTCCTCTCCTCCCCAAACGGAACGTCGGTTCTTTCCCTTCGGGACTGATCTTGGACTATCGCCAATATCCCGCCTCGTTGTTCCAGTGCGACGTTAAAATACCTACCTTCCCCGAACGAACAGTCATTCCAAATGTCCTGCTGTTCTTTGCTGTTCTTTTGCAACCCGAGTAGAACCCGATACGCCTTTTCGTCTTCGATGGTTTGCAGACATAAGTCCATAAATTCCTCTGGATGTTCGGCATTCCATTCTGCGAGGTAGTCGCGCTCGACGTATGGCTTTTCTTCTGCTTTCTTGCCTCTTTCTTGGTTTGCTTCTTTTTGCTACGCTTTTCTCGATACTTCTTTCTGAAATAGCAAGTTAGAATAAATTATTTTTTCAGTTAAATGTTGCAGAGAAACAAAAGTTACATTTATGTTAAAACTGTAAATAATGTTTTAGTAACTAAAATTTATAGAAAAAATAATAATTTCTCAAAGAGTACGAGGACCACTTACATTTGTTTCCTGCACCAGTCCAACATCTTGAAAGGTAGATAAGATGTTTCAATAATGACGCAAATATAATTATAGCACTGAAAAGTACTGTTTGTAGATAGCACTGAAAAGTACTGTTTGTTTATAGATAGCACTAAAAAGTACTGTTTGTTCGCAAAAAAAGCACTAAAAGTACTGTTTGCAAATAAGTTGCAGCAGAAGATTCCTCTACAACCAAAAATCGCTTTAATCAAACGTTTAGAATCTCACAAGATCAAAGCTTTAAAACTCGCCAGTTACCAATTTGACAAACATAACATGAATGAAGAAATCTTTTTGAAAGAGATGCTCTTTACCTACAACAATGCGTGATTAACAATCGAAAAGTAATACGATGTTTAAGCGTTTTTGTTTAAAAGCATACATAAAAATAAATATTGTTGTAACAAATCAATTTATTGTTTCCTAATTCCTATGGTTTCCAATTTTTATTCTGTTAAGCATATAAGCAGTAAAATCATGAAAATTTCTGGAAAAAGACAAATACAGTTCTTGCACACGAAATACTTATTTAATATTGTGTACGAATTGCCGTCTTCTAAATACCCGCCTGATCAGTTTAACCCTCTGATGGATTAACACGCATTACTCCACCTTGCATTAGAGATGCGATATCGACAGCTAAACATCGATGTTCAAAATAAAAACATCGATGTTGATTATACATTGTCCAAAAACCATCGATGTTTTCCAACATCAGTGTATTTAAACTCCCCCCCCCCCTTTCTAAAAACTGGTTTAGCAACCTCAAACTTTAATATTCGCTGGGGGTTATTATTAGTTATTTATCAACTTAGGGGGCGAAACACAATTTATTTTTTATTTACTGTCTATAAAAACATTGGAGCCGATGATCATTATATATGCCCCAATATTTGTTATTTACAGTTTGTAAAAAAAGAAGTTTGTTAACTTTCTCCACCTTAAGCCGACTTCTTTTTTCACTAACTATCCCACCAGTTAGGGAAAAAACTCTTTCTGATGGGACAGATGTCGCCATCACTGACAAATGCTTAGTTGCACGGTTATTTTTCTTGATTTTTATTCTGGTGCTTTTTTTCATTCAAAAATAAAACATCGACGACGTAAAAACATCGACAGTGTTAAAATACCGATGTTAAACAAACATCGGCTCCAATAAATCGATTGTAAATACATCAATGTTTTTTATAAAGCATCGACATTGATATCGCATCCCTACTTTTCAGATCCTTCACCCTTGGTCACTTTGGTCTAAAAGCATATGCTCAATTTAGTGATTATAAAAATTATGCTGCTTGGTTATTTTTATAATTTTTATAATGGTACTTTTTTCATTTAAAAATAAAGAACCGACAACGTAAAAGCATTGACAAGTATAAACATCGATGTGGAAAAAACATCGGCTCCAATACATCGATGTTAAAAAAACATCGATGTTATTTATAAAACATCGATGTTTTGAAAACATCGACATCCATGTCGCATCTATAGTCTCGTCTTAACATTTAATTTATTTTTATAGAGCTGGCCTGATAAGCTTCTACACTAAGCAAATAGCGCTACACTGATCTAGAAGACCAAAGAAGAATTATGAACTTTTGTGGAAGTAAGATCATATATAATCCTATACTGAAATTGGGCCACAGTAGCTCGGTTGGAAGAATAGCGTAAGAGCAATAAGAGGGTTGCGAGTTCGAATCAAACCCAAAGACCGCCGTGTGCACGTTAAATTGGTCGTGGCCTTAAATGTCCTTACGTTGGCGTGGAAGTTTGGAGAGTAAGATGCCAGCTCGAGTGTGTTGTTCTCCTCATCTCACCGTGATTCAAAATTACGTGGTATTGTCCTCAGATCTTTCCCTTCGAGATTGATCATGAACCGGCGCCAATAATTCGCTGTGTTGCTCTATAGGTGACGTTAATTGAACAATCTTTTCCATTTGTAAAATATTAATAATTTATTCTTTCGTATTCTAACACATTTTATTCTAAACACTCACAATATTGCTGTAATTTCTTTCGCGGGAATAGATATATATTTTGAATTTATTTAAAGGTAAGTAGGTAATTATTTAAGTTAACGTCGCACTGGAGTAACACAACGGGCTATTGGCGGCGGGCAATCCAAAAGGAAAGGTTCGAGGACAACACAGAGTAATTTTCAACCATGTTCCGATGACGAGATCACACCTGAGCTGGCACCCCATTCTCCAAACTTCCACACCACAAAAACATGAGGATATTTGAGGTCACGACAAATTTAACGTCCACCAGCACCTTTTGTAAATAACGATCTTTGGTTGAATACCAATTCGCAACCCTCTGGTTGCTAATATGTTACTTTTTCAACAAGGATAACGAAGTTATCTGTGACGATATGAAATTTTTGTTTTATCTAACTGTATTTGTCTTCTTTTTAATTATAGTAGGGCAGCTCATTTTTATTATAGTAGGCATGAAAATGTAGACACACCGGACAACAGTACCAAATTTATTCTAGGTGCTAGTTAGGTACTTAGCTTTCAATTTTTGATAGGAACCAACTGCTTCGTCGGCCATCTTGGATTTTATAGCGGTTGTTTTGAAATATCAGTATATTATCAATATCTCGGCTTCTAAATCACTTAGGATCACAAACGTGGTGCTTAAATATACATATTTGGGATCAGGGAATACAACTAAACAGTCTTTATATATGTGTCAGACTATATTTATTCACTATTATATATACCAATTACAAATTATTCACCAATAACGGTTTTAAAAAGTAACAAATTTATACAATCGTATGAACGAAAGTTAAATAACGACATATAATACCTATTTATACAATCGTATGAACGAAAGTTAAATAACGACATATAATACCTATTTATACAATCGTATTAATGACATCGTATATGAAAGATGGTGAATGATATGAAAGCATGCCTTATATGAATTGTGCTTATGTCGTATTCAAACATTGACATTTGCACAGTTCAATGCAATTCCAACGAGCAATTTTGCAAGCACACCTACCAGTGAACCCTCTTTGACTCTTACAGTTACATTTAACCAATTCAGTACAGGCCTTTGAAGCAATAGGTAAGATGTTCCATACAGGAATCCGTGATGCACTGTCTACTTTCTGGGTCCAGCCCCAACCTTTTGGATTAGGAGTGCTGTTGACTGTTTCCACTGGTACATCATACTCCTGACTGATATGCTATTGACTGTTTCCACTGGTACACCATACTCCTGACTGATATGAAGCCCGTTTTTAATGTTGGAGTAATGCGTTCTTTGTTGGGGGAAATTTCTCCATTGACTTACTCTTCTGACAAAACTGCTACTTCCTGGCTTCATTCTCATTGTCTATTTCATAGTTCTTATCATACAAGATCACGGTGAAGCGTTCTAGTTGTTTAAAATTTTCATCATCAATATCAAGTTTTGTGTAAGGGTGGAGTGCCATGTTGGTAAAGGCATGTGTCACTTGAAAATAACAATTCCATGCCTCACACGCAGATTTCTTGCCTCGTCCAAAAAACGATCTGACAAAACTGCTACTTCCTGGCTTTATTCTCATTGTCTATTTCATAGTTCTTATCATACAAGATCACGGTGAAGCGTTCTAGTTGTTTAAAACTTTCATCATCAATATCAAGTTTTGTGTAAGGGTGGAGTGCCATGTTGGTAAAGGCATGTATCACTTGAAAATAACAATTCCATGCCTCACACGCAGATTTCTTGCCTCGTCCAAAAAACGATGATGTGGTATCACATCCCGTAAAACTGTGGAATACTGGGAGGGCTTGAGATTTTTCTGCACCCAGCTGTGTACTCGACAGTCTTTGGCTGGATCTAGTTTCGAAGTCAAAACCCTTATGATTCTGGGTAGGTAGGTAGTTATTTTAATTAATGTCGTATTGTGGAAACTCAACAGGCTATTGACGACGGTCCTGGATCAATGAAGAAAAAAGATCCGATTTGGTAATTATTTTAATAAACGTCGTACTTGGGCAGCACATGGATAAAGATCCGAGGACTACAACGTAATTTTGAATCACAGTCAGTTGACGAGGTAACATATGAACTGGCACCACACTCTCCAAACTTCCATACCATGCCAACTATTGCATTTAGAAGATATTCATGTCAAAAGCTTTAAGACGTACATTCGAACCTTCTGCGTTTAAACACCCCAATAATTTTACCTGTTACCGAGGCTAAAAATAAAGCACCCATTGGAAATGAAGGAAAGCTGTCATAGAATACTTTATTTGTTCCATTTTTTTTTTTTTTTTTTTTTTTCATCTTTGAAATCCGGTCCCCATGAATTATTTTATCACCCGGTTCGCTTAAATGAATATTTCACTAATTTTTTATAGATGGAGCCACATGCGGAACAAGAGCAGATTTCCGGGAAACATCAGCTTTACAAAAACAACTTTTAACAGACCTTTGTCTGTGCTGCCATCTTCAGTCTTCCATGGAAACTCAAGGCTCGGTAGAGATTTTGTAATCTGTGTATTGCTGTATTGAAACAATAAATCTGTAACAGGTTCGGACGGATTTTTTTTAAACTAACATCGATGTCTACAATACGTTTCTTGAGTCAATAGTAAGGCCAAGATTGGGATGATTTTTCAAATTCGGAAAGACGTTATTCGAGGTGTGCGTTTATTGAAAAAATATACGATGAGCTTGAATTGTCTAGACCAAAGGTCACCCGTCAACCCTTTCAAGAGTTTCTTGACTTTCTGTCGAACCCCTTCTATTTTACTATTGAGATATTATAATAGGACAAGCAAAAAAGACGCTTTTGGAGTTTTTAGATTATTTATATAACATTTGCAGATTTTGGTCTGTATAATATTGTTCAGGGGTGGCCAACTACCCTTCCTTTGGCAGCCACATTTCAGGAAGGATTAGTTGAAAAAGCTATTTTTTTTAAATTTATCTTTGATTAAAAGACAAACAATGAGAAACTGAAAATTAGTTCAATTTTGTAAATGTTTACCCACAGATCTGCTTCCCCCAGTCATCTCTTGGACAGAGGCGAATTAAGCGGTACGCTGACTGGCCGCGTAGGGCCCCGGAATACGAAGGGGCCCCGAGGTCTTAAAATGTCTTCTCATTAGAGTTCGAGGAAAGATGTGACAGCGTCTTTACAATGTGCTTCTTTAAGTGTAGTGAAAGAGTTTCTAATACAAGATGATCAGCAAGAGTAATAGCTATAGAACTTGGTTTCACCCATAGAAAAGAGGCTTAAACTGGAAGTTGGAGCCTTTTCGAATATTTTTTTGTTTGGGATTTATCAATAAAAGAAAAATAAACACTATGAAAAAGTTTGAATGATGTTTACGAAAAATTACATTGATGTTTGTACTTTTGAAGATGAATTTGATTTTTTTTTTATATTTCTAAAATAAAACGAGGACACTATCAAAACCTAACCAGACATCTATCGAAAAACCGTTTTTTTTTTTTTTTTTTTTGCTTTAAAGCGTGTAAAAAATTATAAAAGGAGTACTATGGGAAAAGAAAGATTAATTAATATGGCCATTCTGTATATGGTAATTTTAGTTAACGTCGTACTAGAGCAACACAACGGGCTCTTGACGACGGTCCGGGTTCAGTCCCTTAAGGGAAAGATTCGAGGACAACACCTCGTAATTTTGAACCACGGTCAGATGATGAAGAGCTGGCACCCCACTCTCCAAACTTCCACGCATTCTGTATATGGAGCAAAAAATTTAAAACTGAATTTTTAATGCCAAAATAATTGACAAATTCGCAAAAAATTAACAAAGACAGAAATTCCTGCAAAAAAATGTTTTTTAATAAATTTTTTCTTTTCTATTTGCTAATAACTTGGGAAAAAAGTTTCAAGAAAACTCTCAGTAACTTGAGTTCGAGTCCACCGAAAATTTTACCGCTTGGGGCCCTCACTTTACTTGATCCGCCACTGCTCTTGGAGCTTCCAAGAAGATGAAGGTAAACAAAATGGTTGTCCCAACTATTGAGTTTTGAAAATAGCTTCCAGAACAAAAATATCTTAAAATCAAAGAATTTTCGCTACTTCGTATTATTGTAAGTCTTAGTATTCAACACTTAAATGTGTTAAAAAATAAGCAGCGTAATTTAATTTTGTAAAGTACTTTTAGCCATCGGGCCCCTTGGTAGATGGGTCCTCAAAAAATCGAGAATTCTTTACTTTTTTTTTAACATTTTAATTTTGTTAATCATATGAAAACCTGTGGTGCCATATGTTCCTGCATGATCACTTTCTCTTAAAGGATGATTTAAACATGAGCTTTTAATATGAAGATTGAAAAAGTGTGCATTTGTATCACGAATTAGGATTATTAGAATTTTAGGATACTATTATTGAAATCTGACCCAGACGTCTCAATTTCATTCAGTTTATTTTGAGACTTTGACAACTTTCCGTTTGGTGTTAACTTATACATACTTATTTGGAATAGTTGCCTACATGAATGCGACCATGGCTCTGCTAGCAGCCATTTAATTAAATACGTCAGTTTTAATTTAACTTTTTAAATGATTTTAATCTAATGTGTTATTTTAAGAGGCATTTTTAAATATTTATTTTAGGTTGATTTTGGAAAGTAAACCCGTATTTTTTCCAGAAATCAAGTGGCAGTCTATGGATGGAATGAATCAAATATTCTCTGGTCAAACTTTGAACAGCAAAACGTTCTGGTTTTAACTTGGCATTTCTACATTGTACAGTTGGATTAGGTCCTTTTAACAAAAATAAAAATTTAGAAATGCTACCTTTAATGTGAAAAATTTAAATACAAATTCTCAATTTTTCCGAGAACTCCGACACCAAAAGTGATTTGATTACCTTGCGGTTAATTTATTTTCGAATACTCTAGACAATAATTTCGTGGAAAGCTTTTTATAGAAATATTGTTGGGTATGAGAAAAGGTAAATCTAGTCATCTAGGTTAACATTTTAGACCCTATATCTTTTTTATTCTGTGACTAATGACAAACACAATCAGTTAGACTGTTTATGACTTGGGACACTCATCATTAGAAATAAACAGAGACTTTTAAATAACAAAATTTATTACAGGCATTTGTGGTCAATGAATAGATACTCATTGAAAAGCAATAAAGATAATATTGTAAAATATCAGAGCTCCGATTTCATGCTAGATTATGGAATGTTCTTGCTCAAATTCTTTTGCTGGGTCTGCAAGACATACAGGATAAATTGAAAATTTTATCAAATAACCCATTTCTTGCAAGTGCATTTCAGTTTTCCAGGAGTCTTGAGTAAATTCAAGTTTTCCAGTGGTTCTTTGAAATAAAATTCATTTCCATTTTTTAAGATTTCCAGATGCACAAATCCTGGAACCTATTGCAAGTGACACAGGACTTGGCTCAAAACATAAAAATTGTTTCCTTAGACACAGTACAAACATTTTCACGATCTCGGATCTGCCGCTAAATCTCTTAAATAACATGAACACGATTATTGCAATACAGCAGGGGACAAGAAGCTCGTTGACACAGAAACCTCCAAATAAGCTCTAGTAACCATCCCATGTGGGAAGCTCACGCTATCTTGAAGGTGGGAGCCATGACGGGGACCGGATCTCCCACCATCTTGTAGTGGTCTTCTTCCACCGGGGGTGGTGGCGCCATCTCTTCAGGGATGCTGTCTCTCTGCACAGGGAAGACATTACAGTACTGGTTGCGCGACCTGGAGACATCGGAGCTTGGCACGGAGGGCGGCCGGAGCGAGGACAGCTTGTTGCCAATGCAGCAGCTCTTCACGGAGCCGAGGCCCGTTTGACATGTGCAGGATGGCTGTGTGCCATTGTTGTCGTCTGGCACGGTTGTCCTAGGGAAGTCGTACTCTGGAGAGATGCATGGCACAGAAGGTGGGAGGTCGCTTGACTTCTGAGGTGGTGCGGAGAGGGGAAGAGGTGGAGGAACCAGGTCGTAGTCCGTTCTGGGGTCCAAGGACGGTGGGAGGACAGGTTTGCCCAGAGAACTGCTTGGCCTCGGAGGAGGAGGACGATCATAGTCGGCACAGGGGTCGTCAGCAATATGGAAATCTGTGAAAATTCAATACATTTTTAATGTTGTGTATTTGAGCTTCATTGTAGCACATAGATTAGCGTTTACAAACTCACAAATGCAACTCACTCAAGTGATAATTACAACTTAATCAAGACTTGTAAACGTACAGATTCATTGAAATATATGCAGCAGAATTATGCATTTTTAATATTTAGTTAGGGAAAAATACATAAGTTGTACTGACATAGAAGAGAGAAATACACAGGGAGAAATTGCATCCGACATGCAGGAATCGTACCTACACTGCCTACAACTTGCAGGTTAGAGGCGAAGTGGGCACTGAGCCATAACGGTCTCTCTAGAATAGTGGAAGATAATTTTTATGAAGCTAGATGTTCCCCAGCAATGTTTTATCCAAGAGAATTAACTGGCAATCAAGGAAAGCTTTTACTTGCGCAGAAGAGAAATACACCCAGTAATGGTATGTGGAAGAACTAGAGGTATTTACTTATGCAAACAGAAAAATGAAGAGTTGGTGTCATTTAACATTTCCAATATAATTATTAAAGGGAGACTAAACGTTTTAAGTTTGGTAAAATAAGCTAAAAATGCTTTTAAGCGTTTTCTTGGAAAAAGCATATCAAAACTAACTCCATAAAAATAAGTATAAGTAAATGCACAGCATGACTTGAATTCTACTTTCAGTCCTTTAGTACCAAATATTTAAGGATAAATTTCTTACATCTTTAAAAAAACCTAACATTAATTTTTTTTACTAATCCTAGTGGTTTGAGAATACTAAACTCTAACAAGATTATTTTATAACAGAAATTAGTTTGTAGTCATTGTGTATTGATTGTTAGGTCTATGTGCTATTCTAGCTTTCCATGCGGAGAGTAGGAAATGAAAGACAAAGTGCAAGATGCATGTTGTAGAGATAACGATTGTTAAGAGTGGTGTGTAAATAACACTTAAGAGACAATTTTAAACAAACCTGTGAAAGGCAAAGATGTCTTCCTGCCAGACCGGAAGTCATTGGTCAGGGTGGAGCTTTTGGAATTGGGCAAAGAGTAATCCAGCAGCTTCAGAGCATCTTCGAAAGAGGGGGTGACCAGTTTCCTAGCAACCGAGTACTGCGCTACTTCTGATAGGCAATCCTCCAAGCTGCCATGATGGAGGATGGGCTTGAAGGGCCGTGGAGGTGGAGTTGGTGGCTTGCTATTCAAGGTCAAGCTTTGGAGGTTTCTTTGCAAGTACACAGCATTGGCATAACCGTTCATGATCCTGTGGTGCTGGTGGCACCGAGATTCATTCCTTTCCTGAAAATGTTTCAAAAGTTGATCACAGAGCAAGGCTTTACAGAAGCAGTTATCCTACATCTGGTACAGGGCCACAGTAGCCCAGTTGGAAGAGTAACGGATTAGCAACCTGAGAGATGCGAGTTTGAAGCCAACCAAAGACTTGTTGTGTATAAGGGGCTGGTGCACATTAAATTTGTAGGGGACTGAAATGTCCTCACATTGGCATGGTGTGGAAGTTTGGAGTCAGCTCGGGTTTGGCCTCGTCATCTGGTCATGGCTCAAAATCATGTGGTGTTGTCCTTGGATCTTTCCTTTTGGGTTTGATGTCAGTAAAGTTATTGAAGAGTTCATTCGGCTTCACCCTCCAGAAGGTTTGCATGGAAGTAAAATTATTGACAAAAGTTTTGATGTTTCGGGAAATGGCCAGTGGTTTAAACTTAAGTCAAAATGAGAAGTATCATCTGAATAAAGTATTTGAAAACAGAAAAAAAAAATTAAATCGAATGTAGAAAATTGGGACGATATCAGAAAGAAAAGAAAAAAAGAGGGGCAACAAAATGAGTACTTTAAGTGAATAAAAAAAATTTTAACAGTCATTTCAATATTTGCTTCATGAAGTGTGTTAAATTTCATTCAATTAACATTGAAAATGGTTTCAAAATAGCTAAATTTTATTCAGTGTACTCATTTCGGCTTTTCTGTGCATTGGGTCATCCAGAGGCGTCACAAGAAACTTCATATCCAAAAACCTTACTGATATGAATGTTCAGCTAGAAAGTCGGTAATGTATGTGCACCAGTGGATGCAAAAACAGTACATAAAACTGTGGTAACAGGAAAGGATATGGTCTGTGAAAACACTATTAAAGAGTATTGGATAAAAGCCACCCTATGAGTTACAGATAAAGCTTACATACCCTAAATTTGTTGCCACGGTCATCACCAAAATCCGAATGGTGTCCACTATCAGAGCCAGCACTTGCTGTACTCAGTCGGTCAAAAGAGGAGCCACCTAAAAATGAAGCTTTATTCACTCACACCAAAATTTTAACAATTTTTCAGAAATCAAACAGTATAGAAAAAGCAAATTCCACACATTTTCAAAGAGCTTTCTTGGAAGGTTTCAGTATCAATAAAATGGCAATATCATGAACTACCCATTCAGACCAAGATATTTTTCAGTTCATTAAAAACCTCTAGCTGCGCTAAAATATTAATTTTTGACATTGAAATTTACTGTCATAATACAGCATCTTTTCTCTATCTATGCTTTATTAAAGAACGGAGCCCCAAGGGAAAGTTTGCTCACACTAAAATCTTCAAGCAAGCAAATTCTAAACAATTTAGAAGTTCTTCAGAACAACAGAACTGAGGACTCAATTATTAAAATAAAAGATTTTTGTGGGTTTTTTTTTGTGCCTGATCCGGACAAGCTGTACTAAATACTTTTCCCATCAAGTAAATGGTAGTATACAGAAGAAATCACACCTAAGCCCCCACAGGAATCAAACCCATGCTACTTGCAGGTTTCTAAAGCAGTGGACAAACACTCAGCCTCTCTAGGTACAGAAAGATTTATAAAAGTTCAGTCTTGTCTTAACAAATTAAGACATAAATAAGAAAATTGATAACTATTATTTTTGTATCCAGTACCTCAAAAAAAAAATCCTGTTTTCGGCCATTTGTGCTTGGTGATGGAAACATCTGCAGAAAATATTCAGATTAAGATGCCTTCTCAATGAAAGACTCCTAGCGCTGCAAAGTCAAACCATATCGACAGTATTTTGATTGTGAAGGTGTTCATTACGAATACTCTACTCCAGGCCAAACAGAGTACAACAACATTCATTGCTGGCTGAGAGATGCAATATAAAGAAAATAGCTGCAGCTGTGGGCAGATTCATCATGACAATGTGTTTGTCTATTTATCTCTCAAGCAAGGTTTTTCCAACAAAATATCAAGTCTCCCAGATGACTCAACCCCCATAACCCAGATTTGGCACTCAGTGACTTATAGCTTTTCCTAAAACTAAAATCACCGCTGAAAGGGAGGGAAGAGCTGTCAGACTGTGGATGTGATTTAAGAGAACATTACGAGGGAGCTGATGGTGATCACATTCAGCATCAAAGTATAAACAATAATTACTTTGTCCCACGGTGCCTACATTGAAGAAAGCTAAGCGCAAAAAGTCCTAGGTACAATGTACCTTGTTTTATACTACAGCACAAAATCCAGAATCCTTCGGACCTCGATCATTCAGCATTTCGGATTATTTGCAGTTTTTTTGTCAACCCCCCCCCACTCCAATCTAAGCTCCCTAGCGCGTTATTTACATCCGGAACACGTTTACAATACTAAAATAGCAGATATATAAATAAGAATATTTTTTTTAAGGAAACTTTTTAATACAATGCAACCAATTTTACTTACAAATCTTCTAATTTTTCTGTGTGGTATTTACTCTGAACCTGTAAGCTATTTTTTTGTTTCATCAATTTGGTCCAGGTTGGACGCCTTATTCTTTAAAAATTGTCGGAAAGGTGAAAAAAGACGGAAAGATAGAAAAAAAACGAGAGAAAAATCCGCCAGAAAGAAAGACGTCTGGTTTTGACAATTCCAGATTTGGGATTTTGTCCTGTATAACTTTTTTAGGGTAAAAATGTATTTTTTATTATCCAAGAATTAAGAGATTAACTTCAAAAGAATCCTTACTTGAGCTACTTGTATTGGAAAGCACGCTCAACGTGCTTACAGGTCTGATGGTGTCGGGTTCTGCACAAATCCTCTCGGAGCAGTTTGAATCCTTGGAGCTCCTTCGGCTCAAGTTACCCTAGAAAAGAAACAGAACTTTATAGTAGTATGCTTGAAACGACAATGATTATCATAAGTGCAGATTCTTAAGATTTGGTCTTCGTTTAGGTTAGCATTATTTCTAAATTAATATTTTGTAAACATTTTAAGGATTAGTAGGGTTTTAAGGAACAAGGTCCAAAAATGGACACTGCACCAAACATCAGACTAAACAAGATTCTATTAAGACATTAAAAATTCAAACATGCAACCAAAGAAATATTAACAGTTGTATTAATAAGTGTATTAAAATTATATATGTGTAAACATGAAAATAAATAAGCTTTAATCAAAACTATGGAAACAATAAACCATAGGTTAAAGCATTTACTACATAAAAGGTAAAATGTGGAATTGTAGAAATAAGGAATTTTGATTTGTAATCACATTGATGTTGATGATTATCCTTATAAGGAATGCAGAGAAAAATGTAAAACTATTTTCCAAGAAATATTTTTATATTAAATTTTGCAATTAAAAAATTTTATTAATCCACCAATATAAATACTTATGTACACTCGTAACATTCCTAAGCATACTTTCCAGGAAGCTTCCAGCAAAAATTAGTTGAAAAATCAAATAATAGCCTAATTTTTCAGAACAGTCAACTAACTTAACCCCCTCTCTGGGTGTTTTCTTTGATGATTTAGTATTTTCTTGTAATTTTATAACTTAAACATTTGAGAACTTTCAGCTTTTAACTGTTTTCTCATCATTTTTGTGTTATATATAATTAAAAGCTGTGAATTTAATACAATGAAGTTTATGTTGTTGAAGCATTGCTCATAATTGTAGAAACCTGTTTAACAATATGTATAAATAATAGGTGATGAAAATTGAAAATATATTATAATTATGGCAATGGAATGGTTAGTAAGTCTGCATTAAATCACACTGTCAAGAAAGTTTTTTGAGTATTTAGTGTCAAAAAGCACCTTAGAGTCGATGCTTTCTTTTCTTCTCAACTTGGAGTTGAGAAAGTGTCGCAACTCTGAGAAGCTGGAGGAATGCTTTTTGCTTAACTTGGCCTTCTGGGCTTTGGCATAAAGGTTCCTCAGACCATCCAAAGTTCCCTGAAATAGAGAAACTTCACTTATTTCACAATACAAAACAATGAAAGTCTTACACATGGATAAAAACAGACAAAGAGTAAAAAGGAAAACTTTAAGAGCTATTTTTGATTACTTTAAAGAATCCCTGAAATTTTTTCAACGTAAAAAAAGGGTGACTTTATGAAATTATTCATATTAATTTAAAAAGTTGCAATTTTTTCTAAAAATCCACAACATGAAATTGGTTGTAAAAAACCCAATTTACATTTGTAGGATCTTAACCTGCCAAATGATCAATAATTACTTCAAAAAGTAATGCAAATGTATCCCTTTTATACACAGCTGCATAGGGTGTCTGATTTCCTGCAAATCTATGCAATTTATCTTTTATTCATTCTTGAATATTATTTGTGAAAATTATTCCAACATAATTCACATAAAATAAATTTCATTAACAGGAAAGAAGAAAATCTGATTGCACTGCAGCTAATTTTCCTTGACTCAAACATAAAACAAATACTAGATTGTGAACAGATGTAGGTGTAACCAGGATTTTTCTCAAACAGGAGAATGAATTGAACAAGGGGCATGTTTTGGTGATTTTATGGTACATTGAATTTAAAAAAAGGTTGAATAAAACTACTTACATAATCTATACCATTCTTATTTATTCCATGTTCACATTAATATACATATTGATATGCATTTGCAAGTGTTAATGTGGTTGGAACATCCTTTGAAGAAATTGTTTGAAAACTTAGGAACAATCGGACAAATAAAGCAGTTGCCGCTTTCCCTAGCTAAGGAGCAAGACCTTTATGTACTAGATATCATTGGCATGGGAGCCTTGATTGGTTGATTTTGGGGTTTTGTGGCACAATGGCCATGCTGCACAAGACATACAATATCAAATAGACAAACAATGAGTTTTAGTGACACAGAAGAGTTAAAAACACCCAGAGTAGAATGCACCTGACAGGAATCAAACATCAGGCACCTACAACTCTGGTTGTTAGCATCATAGGCATATCCACAGGGCCACAGTGGCTCCCATGGAAACCAGGGAATCTGACACAAGTTCCTTGAAAATCTTCATCACATAGAAGCTCACAGAAGACTCAACCCACTCATCAAGCAACAGAAAAATTAGGGCCTTTCTAATTTCTTTTAAGACCATTCTCATTTAAGGCCATGCTTGACAGATGGATCTATATTGAAGCCGTTTAAATGAAATTCCCTTACCAGTAAATGTTAAGGAGCAAAACAATCATCCTTACGACATGGTGAAAAGAATGAATAAAAAAGAAATGAAACCTACTTTTGTACAACTAATAGTTACTGGAAAACTTTGAGCAGGGAATGTAGGTGAAATATTATTATAATGTAAAACATTAGCACCATCTATATTTAGCTTCACAGGAAAAAAAAAATCACAATATGAACAAACCTTCGCTTCTACGTCCGAGACCTGGTAGTAGACCTTCCACTCATTGTGCAGCTTTTCCACTTCTGTCAACGAAGCTCCTTTCTTGTATGCCTCCATGATCTCAATCAGTTTGGCCTGGCTCTCTAAAAGACTCAGCTTTGCTTTTTCTGAAACATTATTTGGAAGCATTTATTATCAGGTGCTCAACTGTCATTTTCAAAACAAGAGTTAGTATGGCTCAAAGATGAAGGTTGGTTAATTTAGGTTTTATGGCGCAAGGTCCAGAACAGGCATTAAAGGGAAGGAATAAGGATTTCAACTCTGAGCCAGGTGAACAAGTTACAACTAGGATTTTGTGTAATTCATGTACAATAGAATTCTATTAAATAGAAATGTCTTACTAACAGATTTAAGAACCTTTGTTAGGGCATTTTGTTTAACTTTTACACAATATAACATTTTTTCATGTTTTTCGTTACATTGCTTTCTCTACAACACATGACTAAATAACCACATGAATTGGGTGAAAGAATCTTGTAAAAGATTCCAGTGGTAAAGGTCAAAGGTGATTAGAAGGACTTCAGGTTGCAGAATGGATGCATGCATGAGCTCATAAGAACATTTGGGTATTTTTTGCTATTATTGAGCCATTGCATATTTTGATAGTTTCAAGAAAAAGGAAAATTTTGGTAATGGCAACTTTATTTTTCATCTGTTGAATAAAATTTTTGTTTGTGAAATTTCAGAAGATTAAGGGATACAGTGTCATTTTTTAAGTGTGCTCCTGTGGTTTCCATATAAATGAAAAGGAATGGATTTTTAATGTTTAAAGCTACTGGTAGACCATAGAAAATCATTCACTGAAATCCACACATTTTAGTGTTTTTGCAATTTTGGATTGATGAAATAAAATCTTAAAGCAAACTAAAAATGTTCCAATTTTAATAAAATAAAAACTTTTCATTTAATTCAGGAACTGTCAGAAAATGTTACATTGTGATTTGCATCTTTTATGTTCACATTTAAAAGGCCTTCCTTTCATTAACAAAGCTTTCAATATTAAAGAGATATTGTAGCAAGTTAAATTTTATTTTTAAGAATTTTTTGAATTTTTATACAGAGTTGTTTAATAGTTTCTACACATCTCTTCAAACATTTGCAAAATCAAAATTCATTTTTTTTCAGGTCATTTTTGTTTACTTGTACAATTTGGTGGTTTTTAGTTCATAAATGCACATTTTACTGAACACTTTCCAAGTAATTATTAGGTCGTTGAAATCCTTGCCCTATTTATGACGATAAATGCAGCAAGTAAACTTTGTAACAATATGATTATTAGATTATGTATCACAATAAATACATTAAAGTCGTAAAAAAGGGTTGATTAGAAAAGAGCATGGCTTGTTATTAGCCCATGATATAACATATGACACTAAAGTTAAACAAATCTCAAAATTTAAGAAATATAAATTACAGAAATTAAAAGAATATTCATTTATTTTAATTATGGTGGAAAAAGTGTGGATTGATGTTCTCAAAAACTTTGGTAACAGCATTTTACTACATTGACTTAAAACTATACTGCTGTTTGTACAAAAATGCAACACCATGAGGAGTTATCAGAATTAAATTTAATTTAATACACAAACGGCTTGTATTAGTACAAATAAATCAATACATTTTCAAAGCAAAAAAAACAATATGAAGTGTCTGAAATCAGTATTTGGTGTACCCACCACGCGCTGCAATAAGTGCTGCTATACGACATGGCATGGAGTGAAACTGATGTTGAATGTCTGCTTGTGGAAGAGAATTCCATATTGTTTGTATGCGCACCTAAAGTTCGTCTTTTGAAGCTGTAGGACGCGGATCACGAGCGAGACACCGACCAACCAAATCCCACAAGTGCTTGATAGGCAACACATCCGGCGAATAAGCAGGCCAAGGAATAAGTTGCATGTGTTAGGCTGAAAAGAAGTCTCGAACATTCCTTGCAACATGTGGGCGTGCATTATCCTGTTGAAAGATAGCTCCAGGGATGCCTTGAAGGAAGAGAACAACTTTGGACTCTAGCATTTCATGGACGTACCTGTTGCTTTTCAGATTACCCTCAATTCGTGGCAACTGAGATTGTCCACGATACAAAATCGCACCCCAGACCATAACTTTGGGCGTTCGGCCACTATGACGTTTGATAACTCACTCTGGAAGGCAGCGTTCACCGGCATAGTGTCCAACACAAATGCAGCCATCATGGTTCCACAAATTAAAGCGGGATTCATCAGAAAAGACAACTTGTTGCCAATCAGCCCACCAGGCTCTGTGCTTATGAGCCCATTGGAGACACAGCCGTCGATTGTTTGGCGTGAGGAGGTTCCTGTATAAAGGAATCTTTGCATGCAGTCCACGGTGCAGCAGACGTCAGCTAATTGACGAAGCCGACAATAGTACACCTGTAACAGTAGACCAAAGTGCTGCCAACTGCCTGGAGGAAGCTGTATGGTCATTACCGCCATGTGGATCAAGTGTCTATCATCGCGCGCTGACGTCACCTTCTGTCACCCACTCCCAGTTTTTCGAGTTGTCCGGTGCTTGTAGGTCCACTGCTTCCAAACTCGCATCACTGTGGAACTGTTCCGCTTTACACGAGCTGCTTTTGCACGATAGGATAATCCTCCATCACGAAGGCCGATGATTCTCCCCCGTTCAAATTCCGTAAGTTGTTGAAATTTCACCCTATTTCTTCGTGAGGCATACTTAGGTCTCACTAAACCTTCGCCACTAAAAAATAACCATGCACTATTTTCAATGTCCCGCTACAACCCTGTATTTATACGCTGCTCACACCACACATGCGTGGTGGTGCTGAAACTTTACTACTTTGCATAACATCCTAAAATTGACATTTGCTGCAAATTTCATATCATTCGGATGATTCCTTCATGGTGTTGCATTTTTTACAAACAGTAGTGTATAATTCAATCAAGTCATTTGACATGGTCTTGCATCTAATGACAACATGAAAAAAGTTGCTCACCAGCACTGCTTGTGTTTTTCATGCCCTCTAAATGTTCTTCAAGAAATACATTTTGACATGGCTCTATGTTTTCTGCAAAATACAGGATAAAAAAATTAGTAGATTAAAAAATCATGAGTAAAATATTTTTTAATTGTTCGGCCACCGACCTTTTTAAACTACAGTACTAGAAGAGAACTGTCAACAAGAACCAGCATAAATAAAAAATGCATAAAATTATGTGTGTGTGTGCGTTAATCCATTCTCAATCAACTGAAACATCCACAGAAGACAATGGGAAAAATATCCAGTCCAACTTTTACAATTGTTTGGTTGTTTTTAGTTTTCATGTGGTTGGTTTTGAGGTACAAGGACCATATCTGGTCATACTGCGCCAAACACAGGGCAGACAGTTAGTAATAGACATGAGCTCATAAGGAGACACAGAAGGGAGAAATACACCCACGGCGGAATTGAACTAGCACCGTCTACAACTCGTAGGTTGCTAGCACAGTATACTCACTAGTTTATGGCACACTCACTGAGGCACAACAGCCCCAGGTCTTATGACAAGGGCCATATTTGGCTAAGGTGCGGTATAATAAAACTTCCAAGTAAGAATAAGGGGGAAAGATACTATGGAAAAAAGTAGTATGATGAAAGCAGAAAAGATCACTTCACTTAAGCATCATGGGATTGTGACTCTAGAGCAGGGGTGGCCAACCTGTGGCGCATGCGCCAAACTTGGCGCATTGGATGAGTACAAGTGGCGCATTTGCATTCTTTTGCCTACTTAATTTTTAAAGTAGGCGCTAAGTATAACTGAATCCATTTTCATATTTTTAACACCAGATTGCTCTAAGAACAATTCATACAGACTTCTTACCTATCAGTTCGTCGCAATTTTTTAAAAACAAATTCATTATTGAAAACGAAATTTCATTCGCTTTTTTCATATCTAAATGCTTTTGACCTGATTAATTTCTAGCGTTCATTCACACTATGAACAGTTCCCAGATCTAAGAACATTTGCAAAAAAATTATATATGTCGTTTCTGAACGATATACAGATATGAACAAACATTTTCATTCATGAAATTTATTAAAAGCAAAACGATTTCGAGAATATTCAAATTTGTAGAATTCTATGCTGTTCTCGGTAACAAATTCAGCACCAAACATTGAAAGTTTAGCAAAATCGAAACAGGCTCAAAAGCACCATCAGCGGGCTCTACGACTGCAATCCAACTATCGTCCAAAAGATCATCTCTCACTATTGTTTGTTGGTGCTTTTTGCGTGTCTTTTGAACTGGCGTACATTAATTAATTTAGTTTTCCCTAAATTAAGCAGATCCTAGCCAAATCTCCAAACTCAATCATGAACGCAAGAAGGTAGAATAGGTGCTTGAGTTTTATGGCGCACCTGAACTCTTATGTGAAAAAAATTGGCACATGGTTTGTAAAAGGTTGGCTACCCCTGCTCTAGAGCCTAAACAAGAGACAGGTAGAAGGAAAGGAAAATTAGAATACATTGGGTACATGAAGCCCATACACACCTAAAGGAGATGTGCCCTGAAGGCAAAAGTTATTATAGAAAATTCAAAATAACAGTCATAGGAAATTTGAAATAACCTTTGTGGGCTCCTTTCATCTTCATGTAATCACACTCGCGCTCATTTGTTGTGTTTCCAACTTTTCTGTCAGTAGGAAGGTGGAGCACTGGAATGGGTTGTGCCGGTATGTCGTAGTAGTCAATGGGATCACTTTTCTTAATGTCACTGTCTAAACCTAAGTAAAAAAAAAAGATTTATTACCAACTTCCCCTCAGAGCAAGTCATTCTTGTGCACTGGTTTAAAAGCATTTGTAACCAAAAACATCCATATATAAAAATAATTTAAAATTCACAAGCAATCGATGAATGCACTTTATCTTCCACATAAAATGTACATAATAACCCCTGCTGTGAATAAGTGTCCAGTGAGGAAAGAATTCCCCTGACACTTTTTAATCAAATCTGCTTTTCTGGGATGCTGTTTTCATTGACACATAACTGCTGCCTCATTCCCAGGAGGGAAAAGACGTCAACATGCCTTACAGTAACCTTAATTACGAATTCGTATGCAGAGGCAACAATAAAACAAAATCTCAATGCTAAACATGTGATGGAGATGTCAAGCTTATGTGTATCACATTAATACAAAAACTCAACTTCATAATACAGTTTTACAGTTGACTCTAGTATTGTGATTTCAGAGTCCGAGTAATCATCCTGGGAACAATTGACTGCAAATTTATGGAATCATGAAGTCTGCAGATTTGTTGCTGTTCTGAGAACTGTTTGAATATATCACCATGCGCCCACACTAAATGACTTAATTTTATAAATCTTCTTTTAAAAACTTACTAGTTGCCTGGTTGTATGGAATCGGCTTCTCAATGTCCGTCTTGTCATGAATGTAAGTTATCTGAAAGAGAAAAGTTTGAATACAGTTCCGAATACTAAACTTAGTTCTAAACGTTTCTTTAAAGCATGTATATGATATTAATATATTCTAAGTGCAAACTACGTTTTAAATATTCATTTTAAAAATCTTGTTTTCTATTTGTAATATTATTGAGGTCATACTCAAATATTACATAAACTCTTGCATGCTTTGTTGGTAACGGCAATTAAATATCGTCTTGACTAAAGATAATTTTTATCAGATTTTATTTGTAATGTTTTTTTGAAAGTCTTGGATGTTAATTTTTGGAGTGAATATATTTTTTAACTTTAAAAGCAGAAAAAGACAAAAGTTTTCCAGAAATGCATCCTTAAATACACAATAAATTTGTTGGTTTTTAAAACCAACAAATTTAATTTCCTGTTAAGAAACTATTGCAATAAGATTTTGATCTTCAAAAAATAGGTCTACTTTTGTAAAAGGAAGTGTTTGTCTGTGTGTTTCTATGTAGTGCCCTGACAAATCTATGGCACATACAATAATGAAATATGGCACACAAGTAATCCGAATTTTTTGCTACTTTTGGGTAAAGCCTGAATTTTAAAATTCAATCTAGAACATTTTAAATCAATTTATAGGAATTTAATTATTATTGTTTTCCTTAGAATAGCAACAGTATAAAGAGTAACAAATAATATTCTAAAGTACTATATAATACATTAGCCACTGCATGGCTAGCCCATGCCTGTGGTGTTGGTTTGCAAATATTTGCGCAAATATACGCGTTTGGTGCCAAATTAATCTGTCAAAAGATACAAAACCAGAAAATTAATTTTAATGTTAAAATTTACTGATCCTTCTTAGCAGCTTGATACAAGCAAAGATGTGAATTTTTTACTAATTAGGTAAATTTATAAGATGAATAAAAGACTGAAAGTAGTTGCAAGTGTTGTATTGGGAATGAAACAAAATATTTGCAAATCAGAAGTAAGCTTTAATGCTCATCTGTAGTAAGTTCGTTCCATTGTTCAAAAATAGCCATAATTTTGGTTTAATTCAATTTTTAAATTGAATTCAGAAGTTAAGGAAGAAAACAGATTCAGTAGTTACTGAAGTATAATTAAAAATTATAAGTCAAATAAAAGTTAACACTTCACTGGTAACTTCACATAAGACAAGTGAATAAAATAAATCTAAAATAAAGCAAACTTTTATAATCACAGCAGCCTTTAGGAAACGCTTAGTGGGTGGACAAGAAAAATACTTAAAACAAGGGTTAAGAAAAATGAACATTTTAGAGAATAACTTTTTTTTCTAATATAGATAAAAATACAAATTATATATATCGAACCACATGTTTGTTATTTAAAATTATGTAGGCTGAAGGTTTTATAAATATGGGTGGAAAAAATCATGCTCTTTTTTCCAACCTTCCTTTCAGGGTCTGACCAACGAGGCCTCAAACGTGTTCAAATGCTGCGAGGTTCTCCAGTCAACTCAGTTGAGAATGTTGGCAAGAAGGAACCATTGGATCCCGAAAGGACATTGGCTTGGGGTATCCTTGGAAAGTCATCAGGGAGGTGTGAAGAAAGAGGGGGACTACACCAGCGGGGATGGACATATGTATGAATGTTGCATGTGAACGACTATGTTTACATATGTAAATATCATATATAATAATAAGGATATACATATAATAATAAGGATCCCACCAATGTCTCTCAGGGATCCAATGGTTTCTTCCGATCAATATTCCTCACTGTGTTGGCAGAACATCATAAATGCACTCCAGTTTTCAGACCTAATACCAAAGATTAGAAAAGTTCAAAATAAGTCGTACCAAAAAATCATCAATAATCGCAGCCACTTTGTTATGGCCTTCGTGATTAGCCATCTGTGCTGGAGTCAGACCACGAGCGTTCTTCATTGCAGCTGCAGTCTGGGATCCAGGACACTCGAGCAATTCTTTCACGAGTTGGAACAGGCCATAACGTGCAGCAAAGTGAAGCAGTGTAGGAAGTTCCTCTTTGGCTAGAAGGAGTTTGATAGAATTAAGCACAATGAAACTTAGATTTGAATGCTTTTTGGAAAAGCAAATTATTGGATTGACACATCTTACTGCAGATCCAACTCCACAGTGAAACTTCAATTAAAAAACTGGCACTCTTTCAACCATCAGTTACTGTTAACCATCAGTCTTATTAAAAGTTAATTACTTAAATATTAAAAGTATCTGTCTACTTGACTAACTGTCACTGTCCCGACCCTGACAATTAATCAAATTTCCCTAAACCAGATAAAAAATACAAAAAAGTAAAAATAATTTGATCAAATAAAGAAAAGCATTACTTGCCGAGAGGAAGAGTTTACAAGGAAGCTCCAGAGTGCTAGGTTTGTGATATGGAATTGTTTGAGCACATTTGCATACAGATGAAGATATTTCCATAAGTTTGGGTCTTAAACCCCAAATTTAAATATGTAATTTGTTTTGGTTGACTTGCATATTACTCACGATATGCTACTCCAAAAATATTTTTTAACTATCTCAATGTGGAAAACTACATTCTTCATACAGAAAATACCTGAATACAATACTGGACTACCCAATGAGTTTTACTGCCTGCTATATATTTTTTAAGTATTATGCTGTTTACTTCACAATGCAATTTTTTGAGTTACGCCACTGTTGAAGACCATGAGCGATATATTATGCACCTAATTTTTGCTGATAATCGACCTTGGACCACACTGATCTCATTTTTTGAATGCAAGAGGTACACAATCTTAGATAGAGTTAATTAGAGACAATGCTCTTGTAAAATTAAGGCCTTTAAAAAAATTAATTATTTGTTTATCCATCAAAGTACTAATAATGTAACAAGGTGGTTGTTTTAATGAGACTTTGAAATTGCATACCAATAGCAGTTGTTTCTTTACATTGACAGAACTGTTTAGATCTGTGGCTAACACCACAAACAAGCCCTGTGAACACTTACTTTGGAATCTATCTTCTTTGGCATTGGAGTGGAACATATTAAAACCCGACTTGGGCAGGTTCTTCTTGAACACTGTCGTCAGCTGTGCATCTACTTCGGACAGGGACCCCACACCCAGGGTGTTGCACAGAAACTCGTACGGAGAGTCGATGGATGACAGGATGCTGATGAGTTCGCCCAGCTTTGAAACGCACTTCACAGAGCTGATACCCATCAGGTCTTCGCTGTTCCACACGTACACGTTCACCATGTTCTGCACATGGATGAATTCATCTGCAGAAGATTCAGTATTTGAATATGAATTCATTCTTCCATGCAGGGGAAAAGGCATAGAAACTGACAAATGAGTATTTTAAAAATGGCTCTAACATGAATCTGGCAAAGCAATTTGTTTTGCTGTTCCTCAGCCAATTTCAGCAAAGGCGACATATTTTACTAATGATAAATAAGTCGCATCAAACAACCAGTTAATTATTAGGTGTTCTAAATGATAAATGGCTTAGTACCATTTACAGTTGTTTTGCAATATTCTAAAAGAAAATAATTAGATTAAAAATTGGAAAGAAAGTTTGCTACTAAAATTTAATTTCTATTCTCTACACAATGAAGTGATAGTCATCATTCGGCTGGACATATTAAATTCAGGAACAAACATGCTTTATACCTTACTAATTATTATAAATAATATGTGTTGCATATATGTTTAAAATTTGTAATTAAGTATTTTAAATAATGATATGTATGTGTTATTAAAACTGATTTGTTAAAATTATTTCTTGACTACTGAAAAATTCTTGAAACTACGGATTTTTTAATGTGGTACTACAGTAAACTTCCATGGCAGGTTGGCATCTCTGCTCTCTTAGATCTACAAATAGGGAGTTTTACTGAAACTCCTACTCTTCAAGGCATGATGCTGTTGGCAGAGGGCTGCCATTAAGATATCAAAGCACTATGCAGGTACATTACATGAGTTAAACAAGTATTGGTTTACAATCAATTTTTGGTAACTTAGTTTTAAATGTACATATTTTTGTAAAACTTTTTCAATACACGAAATATCAAGTTGATTATCATTCTGATCTTCAGTTGATATCAAAGTAGACAGGTTTGAAATAGGTTGATTTTCATTGCATATATTAAGCTTTATACAAATTGCCAAAGAAACATCCATCCTAAACAGAATGAGTATGGTCATACCTGGAATAACAAAGACTAGTGTATAAGGATTTCTTTTCTTGACTGGGACCTCTTTGGCTCCATTTGCTTCTAGAGTTATCCTTATTTTGACACTGTTGTCCAGTGGTTTGGCTAGCATCACATACACCTTTCCATTTCCCTGAAACAAAAATAAACCATTTTTGAAATAAAAGTTACAAAAATATATCCTGGAACTAATTTGGTACTAGTTTTTATTTTCTTAATAGTGCTCGATTTCCAGACACCACAGATTATTGGCGATGGTCCAGGATCAAACCCAAAGGGAAAGATCCAAGGACAACACAATGGTTAACTATGGTCAGATCACGAGGTCACATCTGAGCTCCCAATCTCCAACTACCACACCACACTAACGAAGACATTTGAGGTCACAACAGACTTAATGTGGTCCAGCCAAAGAGTGCTAAGGATACATGTGATAAAACATGAATCAGATACTGAAATCCTCATGCAGAACAATCAGGCTAGCAGAAGCCTGCATCGAGACAAGACAAGATTGTGAAAGTGTACATCAAAACTGGTGTTCAGTAAAATTTATGCCAAAAAATGAACTTATTGCATCAAATTTCCTTGATTCAGTCGATGACTTACACTTTTTAAACAAGAAGTGCCAGGTTTCTGGCCTTACTCAGGTACTTATTCCTGGTATTTAAATTAAAAGTACTCGTAGCACATCGAAAACTTATCAATTGTAAGTATAGATTTTAGATACGCAATAGAATACACAATTTAGAAACTTCAAAACATTTTCATGCGAGATACAATGCTTGGCTTTTCCTCCCTTTCTTTCACTAATCTCCAGATTTCTGACTACTCTTGTTCACTCTTATAACGTACCCATGCACCAATTTACATGACAAATATTTCGTTGAACAAAACTATCAATTTAAGATGGTTTGTTGGGTTTAATGACACAAGGTCCAATAGCAGACAAGATGTGCAATAGACATAATTTACACATAATTATGATATTGAAGTAAATAAATTGAACAAACAGAAAATGAGAAGATATTTTAAAATCAAATAAAAAAAATTCATAAAATAGTGCTAATTTAAAAATAACGTCATACAAGAGACGACAACAACAAGCTATCACCATTAAAATTGTGGATTAAATAAATATTTTAAAAAATATTTTAGCACACTAGACGAAAGTTGAAAAAAAAATTACCAAAAATTTTGGGGACAAACATTACTAAATTTTAATATAACCAAAATGGTAGCATCAAAATAAATTTTAAAAACTTGGATGATGATAGTTCTACAATATTGTACAAGCAGTTTTATTTGTAAAAATGTTTTAAATATTTAATTACAATGTAAAGAAAATAATGATAGCACCATTATATTAAATGTCTGAAAAAATTTATAAAAAAAATCTCTCATCCAAATAACTGTTTTTAAAACTGCATACAAACACCAACCAGCTTTATTCCTGGAGCACCCATTGGGATAATAAAAGAATATTTACCTCCATCACTTTCCTCGGGACTATCTTAAACTTTGGTTTGGTAATCCTTTCGTTTTCTTTGGCCTGAGCGAGCGAGTCTTGGATCATCTCGATGACACTTCGCACCATGTTTATGTCTTTGTCTTTAGCTTCTAGATGGCGCCACTCATCATACGAAATCAATACGTTCTGAAAAAGTTTTTACAAGTCTGGTAAATGAAACGTTTCGGAGAAATTGAGATACAATTAGGAAAATGGCAAAGTCAATAGCAACAAGTTGTTCCAAAAAATAAGAAAAATCTGCACATTTGAGGATGCACTAACTCTTTCTTTTCGGCTAAAGTTTCAGTTTGTCTTTCCTGTCATTAGTTTAAATTTGGAGACTTATAAATTATTTTCAAATTAAATTTGCTACCTTTTTAGTACTTTCCCAATGACATTTTCAAAACGATAAGGTTCTTTCAAATATATATATATATATATATATTTTTTTTATTAATTTTTTTTTTATTACTTTATTTTTTTTATAGCTTGCCAATTTATTTTGATTTGATTTGCAGATATTAAAGAGAAACGGTGATGAAATTTGTGAGAAATTTGATATTATATACTGTACATCTTATACGACTTATTCCTAGAACCCCCGATAAATTTTGAAAGTTTCCAAACATGTAACCCGCGATTATCAGAGGCGAAATGCGAAATACACGTGCATTGTAAAATCAACCTAATATAATTTTCTGAAAAATTTTAATACCTTTTACCTTATTTTATTTTTACCTTTACTATAATTTTCAAAATCCAAAGGACAACAAGGAATATCAATTTCATTCACGAATGGAATTTTGATCAAAATAAATAGAAATTGCAGTTTCTTGACAGCAAACTAGATTAGAATGCTACACACTACAATTGTTAGTATAATATTGTTAGGTGCAAGACACAATATTAAGTAGTAGACACACACAGTGAAATTTTTACTAACACAGAAGAGAAATATACCTAGGGAGGAATACACCTGACAGGAAACAAACCGGCGCAGCCTATAACTCGAAGGTTGCTAGAGCAGTGGACATACCCACTGAGCCACAATGGCGCCGCAAAATTGGTCATATCTTGATGGACGAGATATCTTGCCCAAACCACTTTAAAAGTAATTTACAAGGAACTCGTAGATTTGCTTCTTTCTTGGTTTGGAAAAAGGTGTGAACTAATTCTAGTTTATATCCGTCACTCTTATAAACAAAAATATTGTTCGGTATTCCAAGTCATTTCAAAAGTTTTTCCAATTTTTCGATCAAGGCGTACAATAGGGACAATTTGCCCCATGGAGGGTCTTGTAACACTCACCAACTGAAAATCTCGGATAATAGTTGGAATTATAATGTAGAATAATTTTACCTTTCCGTTCAAGTGGGAAACCAGAAGAGATCCTAAAACATTTTTTGGAGATTTCTAATACTAACAAGGCGAGGCACGTGTCTACATTTATTAAGCCTAATTTATGAACGATTTGACCAGATCTTAGAAAGGTCCGAACTATTAGAAGCACCAACTCAAAATAAAATGAAGCCGGCTCCAAACAAAACTCGAAGAGACAGTTATGAAAAGTCGCCAATAAGACTGGTAAGGTAATTTTAATTAACGTCGTACTCTCTCTAGAGCAACACAACCCAATAAAGACTGGTAAGCAATTTAATTTTTTACACTGTCTGGACATTTCTAGTTTTTACTTATCTTGAAAATTAAAAATATTTTTTTTTTATAAATTAACTAATTTCTGGAACAATTGTGTGACAAAAGTTTACCTAATAATTTTTTTCTGCGCGACTAATGTGTTTGAATAGTTGGTACTATTTGGAAGTGCATCATTTATCGTCGCCAAATTTGGATCCTGAAACCTATAGGTCGCCAAAGATGACCACATGCGTCCTTATTAGTTTTCATCTCAAATAATCAGCACATCTCAAGCATGGGTTTCACTTTCTTAATTCACACGAAAGAAGCCATTTTATTTGACACTTTTATTAGGATGCAAAAGATGGAATTATGTGTGCATTTGATGATTCATGTGAAGGCAAGAAAGTAATGGGAAAGATTCGAGGACATCACCGCGTAATTTTGAATCACGGTCAGATGACGAGGCAACATCTGAGCAGGCACCCCACTATCAAAACTTCCATACCACGCCAACGCGAAGACATTTGAAGCCACGACAGATTTAACATGCGCCAGTCCCCTTTGTACACGACGGTGTTTGTTGGATTCGAACTTGCAACTTTCCTGTTGCTAATGCGTTAACTCTTCCAACCGGGACAAGTCGCGGCGAATCCTGAAGTCGATGCGAACAATTCTCTAGCCCACAGTGCTGTATAGAAGATAATTAGCTAACAGCGTGATACATCAACGTGATGCAAAGAGAAATTGTGTATTTCAAGCGGATAATGTTGAATGGAAAACCATTTTTACACAGGATATTGTTCTCAACTAAAGGATGCATGGTAACTATGTAAGGAATCCGAAATTGTGTTGTTTCGCTCAAAGTACGTTTCACGAAAACTCCAACCACGTCCGGGTCACCACCAGTGGCACTCACCTTGACGGCGGCAAGAGACTCGGAGGAGGCTCCGCACAGCATGGCGATGGTGCGCGCAGGCCGCAGCAGACGCGTGAGTTGGACGCAGTCGGCGGCGCGCGCGTCCAGGAAGCGCACTAGCGCGGGCGACAGAATGACCAGCACGACGCGCGCGTCGCTGAACAGGTGGGCGCGGCTGACGCCCAGGGGAAACGCCATGCGCTCCACTTGCTGCCGGTGCAGAGTGACGCCCTCCAGCTGACGGGCCAGGTATGCGTCCCACTCCAACACGTCCTCCGCGAAGATGAACGTCACGTCCGGCGACTCCATCTTCGACTCTGAAAAACAAGAGAAAGGTGATTCAATTTGAAGTCGCACTGTAGCTACACAACGGGCTATTGACAAAGGTCCGGGATCAGTCCCCTAAGGGAAATATCCGAGGACAACACCTCGTAATTTTGAATGCAATAATGTAATAAATAATTTTGACGTAATTTCAAAATGAGGTCAGGTTAATTAATGTCGTAGCAGAACAACACCACATAATTTGGTATTGATAATTGTAAAGGTAATTTTAATTAACGTCGCACTAGAAAAACACAACGGGCTCGGGTTATTTGCGATAGCAGATATCAACACAATACTTTCAATGGTAATTAATTAACGACGCACTGAAGCAACACAACGGGATATTTGTGATGATCCGGCCGGGATCAACCCCCCCCCCAAGAACAGTTACCGGAAAGGAGTATCGATAAATGCTAATGCCATAGTAGGTAGAATGTAAGTAAATAAACATCGTACTGAAGAAACACGACGGATTATTTGCGATAGCAGAGATACCAACACAATACTTTCAATGATAATGGAAGTTAATTAACGTCACACTGGAGCGACACAGCGGGCTATTGGCGACAGTCCGGCATCAAACCCGAGGGCAACAACCACGTAATTTTGAATTACGCCTGAGCTGGCCCTACCTCTACAAATTTCAACACCACGTCAATCTTTGGTTGGATCTGTACTCGCAACCATCCGTTATTATTCCAATAGAAATTTATTAATGTGGGTTTCGTGACAGCTCATCTTTGACCGCAGTCGACGCGATGGCTGAAAAGATAATTCAAATACAACACAATGTCTATGGAGCTGCGGATGAAATCGAAGGGTCAGCAATATTCGTATGATTTCAAACGGATTGAGAGGAAATGAAAGATATTGATATAATACTAAATTATTTGAACTGATATAGAAATTTATTGAAAATTTTAAACTGAAAATGAAACAAAATAGTTTTGTTTACAGGCAACTATAATGATACCATAATTGGAAAAATACTTGATTGCAGATCTCTCATTTCCCTTAGTTCCTGGTTCGAATCCGGGTCAGTATATGGATATTGTAAGCGTATGGTGTAAGGCGGCTGGTGCACCTTAAATCTGTCGTGGCCGAAAGTCCTCACGTTGGGTTGGTGTGGAAGTTTGGAGAGTGGGGCGCCAGCTCAGGTATTGCATCGTCATCTGACCGCAGTTCAAAATACGAGCTGTTGTCCTCGGATCTTTCCTTTAGCTCATTGATCCCGGACCGTCGTCAATAGCCCGTGGTGTTGTTCTGCTACGACATTAATTAAATAACCTGACCTCATTTTCTGCAATGATTTCCTTCATTACGAAACGTAGGGTAATGTAAGGAAATTTTAATTAACGTCGTACTAGAGCAACACAACGTCGTTACAAAACGTGAAAATGCATTCCGGAATGGTAGGCATCTCATACAAATTGAAATGGCAAAAGGGTAATTGGTAATTTCAGTTAACGTCGTACTAGAGCAACACAACGGGCTATTGACGACGGTCCGGGATCAGTCCCTTAAGGGAAAGATCCGAGGACAACACCTCGTAATTTTGAACCACGGTCAGATGACGAAGCAACACCTGAGCTGGCACCCCACTCTCCAAACTTCCACGCCAACCCAACGTGAGGACTTTCGGCCACGACAGATTTAAGGTGCACCAGCCGTTTATAAACACCATACGTTTATAAACATCCATGCCCGAACCTGGATTCGAACCAGGAACCTTCCGATCTAGAGGCTAACACCTTAACCACTATATCGGTTGGTCGGCTGATATGGCAAAAGAACAATATCTTGAGGCAAAACTTGTTAATCAGTATGGGGAAAATTTTAGTTCTTAAAAATCAATGGGGAAATCAAAAATTAATGAAAGTTAATCAACAATTTGAATGAGCAAATAAATGTGAGTGAAATTTTCAACAGTATCAGTACAATCGAGTCATCCCATCACTATAAGAAAAATTTAAGGTTCAAAAAAGTCAATGGGGCATCAAATGAATGAAAGTCAATCCATCGAGGTTAAAATGTTCACGTTCTTCATAAGGTTTGGTTGCTAGTCTGTTACTCTTCCAACCAGACTACCGGGGCCCCATAAACGAGTAGATATGTCAACCATACTAACAAGCATTTGGCCTACCCATCTCCGCAGCCCCGTGGTTTGTACACACTGGTGCTGGTGCACGTTAAATCTGTCGTGGCCTCCAACGTCCTCACGTTGGCGTGGAAGTTTTAGTGGAGTGCGGGTCCAGCTCAAGTGTTGTCCCGTCACCTGACCGAGGTTCAAAATTACGCGGTTTTGTCATCGAACTTTCCCTTCGGTATTGATCCCGGTACACCGTAAATAGCCCGTTCTGTTACTCCAGTGCGACGTTAAGTAGTCATGTGATATAAGTTAACCAAACACCATAAACAATTTGTCCGATCTATCAGAAATAGCAACATAAGCTCACGTTCGAGTGCAAAATGATTCATTACAGCGACAACTTATTCGTAAGACCGAGCATATGACCCTCTTTGTCCGCTGGGACTATATTAACCCTCCTAGTTGTTGTCTGGAGTCTGGACTAGGTATCTCGTCGTTAACAAAACCATTAGCAGAGTCTGATGAACGAGATATCTCGTCCTTCGTCCAGGTGTATAATTATATTCAGTGTTCTGCAACACAACTCAAGCAATTGGAATTGTTCTGCAGGCATTGTGTCCGAATTGTGAAAAATGCAGTCAAATCAAAAACAGACGTAAAACACAATTATAGGCTCAATATGTCTCTACTATTATAAAAGAAAGTGTTTGTTAGTCTGTTTGGGGCCACAAAATTCTGACGATTCTATGGCACTTACAGCAATGAGATTTGGCACACAGGTAGTCCGAATTACTTGCAATTTTTGGGGAGCGGCGAATTTTAAAATTCAAATTAGAAGATTTTTAAATGAATTTCATGGTTTTATTCTCCATCAGTTTTTCAAACGCGGATAACTTTTTCTACTCATGCGACCTTGCAGTCAGGGTTTGGAATCATGCCAAGTTTTTTTCATCCGCAGAACCCGGGGGAAATTATTTTTTTCGTTTCCGCTTTGATTTGGCGGGATGGATTTCCCAGCCAGACGATAAATCTTTTAAATGAAGTCAAAGTTCTTTTTTGTATCTCCTAGACCAGGGATGGGCAAACTACGGCCCGCGGGCCAACTCCGGCCCGCCGGAAGGTTTTATCCGGCCAGCGGATAGAATTTTAATTTGCCGGTCCGACGGAAATTGAAAGAAAATATGATTTATATATTTTCTATCCATCTCCTTTTATACTTTGTTAAATATTTTTTTTTCTTCCTTTTTTTCAAAGGACTGATGTTTTTATTTTCTCTATTTTGTTCTACAAAACATAAATCTATGGAAATAGCAAGCACAGACAGCTTTCAATCGGTAGAGTGAGCGGAAGTTCTTTGTTAGTTATAGCTGTAGACTGGCGTCAACAAGCGTTATTTCTTTCTCGGGGAGCAGACATATTTAATTCAAGCGGATACCCTCAGTAAATGAAGAGAAGCTTAAGAATTATGAACATGGCTTGAAAAAAACTACATTTTGAGTTCGAACGCAGATTTCAAGATTTCAGTGCCATTCAAACAGAATTGGATATTTTTACCAGGCCTTTCAATGTAAATTGTGAAGCAGTGAGGTCAGATTTGCAGCTTGTATTAATTGAGTTGCAATCTAATAATCATCTCAAGCAGAAAGTTAGAGTTTTACAAATCATTATCGAAAGTAAGTTTCCCAAGTTATTAAATTTGGGAAACTTACTTTCGATAATGATTTATAAAACTCTAACTTTGGCTTATTTAGAAATAAGCCTTATTTAGAAATAAGCCAAAGTTAGAGTTTTACAAATCATTATCGAAAGTAAGTTTCCCAAATTTAATAACTCACGCCCAGAAAATATGTGCTATGTTTGCTTCATCTTATATATGTGAACAAGTGTTTTCAACTATGAACCTTAGAAATAATTATTTCAGAAGTAGACTGACAGATGAGCATTTAGCCTCGTTCCTTAGAATCATTACATCTCACTTCGAACCTTAATATAAGGAACTTTTAAAAATAAAATCGCAATTTCATTCATCTCATTAACATATTTAAATTGTAATACTTGTATATCGTTTTTAAAATTTATCTTGGCCCGCAAAACTTTTTCTTTTCGATTTTTGGCCCGCGACCGAAAAAGTTTGCCCATCCCTGTCCTAGACCGTTAAAGATAGAGTAAAAATTTCAAAGGATTTGAAATCTGCGGAAATTTCAGTTTAGATTGATACCTAAAAATATGATTTTCTTCAACAAAATAATTTTTTAATTAAATATATTTTTTAATTGAAATCTGCGGAAAATGTTACACCAGCTTAATACCTTACACCACGGGCACGGGCTAGCCACGCAGTGGCTAGTATTACATATTTATAACAAAGCACACATCAAAATTAATTAACTTACTTTATTAAAAAAACAAGCCATACTTTCAGAATTTGCACAATTCTGTCGATAACTTTTGAAGTTAAATAGTATTTTGTCATTGACATAGAAGATACATTATTTATAAAGTGTTTGCGGTATTTTGGGCGGTGTATGGAGTTTTTTCCGTAGAAAGAAAAGAAAAAATGGTGTGGCAAGGAGTGCGCTTTGCACTGCAGAACATCATAACTTATTTTTGAAAAGAAATTGGGCAAAATTTTAATAAAATTAAGGAAAAATTGTTCTGCAAAGACTGACTGTTCTGCGCCGTACGTCGCAGTTTTAAGCACTTTCTGCTTCCGGGGTCATTAGTGAATCCATAAGTAGATCTTGATAGGCGAGATGCCTCATCGTGAGAAGAAAACTGACCAGATATGCGATCTCGTAATCACCAAAAATTCGGTAAATTTCTCGTTGACGATATATCTTGTCATTTGCAGAACGAGTAGGATCTTGATGGACGAGATAACTCGTCGAAACTGCTCGGAGGATTACAACTCCGAAGTTCAAACAATTCTAAAAATTGACGTTTCAAATCCTGTTTTTGGCCGTTCTTATTTTTACAGGTTATTGGAAATTTTGGCAGAATCTCGCGAGTCTTCGTTGCCTGTTCACTCTATTCAATTCCCACACTTGTTGGAAGTGAGGATCCATGGAAGTAGGCCAGCGGGAGTGAGTCACAACAGAGTTGCCACTCCCTGCGCCGGTTATCTGCTCACTCACAATCTGAGAGAGTTCTTCTCAAGGACACGATCTTTTTCATCTTCCCACAGAATGAGTTGAGAACGAAAGGGATAACCCTTCTTTGCTTGATTACTCTGTAGCGGATTATAACTTGGTACGATGCGTGTGGTGCGAGATAAGGAGAGCTTTTTAGGTCGAACACACTACAAGATGAGGACAGCTACACACAGCTCCATGTTCAGAAGGAACAAAACAATCCGACAAAAAAAGATGTAATCAGACACAGAGCATGGAAAGGGCCCTACGTCGAGCTATAACAGGTTGGTTCGTTGGGTTTTAATGGCGAAAATGACTCACACATGGCTAATCTGCGCCAGACCCCCCCCCCTTAAGAAGAAAAAAAACCTATAGACAAAATAAAGACTGACATTGCACATTTTATTTTTATATATAACTGACCTATGTCAGTGTACGTCTACCTCGTGGACACAACCCCTGCAATCTCGGTCTGCACAATGGACTCACAACCCCCACAAAAAGCCTAAAATAATTTAAATGAAAAGAGGATTTAATATGAAAATGGTGTTTCTCTCATCTTTCCAGGTATGTTGATTTTCTTTCATTCCTAGGTGATTCTCTGTCTGCAAAATCTATCTACACAAAAAGGACTCCTGGCTGGAACTCTTTTTTATACCACTATCAATCATTCCTTTTAGGCCAAACACGATTAACGCAAACGTTCTTTCCAAATTAATCTCTGACGGTATTACCTTAATTTAATACCACATCTATACCAAGTCATACGACAAAGACATATATAAAATTTATCTATTTGCAACTTTGAATTGAGACCTAGCCCAATGTACAAAATCTAAATATAATTCACAAAACCTATGTCAGACATAACTAAAATCACATTTTTTTTGTAAGAGCTTTCCAAAAGGTCTTCTAGGGTTGGGTATTGGAACTCCAAATCGGATTTGTCTACGGTTGTTAAAAGCTCTACATTCCGTCAAAATGTGTCGAACAGAAAAATATTATTGCAAGTTGAACATAACGGAGCAGGTTCTCCTATCAATAAGTGTCCGATCAATAAAATGGGTATGGCCGATGCTATGCCTTGGTCAGTTGTATTTCATTTTTTCTATTCAAATTTGTACTGTCGATCCTGTGATGGATGGCTGAATACAATGGAGTTTATCAGCTCTAACAGGAGCCAATACGATTCTGAGTTATTTCGGAAGGGGCAAAACCTTCTCTCCCAGTTTTCCGTTCCAATCCAAAAGAACTGGAGCGATTCCATCTGCGAGACTTCAATTGACGCTGATTAAAATAGCTACGATCAGCATATTTTATTGTTCTTTAGCATTTAAAATATTTTCAGGGAGGCGCAAAGCCAGTTGGCCGTTTCTCTGCACACGTCATTGGTTCCTCGTCGAAGAAGAATTTGCAATATATTTTTCTCATTTCACAATGTCTTGACCATTAGATTCAGACCTAGATGGAGCCTTCGCTCGCTTTTGCAAATCGTCAAAATTCATCCCTTTTTTTTTTGACGAAAATTGGAAGAAAATATTTTTTTATTTGCTTAAAATTTCTTTTAATCACTATTACAGGAAAGGCTCACTCAACATTCTACAGGTCTGATGCAAAAATCCATCCTGTTTTAGGCACTAGATGGCATTGTATCGCAAAACCGAAAGGTCATCTACTTCAAGCGTGTAAAGTTTTGATGTTGTTTCAAAAAAAGAATTCCAGCGAGTACTCGGGAAAAAAATTGTGGTATTGGGTTGTGTTTTACAAATTTTGTTAAGCATTAAATATGGCAGGAACAAAGAAGCATTTTCAACGAATGCTTTTTATGTATCGGAAAAGGAAAGAATGTTTCGCAGATGAAAAAGACATTGGGAGGTAATGTGGTCAATTTTTTAATTAACGTCATACTAGAGCAACACAACGGGCTATTGACGACGGTCCGGGATCAATCCCCTAAGGGAAAGATCCGAGGACAACACCGTGTAATTTTGAACCTCGGTCAGATGACGAGGCAACACCTGAGCTGGCACCCCACTCTCCTAACAGTGCTGGATGAGGGTGCCGTTGACGATTCCACGTGCCGTTCGTGGTTAAGAAAGTCACCTATATCAGTTCTTTAGATAGAAACGTCAGAACTTCAATGAGGGTGGGATGATGTAGCTACCGGAGAGATGGAGAAAGGCCATCGAGCAGAACGGCACGTACTACGTAGATTCAATGTAATTTTTAGTAAACAAATAATTTTTCTTAAATTTTTGTTAAAAAAAACGGGACGAACCTCTGCATTAACCCAATACATTTCTTCAACAATTGTATATTTTCAAACTGCATGTTATGCTGCCTCAAAACAGAATGCCACCTTTCTTTTTGGCGTGAAAGGAAGGTAGCATTGGAACATCTCCCTCTATGTTTATATTAACCTTCAATTATCAACCTTCAATATTCAACTGAGGAATCTGAATGACTGATTCCTATCAAAATCACTGAAGGAAAAAAGCGGAAGGAAAAAGGGGAAAAGCAAACGAAGCAACCCCTGCCTCGTTAATGTTACAACAGCATTTCTCTGCATTTAAATGATATATTTAACAATGTGGCTGACCTTTCAAAGGAACCCAATATTAAGTTTAATTTCCGTAACCTCCAAATGGGAATTTCTGCGTAGAGAAAAGGACACCTTTAATTGTGTTGTTGAACCAGGAAAAGTGCATCTTGTAATTTCTTTTCAATGAACACCAATGCGAGCTTAAAATAACTCCTAGTTTACGCGCCCAGCGATATTTTAACACAATCAAGATAGTAGAAGGGTGTGATTTGGGCTAGATTTCGAATGTTTTAACTCCTGGCAAACTCAATTCATTCTGCCCAACACTTTGACCAAATTTCCCCACGATATAAAATAAAGTATTTGGAAAACAAAGCAAAGAAATTTTTCTTCTTTTACCCGTCTTGTACTTATCCATGACTGTTTTCAAATTCCCTTCATTTTTAGTTTAATTTCAATAATTACTGAGCCATTTTAGCAAACTTTCTTAATTTCTTTTGAAAAGCGAGTACAAAATCCTGACTCACTTCGAATGTAGCAAAACTTCATAACTGAAAATTAGACGTTCGTTCCTATAACAACAAATTACTTGTTTTCTTAACTCAATTAAACTCGAAGCAGAACTTTCTTCCAAGACAGCACTGTTAATGAATAGGGTGTTTTTCTGGAGAGAAGGTAAAAATCACAGTATTTTTCAAGGACCTTTCAAGAATCGTGGAAACCCATAAAGAGCCCAGGTAAAATAAATTTCATTTTTTCCAACGAATAACATGTACAGTATTACAGAAAGAAAATCACAGTATTTTTCACAAGGACCTTCAAGAATATTGAAAACCTACAAAGAGCCCAGATGAGAAATATATTTTCCAACGAACGCATTTGAGTAAGCGGGCACGTGATACGTCACAGCGGCGTTCAACGTTGGAATGTAACCCTTACCAAGTAACAGGTGGAAAAAAGGATCGTAATCTAGTGTGCCCACAGTCGATTTCACATGGCTATGGTAAGAGGTAAACAACAACGGAATTCAGGAATTTTACAAACACCGGTTGAAATCACTATAACAAACGAATAAGGAACAGAAAATCTCGTTTTTCCGATGAATCGTGAAAAAGCATTGAAGAATGCTGAATCATTTTCCTCCTCAGACACTTAACGGTTAGACATTCGACGGTAATCAGCCCCAACCATCAGGGCAAGTACTTTTTATTATCATCAAGAAGGAAATTGTCTTTTCTCCGAAATCCCAATGTTTTCCCTTTCTCAGAATCGAACTCAGAACGAAGAATCGAACACCTGCCGACTGGCTGTATTGACTCCAAGAACGTACAGCTGCGAACATACACTTGAAGCCATCGGAAATTCTTTTCGGAAGTCGTCAGTCGTTGGATATCGGAAGTCTGTTCCGGGTTCAAAAGCACAGCGCGAAAACAATCGTCGCACATTCGTATTTAGTAGCCGCTGTAACGTACTGGGTCGAGTTAGTTTGGACTCGGAATAAAATTGGGGGAAGTGTTAAAAGAAAGAATTTAATGAACCAAATACGTTCCGTTTTTTGACAAAACTCGAAGTAAAATTACTTTGTTTGCTAAAAAGTACATTTAATCAATATAGTATGTGCCATTCTTTTCGAAGACTAGGGGGCTCCGTCCCCTGCTCGCTTACGCTCGCCGACCCCCGGGGATTGCTACACAATCCCATTTTCCCATTTGGTTTGCTTCGCAAACCAACACTCCTTTTACATATGTTATGTATGACCGAACCAAATGGCATATCTTCTTTTGCGTCTGCGAAGCATTTTTGCCTTTTCGGAAATAAAAAAGCGTACAATGTCGAATATGCTCCTTATTTTCTGCCAATTTCAATACTCAACACAATTTAAAAGACCCAACCCAATAACACAATTTTTTCCCCAAGTACTCGCTGAAATTCCTTCTTTCAAACATCAAACCTTTTCACGTGTGAAGTAGATATCACTTCGGTTTTGCGATGCAATGCCAACTAGCGACAAAAACGAGACGAACTTTTGCATCAACCCAATACACATTTGGAATTCAAGAAATGAAACTTTACATTAAGGTGTTAGCCTCTTGATCCGAAGGTTCCTAGTTCGAATCCGGGTCAGGGCATGGATGTTTGTAAGCGTATGGAGTAGAGGCAGCTGGTGTACCATAAATCTGTCGTAGCCGAAAGTCCTCACGTTGGGTTGATGTGGAAGTTTGGAGAGTGGGGTGTCAGCTCAGATGTTGCCTCGCCATCTGACCGTGGTTCAAAATTACGAGGCGATACACCGGATGGCTTGGGCTGGGACGATGGTAACTAGTTGAATACGGTCTATGGAATATAGGGACTTGGATCCCTCGGCAGTGGGCGCTGTAAAGAGGGATTACATATGCTAAGGGAATCAACTAAAACAACCAAACACCTGCTCCGTCTTTCCTGTAAGTACCGAGGAACAGTTCATTTCATCAGGTGTGTGTGTGGGGGGGGGGGGTTGCCGAGCACTCAATAAAATCATCTGGACTGGAAGGATATCTTCCAGATGGATAGATTGATAAATATACGACGGGCGATCAGTGGTTGGTAGGTTTTCAGCTGGCGCAAGGACCATATTTGACCAATCTGCGGCAAACACAAGATGGTAATTGCAGGGGGAAAGGATTGCATAGTAGAAAGATCGCTTGGGCATCCTGAGAACGCGACTCCCATGTTTACTCTCCAGAGACAGTAAAGAAGGTGTTCACTAGGGTACCTCGGTTTCGTGAAGCTCGCACACAATGATGTGCCCCTGAAGGACGAGCGATCAGGGGAAGACCATCCGGTATTGACTCTTAATCCCAACCTGTTGGTATGGTGTTATTTACACCAGGTAGATTAATGAAACCAGCTTCAGGGGGGGACGAGGACGGCTGATATCACGTAAACATAACGTGCTTGCGAATAGACGAGTGCCGCATGGAAAATGTGTCCCGATAAATCGCTGCTATGATTTGTTAAAGTGGCAAGCAGTAGGCCGAATGGAAATGACGCCTGTTATGAGCTGAAGCAAGATATTACAAAAAGATGCGTGTGAATACAAGGGATTTATTTTCTATTTATTAAAAAAAAAAAAAAAAAATGTTCCCTTTAGTTTTTGTTTCTAACATACATCGGGTAGCTCAAAAAAATGTTTGAACTCTTATTTCTGAAGGCCAGTGTATTAAAATTTCATTAGCTTTACTCAACGCTACACTACATTAAATACGAAATCAATCCAACAAGCACTGCTTCAAAAGTGTTTGAAAACCTTAGATTCAACTTACGTTTTTCGAAATTCACGGCAGTCGAAACGTCTGCATCTTTCAACCGATTAACGTTTGGTCGGGTTGCTTGCTCTACTAAATGGATTAAAGAACGAATAGGGTCTTAGTGAAAAGAAAAAGGAGAAAATTGAAATTACTTAATATTTGAATCCCCTCAACAAAAACAGATGAGTGTCCTCCTCATTTCCCAAGCTCTGCAGGAAGCTTCGCAAAAAAAAAAAAGGAGGAAAGGAAGCTGTGCGTCGTGACAGCTGTCAACAAAAGCCATCCACTGTCTCCCAGCCGGTATTTTTAACTCTAATTGTCGCCGTACCCCTGACATTCGTCAATCGTTTGTGGTAAGCGCACACCAGTCCGCATCGTCCAAGACGGCAAGCATCGGATTTTAGAATTACATACTTGCATTGTTTTGAATGAGACTGCGCACACTTATCCGTATCAGAACGTCGGCAATTCCGACGATGATTCTAGAGATAATAAAATCCGTCAGTACAATGCAGATGATTCTTCCGAAATTTCCGAATAGTGTGGGCACCAGAAGTTGACGTAAAACATTAAATTGTGTTTTTTGTTTCCATCTTTTCGGTGGTTCAAGATAGAGTAGGAATTTCATTAGACCTCAAATCGTACAATTTCACGTAACATCGATATTTTCTTTAAAATAATTGTTATTTTTTCAAAAGTAATTTTTCTTTTTGCTCAGATATTCCTTTAATACTAACAAAAAACGATAGTATTGCCTCAAAGGGAATGTTGACGTGGACGCCAATTTCCCTCAACTGCCATGCTTCGAATGCAGTCTGCGCAGTACACTTCAATGCCTGTAGTTGGTACCTAGTTTCGAACTCGCAGCCAATCTGTTACTCTTCCAACTGGGTTAACAAAGCCCCAAGGAAGGAAGATAGGGAGATTTGAAAACGGGGTGGGCGTTCGTTGCTTATGTCGTAGTGTTTGTATCTGTGGCTGTATCTAAATAGACGCTATTTTCATGACAAATTGGAATATTGACTGTCAACTGGCTTACCAGTAATTTACAAAGGATTGTTGGTATTCAAAGATTCAAACCGAAGAGGCCAAACGAAACAGACCGGTTGGGTCATCAAAAAATCTCCAGAACACGACGAGGAATTGAGAATGCGACAAGTGGATCCTCGGCAAATTTCAGTCCCTGAATTATAGCAACTGACGACGAGTTAAAAAAGTCAATCACTGTACGACAGCGACATTTAATGGCCGGAAGCAGCGAGCATTTAAATCCATTACGATGTGTAACTCCGCGTCAGTTGACAAGATTTACACATTCGAGTGAAATAATTCCTCTGGAGGAAAAAAAAAAACAACCGTTAAAATCCCCTGGTGCTTTTAAGAGGTAGGAAAATAAATGCTCTCGCTCTCAAGCCACGCTTTAATAGCCGAAAAAAGAAGCTCGACAGAGAAAAAAGAGCCGGCCGGATACTGCCCGCATGACAGGAAGCCAATGAAAACAGACGTGAAGAAAAAGCAGCGGAAGATACGAGAGGCAAAACACAGCTGTGAGCGAAAAAATACGATCGAAAAGGGAGGTTCTGTGTTCTTAAGGCATGTGCCTGCACATTCGATTCGGTTTGGGAAGAATCGAGGGCTTGGGAAAATCGAGTGTTGGGAGCCGGTTACTTACAAAAGCAGGAATGAAGACAGAAAAGAGGTAAACTCGTGAGGAACCAAAGAAGTGATTGTGAAATGTGCGCGTAGACATTAATTTTACTATTAATTTTCAGTTATTCTATGCACATATTAATTTTCATGTCACCTTATAAGAAACAGTGAACCCACATCGTAAAAGGAAAAAAAAAAGTTTTTAATCTATTGACATGGTTTTGGGACAGTTGAAAATGGAGTGGTAGTATGTAAGCTGAGCAGAAAGGTGAACATGTTGAAATAACTACAGTGAAATTTCGGATTAACCGTCAGGGTTGGGTCGGGACAATGACGGTTAATCCAATAGACGAATAGAAATTATAAATTATAGAAATTATATTATAAAAACTTTGAAATGTGCCATATATCATCTCATGTTAATCTCAGCCATTACACATGCTTTTGTCAAAATAAAAGTCCACAAAAGTTATTCCTTAGTTCAATAAATATCAAACTATTGGTAACAACAGATTTGATTTGATTGGTGAGAGAAACAATAAGGTCCATACATATAAACCCAGTTCCGCCAATTTAACCGTTACATGCAATTCAATTCACATACATATTCGTTCATTGCTTGTGGTATTCGAAATATTTATTATTCATTATGGAAGACAATTCCTTTTCAATTTTAATACAGTGCACTGCAGTGAAACAGTAGGCCTAAATTAAGGCATAGCATAAAATAACGTATAAACGTTTAATGAGACACATTTTTCTAATTTTTGGTACAATTGTTGGCGAATGTGGTTCTGCATTTAAGCGGCTTCTGTATTTTGTACTGGTGCTTTATAGACACAGAGACACCCGCTTATTTTATTTTCCCGGAGCGACCGCGGAACACAAGTTGGGAACCACTGAACTAAAGAAATATTTGAATGACTTAACAATGCGTCTCGACACCACTAGACCAACCTTAAGAATTTTGGGGTTTGTTGAGGTTCAGGTCCCTCCCAGGACTAGGAGGCCCCAGGTTCACAGCATTCAGTGTAGTTATTCAAGAAATATTTCGAAAGCGAATATTTTTAAAAAGAATCGAGTGCATCTGTGAATCGAGTACTTCCAATTTAGATTCGAGTACGCCACTTGATGGTCCACCCTCTCTACAGAGAGAGCGGGTACCACGCGTGTCGGGCGCATGCGCTGGGTTTTATTGTCATCCGACGGATGTTTCATAACAAGGGGGCCCTAAAAGTGAGCCCCCTTTGCCGTCTTCGCAGAAATTACGATGGTCATAAACAAAGCCGTAACGGGAGGAGACAAAAAAAAATACGTTTTTCGGAATAGTCTTGTCATCACTCTTCTCCCGAACGCTTTCCACCAGACACCATCCAAATGAAAGTCGGCAGAATCTATCTATACAAAAATAAAAACGGATGCGAGTGTGTATATTCTGTATACAAATCTACACCGTTTGACCAATCCACACCAGATTTGGTACACTTATACTTTAGAACAATGCGGAAAACAGGCTATTTCTTTATTGTCTCCAGACCCATCTGCAGCAATGAAAATTGTCACGCAGGTAGTCCCTAAAAGTGCCCTCTAAGTCCCAATTTTAAAATCTAAAGTTTGTTTTCCTGCATAAAATGGACATGGAAACACGTTCTACAGGGTTTGTGTATTTGAGTAAACACAGGAAAATGTCGTGGTCGTATTTTACCTGTCGTTGTAGGAAACACATTCTACGGGTTTGTGTATTTGAGTTAACACAGTTGTTTCGGCTCATATTTGAAACCCCGCTAGTTCCAGATAAAATGAAGAGAAATGGAATCAAAACCAATGACTCGTAAAAGGATTGGGACATAACAAAAATTGAAACACTTCATCAAAATAAAACAACTTTTCATCGAACCGAAACATTAAAAAAAATTTTAATTGGTATCTCAGGACAAAATAAAATTAAATTAAAATAAAATAACACACAAATAAAATACTTTTATGTTCACAATAAAGGTATTGGGATGCAAAAATTCGTCCCGTTTTTGGCGCTAGATGGCATTGCATCTACTCTACACATGCAAAGTTTTGATGTTCGAAAGAAGGAATTTCAGCGAATACCAGAGAAACAAATTGTGTTGTTGAGTTGTGTTTTATAAATTTTGGTAAGTATTCAAAATGGCAGAAAATATGGAGCATTTTCGACATACTATGCTTTTTTTATTTCCGAAAAGGCAAGAATGCTTCTGATACGTAAAAGATGATATGTGTTGTGAAGGGTGAGGGTTCCATTGACGATTCCACTTGACATATGTGGCTCGGAAAGTTTCGTCACCTGGATCAGTTTTTTCGCCAGACACCTCGGAACGCGTATGAGCGCGGGATTATGCAGCTACCGGAGATGAAGAATGGTCAGAACGGCACATACTATATTGCTTCAATGTAACTTTTTGTTCATAAAATCATTTTTCTATAATTTTTTTGTCCAAAAAACGGGACGAACTTTTGCATCAACCAGATAGCGATTACATTCTGAACGGAAATTTGCAAAGTTGAATTTCGTGACTTCTCTTGCAGACGACGCTTGTTCATTCTGTTGCCACTAGCTGTTCAGTTATTGTAGCACGAGACGACATGGCTGAGCGGGGTACTTGCCACTCGAAGTTTTAAATATAATTTGCATTGTTAAATATCTCTTTACTATATGTACCTTCTTCTTACCCCTGTAACATTTCTAAACACCATTAACCTGTAAAACAAAATAAAGGGTAGTCCTAAGGGGCTTAGAAATTTATTCTAAAAAGGTGAAGTCAAAAAAGGTTGGGACCTCTAATTTATGATTATGACATAGATCTGTATTTGTTCTTTCTTGGCTTTAGAATTGACAATTGGCATATTGCATCCCGGCAAGAAAAGAGATACAAGTCAAAAAATAAAATTTCTGATGTTATGTCATTGAAAAATATGTATGAGGTGCCCCAGCGTGTTATATTAATATGCTATGGAATATAATAGAAGTTACCACCATAAATACTTACCTAAAATTTAAAAGAAGCTTACACTGTTTCAATATAAGTTTTATAGTATCCTTTAAGTTGATGTTTCATAAATTCTGCAATTTTGAGTTGTGTCACTTTTCTAGCCGGGGTGCGATATGGTTGATTGTAAAAGGGTCAAATTTCTACATTTAAGTTTTTGATAAAAATAGGCTAAAAATGGGGGTTATTGTCAATTATTAAAGTCCCTCAGGGATAACGATCCTAAGAATATTGTCAAGAGCTGTTGGTTATTAGACACTGTACCAAGTCCAGTCATCGTAACTCATGTATCTATAAAGTCCATAATTCACATGTTTTAAATAATATTTGGGATTATTTGCAATATAAAATTAGCACTATCAAAATATTTGGTGAAAATTAACTTTGAAAATTCCATGTGACAGAGAATAAGGAGGGGAATAGAACTAGTAATAATTTCTTGCGAAAACGTTTGAATGTAATAACAAATAAATTGAGGTCATCAAACGTAAATTAGGTCGAAAAAGGTATTAATTTCAGTATAAATTGGCCAACGTAAGTGAGCAGGCTAGTGTTTTTAATAATGTCAAGAACAAAACATCTCATTTCCACATAAAAAAGGAAATATTTTAGCATAACATATTGTTAAAATTCAGAGGAAATCTCATCATAGTTTTAAATGTTTTAGCTGATCAGTGTTCTAATAGTATTTTTTAAGATTTTCATAATCGACTGTTGCTATGGAAACGGCGACCGAATTTGCCGGTTCTGAAAACATTGCAAACTTTTTAGCGTGTGCTCTCAAACTTTATGAATGAATTAATCAAAAATATAACTGTGTTTGTCGTCTCCGCGTTCTCCAAATTCTTTAGCCCGTTGAACCTCAAGACTCGCTACCACGTGACTCGATATCTAAGTATCTACCAATCACAAAGCGAATAAAACTGAAAAATATTGCAAATTTTTTTTTATAATAGAAAGACAGTTAAATTATCAAATGGTAAATAAATAATAAATCTGTTTTTCGAACGCCATATGCGAACATGACCTTATACTGCTTGAATGTATCGGGCAGCGGAAGAGTAAAGGATTAGCAACAAGAGGATTGCGAATTAAAAACTAGGTTCAACCACAGACTGCCGTGTACACATAGGTTGGTGCACATTAAATTTTTTTTTGCTACAAATGTCTTCTCGTTGGCGTAGTGTAGAAGTTTGGAGAGCGGGGTGCCTGCTCAGGTGTTGTCTGGTCATTTGACCGAGGTTCAAAACTTCCGTGTTGTTGTCCTCGAATCTTTCCTTTCGGAGTTGATCCCGGACCGTCGCCCGTTGTGTTGCTCCAGTGCGACGCTAATTAGCTAGCTTAGAAGGTATCGGAATCAATCGAAATTCGGTTGCTAAAATTGAACATTCCGCCAAGGAAATGCTCATCGAAATACACAAATACGGCGATGCCTGAACACACACAGTCCTATACGAACGTGTCAAGTGCACTTTCTGCGCAAACAGAGTGTCAAAAAAAGAAATCTCAAAAAGAACGCTCTGACGTTATCTCTGAAAAAAGAACTTCGACAGCAGACGATGATTCTTTCTTGAGGACCCGCAGTAGTCCAGTTGGTAGAGCATCGGATCAGCAACCGGAGGGTTGCGAGTTCGACACTTGGTTGGCGTGGTGTGGAAGTATGGAGATAGGGGTGCCAGCTCAGGTGTGACATCATCTAACCGTGGTTTAAAACAGGGCTCGAAATACCCGGGTGCACTATGCACATGAAAATAAAATTGTGCACCTAATGTTTTCCCGCTAGGTACACGCAGTGCACCTAAAGTTTGAAAAAAAAAGGGGGGGGGAGGGATGTGTTTTATGTCAGTTTGATGTTTGTACAAAATATTAGTATCGACCTCTCTCGCTCTAAAGGAACGTAATTAAACTTCTTAAATACACACTATGCGAAAACAAAATCGCTGGGCCGTAACGGGTTTATACAGGAGGAAGGTTTACTTATACCACTGCCACCAGAACTTTCCGATGATCGAAACATTTTCCAGATGGCTGTGTTGAAGCGACTGTCGCGACAGCCGTGCGCCAGAGAATGGAGAATTTAGGTTTTAAAATATTTTTATTTACTATCTACTACTAACCTATATAAACATACCCAATTAGTAAAGTAGTTTACATTGCATTAATACTCTTACATTACGTTTTTTTTTAATGTGCACTTAAAATATTTAACCAGTGCACCGCTTAAAAACTTAGGTGCACCCTGTGCACCTGTAAAAAATCTATTTCGAGGCCTGGTTTAAAATGACAGTGTTGTCCTCGGATTTTTCCTTTCGGGCATTGCGCTATAAAACCTCAATATCCAATCCAATCCTTTTGGGTTCTTTGAGTCCGGATCCTCGCCAACAGCCCGCTGTGTTGCACCAGAAATTGGTTAAGTAACTACCAACCTACACCATCTTGAATTCAAAGTAATATCTATCGCCACAAGAGAGAGAGGGAGAGAACGCCTGATCCCTAGTTGTTCATTGGGAACAAAGGGAACTCGAATAGAAATCTTATTTTTATTTTCAAGCCCATATGAAGAAGGGGCAATATTTGGGCTTAGATGCGCCAGACACGAGACAGACAGTATCAAGTCATAGACATACAATGTCAGTTTTACCGACCCAGAAGAGAGAAACACACCCAGTAGGAATGCTCGTGACAGGAATCGAACCTGCGCCTCCTGAAGCTCGAAGGTTGCCAGCCCAGTAGACAAACCACTGAGTCATACCAACCCTTGCAACAGACTTAGTGGCAGAAATAGTTATCGAAGTAGAGACAATATATTTTATTTGACGTTCCTTTAATTGCTTTGGGCCACAGTGTCCCTTGTTGGAAGAGGAACGGCTTAACAACCGGAGTTCGAATAAAACCAAAGGCCGTTGTGTACAAAGGGCGTTGGTGCACGTTTAATCTGTCATGGGCTGAAATGTCCTCACGTTGACTTGTAGTGGAAGTTTGGAGAGAGAGAGAGGTGCCAGCTCAAGTGCGACCACGTCATCTGACCAAGGTTCAAAATTAAGTAATTGGTAATATTTAACTAACGTCGCACTAGAGGAACACAACGGGCTACTGACGACGGTCCGGGATCAATCCCTAAGGGAAAGATCCTATGACAACACCGCGTCATTTTGAACCACGGTCAGATTGACCAGGCAACACCTGAGCTAGCAACCCACTCTCCACACTTCCACTAAAACCCGACTTTCGGCCACGACCGATTTAAGGTGCACCAGCCGCCTCAACACCATACGCTTACAAACATCAATGCACTGACCCGGATTGAACCAGGGATCTTCCAAACAAGAGGCTAACACATTAACCACCAGACCGGTTGGTTGGCTCAAAGTTATGTGTTGTCCTCGGATTTTTCCCTGCCGTATTCTTCCCGAACCGTCTCTATTGCTCTATTAGCCCGTAGTGTTGCTCCAGTGCGACGTTAATTGAAAAATGTAATTACCAAATACCTTTAATTTCTTAACGGCATCTTAGGCCCGGTGCACACATCCGGTTTTTCAACGTGCGGCACTGAAGCCCAACTATGCACACATAACCGAAAAATGGCACACGAACTCATTTCGCGTCATTTGCGATAAATATTCTATCGAAGAAAACGTGTTTATTTCGCTTACTTGGTGTAAAAAAAAAAGTATATTTTGAAGCACAAAATAGACGTTACTGGACACAACCATTTATTAATTATTATTTATATTCCATTTGTGTATAAAAACAAGGTACTTCAGAACGGAGACTCGTGTGCGGGGACCGTGCGGCGCCGTGGGGAACTGCGGTACAAATTGCACGCAAGTTGGACGTGCTTCGTCCCAGCGGCGCTGGAGGCATGTGTGCACTGCTCCATTGGATCTAATGTATACTGACCGCACTTGCGTTGCGGCAGCGGCGCCGCACATTGAAAAACCGGATGTGTGCATCGGGGCTTAATCAACACGATTACAGTGGATCAATAGGAGTTACGCAATACGAGGAGTTAGGGAAACACAGATTCAGACCACAAGCAATACAGATGCCCGAAATGTCGTTTTTCACGGCTGGCTAAGTCACGGAAAAATATAAATGAAACCGAATTGCAGAGAGCTGTTATACAACTACTGTGACAAATATCACACACCTACTACAACATATCTTGACACACAAAGCAGGAAAATGAAACGAAAGTTTTGTTTTTTTTGTTTTTGTTAAGTATTCATTCACATTCCTGGACCTTGGTATAAGCACGCGAGAAAGATTATAAATGGGTGACATATTGGAACTGTTTAATACAGCCATGTTTCGCAAGGATCACCACTTTGGATTCTTAAGAAATATGCAGTGGTTTCTCTTTTCGTTTCAGAGGACTACTACCAAAGCTCTCGTTAAAATAGCATTAGTAGCATAAATTTTCAACAACAAAAAAACTGAAGGCAAAAAAGTCTTCCTTTAAACTATTTCAGTAGCAATTTTAGTTTCCAATGTATTAATACTTGGTATTTTTTTAATAAACGTCACACTGGAGCAACACAACGGACTATTGATGACGGTAAATGATCAACCTCGAAGGGAAAGCCGTAGTCAAAATTGTTTCTTGGAACGATTCTTATTACTTTCAAGGAACAACCAACTGCTGTACTGGCCGTAGTCTAAATTTTTTTCTTGGTGCGATTCTTATTACTTTCAAGGTACAACCAACTGCTGTACTAGCAGTAGTCTAAATTCTTTCTAGGCGCGATTCTTATTATTCTTATAACTTTCAAGGTACAACTACTGCACTGGCCGTAGGCTAAATTCTATCTTGGCGTGATTTTTATATTTTTCGAGGTACAATCAACTGGCTGTATTTGCCGTAGTCTAAATTGTTTCTTGGCGCGATTCTTATTACTTTCAAGATACAATCAACTGCTGTACTGGCAGTAGTTTAAATTCTTTTCGCGATTCTTATTATTCGTATAACTTTCAAGGTACAACTGCTGCACTGGTAGCCGTAGGCTAAATTGTTGGCACGATCAAGATACATCTGCTATTCCAGCTGTAGTCTAAAGGTTAACATTTAGAAGTAACGAAGTGGCAAAAAAAAAAAAAAACGCATATATCAGGAACATTTACAAGAGCGTAATCGAAATAAAACTTGCCAATTAGCGTTTTGTTTTCGAAACAATATATTTTGTGGGTGGCACGCGGGAAAACCATTCCTCGTCTGAGTGGCCCGTTTTGAGTTGGTCCAAGCAGCACATGCGCAGTGACTGAAACTCTGGTGTATTTACAGAGCGGCGTTCCCTTTCGAAAGGAATATATTTATTCGCCCATCAACAATTTTCTCTGACGGCTGCATCTCCGTAAACCACATTGCGCAACACGTGTCAGGGGCTGACTCAAAATGGCAACACAAAGCAGGAAATGCGTGGGCGGAAGAAACGATTCACGCCCGAGTTTTGTATTGTGGTGAGCCTACGAAATCACCAGCACATCCCTGAAACATTAGAATCCAGTTCTCACGAGATCCATTTTGCTGCTCACGAACATCATTGAATAAGGATTCTTAACCTTTTAACTACGGCTATAGATATGACTGACACGATTTTTTCTTGGCGCGATTTTTATAACTTTCAAGGTACAGCTGCTGTTCTGTCCGTTGTCTAAATTCTTTCTTAGCGTGATCATGATATAACTGCAGTACCGACTCAATTGCAAAACTATTGCTTACCGACTAACAGCAATTCTCGGGGTAATGTGAGAGCAGAAAAGCTTGACACGCTAACCAAAAACATTGATGCAACATCTCACTGATGTCCCATTGAAATGTGCGTAATTTGATGAGATTTGCTCAATTATTTCATTGGCCGCGCTAGCCCGGTTGGAAGTGTAACGGACTAGTAACCGAAGGGTTACGAGTTCGAATCCTTTAAAGACAGTCGTGTATTAAGAGGGCTGGGGCACGTTAAATCAGTCATGGTCTTAAATGTCTGCATGTTGTCGTGGCATCCACGTTTGGAGAGAGGGTTGCCAGCTCAGGTGTGACCTCGTCATCTAACCGGGAACGTAAAATGATGTATTGTCCTAGGATCTATCTCTTCGGGGGTTGGTCCCCGACCTTCGCCAATAGCCCATTGTGTTGCACCGGTGTTGCTCCATATACCTACCTACCTCAATTGTTTGCGTGGGTTTTTTTGCGTGTATCCCCCAATGAAATCTATGATTACAAAATGTAATGTGTTTCACTTTTTCCCATCGTCATGCAGTTTTATTCATCTGTGAAAACCGACCAACCTGTCTGGTGGTTAAGAGGTTAGCCTCTAGATATCGGAAGGTTCCTAGTTCGAATCCGGGTCAGTGCATGGTTGTTTGTAAGCGTATGGTGTAGAGGGGGCTGGTGCACCTTAAATCGGTCTGTATAATTAATTACAACTTACAAATAGTAATCTGAATAGATTGATAAATGAAAATTAATTATACTAATATTACGATATTTTTCAGTTCTATTTCAAAAGAATTACATCTTTAAATACTAATTTAGTTTCGTGGGCCGCAGCAGCATCATTTGCTCCGGTCTCAGAGTCAAGTTACGCCTCTGAACAAATTTACCACTTTCGTATTCTATACTCTTTATGACTATAGAGTGCGACTCCGACGGGAAAGCTGTTAAAGATTCCATGTGCTGTATGTAGTTCAGAAAGTTTCGTCGCCTGGATCAGTTTCTTCAACCAGAAACCTCAGCTGTGAGCGCGGGATGATGCAGCTACCGGAGAGATGGAGAAAGGTCATCGAACGGAACGGGAAATACTGATTAAATGTAATTTTTTGTACATTTTGTCAAAAAACGGGACGAACTTTTGCATCAACCCAATAGTTTGCGGCATCAACTCGTAGCCGGCTGTGGGAAAGCTTTGTTTTCGTCTTCCCATCCCCTTACCTAATGAATGGATTTGTCCATATCCGGCGATCAAATGACCAGAGACGTGCAGTATTAACCTTATGACAATAACGATAACCAACGGTACTAACGCCACAGGACGTACCCCATAAAAGATTCCTGGTAGGATAGAGACGTTTTACAATGACAGTTTGCTTTCGAGAAAGCAATAAATATTTCCTTATCATTAACAAGATCATAAAGTAGAACCACTGATTAGTTAGTATCATCCACGCGATTAGTTATCTATATCCCGTTGTGTCACTGAACAAGATAAATGAGAACCTGTGTGTGCCAAAGAGGTGTGCCAAAGCCATCACGTCTAATGAGCTCCGAGAAAAGAAACAAGACAGACGGAAATTAGAACGGCCTTAAACGCTCAATTATACGTATCCCTGTCTATATAAGTAACCGTTAAGCCGCGTCCACACCGGAGAAGCAGAGCAAAACATGGATGATTGATTAACCCCGGAGACAGGTTTGATTGGCAGCTCGTTCAGTGTAGACGCTGAACGAACATTTTGAGCACGAGCAAAATGATCCGCTTCTTGTCGGTACATCAAAGGAAAGCAAGTGCTCGAGCTCGCTCTATTTGGACGGCGTTTTTTCGTTCCCTTGCTCGACGTGCAATCAATCACCGGAGTCATCGTTAAGAAACGGGTCGGGGATCGGAACATAGAAATATTTATATATCTTCGGATTTTAAAGTGATACTATTATTTTTTAAGTAGTCTATTTGTAAGTATTGTGTGTTTTGCTATACATAGTTGACGATTAAAACTCAGTTGTGAAAATGTAATCTGCCCATATTAGTGTCAAAATTGATGTGTTCATCCATTTGTATTTAGATGGTCTATATTAGTGGTCTTGGGGAACTTTGCACGTCTAAATCTGCTATTATAAAATGAAGTGTCCGACCTCCACTACGCAATGTCCGGACGAATCTATTGCACTTACAATAATGAAATTTGGCACACGGGTAGTCCGAAGTTTTTGCAATTTTTGTGTCCAGCCTGAATTTTAAAATTCAATCTAAAACATTTAAAAAATAATTTATTGTAATTTAATTATTATTGTCTTTTTTGGAATAAAAGGCATAAAAAGTTAGCAGATTCAAAATGTATTTTTTCCGCTTCCGATTTCATTTTGCGGAGAAAGATTTGTTAGCAGACTAAAGTTTTAACTTTAGTTATGTAGTTCTTTTTTATTATCTCCTTGATCGTAAAAGATAGAGTACAATTTTCAACGGATATGAAATCTGCGGAAAATTTCACATTAGATCTATACCTAAAAATATGATTTTCGATAAATGAATAATTTTAAATTGAAACTTATATTTTTTCCAACACGAACGCCACTTTCTGTGAAGAATGACTTTCGTTTGATTCGAGATATCACAGATTTAATTTCCTACGCTCAAACCATTTCACAGCGAAGAAAAGCAAAACAAATATAAAAAAAACATATTGACTGGCATTGTTAAGTACTTTTTTGTAAAATCGGGATCGTTAAAGACAAATGAAAATTTCAACAGATTTGAAATCTGAATAAAATCTAAACCCCTAAATCTCTACCTTCCATTTGATTTTCTTTTAATAAATAATTTTTCAATTAAATATTTATATTTTCGCAAGAGATTCTGACGTCACGCCGATTGGATTTCTTCGCAATTCGAATTTGGCAATGACGAGGTCATTACGGCGTTGCCCGAGGTGTTTGTTTGCGAAGCAAATCATAGTTCATAATATTCATAATTTAGTTTGCGAAGCAAATCAAATTAGAATTTGCTGGGAATCCATTCCAATAGGCTACGAATTTCCATTTGGTTTGTGAGGCAAACCAATGCCATGATTGCTGTTATCTAATAGGCTTCGCAAACCAAATGGGAATTCTTAGCAATCACCACGCAGTGACTAGTTTAAGATAAATAAGAGGTGGATATTTAAAATGTATTTAAACTTTTTTGCAATTAAATAAAATTTAAAATTGTTGCACTGCACTATTAATACGTTTTACCGAAAAATGCCGAATTGAAAGAGACATTCAATATGTTGGAACATATGAGTGAAATATTCAGTAAGAAATTTTTATTTTGTAGGGAAATAATCTGCTAATATCAATTTTGCAAGTACGTATGGATATAAATATATATATTAATAAAGTGGTTGCCGCAGCCGCCGTCGCAGGATTGAAAACACGGTTTGTTCAAAATTGTACAGGGTTAACGATGAAGTGGATTATTTTCCGAGGCGGCCATTAGTTTAGGGTTTATTAAGTGTCCCAGTAGGAAAAGCGTAATTTCTACCGCGTGTGAGCAAAAGACGTATACATTTTCCGTCTTATGGCTCCTGAGAATATTTTCCATCACCAATGTCGCCTTTTTTGGGAACTTTTCTTCGTATTTCTCTTTAATAAATCTTTAATGATAATATACGCTGCACTCGCGACTATGCGCCGACTTCGTAAAGAACGGGACCTTACAACAATTTGCTTCAAACAATAAGTTTGCAGTTTAACTTCAACACACAACCAACCAGATTGATCGCGAGCACATGGAACATTTTGTGTCCGAGCTGTCAAACCAGAAAAACCAGAGAGATTGATTCACCAAACCTGTCTCCGGCGTTAATCAATCATCCATGTTTTGCTCTGCTTCTCCGGTGTGGACGCGGCTTTAAGCCGCGTCCACACCGGAGAAGCAGAGCAAAACATGGATGATTGATTAACCCCGGAGACAGGTTTGATTGGCAGCTCGTTCAGTGTAGACGGTGAATGAACATTTTGAGCACGAGCAAAATGATCCGCTTCTTGTCGGTACATCAAAGGAAAGCAAGTGCTCGTGCTCGCTCTATTTGGACGGCGTGTTTTCGTTCCCTTGCTCGACGTGCAATCAATCACCGGGGTCATCGTTAAGAAACGGGTCGGGGATTGGAACTTAGAAATATTTATATATCTTCGGATTTTAAAGTGATACTATTATTTAAGTAGTCTATTTGTAAGCATTGTGTGTTTTGCTATACATAGTTGACGATTAAAACTCAGTTGTGAAAATGTAATCTGCCCATATTAGTGTCAAAATTGATGTGTTCATCCATGTGTATTTAGATGGTCTATATTAGTGGTCTTGGAGAACTTCGCACGTCTAAATCTCTGCTATTATAATATGAAGTGTCCGACCTCCGCAATGTCCGGACGAATCTATTGCACTTACAATAATGAAATTTGGCACACGGGTAGTCCGAAGTTTTTGCAAGTTTTGTGTCCAGCCTGAATTTTAAAATTCAATATAAAACATTTAAAAAATAATTTATTGGAATTTAAATATTATTGTCTTCTTTGAAATAACAGTTGCATAAAAAGTTAGCAGATTCTAAATGTATTTTTTCCGCTTCCGTTTTCATTTTGCGGAGAAAGATTTGTCACCAGACTAAAAAAACAAACAAAGTTTAAACTTTAGTTACGTAGTTTTTTTTTATCTCCTTGATCGTAAAAGATAGAGTACAATTTTCAACGGATTTGAAATCTGCGGTAAATTTCACATTAGATCTATACCTAAAAATATGATTTTCGATAAATGAATAATTTTAAATTGAAACTCATATTTTTTCCAACACGAACGCCACTTTCTGTGAAGAATGACTTTCGTTTGATTCGAGATATCACAGATTTCATTTCCTACGCTCAAACCATTTCACAGCGAAGAAAAGCAAAACAAATAAAAAAAAAACATATTGACTGGCATTGTTAAGTACTTTTTTATAAAATCGGGATCGTTAAAGACAGATGAAAATTTCAACAGATTTGAAAAATCTGAATAAAATCTAAACCCCTAAATCTCTACCTTTCATTTGATTTTCTTTTAATAAATAATTTTTCAATTAAATATTTATATTTTCGCAAGAGATTGTGACGTCACGCCGATTGGATCTCTTCGCAATTCGAATTTGGCAATTACGAGGTCGGCGTTGCCCGAGGTGTTTGTTTGCGAAGCAAATCATAGTTCATAATATTCATAATTTAGTTTGCGAAGCAAATCAAATTAAAATTTGCTGGGAATCCATTCCAATAGGATGCGAATTTCCATTTCGTTTGTGAGGTAAACCAATGCCATGATTACTGTTATCCAATAGGCTTCGCAAACCAAATGGGAATTCTTAGCAATCACCATGCAGTGGCTAGTTTAAGATAAATAAGAGGTGGATATTTAAAATGTATTTAAACTTTTTTGCAATTAAAGAAAATTTAAAATTGTTGCACTGCAATATTAATACGTTTTACCGAAAAATGCCGAATTGAAAGAGACATTCAATATGTTGGAACATATGAGTGAAATATTCAGTAAGAAATTTTTATTTTGTAGGGAAATAATCTGCTAATATCAATTTTGCAAGCACGTATGTATATATATATATATATATATATATATATATATATATATATATATATATATTAAAAAATTGGTTGCCGCAGCCGCCGTCGTAGGATTGAAAATACGGTTTGTTCAAAATTGAACAGGGTTAACGATAAAGTGGATTATTTTCCAAGGCGGCTATTAGTTTAGGTTTTATTAAGTGTCCCGGTAGGAAAAGCGTAATTTCTACCACATGTGAGCAAAAGACGTATACATTTTCAGTCTTTTGGCTCCTGAGAATATTTTCCATCGCGGGTGTCACCAAATGTCGCCTTTTTTGGGAACTTTTCTTCCTGTTTCTCTTTAATAAATCTTTAATGATAATATACGCTGCACTCGCGATTATGAGCCGACTTCGTAAAGAACGGGACCTTAAAACAATTTGCTTCAAACAATAAGTTTGCAGTTTAACTACAACACACAACCAACCAGATTGATCGCGAGCACATGGAACATTTTGTGTCCGAGCTGTCAAACCAGAAAAACCAGAGAGATTGATTCACCAAACCTGTCTCCGAGGTTAATCAATCATCCATGTTTTGCTCTGCTTCTCCGGTGTGGACGCGGCTTTAGGTTTGGATTGGAGTACAAGTAGTGCATTATTAGCAGGCCTGTCAGTATAAGTATCAATATAAAGGCACCCTACATACGGAGCGTCATGTAAATGAACGTGGGATAACGATCCTTGGGCACACTATTACAATAATTTCGTCGTTTTAATTTAAATTTTACCAGTGGAAGCAGATATATCCATCAGCTTCCAGGTACACGTGTGCAATCTACAATGTTCTTCATTTGAATCACAACGTATACTATTATGAAAGACTTCATTTCTAGATAAAGCTTTAAGTACAACACACTATGACACAGATGCTCCCTTGTCAGCAAAAATTATTGGATGAACCTGCCTATTATGTTTATGTGCATTAAGTTCAACAAGCTTTCCAATAGCAGGGAGGAGGCAAAGAAAATAAAGCAAAACCTCAAACATAAAGAAATACGCAATCACAATGCGTTCTCCCACCCACAAAAAAAATTCTGGCTACGCCCTTGGCTTTAGAACATAAACTATTCAACCAAACTTAGCCATTTTTGTTTAAAAATTTTTTTAAACAGAAGATAATTTATATTTTTATATGTCAGACATAAAAAGAAAAGATATTCGAACAATAAAATACACAAGTATTTACAAATACCCAGAAAAATCCTGGCGGGATGGGTTTTTGTCCAAAACCACGGGTTTTAGCCAACCTTGACAAACGGGACTGGTATTCGTTAAATCTCTAGTGGTCTAGCCGACCAACCGGTATAGTGATTAAGGTGTTAGCCTCTAGATCGGAAGGATCCTGGTTCGAATCCGGGTTCGGGCATGGATGTTTGTAAGCGTATGGTGTAGAGGCGGCTGGTGCACCTTAAATCGGACGTGGCCGAAAGTCCTCACGTTGGGTTGGTGTGGAAGTTTGGAGAGTGGGGTGCAGCTCAGGTGTTGCTTCGTCATCTGACCGTGGTTCAAAATTACGAAGTGTTGTCATCGGATCTTTCCCTTAAGGGACTGATCCCGGACCGTCGTCAATATCCCGTTGTGTTGCTCTAGTACGACGTTAACTAAAATTACCATTATCATTACTCTAGTGGTTTCAAATGTCCTCACGTTGGCGAGGTGTGGAAGTTTGGAGAGGCCTCTAGCTGTGGTGTGACTTCATCATCTGACCGTGATTCAAAATTACGTGGTGTTGTCCTCGGAATCTTGCCCTTCGGGGTTGATTCCGGACAGTCGCCGATAGCCTGTTGTGTTGCTCCAGTACGACGTTAATTAAAATACCTACCTACCCAAAATATATACACAAATGTTTTCCAAAACCTGGTCCTAGTAGCACTTTTAATGCCGTGTTCGTTAAAATAAATTTAATTTAAATAGCAGATGCGGTTTTCTCGAACCACAAGCAAGGTCATTCTCTGTTCAAGAACTATCTCGAGCCTAAAAATAAGCTGCTCATCTTAGCTCCCAAGCGAAAGCCGCTAACTCAGTTCAGTGGGCAAGCCGCAAAACCTCAGCCAATCTCCTCAAATGCCCACACAGTTGCAACAACACTTCCTTCTATTTTCGAACAGCTGCGTCGCTCGAACATTCACTTTTGTCTCCATGCAAACGAGATATTTCGTAAATCGCGTCAATTTTTTTTTCTTGGTGTTTGTGTTCGTGATTAAGGACTTTCATGTAACACGCTGTGTGGCATTTTTAAAATCGAGCCTCGTCAGTTCTTCTAAATAGGTTGCAAAGGTAGGTAGGTATTTTAATAAACGTCTCACTAACGCAACACAACGGGCTATTGGCAACGTTCCATGTTATGGTAATTGGTAATTTTAGTTAACGTCGTACTAGAGCAACACAACGGGCTATTGACGACGGTCCGGGATCAGTCCCTTAAGGGAGAGATTCGAGGACAACACCTCGTAATTTTGAACCACGGTCAGATAACGAAGCAACACCTGAGCTGGCACCCCACTCTCCAAACTTCCACGCCAACCCAACGTGAGGACTTTCGGCCACGACAGATTTAAGGTGCACCAGCCGCCTCTACACCATACGTTTACAAACATCCATGCCCGGACCCGGATTCGAACCAGGAACCTTCCGATCTAGAGGCTAACACCTTAACCACTATACCGGTTGGTCGGCCGTGGTGTAAAGTGATGTCTCAGTAGCCAGTCACGCAATCGCGCGGGAAGCGCTGAGCCTCAACATTTATTCTCCGCTTTAACTGGCGTTTTCCGCACTTCGGCAAAAAAAAAGTGACACACGTCAAAAAATAGAAATTTTGATGTTATGTCATTGAAAAATATGTTTAAAAGCGCCCCAGCGTGTTACTATTCTATAGAATGTAATAGAAGTTACCACCATAAATGCTTACCTGAAATTTAAAAGAAGCTTAAAGTATTTCAATATAAGTTTTATAGTATCCTTTAAGTTGATGTTTTTTTCTCAAATTCTGCAATTTTGAGTTTTGTCACTTTTCTTGCCGGGGTGGCGATATGTTAGGTGTTGGCGTGGAATAAAGGTTAGATGCTAGTTGTAAAGGTATGTGGTTATGAATTTATAGCTTTAATTTATTTGTTGGTTGAGCTTTCGCCAATCTTTCTGGTATTGGCGCAATTTTCAATCATTTCTGGGAAAAACGCATTTCTACGTGACCGACAGCGAATGTGTTAGAGGTTCAAGAAATAAGGTAGGTAGTAAATTTACACTGGAGGAAAACAACGGGTTATTGGCGACAGCCCAGGATATGATTGGTTGGTTTTATCGCGCAAGGGCCATAACTGGCCATGCTGCGCCAGACATACAATAACCAATAGACACACAGTGAAAGTGTTACTGATAGAGAAGAGAGAAATACACCATGGAAGGAATACGCCAAACAGGGACCGAACTTGTGTCGCCTACATCTCGAAGGTTGCCAGCGTAGTGGACACCCACTGTGTCACAACGACGGTCCTGAATCAATAACGAATGGAAAAATCCGAGGACACCACCTGACACCTGATCTGGTACCTAATTCTTCAAGCTTTCACCCCACGCCAACGTGAAGATGTTTGAAGCCACACTAGACTGTGCACAACCCCCACTATATGATAAACCTGATCAGCACGAAGTATCGAACTTGCAACCCTCTCAGTGCTAAGGTGTTCCCAAATGGAATGAATGCTGTCTATACAGTTGCCGTGATGACTAGGGATGCGACATCGATGTCGATGTTTTCAAAACATCGATGTTTTTTAATAAACATCGATGTATTAGGGTCGATGTTTTTGTAACATCGATGTTTATACTTGTCGATGTTTTTACGTTATCGATGTTTTATTTTTAAATTAAAAAAATACCGCAATAAAAATTAAAAAAATAACCAAGTAGCATAATTTTTATAATCAGCAAATTTAACATACTTTTAGACCAAAGTGACCAAGGATGAAGGGTCGGAAACGTAGGGATGCGACATCGTTGTCGATGTTTTCTACACATTGATGTTTTAGAAAAAAACATCGATGTATTGGAGCCGATGTCGCATCACTAGTTGCTAAAACAGTTATAAGAAATGTTGAAACAAGTTTAATTACACTGAATTTTAAAAACATCGATGGTTTGGGGGCGATGTATTATCAACATCGAGGTTTTAATTTTGAACATCGATGTTTTGCTGTCGATGTCGCATCAATAGTTGGTAAACCAGTTTGAAGAAATGGGGAAAAAAGTTTAAATACACTGAATTTTAAAAACATCGATGGTTTGGGGGCGATGTATTATCAACATCGATGTTTTAATTTTGAACATCGATGTTTTGCTGTCGATGTAGCATCACAAGTTGCTAAACCAGTTTTAAGAAATGGGGGAAAAAGTTTAAATACACTGAATTTTAAAAACATCGATGGTTTGGGGGCGATGTATTATCAACATCGATGTTTTGCTGTCGATGTAGCATCACAAGTTGCTAAACCAGTTTTAAGAAATGGGAGGAAAAAGTTTAAATAAACTGAATTTTAAAAACATCGATGTATTATCAACATCAATGTTTTAATTTTGAACATCGATGTTTTGCTATCGATGTCGCATCTCTAGTGGTGACGCTGTGGGAAATCGCATAATGGTATCGTCTTAAGCCGAAACAAGGAAAGGATATTAAGAACCAGAGTCACACAAGCATTTCGGTAAGGCCTCGCCGACTCGGAAGATTTTGTAAAACGATTCGAGAAGGAAGATGCGAAGGACGCGATAAATAGGCTCCGAGAAAAGAAACAAGACAAAGAGAGAGAGACGGAAATTAGAAGCGCCTCGTTAAACGCTCGATTATTCTTCGTTACAAGAGAAACGGTTTCGGTTGAGCAAGAGGCACAACCACAACAAATGCTCCACTGAATGCGCGCGGAGAGCGAGAAATCGAAAGCGACTTCTATTTGGCGTCCATGACCAGAAGATGTGGTTGTAGATTGGCGAAATTTTCATGATTTTAGATGTTTTATCAGCATTTTCAAATTGGTTTGGTATTTTTAATTAACGTCGCACTGGGGAAGGGAACAACACAACAGGCATCCCGGACCTTCGTCAATAGCCCGTTGTGTTGCTCAGTAGGACGTTGATTAAAAATTACCTTATTACACCGGCAAGTAATACAGGAAAAGAGGGGATGGGGAAGAAAAAGAAGAAAAGATCGCAGAGGTGTCCAGGGAGCGGGACTCCGGCGTTTACCAAAGACAGAAAACACTATGGGGAAAGAACAGAACCTACAAGGCTACCTCGGGTTCGTGCAGTCAGTTTCTCAGAGATATTGCCAGATCCAAAATTACTAATGATGTTTCCTCAGACATGGAAAACTGTGGTAGTCCAGTTAGAAGAGCAATCAGTGTTGCGAGTTCGAATCCAAACCAAGGACCGTCATTACAAGGGGGACTGGTGCACATTAGATTTGCGGTGGCCTCAAATGTCCTTCCTTTGGGGTGGTGTAGAAGTTTGGAGAGTGGGATACCTACCAGATCAGGTGTGACCTCGTCATCTGATTGTGGTTTAAAATTACGTTCCCTTCTTGTTTGATCCCGGTCCGTCATCAATAGCCCGTTGTGTTGTTCCAGTGCGACTTTACTTAGAATGAGGGTCACCCAGCGACAGTTATCCATTTCCAGAAAATGTAAAAATCCTCAACGCGATTACAGGACTCAAATGACGTAAAACAAACTGGAAACCATTGGATAAAAATACTCGAAAAAAAATTTTTTTTTTTTTTGATAGCTAAAACAATTGGCTTTGTGATGTTAAACTGAAATTAAAGTTAAATCTGCAATGCCATAAAGACAAAAACTAATAAATAAATTTATGACGCATTCCCTGAAAAATCCCACGATTGCAATTCCTAAAAAGAATATGCGCAGAAGGAATCAACGAAGGAACCGGTTTTCGGAAAGTGAAACGAAGTAAAACACGAGCAGAGAAAAGTACAAATTGAAAAAAAATGATGACCCAATTCCAAATTTTTTTAAATCCTCTCAAGCTTGAGTCACTGAACCAAAGGTGTAACCGACATTTTAATACTGTTTTTGATGTAGCCACGTAATTCCACAACTCGAGCTGGGACGTCGGCTTTTAACATCTGCTCAATTTAATCGCTATGAGAGACTCCTTATGTAAATGAAGATGACATCGGTGTATTCCGTATTGGGTAACCGTAAGTTAAATAATCCCCTTCCCGAGGTTTGTTTACATCGGCCACTTTTCGGTGATTGCAAGACTTGGTAAATGAGCGTTTTCAGGACTCGCGCATACTGCTTACACTTTCCCGAAAAGGTTTCGAATTCGATGCAAGGCCTGATGAAAAAGGAGCAGGGTGAAAAGGATACGTGGGCCGAAACAACCATTTTGCAAAAGTTTTTTGTTGTTTATTGGAAAATTATACATTTTCTCAAGTCTGGCAATCCATTCGGCCCTCAAATGTTCCGGCCAGTGTGACATTTTCACATGGCTATTTTCCTTGCACCATAAACTCTCTTCACATTAACAGAGTTTTCTTCTGGATTTAGTGAACTGGGAACCGGAGCTAAAATTGCCCTGTTCTGGAAGGGAGTGGGCACCGAAATTTGTAACTATGGGATAAAGGAAACAAATTTTTTAACGCCGACGAATCTTATATGGAATCAGAATCTAAGGACATTCCACTGCCAATCTGTCCAAATAAAATTCTATATGTTAATGTTTCCAATATCAGTATCCCACAACACTGTTAACACTCTTTTTCCACTTTTATGGTTTTTTTCTTTCTTTTTTTAAGCGATGTTGTGTCTTGTGTTTGGCCAAACATGTCACAAGCAAACAGACATCCCATATCAGTTGTTATTGCTATTGCTTGCCGTGCTTGAAAAATAGGTATGGTATGGTATTTTAAATTAAGGTCACACTGGAGCAACAAAACGAGCTATTGGCGATGGTCCGGGGTCCATCCCCAATGGAATTTTGAACCAGGGTTAGACGACTAGGTCAAAACTGAGCTGGTAACCCAAAACCTCCACAACGTGGAGAAATTTGAAGTCACTGCAGATTTAACGTGCACCAGTCCCCTTTGTACACCACGGTCTTTGGTTGGATTCGAACTCGCACACGTCAGGTTGCTAAACCATTACTCTTACAAATGGGCTACCGCGGACCTTTAAGAAAATAGAAAAGGGGCAGAACTTGGTGAATGGTTCCTGTTAATGGGTTCCAAGAACGGAAGAAGTGGAAAAGGAGCCTGTATTAGCTACTAGCCACTGCGAGGCTAGTCGGCGTTGCCCGTGCCCGTGATGTAAGGTATTAAGCTGGTGCAAAATTTTCCGCAGATTTCAAATCCGTTGAAGATATATTCAAATAAAAATTATTTATTTAAAGAAAATCATATTTGTAGGTATCAATATAAACTGATTTTTTTTGCAGATTTCAAATCTGTTGAAAATTGTACTGTATCTTTAACGGTCTTGGAGATAGAAAAAAGAACTTTGACTTCAGTTCAAAAATTTATCGTCTGGCTGGAAAATCAATCGCGCAAAATCAAAGCGGAAACGAAAAAAATAATTTCCTCCGGGTTTTGCGGATGAAAAAAAAACTTGGCATGATTACAAACCCTGACTGCAAGGTCGCATGAGTAGAAAAAGTTATCCGCGTTTGAAAAACCGATGGAGAATAAAACTATGAAATTCATTTAAAAATCTTCTAGATTGAATTTTAAAATTCCCCGCGACCCAAAAATTGCAAATAATTCGGACTACCTGTGTACCACATCTCATTGCTGTAAGTGTCATAGAATCGTCAGGAGTTTGCAGCCCCAAACAGACAAACAAACACTTATAATAGTAGAGAAGACGCTGATTCCATGAGCAACAGATTAGCAAGTGGAAAGGTGCGAGTTTGATCTCGATCAAAGACTTTCATGTAAAAAGGGTTGCAGGTGCACGTTAGCTCTGTGGTGGCCTCCAATGTTTTCACGTTGGCGTGGAGTGGAAGTGAAGAGAGTGCGACGCCAGCTCAAGTGTGACCTCGTCATCTGACCGTGGTTCGGGTTTGATCAAGGATAGTCGCCAAAAGCCCGTTGCGTTGCTCCAGTGCGACGTTAATTGTAATACCATCCACACTGCGGATATTACGTAGCAGTTGTGAGTAGCAAAACAACGACATCCGAACGCGCGCGCGTTCAAGGCTTCGATTCTGACACACAAGTGGGTGAAAATCAGCAGACATACGAAAGTGTCTTTTTTGTGCGTGTTTTCTTCTGTCGTAAAACCTTGTTCCAGAAATATTGGGCTCTGGATGCCATCCAATGGTTGCGTCACGCGGCTTCAGAACCTTATTTTTAAAAGACGCTTTTACGAGTCTCACAAATGCGACGGTCACAATTCTGTTACCAAACACAGTGGGAGAGGTTTCTTCCTGCTTGTGCAACGAACGGTCCTGCATCTGCTGTGGCGTCTGAATACGTTAAATTAGGCTGTACAAGAATCCAAGTAATAGGACGGCAAATGCCATCGGTGAGCAGGGATGTACGTATTGAGGGAGAGAAGGTCTAAAGGGTTTGAGCCGCCGAAATATTTTTTGCATTGCAAATCGGAATTTCATTTTTCACGTAGATCATAGTTAGCGTTAACATTATGGCAATTCGGTTGGATAGAGAAAATTAGGTCACTGCACGAAATTATTTTTAGGCCTGTCAACATGGACCCATCAGCAAGAACAGCTAATGTGTCTATGCCGTCAGTTCTGGGGAAGACACGAATAAGGTAGGTAGGTATTTAATTAATGTCGCACTGGAGAACTCAACCGGCTATTGCCGATGGCAGTCCTGGATCAAACCCAAAGGGAAAGGTAATTGGTAATTTTTAATTAACGTGGTACTAGAGCAACACAACGGGCTATTAACGACGGTCCTAGATCAGTCCCTTAAGGGAAAGATCCGAGGATAACAACTCGTAATTTTGAACCACGGTCAGATGACGAAGCAACACCTGAGCTGGCACCCCACTCTCCAAACTTCCACACCAACCCAACGTGAGGACTTTTGGCCACGACAGATTTAAGGTGCACCCAGCCGCCTCTACACCATACGCTTACAAACATCCATGCCCGCACCCCGATTCGAACCAAGGACCTTCCTATCTAGAGGCTAACACCTTAACAACTATGCCGGTTCGTCGGCCCCAAAGGGAAAGATCCGAGGACAATACCGCGTTATTTCGAAACACGGTCCGATGACAAGGTCACATCCGAGATGGCACCCCTCTCTAAACTTCCACACGGTGGAAGTTGGCATGCGGTAGTCTTTGGTTGGATTCGAACTCGCAACCCTCCGATTGCTAATCCGTTACTCTTACAACCGGGCAATCACAGCCCCCATGTATAAGAAAACTCCATATTTGCAACAACAAAAAATGTTCTTAAAAATGTTTTATCATCTCACGTTTAATGCGATAAAAGGATTTCTATTCCTGTAAAAATAATTCAGGTTTTTCTTTGCACTTCCAGAGAAGCAATTCGTCATCGTAACAAAGCCTTCCAAAGTAGTTGAATTGTGCTTATTGCTTTCGAATTAGAAATGGTACTGTCTCCTAACAATTTTTTCGGACATTACCCATTGGGTTTGATTTCGGAACGTCGACAATAGTCCGTTGTGTTCCCTCCAGAGTGCTAAGTTAATTAAAATACCAACCTAACTACTTTAACAATTTTTTACATGCTTACAAAAATGAGTTGTATTGCTTTGGCATGCCCTAAACAGCATTTGCTGTCACGACTGAAGCGGCAAAATTGTTGTCACAGGCTTCCAAACAAATCTGAACCATGCTTTTTAAAATGCTAGTTGCCTAATATGTTACATATTATTTGTATACATTAATATCGCCCAAGTGATGAAAAACGACTGCACCCAAACCTATAGCGACCATACTCGTCTCGAGAAAATCTGGACAGTCCTGCTTTCAAGGGTTGCGACCCGAAAAATGAAATAAATGTCCCGAATTGTTCAACTGATGAAATAAAATCATAATGCTTCTGTTGAGCGAGCGTTCTCGCTGATAAACAATTTTTGGAGTACTGAAAAGTCAATTGAATGTGTTAAGGCCATTTTAGTAATTCAAATGAACTGTTCTCTAATACATGTGAGAAAATTGAGAACAATAAGAACCTGTTAAAAGCACTGGCCTCGTCAGAGAAGTGAACGATGACAGCTTTTTTAAATGAAACAGTCACTTGATGAGTTCAGTATTTTTGGATATCATGTTTATGTTTATTTTTCTTTATTGACAACTCTGTTCAGCTATTGTAAGGAGTCTTAAAACTTTCCGAGCGAAACAAAAATCTTGTTAGTACATCTATTTGGAGAAAATTGTATTATTTTCAAATTTAGCTCAATGATAATGTAATGGGGGAGATGCCATTAAAACGTTCCAATCACTAACCTAGATTGGGGGGAGGGGGCAAATATATACTCCCTTTTTCATCATAATTCTACTTTTAATCCCCAAAAAATGGATCGTTTTGATAGATTTTAGACGCTTAAATGGCTTTAACGCTTCTAAAAGCCAGTATAGTTTCAAAATTTCCGGATTACACTTAATTCATTTATCACATTTCACAGAATATATAATGTAAGTAAATAAGATTTTTTGACTAGGAAGTTGACGTTTCTTTGTCATCCATTCGTCAACAGAAATGTCAACTTCCGACTAAATTTGACATTTAAAGATCTCTAATACAGCATTCGGAAATCAGTGACATCTCACTGGCATTGCTTCAGTTGGAAAAGGAATTAGTAATCCTGGTTCCGTTCGCAAAGTTCATAAAATGAAATCAATTTCGCACTTCCAGTAAGCAACTTTTCCGTGATGTAAGGAGAAATTAAAAAAGACCTAACTCTCTCTTCTCACAACACACACATTTAAAAATTAACACGACTCCGTGGCACACTACAATGCAGGTAATTATCAAAATAAAATTCACTACCGACCAGAGCGTAATTTTGGATGCAATTAATTGATCGGGGTTTTTTTTTTAACAAAAGACACAGAAGGAAAAACAAAAATTGAGTTTTCAGGCTGTGGGAATATGGATAAGTCATCTTTTAAAAACAATTGATACCATTACTTATTGCAAGTTTTCGTGGATGATTTGATAGGTCGTTGAATTAAGGGAAAAGTTTCTAAAATTTATCAGCATGGGAACAGAAAAGGTTGTTCCAAGTTTTCAACCTCCGCAGCTTTCTCAAAGGAACAGGCCACGTTTTACTGTATACTCACTCCTGATATATCGGTTGGTAGCTATTTGATTAACGTAGCACTGAAGAAATACAACGGGCTATTGGCGACGGTCCGGGATGGGGGATCTATCAACAAGCGAAAGATTCGAGCACAACGTCAAGTAATTTTGAACCACGGTTAGATGATAAGGTCACACCTGAGCAGGCACTCCACTCTCCAAACTTCCACACCAAAAGGAAATTTGCCTCTGGAGCAAGTGCACAGATGGATTCTTCGCTTTTTGTAACAACCGTTCCAAATTGCTATAGCATTGCATGAGCCTTTCGTATGAGCCAGACGTATGCTTGGGCATTTTCAAACCTGTCCTCGATTCTTCTGCGAATGGGTTAAACTTAGATTGACATCGCTCAATCAAAATTTGGCATTTATACACTTGTAACGTCAATAATATTTCGCGATTTACCGGGGGCTCTCCTGAAAGCGTGCCTGCCCCAAAACAACACTTCACAAACAGAAACGCAATGAGAACCTTTGTTCGAAATCGTATCTTCCACGGAAAACTAATCAAGACTAAAAACTATTTCGAATCTTTAACATTCATATTAATCTTTGGGAGGGAGTTTGTGGATAAAGAATCATGTCGAAGCAGGACGGATTAACGTATTAATATATATAGAAGGATTAACAGCAATGTTTCACAGCGTACTTAAGGAGAATGGATAAAAAACATTCCACAGGTATGATGAAATTGACTCCATCGAAAAGTACGAGTCCAAATCTAAAATAGACTCTTCGTGGTCGAATTGTAAATGTAGAAATAAATAGCTCAAGCCCAATTGAGGTGGGAGTAAGTTGTGTAAGTTTGGCAACACTTAGAATTAAAATTTCTTTTGTCCTTTGGCAACATCGGTTTTAATAAAAAAAAAGTGTATTATTATAAATGATGTTTGAACGCGTTTCGTTTTCATGTCTAGCAGATGTGTAAATGAATATTCGAAGTACGTTTATGAATTGTTTACAAGGAAACAAGCCTTATTTCATTTAATATCCTCAGTGCATTTAGCACTTCCGATTGTATGAGATTTAAAGCAAGATTGATCTTCCTCGACACTGCTGCTATGAAAAGCAAACAAAAAATGTGAAGGAACACATGGTTTCTTCTTTTTTTAATTTTAGACTGCTTCTTCAATTCTTCCAACTGAATTGGGAAGAGAAGACGGTATAGAACACGAAATTTGACAAGACCATACAAATACACCTAAAAGCGATTGACGCTACCAATCGTTTTAACACAAGAGGGAATACACGTATTTCAAATGCGCAATGTGCATTAAAATTAGTTTTTATACTTTGGCAACGGTGAGTTTTCAGTCTCTAGCAAATGTGTAAATAAATATAGAAAATATTTTAAATTATGACTTTGATTTGCTTACAAGGAAATATGCAGTACTTCTCTTTTCATCCAGTGTCTTTAGAACTTCGATCTTATAAGATTTAACTCAAGACTTTCCTTCAGTCCCTATCAATGAGCAGCTTTGAAAAGCAAACAAAAAACTTGCCAGGTATGTCACTTTAAATTCTTTATACTGCTTCAACTTTTCAAACTGAATTGGGAATAGAGGAACACAATTCGGCTAGACCATTGCAAGACACCTTGAAGCGACTGATGCTACCGATCGTTTTAAAACAAGGGAATACAAACATTTCAGATGCGCATGTGAGCAACAAGTGGTGGAGAGAAACAAAACAAGAAACACTTACGTTTGCGTCGGCTTCCCAACAACATAGGTGAAAAATATTTCATATCAATTTCCACAATCCTAAATATCGAAATCCCACTCGCACATTTCGAAAGCACAAAAAAAGAATCGGACGTCAACTTTGCTAGAACAACTTTCCGGCTGTGACAGGCGACAGCTTCTGCCACCATCCGGCGCTCGAAATGGGGGTTGCTGCACACGCGCTTCCGTTGTCGCCAACATGCTCGCCAAGCGAATCGAAAGCGACACGCGTAAATGGTCATTGGCACGAGGCGACAACTTCTAAGGCCTGAAAAAATCCAATGTATCCCCTTCAGATAGACGTCCTGCTTCCTAAACATTCAATGAAAACTCTGACTTTTCAAATGTCGTATTTTTCAACCTTCGTACTCGTAAACACTAAGGAATATGAAGATACTAGCAGAAATACCCGGCTAATACCCGGCATTGCTCGGGTTGAATTAATAACATGTTGATTGAAAAGTCATCATAAATTATTTTTTATAAAAAAAATGATAGCATCATTTAAGAGTACGGGAAAAAAATTCAATACCAATCCTTTCTTAGTGCACACCTACGGTATAAGAAGAATCACCCTGCAAAATTTCAACTTCCTAGGACTTGTAGTTCTTGAGATACAGTGATGAATCAGTCAGTGAGTGAGTGAGTGGTATTTGAATTTTATAGATATAGATCCCAAAGGACAAACGAAAACTCTTAGTAAAAATGTCTGGTTTTCTAATTCGGCTTTCTAAGAAAAGAATTTCTGCTACCAGAAAAAATGTTTAGGATGTCAAAAAAAAAAAAAAGCAGATGTAGGATATACCAATGATTGGTAATTTTTTATTAACGTCGTACTAGAGCAACACAACGGACTATTGACGACGGTCCGGGTTCAGTCCCCAAAGGGAAAGATACGAGGACAACACTACTTAATTTTGAACCATGATCAGATGACGAGGCAACACCTGAGCTGGCACCCCACTCTCCAAACTTCCACACCAACCCAACGTGAGGACTTTCGGCCACGACAGATTTAAGGTGCATCAGCCGCCTCTACACCATACGCTTACAAAACATCCATGCACTGACCTGGATTCGAACCAGGAACCTTCCAATCTAAAGGCGAACACCTTAACCAACAGACCGGTTGGTCGGCTACCAATGGTTGAAGATTGAGAACATGATTGAGTAGGTAGTTAACTAACGACGCACTGGAGAAACGCAACGGGGTTTTGGCGACAGTCTGGGATCAATCCCGAAGGGAAAGATGAAAGCACAACGACTCATAGTTTTGAACGACGGTCAGATGACGAAGACAGGTTTCCCGCATCAATCTGTGGGGCCCCGTTGCCAGCTTTTATGACGGGCCCTGTTGCCAGTTATTGTGACATGCCCCTCCCATACCTCACCCCATGTCCTTTCACCCCATGTCGAATTATTTATTTTCACGTGTCCACACACTCATTCCTGTCCTTTTCATTAATAAATAAAAAAAAATGTAAGAAAAATGTGTTTTCTTGAATACTCATACTATTACCTAAAATTAGTAGATGTCCCGTTTTGAGGAAAAAAATTAATGCTGACGTTAGATATACCATATAACAAACAACAAATTTAGGTAAAAAGTGTTGAATAAACAAAATAAACATTTAGTTAATAAACATAGTTACTAGTGACATACAGTTTTTATATCCGGAAAATCAAAATGTTATTTGTATATGTACAATTCAACAATTGAAATTAAAAATCAAAGCAACTGATTAAAATAGAATTCAAACTTTAATAATACTTAATAGAAAAAGTATAAGGGCTTATCTTGAAAAACGAACATGTATAAATTATTTCACATTTTTCTTTGCATCATCAGGGAGACTGCTACATTTTTGAGATTTTTTCATTTTTATTTGACTTGTAAAAAGTTATTTCCATCATCGTCGCCAGTTTTATGAATTTTTTAAATCACATTCTTTTTGCTCTTTTGTGGGCCCCCTGACCCACGAGTCCCATTTCCATGGCAACGGCAGCACCGCCTATGTGGGGGGTCCTGGATGAGGATAACATATGAGCTGGTACTCCACTCCAAACGTGAACACTACTCCAACGTGAGGACATATGAGGTCACGACAGATTTCACGTGCACCAGCCCCGTGGTTGGATCGAGTTTCGAACTCGCGAGCGTCCGATTGCAAATCCGTTACTCTTCCAAATGGGCTACAACATGCACAAAAAAGGTAAAACAGCACTGTTTAAAAGTTATAAATATTCCCATAATCTGATATCTATGTCTAAGAACAATCTAGAAGGGTGGGGACCCCCAACAACTTTTCGAAATCTCAGAACCCTGAAATTTTGTTATTTCCATTCATAAAAAGGAATAGGTCTTCTCTCATGTCCTCACCTTGGCGTGGTATGGAAGATTGAAGAGTGGGGTTTTCAGGTGTTCTCATCTAATCATAAATCAAAATAACAAAGTGTCGTCATTAGATCTTCCCTTTGGTGTTGGTTGATCCACGACCTATACAATAGCTATTTGTGTTTCTCTAGTGTGACGATAATTAACTATATACCTTCCAGTTTATCACCCTGTGTGCGCCTATGCTGGGTCTATATAGACCAATTCGATACTTTAATGGAGAGGCCGGACACCCAAAACGTGAAGACTACCAATCAGTAAAGAAGTTGTTTGAACTTCTTATTCCGGTATTCCGATGGGCCGCCGTAGCCCGGATGGACGATTAGTGGATTAGCAACTGGAGGGTTGCGAGCTCGAATCCAAAGATCGTCGTGTACGAAGGGAGCTGGTGCATGTTAAATGTTTCTTGGCCTCAAATGTCCTCAGGTTGTTGTTGTTTCTTATGCCTACACTGGCAGACCAGAGGAGTGCCAGGCCCGTCGAAGACGGCAAGAGGCGAGGGGGGTGCGCCTTCCATGTTATTGAGCCCCATTGGGAGGAAGTCCGACTTTGCTCGACATACATGACACATCCGTTTTACAGGAAGGTCCCTTTCATACATCCATTCACTCACACATATCGTAATTTAGATCCCAATCAGAGACCGATAACCCCCTGATCAGGTACCCCCAGAGGTATTGATTTGGTATGGGAACATGGGGGACAATGTAACCACGACCTATTTAACGTGCCCCAGTCACCATTAGTGAACACGACGGTCTTTAGCCAGGTCGAAGCGCCGATCTCGCAATCATCAGATTTGTAGGCTCCGCCGAGGACAGAACCCACAACCCTTTTGATGCGAGCCCGACGCTCTACTGACTGAGCTACCGCGGCTCTAATGTCCTCAGGTTATAGTGGTATGTACGTTTGGAGAGTGGGTTGAACCAGGTATGAACTCGTCATCTCACCGTGTTACAAACTGACAAGGTGTCTTCTAATCTTTCACTTCGGGTTTAATCCCGGTCCGCCGCTAATAGCTCGTTGTGTTGCTCCAGTGGGACCTTAATTTAAATTCCAAAATACCGGTATCCCAAACCTCCTCCAAATCCATTTTAACAAAAAGTACTTTTTTATTATTTCTGAGTCGCAAAGTGCCTTAAATAAAACAATGCTCAAAGGATTTCCTTGGGACTGAGGCAGTTACAGGCGTGAATTTAACTTAAACGGTAATATGATTCAGTTTTTAATCACGCAATAAACAGTAAAGAGGAGAGACACGGGTTTAAAAAGTACGACAGTGTATCCCACAACACACGGTTTTTCGTATTTAAGACTTCCAAGTGGTTTCGACGAGATATCTCGTCCATCAAGATCTGACCAATTTTGCTAATGACGAGATATTTCGTCCGGACGACCACTAAGATGCTTTAATAGCATTTGTGTCCATGAAAATGTTGGACAGATTGGTATGGTCATTTTAAACCTCGCAAATCAGACAGGGACCTTGTAACTCAAATAAAAGTACTTATTAAATTTAACTCAACGATAAATGTGCAAAGTGAAAGACATTCAATTTATAGGCACGGAAATCAAAATAGTACCTATAGTGTTGGGGTTTAATGGTACAAGGGCCAAATTTGGTCTACCTGTAGGCATTTTGTCCGAATTTTGAAAACTGCAGTCAAATACAAAACAGACGCAAAACACAACTATCAGCTAAATATGTATTACATCTTTATAATAAAACGGATCAAAATGGATTGATTTACTTTTATTTAAAACCGAGGTATGCTTTCAGAATTTGCAATTCTGTCGATAACTCTTGAAGTTAAATATTTTGTCATTGACATAGAAGATGTGTTATTTATAAAGTGTTTGTGGTAATTTGGGAGGTGTAGGGAGGTTGTTATGTAGTTGGGAAAGAGAAAAAGTTGTGGCAAAGTCTTTGTTCTGCGACGTACGTTGCAGTTTTAAGCACTTTCTGCTCCCGGGCCTGTGCCAGACATTAAGTGCTGTGAACGACATGAAAACACAATCTAACAATCAAAGGAACACGGATGTTTACTTTAAAATGTTGCCAAAAGAGCGATCTCGCGCCAAGTGCGGCAAGAGTGCACCAGAGTACAACTGAATGAATGGGTCAATGTAAAGAATGAATGGACTCGTATCGGGATTTGGGCTGAACCGGGAAACGGCCTTATCTCTTCATTGCCCCTTTTTTCTCTTCATTGCCTTCCCCCCTTATCTCTGTGTTGTGTCGTTGTCGTAGTCTTCGCGCCCAATGGCATACAGAAAAGAAACAAAAAACTTTTCAATCTTGGAGAAATGGCAAAACTTATTTTGGTGCAACCTGTTTTGCTAATTCATGAACTGTTGATCAGCTACAGACAGCAACTCAACTGAACGGTTGTTTTTGACTGTTAAAAGTCGTTATTAACCATTCATTTTAACAATGATTAGCCGTTTTGATCAACCATTAATTGATGTAGATTCAACTCTCCTGCAACTTTTTCAGTTTCAACAGTCTTTATTCTTTGTCAAACAATTTTTTTCTCAATTTTTTTGTACTCAAACAAATTAATCGATTCGATTGCGTAAACTGTTGTTTGAATAATACACTGAGAGTTTACATAAATCACAGTCGCTGCACAAACTGTTGCTTACTGTTCAAATACGATTATTTAAAGTGCTGCCAGAATAACAGCCCATCTATTACTTCAAGGAATCGGATAACTCGGATTCTGACAAAACCGAAGATGGAATGGAATTTAATTTAATTTGAAACGTTCAACAAGGAACTAGACTAGAAAAAAAATCTGGACTGGATGGAAAAATTTATTGTTAGTCTTGTAGTTTTGACTTCTGGTCTTGTAGTTAGTCTTGTAGTTCTGGATATATGTATATGCTAACCGGGGAAGACCACCAAGATGCTACAAAAAGAAAAGAAAATTCGATTTAAAATAAACATAAACGTTTGAAATTATATCTATGCGATCATCAGTAGGCAAGACCAGGGTCAGTTGTTTGCTTTTTGTTTTCCTTTATTTTTAGTGGTATTTTCAGCTAATATAGCCTATGCTGCCATAGTGGAACTCCTTGGCTACTAATTAATGAAGAACCACTAAAAATAGTAGTTAACTCGTTAAATATTTTTTTACGAAAGTGTTCAAACTGTGACAACGTACCCCTGATGTAGGTTGACATAATGCCTGGGGTAAGTTGGCATAGCTTGTCATTGTGATAGAATTTAAGCAATAATGCGAGTTAATCATTTGAAATTTACATTTTATTACAAAATAAGGAAAACTAAGAAAACAAAACAAAAATAACCAGTACATTTTTAATGCTTCATGCAAACCAAAAAATTTGACCGATCGTCCATTGGATCGGTGGCTTTAATATTCGAAACATTTTAGCAGTTGTACCAGATTAAGGCCACGACTCCTGGCAGTCTACACAAAGTTTTTGTGTTTTCACCATTATGGAAATATGAAAGTATATGAAAGTATACAAGTCCAGTATATTTGCTATGCCAAACTGCTCCCTCCCCCCCCTCCCGACTTAAATGACAACTTGCCCAACCAGGACTTTCGAGACAAGATGGCTGCCTCACTCTTCCACACATGTTTTACAAGCAATTCCAAACATAAATTCAATCGTTTACTGCTCACTCTATCCAACACAGTCATTGAAAACACCTCAACAGATTCTGAAGCTTCATATAAAACGCCAAAACTTTCAAAAAAAAAAAAAAAAAAAAAAGAACCTACTTGGCAAAAAAACACAAATTCGTTTTTTTCTCTTTCTAGAAGCTTTGATCATTTGAAACTAGAGTGGATGATGCAACATACACGTGAAATTAAGAAGTGCCTCAACACTTATTTGAAGTATCGATATTATTTAGTTAACATTAATTAACATAAAACGCATTTGATAAAAATTCATTCGTCTTTAATATTTATTAACTTTAGTTTATTAACCTCGATACCTCAATAAGTACTGTTAATTTGTAGAGGGAATTTTTTTAAACTTGAGTGTGAAGGTGTATTTATTTTAGTTAACACAACGTATCTGTCATTTCAAATTCTGTAATAAATAACTGTTTATTTAATAGTAATAACTAATAGCTAACAGCATTTCATATTTTAAATAAAAATTGATTAATGAAAACAAATATGGTGCTCGTTTGGATATTTATCCGACTAAATTGATAATTTTACTCTTGTTTACGCTGATTTAATAGATGAATTTTACTTCGAACGAGGGCGGGATAATGCTTCCAGAAAAAGTCTAATTACACTACTGCGTTACCACAAGAGAAATGAATCGAATGAAAAACAAACGATTTAAAAGAAGGCTCAAGTCCAATTGCGCATCTTTTGAAGTTACCTAACAGCACTTCTCCGGCTCACATTTTGAAGTACTTTGATACAGTAAAACCCCGATTATCCGAGTTTCCGCCTTAACCGAGCTATCAAATATTTCTAGGATTTTTTTAGTTCTACATTTTCCATTTTTAACATTACCGAGAAAAAAATTCTGAACTTGATCTCACAAACACTCAGGAAAACGAAATCCGTTACTGGATAAATGCTGAAGAACAACAAGAGATTACAGATAAAAATGATCGTCAATAAGGAAAATGAATCTTGCGATGATGATGAGAGAAGACAGTGACGATGAAAATCGACATATGAAAATCTCCCATTCAAATGGACTAAAAGTTATCGAAAGTGCTATTGAATATATAGAACAAGAAGCGACACCAGCAATCCAGGTACACAAAAAAAAATGGCGAAACATTGCTGCAGAAAAACTCCAAAATAACGTGAAACAAAAAAAATTAAGGACTTTTTTAAAATACTCTAACTATTGTAACAATATGAATTCATGTGGTGTATCTGTATAACTTTTGTATTTGTTAAAATATACATTCAAACCTACACGATTTATTTTATTTACAATTTTCGCTTTAACCGAGTTTTTTGGTTATCCGAGTTAGTCTTGACTTGATCCACATTAACTCTTATAATCGGGACTTTACTGTAATTTTTAATTATCTGGAGCAACACAACAGGCTATTGGTGACGGTCCGGGATCAACACCCGAAGGGAACGATTCGAGGACACCACGTAATTTTCAACCACCGTCAGATCACGAGGCTGAGCCGTAACCTTCGCCTGAGCCCTCCCCCCTCTCAACCCTCCGGTTGCTAGTCCTTTGCTCTTTCAAACGGGTTACTCATACTTTGAGGAGTGAAAAATTTTTTTACACAAAATTCCTTCTGACCCTAAATGCGCGAAATAATATAATAATGGAAAACAGGAATATCCTATAGGATGTCCCTAAATTCACTAACACCTGCAGATGAAATGAAAGGGTAGGCCAGTTGTTGGTTAACGTCATACTTGAGCAATACAGCGGACTATTTACAACGGTCGGAGATATATTCCCGAATGAAAGTTCCGAGGATAACACAACGAGCTATTGACGCCGATCCGGGATCAAAACCGAAGGGAATGATGCTAGGACAACACGACGCAATTTTGAACCACGGTCAGATGACGTGGCAACACCTGAGCTTGCACCCCTATCTCCAAACTTCAACGCCCCACCAACGTGAGGACATTGGAGGCCACAACATATTTAACGTGCACCAACGCACGTGTGCACGACTCTTTGGTTGGATCTAGTTTCGAACTCGCAACCCTCCGGTTACTAATCCGATGTTCTTCCAACTGGGCGGCCCCGATGGAATAAAAGGAATTCTTACGGAATAAGATGAGCGGTCGTTGATAGCAATTCTTATTTTGACATACTTGCAAAGTGTTTTTTGCTTGTTAAGTAAATCCAAGGAAAGACCGGGACCGCGGTTGCCGGGTTGGAAATGTAACGGACTTGCATTCGGAGGGTTGCGAGTTCGTATCCGACCAAATACCATCGTGTACAAAGAGGGCTGGCGCACGTTAAATATGTAGTGGCCTCAAATGTCCTCATGTTGGCGTGGCGTGGATGTTTGGAGATTGGAGTGTTAGTTCATGTGCTGTCTTCGGATCTTTCCCTTCAGGTTATATACCGGGACGTCGCCAATAACCGCTGTGTTGCTCCAGTGCGACACTAATTAAAAATACCAACCTACCAAGAAAAGAATTTATCAACGAAAACCGCTATGAAACTACTCGATACTTTTATAGATTTAAAAGATGGGTGTATTCGGAGGCATGTACATTGTGTACATCGTTGACACGTAAAGCATACAGAGTACAAAAGTGCCTGAAAAAGATTGTAGCAATAAATAAGTTTAGAAAATGTGGTGGCGACAAAAAGTGTTTTCCAGCGACAACCTCAAAGGGAACCGGCCGAACTAATTGCCTGCTTCTGACTCGTTCTATCTACTGCGTAGATCGAGACTAGCCGTTTGAAAGTCGCCGCCCACAGACACATAGACTGGACCCACATGGTAGCAATAGAGAAGTGAATACTTTAGACAGTCTTACTTCGAATTTTTGCCTTTCTACGCAATATCTATGTGAATAAAAATGAAGTGTTTGTATGTACATTGAATATTTTCGACCCGTTTCAAGTTTTCTATCCAACTTTGTTCGCTTCTGACACAAAATCCGTCTCTTGCGCGTTTGGTGTTTGTATGTCTGTCTGTCTCTCTGCATGTGTGCTCGTACTACCTCAAAACGGTTCAAAAAAAATTTCACGAATTTTTACATATTGTGAGTACTTGCATTCCTTTTGCGACTGAACTAGGTTGAGTAAGTCTGTCTGTCCGTCTTCCCGTTCCATGTTTGATTTTGAGTCTGTGTTTGTACAAGTATTACGTAAAATTTATTCCACATATTTCAATGATGTGTTCTGAATTTGATAAACCTTCATTATTATTCGAAATTTCTTTGCTTATAAAGTTTCATGTTAAAACATCTGAGTAATGGTGGCTCCACACCAACAGCAAGAGACAGGCGACATTTTGTCGCCTGTCTCTGTTGCTGTTAAAAAAGCCTTCACACCGCTAGTGACAGAAATTTATTTGCGCATGCGCATAAACTTTTTTTTTCGAAAGCAAAACATTTATTTTTGCTTCTGATTCTGCAAGATGGCTGATAGATCGCGTCTCATAAAACTCCTTTTTGTTGTCAATAGTTATTCTACATGTTAACGTGTTTTTGTTGCAACTGCAACTTCTATTAGTTTTATCTTTCTATTTGTCTTATCTCAACTCGACAAGAAGCTCGTGTTGTTTTCTTTACAAATTAATCATGTTCTCTGTTTTTTACTGTGGTTTTTGTTCAATAAAGTAACGTTAGATCATCTCTACTAAACAACGTAGAGAGAATTATTTAAACACTTACAGCGAAGACGATTGTTTTTAAAGCTTCTGGCTGTTGATGAAAGAAAGCAGTGGGTGAAAACATCAACCGTAATCGGATTAGGCAAGGTGCTCAGGAATGAGGAATCTGATAGTCTGTCGGCATGGCGATAGAGACAAAAGTTGAGCATCCTCCAAGACTTGGAAGCGCAGTGACAGAGACAGAGACAAACCAGGAGAAACAAAATTTGTTTGTAATATGCATGCGCAATAGCCTAGAGGCATGTTTTTTGTCGCTGTCGGCGTTGGTGTGAAGCCACCATAACAAAACTTAAATCAAACACAATTAGGTAGTTTTGTAGGTATTGAGCATTGCAATTACTTGGATTGTTTTACCAGTGCAGTTCAAAAATCAATTATTTTTTCAAAAATTAGTTTTATGGAATTTAAATTTTTATATTTTATTTATTTTGAGCCTTGTTTTCTCTTTACGAAGTATAAAAATTCTGTATATTGGGGACAGACGATATAGAATAAAACATAAAAAAATGTACAGAACAAAACTTAATAGGACTGGAAGCTAATATGTATCCTTGGAATTTTTTTTTTAATTGTTTGTTTAAATTTGTGTCTGTTGTATTCCAAGAATCTATTCTGTTGTTTTAACAGATACATTAATCTCTTTTTGTTCGAAGCTTTTTTTAAATCAGTTATCTGGCATTTCAATTTGATGTTTTTCGTTCAACAACTGTAATCGAGGTAAGCAATGGTTTAATTATCTTTAAAAAAATTTTACAAACATTGTATGATAATTTTGGGAAACGCTTTTGTTTTTAAATGACATACAAGACATTTATATGCATACTCAGAACTATTCTATGCATTCTGGGTAACATTGGCACACCTCTAGAGACCTTTCTTGTTAAAAATTTAAATTCTATTCAGAAAAATTTTATTCAGAAATGCAAAATGTTAAATATGACATTTATATGCATTTGTGAAATTGTGTATTTAAGAATTGTACGTTTATTGGAGTGTGGTAGTTACATGTGACGAATGGAATTACAATTTATTAAAAGCTAAAGTTAGTTGACCAACTCCAGGTAAAACTGCTATTATGAAATAAAATTATCTAAAACCAATTCGGAAAATCATAACTAAAGAGAAACACATCTCCGAATAATGTATACAACATCAGATATGAATAACGTAAACACCAGCAAAAAAATTCGAAGGATTCGAATCAATCCTACTAGCGATGAGAAGACGCAATTCTATTTCGAAAAGCGAAAGAACGGTGACAGTAGAATTCCCGAAAGGAATAGGACTTCACCCATTTACTCCCGTTGGCATGGCGTGGAGAGATCCGAGGTAATGACACGTTCACTGAGCTTTTGGAACAGTGTTCCAAAATTGATTTAGATCCGAGAAAATATTAGGTATACGTCTGACGCAGCGCTTCCCATGACAGGGAGTCAATCTGGGTTAGTAACATCATTGAAAGAGCATTTTGAACCGGCAATGCGTTAATACATTTCCAAAGTATAATCCACCGGAAGATACGTAGGTATTCTAATTAACGTCATACTAGAACAACACAAAGAGCTATTGACGACGGTCCGGAATCAAGATCCGAGGACAACACAACGTAATTTAGAACCACGGTCAGATGACGAGACAACACCACGCCAACATGAGGACATTTGAGGTCACGACAGAATGAACGAGCACACGACGGTATTTAGTTGGATTTGAAGTCGCAACCCTCCGCTTGCGAACATGTTACTCTTCCAACTGAAAGTGTTTACGGGACTACGAATTTCATAGTAGATTACTATATTATTGGCATATTTGTAAGAATTGTCCCTCGTCGTGTACAAAGGGGGGTTGGTGCACGTTAAAGCTGTCGTAGCCTCAAATCTCCCTGTAGCGTGGTGTGAAATTTAGAGAGCAGTCCCCAACTCAGATGTTACCTCGTCAACTGACCGTGGTTCAAAATTACGTGGTGTCCTCGGATTTTTCCTTTTGGGATTGACCGTCACCAATAACCCGTTGTGTTGTTACAGTTCAACGTTAATCACCTACCAATGATACAAAGCGTGATGACCATGAAGCTATCAAGATGCGATATATACTTGTTTGGATGTATTTTGTCTCACGTTTCATCCAAGGCTCGCAGAAAGATGATATTTTAATTGCAGCATGTCTGAGTCTTTTAGTTTCGACGTAAAGATTAGACACGTTATCGAAAATGGATACCAAAATTGTGATACACGACTCCGTTTTCGCCTGTATTCCTGTTGAAGCTAAAAAAAACAACGTACGAGTGGGTTGTAATTTAGATATTTTTTAGTTTCTAATGTAAGGATGAACTGCTGTCGTTAGGGAGCAAACGACTTGCATTTTTATGTATGCTAATGACTAGAAGGGATTTTCAAGACAAAAAGAAATGGAATTCAGGAACTCAAAACTTTTAAACTGTGGCATAAATATATAATTTCTCAACGTCAACACGTTCTCCCTTTGTCTTTTTTTAATCACATTAAAATATAGATAATAGCATATATCAGATTTTGGACATATTATTGAAATCCATTTTTTCCACATCCCCACTCTGAAATTAGAATTTTATCAAAATTGGCAAGCACAATGGACAAGCAAGACTCCAAGTAATCAATGTCCTTCCCTTTCCGAGGCCCACTGTGCTTGTATTTATGTCTTCTGTGTCAATAAGACTTTCCTTTTGTGTGTGTATGTACGTTAGATGATACTGTCTGGTGCATCGCAGCATGCCGAAGTATGACAATTGCGCATTAAAAATCCCAACCACCCTTCCCGTTCTGTCTGGAAGATACCTCTTCATAGAGAAATAGGACGTCGGGGTACAGTGGGAATGCCCACCGCGCTAGCAACATTCGAACTGTAGACGGCGCAAGTTTCATTCCGTCAGTTGCATTGTTCCCTGGATGTTTTTCTGTCAGTGAATAATGTATTTGTGTGCGTCTGTCTATTTGATATTGTCTGCCTTGTGTCTGGTGAAGCATGGCCAAATATGGCCCTTGCATCAGAAAACCCCCAACCCAAACCATAGAGAAAGGCAAATCAGAACATCCCAAAATATCCAGAAACAAATTTACTTGAAAAATGACTGAGGGATAAAAACGAACAAAATATGTAATGATACAGCGCAGGATTGAAATAAGAATACTTCACAAAAATTATATCATTCAGTAATTAATTTCGGGGACTGGATGATTTTTTCCCCTCTATTCATAGACATGAGTGATCAAAGATTGAGAAAGGGACCTTAGGGCTCGAATTCCTAAGAAATCCTACATTTGTGACCTTGAATTTTAAGCGTCATAATTAACAAAATATAGATTTCTGAAACATTTTGCCGTTGCTTATTACGATGACCAATTTAAAAAAACCGATTTTCATTAAAATCGGCGATATGTCAGCCGCAGCTGACGCGTTCCTCCTCAAATTCCTTCTCAACTTTTTAGACGATGCGGTTGTTGTGTAGTGATACTGCCTAGACCATTGGTCGCTAATGTGGTCGAGATAACAATGTGTTCGGAGTCGATAGAAAAATATAAGACAAAGATATCCAACATTTTCTGAAGTGGTACTCCCCTTTTTGTTTGTATTTCCAAGCTCATATGGCTGAAATTGATGTTAGTCATGTTAATTCCATTTTAACAAAACAACGAAGAAAAAGGCTAGCTATAGAATTCAGCGTCGATTTAAGGTTGAAACTTGCTCATTTTGAACCAAGCATTGTTCACCTTGTGAAGCCACGAAGCACATCCTTATTTCAATATATGTAGGGATAATTATAGCAGTTATTTTGTTATCTGAATTAAATTATATATTTTATGCATAATTTATCCCTTTTATCAAGTAGTAATGTTAAGAAGGACGTCAAATACAAAAATGTATCCCTCTTACGGCGTTTAAGCTAGTAAAATAACAAGTATACCATTTTTTCTACAATAAACATTAACTATAAAATAAACAATCTGAAAACTTACATAAGCGTTTTTGTTGCTTGTTCTAGTGTAATTATGTAATAGTAAAACATAGTAATTCGGTAAAAAGTCAAGAAAATCTTGAAAATGTCGACGGTCAAAGAAGTTTGGCAACCCCTGGACTAGATATTTGAGGTAGATTACAAAAAGAAAAAGAAGCCAAATTACTGATGCCAACTTCGAACCGTGCCTTAATTTAAAAACGACAGGGTACAAACTGGACAAACAGAAACTTTCCAAGGAAATACAATCTGGTTACTCACACTGAATAAAATCAAAGTGAATGAATTTTTAGTGATATCTTTTTTCTTAATTTAATAGATATAATTAATATTAAAAATTGTTACAATAGTGTATTAAATTTCCCTTACGTGTAAATATAAATTTGTGGTTGGTTGGTTTTGGATTTATGGCGCATGTTCCAGTATGGGACAAGATGCGCCAAATTTATTTATGGTTCTCGAATAATTTTTAAATTGTTGCGAGGGACAGGTTGGCTCTTCCGTCTCAAGAGTTTACCCTGCACTGTTCTGATAGAATGGACAAGGATTTTTCTTGTCTCGTTCCATTCAAAGACAATCTCATGTCCATGGGTGGTTCTTCGTTTGCTTCAGGAACCTAGAGAATTGACATTTTTTACTATTTTGAAACCAATGTACGCTTTCCATTCTTATGGGTTTACCAAAAGGTCGATTTACATCAGGGGTCGCCAAGCTTTGACCATAGACCCCTTCAAGAGATTCTTGACTTTTTATTGACCCCCCCCCCTCTATCGTCGTAATTATAATAGGACAATCAAAAAAGACTATTTTGTGTTACTTTTTAGATAGTTTGTTTATAGTTGCTGTGTTTATTGTATATGTAATATATTGCACAATAGTATACGTTAGCTATAGACATAACTGGCGCGATTCTTATAACTTTCAAGTTACAACTGTGTTCCGACCGTTGTCTAAATTCTTGGCGTGTTCAAGATAGAACCTGCTGTACCGGCCGCAGAGTAAATGTTAATATATATTGGTAATAATTGGTAATTTTTTAGTTAACGTCGTACTAGAGCAACACAACGGGCTATTGACGACGGTCAGGGATCAGTCCCTTAAGGGAAAGATCCGAGGACAACACCTCGTAATTTTGAACCACGGTCAGATGACGAAGCAACACCTGAACTGCCACCCCACTCTCCAAACTTCCACACCAACCCAACGTGAGGACTTTCGGCCACGACAGATTTAAGGTGCACCAGCCGCCTCTACACCATACGCTTACAAACATCCATGCCCGAACCCGGATCCGAACCAGGAACCTTCCGATCTAGAGGCTAACACCTTAACCACTATACCGGTTGGTCGGCTAATATATATTGACATAACGCGTCAAAGATACGTTTTTATTTTCGAAATCCTTAACATTAAATATTTAATCGAAGGAATAAATAAAATATCAAATTTGATTTATAGATAACAATAATACAATATTCCTTATGTGTATGAAAATAAGACTTACTAACTTAGTATTCATTTTACCAACTTTGCCAATGTGAACGGTGTGCTTCGTGATCCGTGACGAGATTAGCAATGCCAGGTTTTAAATTAGTATGTTTCAGCCTAAAATCTCGAAATTGCGTTGTCATTCAGGATGGATTGGATTGGATTTTGGGGTTTTATGGCGCAAGGTCCATTCAGGATGGAAGTCTATCTTCAATGTCATATTTTTCTATTCATCTCTAACAATGTTCTATAGACCCCTGATTTACAGGGAAAAGGCTGACATCGGCAATTATTTTTGAAACACCAGGAAACACTGCAGAGGTGCCTTTCCAGACACACGACCTTCTGAAAACGTCCCTGACCCCGCTGGATAAAACATAAACAAAGCGAGCCCTCGGAGCATTCCCGAAAATTGTCAACCACATCCGGTCACTTAAAAGAACGCGCAAAACAACCCTCCGAATCACCCCCGCGAGGGAGCACTTTTTTAAAATTATTTTTCTCGACTCGACACCTCTACACTACTCCCCCCTGGTGTCCCCCGGCGGAAGTGTGGCCCGCCACGTGACAAGATGCTCTCCACATGCTGCCCCCCTCCCTCGTTTCCGGGAGGGGTTTTCCCCCTTCCCTCGGGGGAAACTGACGGCTCGTTACGATTCCTGCAAAAATAAAGAAGTTTCTGGAAAGACTGCAAACGATCAAGGAAGAGGAACCGAAGGGGGTGGAGGGTTGGTTTGGGGTTTTATGGCGCAAGGGCCGCATTTGGCCACGCTGCGCTATTGTCAAGTAAGAGTGAAGAGAAAAGTTGGTTGTTTTGGCGCTTTGTGTTGCGCACAGTGGCGTAAAAAGGGGGATGCGGTTGGTGCGTGCCGGGAGTCATCACTGAAGGGGGGTGACAAAATGGCAAAAATGTGTTTTGTAATTAAAAAATGGGAGTGGCTCTGACGTCACTTAAAAAAAAAATATTTCCTTAAAACGAGTTTATCCTCTCTTATTAGGAGTTACTTCAGCTGACAATTAACTTCAATACGTCAACATAATACGTATTAAAACATAAGTTCAGTCAACAAACGCAACGAAACGCGGCTGAATTCGACGGTGAGTAGTGGAGAGCATATGCATTTTGGTTTAAGATTTTCAGTTTGAAATTTCGTTGGATAATGATAATTTTAGTTAACATCGTCCTAGATCAACACAACGGGCTATTGACCACGGTCCGGGATCAGTCTCTTAACCCTCTGACTGCTCAATTTGTGGACTGAAATCGCTACAAAAATCGTGTATTTTTTTTTGCATATTAAAAATCTATATATATTGGAGAATTGAAATATGCATTTTTTCTTTCTAGAAAAGACTTTTAATATAGATTTTTATCATGAGAAACTAAACTGTCAGAAGTTATTGTTAGCTATATGCACAGTAATTCCCGGATTTCCACGAAAAGGAACTGGAGGAGGAGGAATATTCTTCATATCAATTTTGCACCACTGCCTAACGCTTTGCAAGTTTATTGAATCATGATCAGATTCATCGCTATCTGAGGAGCAGTCCGAAAAATCTATATCACTATCAAAACTAAAATCACTTTCAGAATCTGATAAATCATCAGAAATATATACTCTGTCAATCGCTGAATGTTTTCTAGCAGCCATTTCTGATTAGAAAAAGGCGCCAAACAAAGGCGCGAAGTTAAAGTGGTAAATACAAAGTTCCTTCAAATGCCGCAATTTAGTGGACGACTAGCGACAACTGTAGACCAAAATCTAAATTTAACGTCTAACATTGTATGTAATTTATTTCATTCATTAAACGGTGAAAAAGCGGGTTGCGCTCCTCAATAAAGATAGAAAAACACCTGCCCGCGAAAATCGCGGGATGAGCAAATTTTGCTACATTTAAGTTGCCCGTGGAAATCGCGGGATAATCAGCCAGTGGGTTAAAGAAAAGATCCGAGAACAAAACCTCGTAATTTTGAAGCACGGTCAGATGACGAAACAACACCTGACATTTCGGCGAAGTATGATGTCGCTATCAAATGAGGGGGAAGAATTTTGGTGCTTGATATCGTTCGATATTTTAGAGGGGTAAGGAGTCTTAAAATCACTAAAAATTGATATTGATATTTATGAATGGCCCTCTAAAGATTATAAGCTTTTATTGTGTGTTGCATGCACCATTGCCATATTCACTATCCTACAATAATGGACCGGGCAGCAAGATATGATGGTACAAGGGAAATAATACATGCTTTAATTGGGGTATGGTCCCCCACGCGCTGCAGTCACACTAGCAACGCTTCTGGGCATACTTTCAACAAGATTATGATAGAAAGCTATGGGTATTTGTGCCCATTCCTGCTGCAAGAATGTCGCCAGCTCAGCTGTAGAAATTGGACGGGATTCCCTGGTCCGTAAGCGTCGCTCTAATTCGTCCCACAAATGTTCTATGGGGTTTAGGTCGGGACTCTGAGCAGGCCAGGGTAGACGTTTTACATCCATATCTCGATACCACTGCTTGACAGAGGCTACAACATGACACGAAGCGTTGTCGTCCTGGAAGTAACATTAGTCCATTCCATTAAGTTATCAGAGCGAAGGAGGAACCTGATTGACCACAATGTTAATGTAGGCGTTCAATTAACCAGGAATAAGATGCAAAGGTCCCAGGCCATACCACACCCCCAAACAAGTAGTCGGGTTTCATGCAAATCCGCTGGCGTTCGGTCCATTATTGTAAGGTAGAGTATAGGGTTCTAGCGCCCTCGGCAAAGTTATGACTTGGCGCCCTTCCTTGAAAAATAATAAGCCAAATTGGATTTATAATACTCTCTTCATTTCTATTTAAAAAAAATTCGTAAATAAACTACATTGAAAATTACAAAGCTTACAACTTAATTTTCTTGCTTTTGCAAGACAAATTCTGTGATTATGTCGTAAAAAACTTCATACTTTCTGTAACCTTTTCTAAAATGGATGAAATAGCTAGGTTTGTCAGACGGTTCTTGCCCCATGCTAGACCGGAGGTAGTTTTTAATATTTCAACTTACTGTGAAACTCCGCTCGCAGGAAGCTACTGTAACTGGCAAGGTAAAAAAATTCCTGAGGGCAATTACTATATTAGGGTATGGATCTTTGAGACAATATTTGCATAGACACTTTAACAAGTCAAAGTTGTGTAGCTGACTATATCCAAAATGAGTTCCACAACTTGAGTTTTGAAACATTGAATTTCGTTATCTAAGTTTTCAAGATTATTATCCTTCGAATACTAAAGCCCAAAATCCTCCCTCGCTTTCGTCTGGAGTATTTAATACTTTTGTCATATTCTACCGCCTATGTGTGGACGGTGTTGTTTGATGAGGCTTTACTGATTCGCCAATTGGCGCCTTTTTATTAAGGGTGCCCTTGGTGGGGACCCGCCAAGCCCTTCATACGGCTCTCGCCGGAGCCCCTATCTTGACGCACGATGCGGCTGCATCTGTCGCATGGGCCTCTGACCGGCCCTGGGTGTCAACTCTAAGAAAATAACCGGTTGTCGGTTAACCTATTTTTTTATAAGTCAGATTACATCTAAGGTTTACAGAACATCTCTGTTAAAGAGTCTGTCCATACGAGGATTCGTAAACTTAATCCTAAAGGATTATTTATGATTTCTACTTTGTAGAGCGCATTTTTTTGCAACTGTTTCCCAATGTGTAACGTTTTTTGGGACCTTAGAAAGTCTGTACTGCTTTTTCTCAGTTTCCACACAGATGGACGATCCTTGTAGCTAATGTTGGAGGTACAGTCAAGAATTTTTCAGATACAAGATAGAGTACTCACTACGAAGATGTAAAACCTGTGTATGCTAATTTCAATAACATTGCTTACGCCATAGAAGAACATTGTGATCCCATAAAAAATGGAAACCAGAAGAGCAGCGCAAACGCTTTGGTCAGCACTATGTGATTTTTCTTTTTTTATTTTTTTTTTTATTTCTGGTGTACCGTTTTAGAAGAAGTAAACCACGCTCAAAATACCTACAGATTGTTGGGATAAGTTTGGAGAAGTATGTTGTCAAAATGAGAAGTCTGAAGATATTTTTGAAAGACAAAAGAAATGTGATCGTGGAGAAAACACTGAAGTGTAGAGGAGTGTGCTATCAAAATGAGAAGTGCGATGATATTTTAGAAAGAGAAAAGAAATGAGATTATGGAGAAAGCACTGCAGTTTGCAACGAACACTTATGAAGAGATGGACATTCTTTAGTGAAAAGAAGAATCGTCAGAAAGAAGAAAATGATGGCTGGAGAAAAGGCTCAAGATAACCACTGACATTAAATAAAGAATTGAAAAGATCAATGTTGGAGTGCATTGACAGGTTTTTAGCAAGAAATAGACACTAGCTGTAAAGACATGGAAAATATAACAGCTCGGTTTGCAGTTTTGGAGCCCAAGAATCCTGATTACAACTTCAGAAGACGAACTGCCATAGTTAATAAGAACTGCCATAGTTATCGTAAACTATGATGAACTTTCTGAAGATGATATCCTTAGAGATTCCACGACCAAAAAGACATCTACGAGCTGCCAAAGTTTCAAAAGAAGGTTCTCTGGAATGATCTTCTTTAAGGATTGGATTGGATTGGATTTGGTTTTGTGGCATTGAGTCCTCTTGGGACACATTATGCCAAACTCAAGATAAAAAATCAAATATATAATATAATATATTTGAAATATATAATAAAAAAAGGCATAATAAAGTGAAATGAGTCAAAACATAATGAATGAATACTATATAAAATTATATGTGATGGATAAAACCAATGTCATGTAAAAAGCTAAAAATATTTGGATGAGGGTTCTCCCCAATCATGTCTTCTAAAGTCAAGGTATAAGAATTAAAATATTTAAGACGTTGATAATTAAAATGAGAACATTCTATTAAAATGTGTTTCACCGTAAGTGGACAAATGCAGTAGTTACAAATGGGATGATCTTCTCCGAGGAGGAGGTGTCTATGGGTTATTCGCGTGTGTCCAATACGGAGCCGTGTTAGAATTACATTTTGTCGTCTTTTTCTGTCGTACTGCCATAGAGTTATATTTGGTTTTATAGCGTGGAGTTTGTTCTCAGTTTGCTCATTCCATTCGTTCTGCCAGTTAGTTTCTAAAAAGGTCTTCTTTAAGATTTTTAGAGTTTGTTGTATGTTGAATATGAACTTTCAGATTCTGTACCAAATCTAACTTTTCGTCATCTCACCGTGGTTCAAAATTACATGATGTTGTCCTTGGATTTCCCTTAGCGGATTGATCCCTGACCGTCGTCAATAGTCCGTTGTTTTGCTCTAGAACGACCTTAATTAAATACCAAATCTAACTTTAGCCTTAAAAATCTTGTTAACGTTATGTGTTTTAGTAGCATCTTGTGAGGGGAGTTTTTCAAAACTAAAATTAATCAAGAATTAGCTTAGGTCCACTATGAGTCAAGCTCGGCTCTCTGCATTAGCTATCTTGTCAATTGAAAACAAAGTAGCGAAAGGAATTAATTTTGATGATGTGATTTCAAAATTTGCAGAGAACAAAGAAAAATACGCCTTTAAGTGCTTATTTTTCAATGCTAAGTAAATAAACCAGGAAATAACATTTGTAGTAACTTATTTTTCTTTTAATAATTTCAATGGGGGTGACAAAACATTTTCCGCACCGGGTACCACCTGACCTTGCTACGCCACTGGTTACGCAAAGGCCATATTTGGTCAGGCTTTGCCAATGTCAAGTAATAGTGAAGAGAAAAGTTGATTGTTTTGGGCTCTTTTGTAGCGCAAGCGCTATATTTGGCCACGCTGCATCAGTCACAAAACGTAGGATGTCAAGTGAAAAAAAAAAAGGAGAAAAGTAAAGAAAGATAGCTTGGGCTTCCTGGGGATCGCGATGCAGATTGGGGCGGGCGCAGGGTGTTTCAATTCAAAATAACGCGTGCTCACACGGACAATTACAAATTGTTAAATCCCTAGGCAAATCAGTATAATTTACTCTCCCTATTTCTCTCGCGAGGAGCGAAAAGAGGGCCTCATTTACACAAGCCAGTGATTTTCAATCCTTTGTTCTTCAGACTCAACCGGGGGAAATATGTATGAAATAGGCGTACCTCTTGTGTAGAAAGGAAATGTATTCCAGATACTGACACATACATAATGACGATGATATTGATGCTTAATTGTGGCCGAGAAGACCGAGAGTCTCCTTTCTCCGGCAATCCCGAAGGGAAAGATTCGAAGAGAGAACGCCTCGTGATTTTGAACCAAGATCAGATCATGAGAGCATTCCAGTTGGAACCCCACTCCTTAAACTGTCTAGTAGTTTCGAAAAGAAAGCATGGAGAAAAGAAAGAACACTTTGGGCATCCTGGGATGCGATCCCACTGACACTAACATTGCACAACTTTTTAAAATTTCCCGCAATTCTACATCTTCAACACCTGTTCCTTGCTTCGGGTCTGCACATCGGTTTTTCCACCTTGCGCATCCTGGAAGTAGCGTAGATTTTCCCACCTTCCGCTGATATCAGCGAGCAAAGAATAATAAACTAACAAAAGTATCTTAACTTTTTTGTTCGCAGGCACTGTATTCAGATTTGGTGATCATTCGCTGGTTTTCGCGGAAAGTTACAAAAGGATTTCCCCATCTTCAGATTATGGGCTAGGTCGGTATAAAAGGTATCGTGCCATCCGTAGGAATCAAATTCGCTCTTCCTCATCGACACGAAGATCCACATTCCTTTCAGGGTAAGTTGTCTTAACTGAATTCCTATATTTGACTTTGAACAAATAATTCTAACTTATGCTTAGAAACAAAGCGAATTAAAGGCGGAATTTAAAGAGATGACTTCATTTCCAGCTAGACATTCCTCGACTCAAAATTGACACAGTTCGTCATTGAATACTATTGATTTCTAGATTGGTCATGATTCTCTGATGAGGCAGAATGAGACCACGGTACCCCTGTTGGAAGACTAACGATTAGCAACAGGAGGTTTGCGAGTTTGAATCCATCCAAAGACCGTCGGGGCTGTTGCACGTTAAACCTGTCGTGGCCTCAAATATCCTCATGTTGGTGTGATGTGGAATTTTTGGAGAGTGGGGTGCCAGTTCATGTGTTTGACTTCGTCATCTATCCGTGTTTCAAAATTACGTGGTGTTGTCCTCATATATTTCTCTTCGGGTTTGATGCCGGACCGTCGCCAATATCGCTGTGATGTTCCAGTGTAACATTAATTATCTACCTTTCCAACAAATTAGAAATGTGAGAGATTTTGCGTCTATAAACCAGTGACGCAAGTAGGATAATAAAAGAACACCTTAACAATATTTGCTTCAAAATTTGAATTCATACTTTCCAAGGGACATTCAGCAATCGATTCGAAAGAATTTTCTGAGTGGACTGTAGAACTATTTTCAGTGACGTCAAAACCAGCAGTCCTCACTACGGTAGAATGTGATGTCCTTATAGACATGGTTTCGGACAGACACTGTCAGGCATCGTTTAAAAGCAAACCACTTCCCGAATTTTAGGCTCAGGGGAGGATCGTTCGTTATTAAGTTCAAAAGCTAAATTGCTCTTACTGCCTTTTGGTACTACGTACCTCTGGGAAACGGCCCTTTTCGAGGAACATGGCTATAAAAACTAAATGTGGAGCTCGTATGGACGCAGAAGACGATATGCGTCTTCAAATGACTTCTGCGACGCCGAACATTGACAAACTCTGTCGCAAAAGCAGGCACATTGTTCACATTAACTTTGGGTGCACAGTAGGGATGCGACATCGATGTCGATGTTTTATAAAAAAACATCGATGTATTGGAGCCGATGTTTCTTTAACATCGATGTTTATACGTGTCGATGTTTTATTTTTAAATAAAAAAGTACCCACTGTAAAAATTAAAAAATAACCAACTTGCATTATTTTTATAATCCGTAAATTGAACATACTTTTAGACCAAATCGGCCAAGGGTGAAGGGTTTGTGTTTTTAAATGTTTTCAAAACATCGATGTATTTAGCATCGATTTATTGGAGCCGATGTTTGTTTCACATCGATGTTTTATTTTTGAATAAAAAAAATCACCATAGTAAAAATTAAGAAAAATAACCGTGCAACTAAGTATTTGTCAGTGATGGCAACATCTGTCCCATCAGAAAGAAACAAACTTCTTTTTTACAAACTGTAAATAACAAATATTGAGGCCTATAATAATTTTAGGCCTCAATATTTTTCATTTACAGTAAAAAAAAATTTTGTTTGTTGTGTTGGTATACCGGTTGGTCGGCATTTGGTAGGCAGGAATGTAGGTATTTTATTAACGTCATACTGGATCAAAACAATGGGCTATTGACGACGGTCCGGGATTTTAATCACAGGAAAGAAACCGATGACATCACCACGTAATTTTGAGCCACGGTTAGATGACAAGGCAACACCTGAGCTGGCACCCTACTCTCCAAACTTTCACACCATTCCAAAATGAGGACATTTGAAGTCTCAACCAATTTAACGTGCACCAGCCCCCTTTGAACACGATGGTGTTTATTGGATTTGAACTCGCAACCCTCTGGTTGCTAATCTGTTACTCTACCAACTGGGCCTTCGCGTCACCTGAAAACGTTTGGGAACTGCTGCTCTAGATTATGGTGTCGGCTGGTTTAAGAACCGACGACGTATGTAAAAACAGTAACTTTCATAAAACATTAAATATACAGGATAGTCGATTAGTGTGCGAGTATAACACTGATTAGCAACAAACTAGATGAAGTCTTGCAGCTTGACAGTTTACAGCTTTTTATTGCTGAGAGCAAATGACTTATGCGCAGCACACGCACTCAGCACAACTGAAAGAAACGATCAGTTAAATTTAGTCCAGTATTTTGCCAGAGCCTCGCGAGTTATGTTCATGCGTGGACTAAGGCCACCACATACTTAGTGTTTAATGGTGAACAAAATCAATATTTGGTTTACTATTAATTAGAAAACTTAACAAAGATATTCTATTGAGATGGTACAATTATGTTCCATGAGCTTGTTCAAATGGCTCCCATAAGCTACAATTAGTAAAACGAAAGTTCGTTAGGAAACCATGCCATAAACGGGAACAAGAAAGTTATGGTCAATATCCTAATGATGCATCGGGACGTTTTCTTGTCGACCTGGGTAATTGTTAATTAACGTCGTACTAAAACTACACAACGGGCTATTGACGACGGTCCGGGATCAGTCCCTTAAGGGTAATTGGTAATTTTTTAGTTAACGTCGTACTAGAGCAACACAACGGGCTATTGACGACGGTCCGGGATCAGTCCCTTAAGGGAAAGATCCGAGGACAACACCTCGTAATTTTGAACCACGGTCAGATGACGAAGCAACACCTGAGCTGGCACCTCACTCTCAAAACTTCCACGCCAACCCAACGTGAAATTGACGACGGTCCGGGATCGATCCTCTAAAGGAAAGATCCGAGGACGAACACCACGTAATTTTGAACTTGTCAACCTGGGAAAATCACCCAAGCATCATTTATCATCAAATCACTGCTACTAACAAACTTCGATGAATCGAAAATTTGTTTCGTCATCTGACCGTGGTTCAAAATTACGAGGTGCTGTCCTCGGATCTTTCCCTTAAGGGACTGATCCCGGACCGTCGTCAATAGCCCGTTGTGTTGCTCTAGTACGACGTTAACTAAAAATTACCATTACCATTACCATTTAATCGAAAATTTGAATGCCAATTGTAAAATCTTTATTTCTTAAAATGGTCTTTTCGTCGTATCTGTGTTCGTTACCAACGAAAATCTACTGTAAAATGCATTGGAAAATACTTTAGAAAACTAAGTATTGGGTTGATGTTAAAGTTCGTACCGTTTTCTTAGACAAAAATTGAAGGTTGTTACGTATTTTAATTAACGTCGTACTGACGCAGCACAACTGGCTATTGAAGACGGTCCGGGATCAATCCCAACGAGAAAGATCCGACGACACTACGTTATTCTGTACAACCAAAAATTGAAGAATTATTTTATTTACTTAAAATTACAATTCATCAGTATATGACGTGCCGTTCTGTTTGCGATGACATTCCCCCATCTCTCCGGTAGTTACATCATCCCGTGCTCACAGAAGTTCTGAGGTTTCTGGTTGAAGAACTGATCCAGGTGTCGAAACTTTGTAAACCACTTACGGCACGTGGAATCGTTAAAAGCACCCTAACCTACCCAACATATCTTCTTTTGCGTCTCCGAAGCATTCTTGCCTTTTCGAAAATAGAAAAGCATAATGGGTCGAAAATACTCTTTATTCTTTGCCATTTTTAATGCTTAATATAATTTTAAGAACGCAACCAGATAACACATTCTTTTTCCCCAAGTACTCCCTTAAATTCCTTCTTTCAAACAACGTCAACACTTTACTATTCGGGTGAAATAGATAACACTTTGGTTTTGCTATGTAATGCCATTAAGCGCTAAATACAGGACGAACTTTTACATCAACCGAATACGTAGTTTTAATTTTCGCACATGTATGGTTCCATTCCAGTTTCCATTCATCAGTTTTCTCTTAATTTTAGGATCATGAAAGTAACTCGAGTCTTTCTTCTCCTAACTTTGGTGCTCAGCGCTTTTGGTAAGATTCATTCATGTGTAACTATTTACAGGTGACACTCGAATAACATGGGAGTCTCGGATTACAGAGTTTTGAATAGCCTGGAATCTAGTAACTATGTTATTCGGAGGTTACACTTATGTTTTTCTATAAGTTACCTAAAATATGTATCTTGTTTAAACTAAAGATTTTAAGGTAGAGCTTTGATATAAGCATACTTTTGTGCCAACGCTTTGGGTGCGTTTGCTGGCGCACTTTTTGTACCGAGTTATGGTATGTAAAGGCAACCCATTTTTATTAGGATTATTCCCGCTTTTAAAGCAATCTCGGCAAGCGGAAAGTTTAAATTTTAATTTCGAATATTTTAGAATGTTCTTTTTATTTGTTTTGTATAGGGAAGAAGGGGGCTAGTGTGGACAATTTTTATAAATTTGGCAATAAAGTATATTAAACATCATTTTTGACGCATCAACAATTTTTTTTACAATAATGTACTTTTTTAATTTTATTTTGATTGATATATTAAAGTATTTGGCAATATAGTTTTTTAATAATATTTTATTTAAAAAAAAGTTGTTTTTGTACACACTAGCCCCATGACAATGTGGACAAGTTGGAATACTGATTATACATGTAATAAAAACCAGGAAAGTGTGTAAAACCATAATGAAATCAATTTTAAGGTAAACAGTAGAATTGCTTATAAATGTTAATCTTAATAAAGCATATTTAATTAGTGTTAATCCCTATATATTTTGTAATTAGGAACATCACTATATTATAAATCTACTTCAAAGACAAATCAACGCAATAGAAGGCTATTTTTAAGTTTTATTTACTGGGAAAATGATTTTAATGTATAAATGGAATTATGCTTTTATTTTGCAATGTAGTTAGATTAATAACATTAAATGTCAACTGAGATGCAGTGCGAATTGTGCTACCGGCAACATCTAGTGATGGTAATTCAGCTACAATTTCATTTCTTGAGATTTTTTATACGTTTTTTACATCTGGAAAAAAGAAATATTCACTCTGCTTATTAGAAGACCTGCTTTGTGTGTAAAAACAAATTAATTTACCATTTCACATAAATCAATTTAATTTAATTTAAAACAAAGTCGAAAAAGTAAAAAATAGAATAATTTGTGAATGAATTTTTCACATGAACTCTTATTTAATACATAAATAGCCTAAAATGTAATATTTAACCCATGTTTTTACCACTGAAAGCTAAATGGGGCTGGTGTGGACATGTCCACAGTAGCCCCACCCCCATGTGTCTACACTAGCCCCATGGAGGCATTTGTTTATTTAGGCCTAATATTGGTTAATTTAAACCATGTAGACCAAAAATGAATATCAAAATAGCTATTGAATATATTCCTTTATAACATACTGTCACTATTTTTTAAAATATTGAATTAGAATAGTCTAATTTAGTTATTAAAAAAATAATCAAGAACTTCCTTTTCCACCATGAAAACCTAGTTTTATACACAGTCCAGTCACATTAATGTGACCACCACCTACTTTCGACGTCAACGTGAAATAACCAATCACAAAAGGCAGGTGGCAGCACATTGCAGTGGAGTGTATATAAAGGATGTCCTAGGGCATCGAAAAGCATTTCAATCGTTGGCGTAATGCAGAAACGTACCGATTTATCCGACGTCCAAAAGGGCATTATTATTGGCTTTAGAGCCAAGGGTGGAAGCATTTCGGAAACGGCTAATTTTGTGAACTGTTCGCGTGCAGCCGTGGTAAAAGTATACCGTGCATGGCAAAATGGCACTATACAAAATCAAAGACGTGACACACTTGGTGCACCACGGGCTATAGATGACAGAGGCGAACGAAGGCTACGGAGATGCGTTCGGGCGAATAGACGTGCAACTGTTGAGCAACTGACCGCCCAGATGAACCAAGGGGCTACCAAGAGTGTATCCTCAACAACGGTTCAGCGAACGTTGCTGCGCATGGGCCTCCGCAGCAGACGCCTGGTGAATGCACCTATGATGACTGCTGTTCATCGGCGACGAAGGCTGGAATTTGCACGGCAGTACCGCAACTGGACGTCCACAGAGTGGCGACAGGTGGCTTTTTCCGATGAATCACGTTTTATGCTCCATCGGACAAATGGACGTTGGCGTATACGGCGTGAAACGTCTGAAAGCAAACATCCTGCAACAACTGCCAGAAGGATCCAGGCTGGAGGAGGGAGGTAATCTAGCGCAGCTGGCCACGGCACTGGAGTCGGCATGGTTCAACAACCCAGTGAACACCTTCAGAAACCTAATTGACTCTCTTCCTGCACGTCTCGCAGCGGTCCGCTCTGCCAAAGGTGGTTATTCTGGCTTTTGACAGGTGGTCACATTAATGTGACTGGACTGTGTATATTGCTACTGAACTATCAAGTGTGTTGTCATGCAACTACAGATGAAAGTTTTTATTAATGTTGCTATTCTGTAAAAACTTGCAGAGATTTTGACTGAAAAATGGCAGAATTATTCAAGTTGTCCACACTAGCCCCCTTCTCCCTTACATTTATGTCAGGACAGTCAGCTATTTTTGGATTTCCTTTTGGAATCGGGATTCAATAAATCGGATTTTTTGTGCAATAAATGCAATGTTCCGATGAAGCTTGCTTCAAAACAATCCTTTTCAAACTGTTAGACTTGGATTTGTAGAAGTGTTCGCGATAATAAAGCATTACTTTAGCATTATAAAGAAAAACGATTTTTCCTAAGAATTTCTTCCTTGGCGACATAAAAAGTGTGGCAAAAAACACGCCAAAAGCGTTGACACAAAAGTATGCATTTATCACAGGTGTACCAATTTTAATTTGTCTACAATTGTCCAGAAAAAAATGTAAAAGAGTACTCCCTTTGAAATAACAATTGTGGCCGGGGAAAGCCACTGGGTTCTGTTGGGATAAGAAAATGGAATGCTAGTGAGCCAAAATTTAGTGTAACATCTTTAATGAGATCTAAGTTACACACAACACACATATTAAATTTAGTTAAGAGTTAGGGATACAGAAGACCATGCGTCCGCGCATGGGAAACTTGGCTCTCGACTGCCTAATTCATATTGCTAACCGTCAGAGGGAGACACTGTCATTAGCATAAACATGGGCGCTACAGACTCCCCCTCTGGTCCCGATGACGTCCCGGTGAGGAGACCAGGATCGGAAAGTTCTGCAGTGGTAATGGTCAAGTTCAAATTCTTTTGGCTTTCCGGGGAAAACGACCAGTCCGGGAAGCAGTTCCTGAAGGACTTGAAAGTTCTTTATCTGAGTTCGAGTTCCCAGGTACATTGGGTGGTCGACCTCTCTTACGAAGAGGGGCTACTGGAGTAGTGTCAATGTCTCTGAAGGGTGTGAGAGCAGAGACATGGTAAGTCGCAAGTGGCTCACATGGTTTATCAATACTGGCTATGACATAAGAAGTGGGGGACTTCTGAGTGAGTATTATGTATGGTCCGTCTCGTTTGGGCATAAATTTTGCTGTCTTCTTATGTCGGGCATTACTTAGAGGATGTAGATTTATCCAAACCTTGTCTCCTTGGGAAAAGTACACTTGACGACGGTTTTTGTCGTACTGTCTTTTTCGTTGATCTTGTTTACCTTCGATTCGTTCTCTGATGTCTCGAGAAAGGGTTGCGAATTTTCTTAGGAAAGGGGTAATTTCAGCAACAAAGTTGTCATTTTCGATGACCGATGTGAAATTTTGCACCACATCGTCAACTGTGCGTAGTTCTTTTCCATATGTGAGGAAAGCAGGAGTATGTCCAGTGGTTTCACAAACTGCAGTGTTCATTGCAAAGCGTATAACGGATAGTTTTGAGGGCCAGTTATCGTGTTCGTCTCCAACCAGAATAGCGAGACGTGGCTTGAGATCCCTGTTTTTACGTTCCACTGGATTTGATTGAGGAAAATAAACGGGAATCAAATTTTGTTGAATGTTGAGGGTGAAACAAATCTGCTGTAACACCGCGCTGACAAACTGAGTTCCGTTGTCGCTGATTATTCGTCTAGGGATCCCATGTCTCATGAAAACTTCTTCAATAAGGGTCGTAGCACACGCACGTGCCGTGGCTTGAGGAAGAGGAAATAACTCAACCCACCTTGTGGCACAGTCTTCAACGATAAAAATCCACTGCATGCCTGTGTCACAGCGTGGCAATGGTCCAAAAAGATCAATGGAGATTGTTTCGAAGCGCTGTGAATGGACGGGGGTTCTCAACAGTCCAGCTGGTTTCAAGTTGGTAGCCTTGTAACGAATACAATCAGGACAATTTTTTACATATTCTGATATGTATTTCCGCATTCCTGTCCAATAATATCGTTTGTTGATACGTTGGAAAGTCCCTTCTTCTCCATAGTGTCCAGCCATTGGGTCATCATGGTGTTTCTTCATTATTGCTAAACGTTCTGATGTCGGGATGACTAATTGCGCCTCTTCAGAATCCGCGTCTGGTACGTATCGGTAGAGAACTCCTTGATTCATCAAGAAACCACGCTCAGTCCAGTTGGCGTATTCCTCTGTTTTCAGAGGGGATTCAAAACTTTCAATAATTTTCCTCAAACTTTCATCTTGCATTTGGGAATCTCTCATATCTTTGGAACTTCTTGCGGGCAAGTCCGCAACAACGATGTTGGAAATTTCACATGAAGAACTTTGATCTTCTTTACAAACAGGGCGGGAGAGCATGTCAGCAATGACATTTGCCTTTCCAGGGATGTACTGCACTTTCAGGTTGAAGGACTGAATCTCGAGCGCCCATCTGGCAAGACGTCCAGTTGGAGATTTGAGGCTGAGTAACCACTTGAGGGGTTGGTGGTCAGATGCCACTGTCACTTCGGTTCCCTCAACATATCCTCGAAATTTTTTCAGTGCCCACACAACAGCGAGGGCTTCCCTTTCTGTCGTGGAGTAATTTCGCTCAGCTTGCGACAGCAAGCGACTGGCGTATTCGAGCGGGTGTTCCTCCGGTCCCTCTCCCTGAAGGAGTACTGCTCCTATGGCGTAGCTACTTGCGTCTGTGCGTATACAATACGGACGAGTTCCATCTGCCTGCTTTAACACAGGAGGTGTGATGAGACAGTTTTTCAATTTCTCAAATGCTTGTTGTTGGGCGAATCCCCATTCCCACTGTTGGTTCTTTTTCGTCAGATTGCTAAGGGGTCTGGAAATATCGGCAAAGTTTTGAATATATCTTCGGAACCAAGAGCACGTTTGTAGAAAGGACTGCACTTCTTTCACTGATTTGGGTGGAGGTATTCGCTGGATAGCAGAAACTTTTTCTGGGTCAACCGCAATGCCGTCTGGAGTAACCCAAAAACCCAAATATTTCACACGATTTGAAGCAAAGTGGCACTTTACTCTGTTAGCTCGAAGCTTGAATAGCAAGAGTCTTTCGAATACTGCTTGAAGATCCGAGATGTGTTTCTCGAACGATTCGGACAAAATTATTATGTCGTCGAGGTACGTGAGTGTCAGAATACCGTCAAGACCATTGCGAAAACGATCCATTAATCTCTGGAACGTTGCGGGCGCGTTCCGTAATCCAAAAGGCATCCGTTTGAATCGGTATGTTCCGAAAGGGCACACAAATGCGGTTTTGTCTTGATCATCTGGATGGACCTTGACCTGGTGATATCCTGACCTAAGATCTATGGTTGACATATAGGAGGTTGGTTTTGCTTCGTGTAGGAGGTCATCCATACGAGGAAGGGGATAGGGATCTTGAACAGTAACTGCATTCAATTTCCTATAGTCAACACAAAGTCGCACTTTTCCATTTGGTTTTGGAATAAGAACCACGGGAGATGCATAGGGAGATTCGCATTCCTCTATTATCCCGTCTTCCAAAAGCTTGTCTATTTCTACTTTCAGGATTCCTTTTTTGACAGGGTTCATCCTATAGGGGGGCACTGCAACAGGAAGATGATCACGCGTAGTGATTCGGTGTTCTATAAACGGGGTAGGCTCTCCCCCTGGTTGGAAACAAGTTTCATATTGCTTCAGGAGAGAATTTATTTGATGTTTTTGCATTACCGAGAGTCCTGTACCTTCATCCTCTCGAAGGGATGGATCGAATAAGGATATAGCATGCGTTGCCAGGAATGACACATCCGTTGTTGGTGAAATAAAACTGTTTTTCTTTTGCGGGGTTTCAGAGAAAAACCATTCATTTTGTTGAAGATCCAGAACTACCCCTGCTGCTTGGAGGAAGTCCTCGCCCAAAAGAGTTCTGTTTCCTTTGGCTTGTTTTAGGACAAGAAGTTCTGTTGGGATCACCTTACCATTGATGCCAATGTCAACCACAGTACTGAGGACATCTGTTGTTCTCACGCAGCCATCAGCAAGCTTTAAATCAACCTTCCTGTCCTCAAAATGCAGACCAAACTCCTGGAGACGTTTGTACAACTTTTCTCCAGCCACGGAACAAGTCGCACCTGTGTCTGCACACACGGCAGCCTGTTGGTTGCAAATTGTGATCTGGATAAGGCTCAATGGGTGTCTCAATGTGGAACAACTGTAAAGTTCCAGATGGTTAACATTTGGCGATTTCGAATAGTCATTCGGTACGGTTGGATTGCAAGTGCTGCATCTTGATTTAATAACTCCTGGGCAACCACATCCATAACATGCTATGGGAGGTCTGATTTCTTCGTTTTGACGTTCAGAGGTTCTTTGGGCTCTGTCTTGACTAAAAGGATACTGTTTATTTCTGTTAGCACCTCTACCATCTTTAGTCTTGTCCCAATTTGGGCAGGTTCCTTTCATGTGTCCTTCTAATCCACACGAGAAACAAGTTACTTTAGCTTTGGACTTTCCGTTGTCCTGTTGTGTCCTTGGATATGTTCGTTTGTCCTGCTGCACTTCACGGTTGTTGCTGACCCCTCTCCAATCCCGACGCTGGGCCTTGCTATCCCCCTGCGCTGGAGGATTTGGAGTTCCATTCCACAGTTTATTTTGCGTCTTGGGAGCAAAATCCTTTCTGTTATTTGGTCGAACCGTTTCATAGTCGTCCAGCTTCTTCACTAGATCTTTTACTGTTTTTATCCGAGTCCACTCATCGATGAAATGTTCTCGAATCTCCTGAGGAACACGGCGTTTTATTTGATCTGCAATCATCAGATCAGAGAGACCGTCGAAAGTGGTGATTTCAAGACCCGAAATCCAACCCTGAAAATAGTTCCTCGTTTCATATGCGAAATCTGTCCATGTGCTTTCTGGACTTTTTGCATGTCTCACGAATGATTGACGAAATTTCTCTGGAGTTAACTTATAGCGCTTGAGTAGAAGCTGTTTAACTTGTTCATAATCCTGGGAAACTTCTTCAGCTTCCCTGGCAATAATTTGAGCAATATCGTATGGCAACAATCCAATTAAATGTGCTGCCCAGAATTCTTTAGGGATTTCAGCTCTCCGGGCTTGCCTTTCGAAGATGACGAGGTACAAACTAACATCGTTTGTTGCAGGATCAAATCGTTGAATAAGAGTCTGCAAATCCAGTTTGGGTTTGGCTGAATGTGGAACTTCATTCTTTTCTATGGAAGCTGACGTTCGAGCCGCTTCTTCCTGGAGTCTCAACTTCTGTAGCTCGAATTCGTAACCATCCTTCCTCTTTCGCTCTTCGAACTCTAAATCTTCTTTTCTTTCTTTCTCTTCCTTGATTTTTGCTTCCAGTTCCTGTCTCTCAGTGATAATACGCTGGAGTAAGTTCTTTACAAATTCTTCTTCGTAAGCCGGACTCGAAGTAATAATCGTTCTTAATTTGATAACTGTATCGCTATCATCAGAATGTTCCCCCATCCCTAATGCCAGACCGACCAGATCGCATTTTCTTGCTTTACCGAGGAATGACATTTTCCTTATAGTTCTGTTGTTCAGAGTCACTTTATATTTTTACCATTAAAAATAGTATAAATAAAATGCACTAATTTAAACGGAATATTGCATCATTAAGCCCAAATACTTTCAATTGAACATCTAAAATGTGTGTAAAAGTTCTAAATTTGTATAATAAACACTTATTCAAAATCCTCAGAACAGTGACAATATTTCACTGAAATAACCTTTGGTAAGAAATATAAGGTTAACAATAACACTATTATTAATACGTTCGCAATATTGTGACATTAACAAATATTTTATGCAAGAATGAGTAACAATGACAGTAAATGTATACCAGTTAACATATATGATCAAACTAAAATCCTAAATTTATATAATGCACAATTGTTAAAACAATAGAAATTCAATTGGTATTTTATACACAACCCCCAAAAAACTTTCATGTAACCGAGCTCTGAAATACCAATCTCCCCAAATGTGTGAACACCACACACACAACAAAAACAAAAATCTCTCTTTCGCGAAGCAAATAACGTTCGTCAAGAAAAAATCCTCCTTCAAAATGCACAATTATAAACAGAGCACCCGAAAAACCATAAACACCTTCTCTTTCAATTACAAGGTCACAGGAGTGCAATTCGAACGAATGAGTAGTCCCTCTTACTTTACATGTACATTGTCCCTGAGCATCTCCTTGATCACGTGATACTCAAAACTAGATACCACATAAAATTACAAATGTGTACTTCATAATACTAATTATTACTCCAATCATTCTTAAATTTAAAAAATACTATAATACATAAATTTAAAAAATACTATAATACAACACTATATTATATTTTTTTCCTTTTATGAAATGCACTAAAAACCTATTCATAAGCTTTTAATTCGAAAATGAATCGTTAAGATCACACATAAAATATATCTTATATCAACAATATACAAGAAAAAAATTGTTTCCTGTCTACTAAACCAAAGAATGATACTTTCAAGGTCCGAATAATTTCCTATCCGATAAGCACGAACATTTAAATTTCAAATCGAAATTAGAATATTTTATTTTCAGAAAATGATATAGCTTAAAAGATAATTAAAATCTTAAAAGATTGTTAGATATATCATTTTTGAGACAAATTTTCAAAACTCAAACAAGTAATTTATACAAGATATAGCCTTTTGGTAACAGGATGTTACTTGAACACAAAGGAATGCATTATTACTACAGAATGGTTTCCCAGTTTGGCCTGGTGAAACAAAAGGTAAACAGAAAATACCTGTTATCCATAAGCGGAGACTGATGGTCCGCACAGCATAGAAACTAACCTGTTTCCATGTGCTTAGCAAAATCCAAAACGGTTGAAGGATTCTTCAAGCGACACCTTTGTCCTAAGTGCGCATTATCTGAAAAAATTACCGAGCCAGGAGCCAAGTTAAAATTTTGACCTCAACAACGCATTCTAACACACGTTGGGCGTCAGTTTGTGGCCGGGGAAAGCCACTGGGTTCTGTTGGGATAAGAAAATGGAATGCTAGTGAGCCAAAATTTAGTGTAACATCTTTAATGAGATCTAAGTTACACACAACACACATATTAAATTTAGTTAAGAGTTAGGGATACAGAAGACCATGCGTCCGCGCATGGGAAACTTGGCTCTCGACTGCCTAATTCATATTGCTAACCGTCAGAGGGAGACACTGTCATTAGCATAAACATGGGCGCTACACAATGAAATTTCGCTGCCATCTAAAAAAAATCAGTCTAGTTTACCATTGATTGATAATAAAATAAGTATCGAAGAATAGTTCCTGCTTTTCACAGCGAGGAGGCAGTCGAATCACGTGACTTCAAACGAGTCTATTCTCTAAATTAGGTGCACGGCAAAAACGTTAACATAGCATTTCCACAATTGGCGTCTTTAGCGGGGGATTCTGGATCAAAGTGACCAGAATCCCTTCTTCTAACGACCTTTCACAACTATTCACTGATCCAAGGTCGACTGCCTGCTCTTCAGAACCGCTCTATGATTTTTGGACAAAATTCCTATTCCCATGATCAAAATAATCGTGTCAAATCTTTGCTCATCATCCTTACCGATATTTACGGGGTCCTCGCCTTAATTAGCCGTTAAGGGGATATTTATGGAGAGGTTTTTCTCGGAGCTGTAAACATGGGTAGGTAGGTATCTGAATTAACGTTGCACTGGAGCAACACAACAGGCTATTGGCGACGGTCCGGGATCAAACCTGAAGGGGAAAGATCTGATGAATATACCACGTCATTTTGAACCACGATCAAATGACAAGGCCATACCTGAGCTGGTACCCCATCTCCATACTTCAACGCCAACGTGAGGACATTTGAGGCCACGACATATTTAAAGTGCACCAGCCCCCTTTGTACACGACGGTCTTTGGCGCTGGATTCGAACTCGTATCCCTCTGGTTACTAATCCATTACTCTACTACCTATCCCGCCAAACATAAGGGATACAGACTACAGCACAAGAATAACTCGAGTAAAGAACCAGCACAAGCATTGCAAAGGTTTTGGCAGTGTGTTAACTTCTGAAGAGTGATCGTGATGCTGAATCTGAAAGATGTCTGAGGAACGAGACCAATACGAAAGGGGTCGTCATCGAAAGAGTGATACCGTCGACTACGTCAATGTCAAAAGGCTTCAACGCGTGGGTTGGTTCTTTTTTCACCCATACATACGTCACCGAAGAGTGACGCTATTTCAAGGGTAGAACCACACTATATTTATTGTCATTTCTTGACTATTTTACATGAATCTATGTACAGTTTCAAATCTTTTGGAAGATCGCAGCGGAAAGGATCTTCGTACCTCCGTCGTCCTGTCTCTACCTCCTTCCATTTCTACCTCCAGTCCATTTTTTCGGTCTACAAGCCTGGATGACCGTTCAAGGACACCCCCACCAACTTCCCTCGAAGATCAAAGGATTCCTTCCAGCTAACATTCTTCGATGTGCGGGGGCAGAAGATCTTCACAGAGGGTTGAATACTTTAATCTTGTTTAAAGCCGCGTTTGTATCGGAATTGCAAACTTCTTCCCCTCCAAACATCGAAGCTATTCCGAGAAACGGCATTAATTTTATCGTCAAGATTTCGAGTCGGGATTGCAATTTGGAGAGGTTGCAACTCCAATTTTGTTTTCCGCCAGGAGTCAGTACAGATCAAAGGATTGCAACTTTTGGGGACATTTCTCAAGAGACGATTGCTTGACAAACACCACTCCCCTCTGCCCATCGGCACACCGTGGTCGCTCACGCAGTCTTTTGTTCGCTATTTGTGACATTTTGTCCACATCGCTTGTCTCTCGCTTTTAACGATGGTCTCACCCAGCACCTTCGGGTGCCCGTTGTTTCGACAAAATTACGCAGGCTGCTGCCGAAAGCGCGCAACATCCTCCACACACGACAACTTGTTGAATAGTGATCACTCTTCTCTACAAAGGGGCGATAAGAGCGCGCTCGGATGGTGGTCTTGGTATTGCCGACAAACTCGACAAAGCGATTACATCCGAGTCAGTCGAAAAGGGGTCAGCATAGTGGAACGTAAAACGTCCTCACCAAAAAAGGGGGAGTTTCGAATTGAGGGGTACTTTACGCCAACAATCTGTCCGATCGAGAATTGTGTACCCTTGTAATTTTACTCTGATGTCTATTCCAGTGCAGAATCTAATGAATTTATTTCGTCTTAGCTGCCGTGGAGGCTGGATTCGGTTGCCCCTTCGACCAGATGCGCTGCCACAACCACTGCAGGAGCGTCCGCTACAGGGGAGGCTACTGTACAAACTTCCTCAAGCGCACCTGCAAGTGCTACGGATGACGCGACGTGTAACCAGTCTGTAACGCCATTTGTTATAACGCTTTCTTAATAAAAGAACCTTAAACGAGCTACGAGTCATGGTATTCAACTGCTACGCCCACGTAGATATTTGTAACACACAAACCCATTAGGGTTACTTCATGTTAAGGTCATTTGCAAAAGATGCTTCGTCAGGTAAACGTGTTTCTGTTCCAAAGCTGTCTAGCTAAACGATGTCTTGTAAAAAAAACTGAAAGACCAACGCCTCTTTTAAGGGTCACAATCTACGGAAATGCACACATTCTATATTAGTGACATATTTTCTTAAACACGATAGCAACTGTGCTAACTTGATAATAGTATAGTGCAAAAAAAAAAATTAACGCACTGGTGCGTTAGACTAGTTTGGATGAGGTCATTTTAATTAACGTCGTACTAGAGCAACACAACGGGCTATAGACGACGGTCCGGGATCAATCCCCTAAGAGAAAGAATCGAGGACAACACCACGCAATTTTGAACCATGGTCATAGATTGGTCTGGGAAATGTAACCAACCGTCATCCGAAGTCGCGATTGCAGAAAAAGCTTACAGCATGTTCTGTAGAGATAAGACGTTATGAAACTAGAGGTAGGTAGTTAACGTCGCCCTGCAGCAGCACAATGGGATATTGGCGACGGTCCGGGATCAATCCTCAAGATACTAGGTCAGATGATGAGATCAGCATCTGAGCTGGCCAACACTCCGAACTTCCACACCATGCCACTGTGAAAATATTTGAGGCCACGACAGATTTAAGGTACAGCCCATTGTACACGACGGTATGGCTGAACAAAGTCTCAAACACGCAACCCTCCGACTGCTAACCTGTTGCTCTTGAAACTGGACAATTTTAAGAGCAATGTAATAAATTCATTTTTGTGACTCACAAATTTTCAAATTCCCCCGATGAACGGATTGCTTAGTACTCAAACGAGTCCTCTTTGCACCAATCGTTTTCCCAAATTTAATTTGGCGTAGAAGTTTGGAGAGTGGGGTACCAGTTCAGGTGTTCTTCTAGTCATCTGGTTGAAAATTTCGAGGAATTGCTCTTGGATATTTACCTTTGGAATGAATCCCGGATCTTTTTTTTTTATTATTAAAATTTTAAAGTGTCAAAATTTTGACGTTGGATGAAATTGATATATCTTAAAATCTTTTACAACAAATCACTTCAATTTTGCATAAATTAACTTCTAAAAGTTCATACTATGAACTGTCTTCGTGATTTTTGGTTAAAGCAATTAGAAAAAAGTAAAAGAAATATTTTGTTCAAAACTGTATAAAACACATAGTAAACTAAGTTCGAAAAATTATAGAAAAAATATATAAATACACAATTGCTGAAGACAAATTGAAGAAATATATTTGAAAAATTAATGTAAAAAATTCCAATTCATTTATGACAAGTAATTTTTAAGTTTTCGATTTTCACTATTGTAATCCCATTTAACACAAAAGGAGAAAAAGAGCGTTTAAAATTGTGAAGGCTCGTTTGATTTGCAGCTGTCATGTTTATAAAAAGGTGAATATTTCTGGTTCTACTGTTGGTAGAAACAAAACTTGGGTGTCGTTTTATTCAGAAATATTTTTATTATTAATATAGAGAGATTTTTTAAGATAATAAAAAAAAATGGAATTTTTTTCATAATTTGATCTTTAGACCCCCTTATGGTAACATGGTAAAACCTTCACAAGATCGGTCCAAAGAAAGGGTTGAAAGAATTTAATTTCACAGGGAAATACTATTTCCTTGCCAGTTAAATATGTATATAAACCCTTTAGAATTCATAAAGATTTTATTTCTTAAAAATGTCGTCATGTTATATAATCACTAGACGCAATTTTAATGGGTTAATTACTGTATAACACATCTCTGTTCATCCTAGAACCGAAATGATTTCTCAAAGGCTGCAAATAGTAATGACAAGTATTTCATTGTTTACCTTAAAGAAGTCACGCCGTATTGCTTTTTAATTTGTCTTGGAGGAGCAAATAAAATTGTCGCTATTGAAGCAAGGGACGCAATGTGAAGATACGTTGACTTCTGGAAAAATGGTTGTGTCCAGCGTTGGACTCTAGATCGGAAGGTTCCTGGTTCGAATCCGGGCATGGATGTTTGTAAACGTATGGTGTAGAGGCGGCTGGTGCACCTTAAATCTGTCGTGGCCGAAAGTCCTCACGTTGCGTTGGCGTGGAAGTTTGGAGAGTGGGGTGCCAGCTCAGGTGTTGCTTCGTCATCTGACCGAGGTTCAAAATTACGAGGTGTTGTCCTCGAATCTTTCCCTTAAGGGACTGATTCCGGACCGTCGTCAATAGCCCGTTGTGTTGCTCTAGTACGACGTTAACTATAATTACCATTACCATTACCAGCGTTGGAAATCAAATTCAAGTCATATTTCGCATCGAATAATGAATTTTTTTTTAATACAATCGTTTCCCATTTAAAAAACTATAAGTATAATACAAATTTTTAGATTAGGTAATGGTAATAGTAATGGTAATTTTAGTTAACGTCGTACTAGAGCAACACAACGGGCTATTGACGACGGTCCGGGATCAGTCCCTTGAGGTAAAGATCCGAGGACAACACCTCGTAATTTTGAACCACGGTCAGATGAGGAAGCAACACCTGAGCTGGCACCCCACTCTCCAAACTTCCACGCCAACCCAACTTTAGATTAGGTATTTGGTACTTTAAATTAATGCTCCCTCACGTTAGCGGGGTGTGGAAGTTTAGAGAGCAGGGTGCCTGCTCGGGTGTGACCTCGTCATCTGAACATGGTTCAAAATTACGTGTGTCGCCCTTGGATCTTTCCCTTCGAGTTTGACCGTTGCCAATAACCCGCTGTATCACTCCAGTGCGTCTTTAAAATACCTACCTAGTACAACACCACTCAGCACGTGCTGTTTTTAGGTAACATCATGAATCGAATCCCGATCGTCATTCATGGAAATCTTCGCGTTGATCCCGAACCGTCGTCAATAGCCCGTTGTGTTGCTCTAGAGTGACGTTAATTGAAAACTTAACTAAATTCATGGAAATCTCAGTCGGGCAGATATGAATGTTTGAATGGAACTGATTTATTGATCGTCGAAATAAAGAAATCGGTGTTATTCATGCGACTCGCCAGCGAAATTTGAATAGTGAAATATCTTCCAGTCCGTCTGTCTGAGTCGAGTTGGACAAACGGGCATGTATCAGTGGTGCAATTGTGAGAATAGACCATTGTGCGAATGCAAATGATTCTTTTCCGTAAGTTCCCTTGTTTCCAACGAATACAGTCGAATAAAACGTTTGTCTTGTGGGAATTTTATGAAAAAAAAAAAGATGCATGCGTTTTTGGACAAAGGTAGCATCAGTTTTGAACCTCACGCTCTTGGGTAGACGATTTCGAAATCGATCTTCATTGTCTGATTTTAAATGAATCGATTCCATGGGCAAAGATCGAAAAACAAAATCAATTTCTCGATTAAAAGTGCATATCCAATGAAACATCCCCGGCCAACCTAAATCGCAAAAATAGTTTTCAAAAAACGTAAAATTTTATTTGCTTCTCCAAGACAAATTAAAAAGCAATATGGCTTGACTTCTTTAAGGTTTACAATTTCAGTCACCACCCGAGTCATTCATAATACACTGTCTCAATTAATTTTAAAATGTTTAAAAAATCCTCAACGAATGAAGTGTTTATAACAGAAAGACACATCTGCTGGTCTCCGCAAAATGTCTTGTTTACTTTATGGAGCACTTCGCTTCTATAAACAGTTACCAAAAAAACAACCGTTACTTTGACCCCAAATGAATGCTCCTATTGAGCTAAAGGTAATGGTAATTTTAATTATCGTCGTACTAGAGCAGCACAACGGGCTATTGACGACGGTCCGGGTAATTTGGTAATTTTAGTTAACGTCGTACTAGAGCAACACAACGGGCAATTGACGACGGTCCGGGATCAGTCCCTTAAGGGAAAGATCCGAGGACGACACCTCGTAATTTTGAACCCCGGTCAGATGACGAAGCAACACCTGAGCTGGCACCCCACTCTCCAAACGACGACGGTCCGGGATCAATCCCTTAAGGAAAGATCCGAGGACAACATCACCTGATCTTGAACCACGGTCATATGATGAGGAACTGAGCACATGAACTGGCACCCTACTCTCCAAGCTTCCATACCATTTCAACCTGAGGACATTTGAGACCACGCTCGATTTAACGCGCACGAGCCCCCTTTGTCCACGATGGTCTTTGGTTGGATTCGAACTCGCAATCCTCCGGTTGCTAATACGTTACGCTTCCAACCGGGTTACAACACCACGTAATTTTGTACAACGGTCGGATGGCGAGGTCAACACCAGAGCTGGTACACCATTTTCCAAACTTCCCTACCACGCCAACGTGAAAACATTTGATGTCACAACGGTTTGAATGTGCATTAGTTCCCTTCAGTGGCGGATTTCAGGAGGGGCTTTCGCCCCTCCCAAATGCCAGACAAACGCCGACGTTTTTTCAAATAAATTGTAAAATTAAAAAAATCATTAGTGTGAGACTTTGGCCTTGCTCTCCCTCCCTCAGTTTATCCACTGTAACGCTTCTGGTTTTTTAATTAGAGATTAGACTGGTTACAGCATTGTAAACTCTTTACTTAGAAGATAAATTGGAAAATTATTTACAAGTTAAAATTCATTAAAGAGTATGAAGGCACAGCATTATTATGAATCGAATCTGCCAAGGAACCATAAGGCTTGTCATACATGAGCATCTTAAAGAACGACGGCTTCCTTCCGATGTTCGTCTCCTCTTATTTAAAGGAGGTGAGCCCCACTATCATAAGCAATCATTAGAGGCAGCCTCTAACTTTATTAAAACGTATGAAATTCCTTCTCGAGATGTTCCTAATCAAGTATGCTCTTATCAGCAAGAATTAATCGATTGGAATCGAAAAATTATGCTCTCAATTATTGAAACGGTTCAGCTGTGTAGCAGGCAAAACCTAGCTTTGCATGGTCACCGAGATGATGGTAACATTGGACTTGCATTGGCATCAACGGCAAATAAATTAAATTTTCGTGCTTTGTTGCGTATCAGAATGTCCGCTGGAGACGAAGTTCTTCGTAAACATTTCGAGTCTTCTAAAACTCAGTTCATAAGCAAAACCATTCAAAATGACATAATTCATTGTTTTGTCATGGATATCCAGTCTCATATCGTTGCACAAATTCGTGAAACAGGCATTGTTTATAGCAGTGTTTGATAAAACTAGATGTTTCCCATATTTCTCTACTGACATTTCTACTAAGATACGTGACTGATGAAGCAAGAAGAATGAAGTTCATGAAAATTTCTTGACGTTTTTTGATGTTTGCTGTTTTTTCAAAATCAAATAGTAGCATTCCAAAACCCAGGTGCATAATTATATTCAGCGTTCTTAAACACAACTCCAAGCAATTGCAATTGTTCTGCAGGTATTTTGTCCAAATTTTGAAAACTGCAGTCAAATCAAAAGCAGGCGTAAAACACAATTATCGGCTAAATATGTATTGCATATTTATAATAAAACACATCAAACTTAGTTAACTTCCTTTATTTAAAACCAAGGCATGCTTTCAGAATTTGCAATTCTGTCACTAACTTTTAAAGTTAAATATTTTTTCATTGACATAGATGTGTTATTTATAAAGTGTTTGTGGTAATTTGGGATGTTGTAAGGAGCTTGTTCTATAGCTACAGAATATAAAAAGTTGTGTGAAGGAGCGCAACTTGCACAGCAGAACATCGTAACTTATGATTAAAAAAAAATCGGCCAAAATTTTGAACAAAATTTGATAAAATTGTTTTGCAAAGACTTTATTTGTTCTGTGACGTGCGTCGCAGTTTCAAGCACTTTCTGCTAAAGGGCTTTACTTTTCCAACCAGGCTTCCGCGACCATGAAGTTAAACCTCGCTCTATGAAACACAAAACAGACTTGCGAAGGTGCGATGCATTTGACAAAAAATCTTAAATGCATTGACTCGGATTATAAAGTGGTGGAAAAACGCGAGGGCCCCTAGCAATGGCAAAGTGTATCTCATTCAGAATAGAAACTTACACGTTCATCCTCTGAACGAAGAGTTCCGAAAACTGAGTTTTAATTTCAGGACTACGAACACAAAGACCGGAAGCTACCGAGAGGATTCAATTTTCCAGACTCCATTTGCAATGTGATCCTGGTTCGCAACTTGAGTCTCCTTTCGAAGGGGCTTCACCGAACCAAAGGGGTGTACGCGAACTAGATCCGTTTGAATCTTGGTAGTTGCAGATAAGGTTGACCACCCCATATCAGATTTATCTTCTTGCTGGCAGGACCCGGTTGATAAGGTAACGGATTATCAACCACAGTGTTGTGAGTACGAATCTAACCAATGACTGTCGTACACAAATTGGGCTGGTGCACTTTTAAATCTGTCGTAGACTCAAACGTCCTCGTTGTCGTGGTTTGGAATTTTGGAGATGGGGTGCCATCTCGGAGTGACCTCGTCATCGGACCGTGGTTCAAGATTACGTGGTGCTGTCATCGGATCTTTTCATAGGGGGATTCATCCGGAACCGTCGTCAAAAGCCCGTATTTTGCCTCAGTGTGACGTTAAATACATACCTACCCACAGCACTGTGATGAGAACTCTTCTCCTATGAATTTCGTCGACTGGCCATGTTTCAAAGTAACGTGGTGTTGTCCTCGGATCTTTCCCTTGGGGAATTGATAACGGACCATTGTCAATAGCCTGCTGTGTTGCTCCTGTACAACGTTAATTAAAATATATACCTACCATCTACTATAAACTTCCCTATCTATTCCTGATTGAATAGTTCGCGTTTCGAGCATAAAGATGGGTAATTGGTAATGTTAATTTTAGTTATAGTCGTACTAGAGCAACACAACGGGCTGTTGACGACGGTCCGGGATCAGTCCCTTAAGGGAAAGATCCGAGGACAACACCTCGTAATTTTGAACCACGGTCAGATGACGAAGCAACACCTGAGCTGGCACCCCACTCTCCAAACTTCCACACCAACCCAACGTGAGGACTTTCGGCCACGACAGATTTAAGGTGCACCAGCCGCCTCTACACCATACGCTTACAAACATCCATGCCCGGACCCGGATTCGAACCAGGAACCTTCCGATCTAGAGGCTAATACCTTAACACTATACCGGCATTTTTGGTCGGCGCATAAAGATGGGTAGTTGGTAATTGGTAATTTTAGTTAACGTCGTACTAGAGCAACACAACGGGCTCTTGACGACGGTCCGGGATCAGTCCCTTAAAGGAAAGATCCGAGGACAACACCTCTTAATTTTAAACCACGGTCAGATAACGAGTCAAGGTCTCAAATTCATATCTTTCCATTCCGATCACAAGTCGAATTAAGTAAACCCCGTTGGCAACAGGTTTCGCGCAACTTCGCTGCGATGCTTTCTGACGTCACCGCGTCTAGAGAAACGCAAGTCGCGAAACTAATTAAACCTCGACGAACGACTCATTTTTTTTCAGACCGGAGTTTTTTAAGGAGGAGATGGACCATTGTTGGCGATGGCATCACCATGAATCACATCACGGGTTCCTCGGAAGCAAACAGGGTAAAAGGAATTGTTTATTTTTAAGACCTTTGAAACCGATATGAGAAAGACCAAAAATGTTTTCCCAGTCTATGGCTTCTAATGTTGTCTTATGTTGATGGCAGCAAGGCTGACATCTGAAAGTTACAATGTTATTTTAATCATATGATTTTAAACAGAACGCAATGCTCATCACATCTTGGGTATTTTTAACAAAGCAATTATGCAATCATGCAAAATTTAATGTGTGTATGTACACATTCAATTGCCTCCAATGCCGACCTGTAACCCGAAGCCAGAATCCCCGTTGAAAACAAGGGCAAATAGAGGATAGCTAGTTTTAATTTAACCACACTTGGGTACAAAGGGAGCCTGTGCTCATTAAACCTGTCGGGACCTCAAATGTCCTCACGTTGGCGTTATTTGGAAATATGGAGAGCAGGGTGCCAGCTCAGGTGTTGACCTCGTTTTCTGACCGTGGTTCTAAATTCCGCGTTTTTGTCCTCTGTAGATGAGTATTTTAATTAATGTCGTACTGAGGAGCAACACAACAGGCTATTAACGACGTCCGGGATCAATCCCGAAGAGAAAGATTCGAGTGACGAGGCAACACCCGAGCTGGTACCCCAGCCTCCAAACTTCCACACCACGCCAACGTGAGGACATTTCAGGCCACGACAAATTTAACGTGAACCAGCCGTTTTTGTACACGATGGTGTTTGTTGGATCCGTACTCGCAACCCTGCGGCTGCTAATCCGTTAATTTCCCACCCGGGCCCGGTTATTGTTGTCCTCGGATCTTTCCTTTAGGGGATTGATTCCGGAGTGTCGTTTAGCCCGTTGTTTTGCTCTAGTACTACGTTAATTACCAATTACTAAATTTTTACCTGGTAATTGGTAATTAACGTCATACTAGAGCATCACAACGGGAAATTGACGACGGTCCGGGATCAATCCCTTAAGGGAAAGATCCGAGGACAACGCCTCGTAATTTTGAACCACGGTCAGATGACGAAGTAACACCTGAGCTGGCACCCCACTCTCCAAACTTCCACACCAACCCAATGTGAGGACTTTCGGCCACGACAGATTTAAGGTGCACCAGCCGCTTACAAACATCCATGCCCGGACCCGGATTCGAACCAGGAACCTTCCGATCTAGAGGCTAACATCATTTTCACCCGGTAATTGGTAATTTTTAGTTAACGTCGTACTAGAGCAACACAACGGGCTACTGACGACGATCCGGGATCAGTCCCTTAAGGGAAAGATCCGAGGACAACACCACGTAATTTTGATCAGATGACGAAGCAACACCTGAGCTCATTTCCCCCCGGAGAGTCGCCCTTAGTGGATTGATCCCGGACCGTCGTCAATAGCCCGTTGTGTTGCTTTAGTACGACGTTAATTAAAAAATTACCAATTACCCAGAGAGTCGCCATTTGTAGACCGTTCTGTTTTAGATACTTGCCTTGAAAGACAAAATCTAGTTTTAAACAGCGCGACTCCATTGCCGAATCGCCAGAGTAGGACTCTAAATCTCATAGGAGATTCGTCTACTAGTCTAATTACTTTAGATTGTATTTCCTGCGTTTGAGTGAGCGTATAGTTTTGACCCCCAGCACCAAATCTCGGGGGCCGTCGTGGTTCGGTGGGCATGCCCACTTAGCTAGCAACCTTCGAGTTGTTGGAGGCGCAGGCGAATTCCTACCAGAGCCCTCTCGTAATTTCCTCTGTTCTGTGTCAGTGAAAACTTTCACTGTGTGTATGTCAAAAACTTGATTGCGTCTTGAGCAGCATGACCAAATATAGCCGATAGCGCCATAATACCCACAAAACAACCACCTAATCTCAACGATTCACCCTTCTAATATCTAATGTAAATCCGCCCCGCAGATAGGCATACGGTACGCAACCCTAAACATACCGTATTGCCTATGGGAGGGGCTGTATCCCATTGATCATCATCACTTAATGTAAAACCCCAAATATCTAGCCCACTAACCGGTCTGCTAATTAAGGTGTTAGCCTCTAGATCTTAAGGTTCCTGGTTCGAATCCGGGTCAGTGCATGGATATTCGAAAGCGTATGGTGTAGAGGCGGCGGTGCATCTTAAATCTGTCGTGGCCGAAAGTCCTCACGTTGGGTTGGTGTGGAAGTTTGGAGAGTGGGGTGCCAGCTCAGGTGTTGCCTCGTCATCTGACCGTGGTTCAAAATTACGAGGTACCGGTTGATCCCGGACCGTCGTCAATAGCCTGTTGTGTTGCTGTAGTATGACGTTAATTAAATTACCTTACTCCGAATATCTTATGTGGATTGAGCGCCATGAGTGCAAAATCCTTTCTGCCTGTCATTATAAGACCTAAACATTTGCATGCACTTGTGCAGAAAAAATGAATTTTCTCTGTTCAGTCCAATACAGAGAGAGAGAGAGAGAGAGTTGCTGGTAAAATTCCCACAGTGAATTTTCTAGTATCACAGTACGCCGTTTAGCTGATTTTTGATTCTATGACGCAAAAGCCATATATCATTAAGCTGCCGCGAACACAAGACGACAATGAGAGAGGAAAACAAAGCATAAGGCAGAAGGAGTAGACGAGGGTTGTAATGACTACTGGCCAATATAATAATAATAATGATACAACGATATGCACTTACGAACAAGCTATATTGTAATTGACTTAAGAGATGTTGTTTACATACTGTTAGTAGTGTTACAGTTACGGTTAATCACATTACGGGATAGTCACAGTTAATCATTACATCCCCCTTTTTTAGTAGAAGTTTCACAAATTAAGTTTGTGAGGTATTTTCACAGTTCTGCCTGAACGGGTTCTGTATTGAGATAATTGTTCAGGTGGAATCGGAATTTCAACACTGTTTGAATCATCAGGTGATGCTGCTTCGTTGGAATAGGCATGTTCCATGGTGGATTCCTGCGATTCAACTGGAGATGGCTCTACCTCTTTGGTGATGTAGGGTCGAAGATACCAAGAGTTCCTTCTATATGTTGCACCTTCAGTTGTCTTGATGATTAAGGATCTCGGTCCTTTAGCCTGGTTGATAACTTCAGCTGTGCACCAGTTTCGGTGTCCTTTTCGAAACCATACTTTTTGGCCAACAGAGATTGGTGGTTTGGATTTAGACCCTCTGTCTCTGTACTTCTTGTCGATCACTCTTCTTGCTTTTAGATTTTGCGAGACGTTTTGCATGATCTTGGGCTCTAGTAATTTTGTACTCATGGGCAGAATACCTTAAGTTCTTCTCCCCATTAATCTTTGAACTGGAGAACCAAGAACTCCTCTTGGCGTATTACGGTTGTTCAATAGTGCTAAATAAATGTCAGAGCCATCTGAAGCACATTTGGCAATTAGGTTTTTTGCTTCCTGAACATATCTCTCAACTAGGCCATTAGAGCGCTTGTGTTCAGGACTAGACGTTTGGATTGCAAAGCTCCAATCTTCAGCAAACTGGCGAAATTCTTTTGAAGTAAGCTGTGTTCCTTCATCCGAGCATAAAGTTTCTGGAACGCCATGAGTTGCAAACCATAGTTTCAGAGCCTTGATAACGGTTTGCGACGACAAGCTTCCGAGAACACAGAAGTCAAAATACCCTGAATAGCTGTCAGCAATCACTAGGAAATCTTTTTTATCCCAGTGATAAATATCAATGGCTACAATTTGCCACGGTTTGTCAGGTATTTTGTTAAGTAACACTGGTTCTTCTGGATTGTCCCTATGGCGTTGCTGGCAAGCTTTGCATTGCTGAACATAACTTATCACATCCTTGTTCATTCCAAACCAATAAACATTCTCTCGTGCTCTGCTTAGTGAATGTTGTATCCCCAGATGTCCAAGATGAATAGTTTTCAAGATCTGTTCCTGAAGTACAACAGGTACAACCACCCGATCACCTCTGAATAGTATTCCATCATAATTGGCAAATTCTTCTCTGAAAGTCCAATATTTTTTTAGACCATCAGGAACCTGGTCAATTGTGTTGGGCCAACCCTCTAGTACAAGCTTTGTCAATCTTGACAGATCTTTGTCGGTTTTGATTGCTTCCTTCAATTCACTTGCTTTAGACTCTGTCATAGGAACAATTACATGAACTTCCATCTTCAACTCTGGCATGTCCAAATCATGATATTCACAGTCACGACTTAATGTGTCTGCTATGAACATCTCAGTTCCTTTTGTGTACATTATTTCAGGACGATAAGAGATAATGTCAAACATAATTCTCTGCAGACGAGGGGGAGCGCAATGAAGAGGTTTTCTGGAAATTGAGGTTAAAGGCTTATGGTCAGTTTCAACTGTTAGGTGTTTGCATCCCCAAACATATTGGTGAAATCTGATACACCCAAATTTAATAGCAAATGCCTCTTTTTCAATTTGTGAATAATTTTGTTGGGTATTATCGCGAGTGCTTTGGTGGCATAAGCCACTGGACGCCCTTCTTGTATTAGTACAGCACCTACTGCATGCTTGCTTGCATCCACGGATAATGTCACTGGTGAATTCACATCAAAGTACTTTAGCACTGGCAGCTCTTTCATGCTCTTCTTTAACTCCTCAAAGGCTGATTGGTGTTGATGGTCTCAGACCCATTCAATATCCTTTTTGCATAAATCTCTTAAAGGTTGTGTTACCTTTGAAAGGTTGGAAATGAATTTAGCCATGTACGTTATCATACCCAGAAACCTTTGAAGGGTTGTAACATCGTAAGGGGTTTTCAAGTCATTGATGGCTTAGATTTTTTCTGGATCTGCTTTGAGGCCTTTGTTGGTGACTATATGTCCCAAGAACTTTACTTCATTTTTTGAGTAGATGCATTTGTCATTGTTTAATGTCAACCCAGCTTCTTTGAGTGTTTTTGTGACTTTGGAAGTTAATTCATCTACTTCTTTCTTTGATGAAGCATGTATGAGTATATCATCCATAGCACACTCTACATTTTTTATTTTGCCCAGCAGTTGTTCCATTATTTGTTGGAACACCTCTGGGGCTGATGACAAACCCATTGGCATCCTTAGGTAAGAGAATCTCCCCCAAGGAGTAGCCATTGTGAGGTATTCACTCGTGCGCTGTGTGACTTCCAGTTGCCAAAATCCCTTCTTGCAATCCAGAAGCGTGAACCACTTCGAACCATTTATTCGTGCAGCTATTTCTTCGAGCGTGTTCAATGGGTAATGCCGTCTTTTCAAGTTCTTGTTGATGCTAGATGGATCCATACACACTCTAATTTTCCCATTGCGGCTTACAACAACCATAGGTGATACTGCTGGTGTTGGGTCACTAACAGGTTTGATTATACCCATGTATTGCATGCGTTCCAATTCTACTTTCACCTTGTCTCTCATTGAGTGAGGAACTCTTCTTGCAGGGAAAATTTCCAGCTTTGGATTGTCCACCAGGTCAATTTCATATTTATAATTTTTCAAACAACCTATTTCCTTTTCAGTAGATTTACCCATCAAATTCTCCGTTAAGCCTATGGCATTGATTCTTTTCACAAGATCCATTTCTACACAAGAGTCTTTGCCTAATATTGGTTGCACATTTTCATCTATAATGATGAATTTCACACTATATGTCCTATTTTTCACCTTCAGTTTTGAAACCGCTTCTCCTAATACTTTCATTTTATGATTAGAAAATGACAATAGTGTCTTCACGCTTGAAGCTTGTATGTTCAATTCTGCTTTTTGTGCCATTGTACATGCTAACACATTGCACTGTGCACCTGTGTCTAGTTTGAATTTTGCTTTGTATTTATTTGCAAATTCTACTGTTTCAAACCAATCTGTGGCTTTTTCACTCGCAATATTACTGACTAAAAAATCAGTTGAATTAGTGTGCTTCACATCCTCTTGAACTGGGATGTATCTTAGTGTTTTTGCCACTGTTGCTACACGCTTGGATTTACAAAATTTGGCAAAATGTCCTTCTCTATGACATGTATAGCATTCCTTTTTAAATGCTAAACACTCTGCTTTTTTGTGTATACTTCCACATCGTGTGCATGGTTTAGTGCTTGTTACCTGCTTCTTGTACTTGTTTTTCTCTTGATATTTTCTATTGACAGCTTCTATTTTCAAAGGTTCATCTTTAATGGAACTCATTTGGCTTCTAGCTTGCTCACTTGCTTTGCATATCTTCACTGCTTTATTCAGGGTTAGATCATCTTCGGCCAGGAGTTTCTCCCTATCAGCATCACTTCGTATGCCAATCACTATTCGGTCAGTGACTAAGCTATCATGTAGGGATTCGAATTTGCATGACTTGCTTTTGCTAAGCAAAGCTGTTAAGAAATCATCAAATTTCTCAGTTTCCCCTTGCACCATTTTGTTGAACATAAATCTTTCGTAAGTTATGTTCACTTTTGGTGTGAAATAGCTTTGAAAGGCTTGAACCAACTTTTGGATACTGCTCTTCTGGTCATCCGAAAAAGTGTTGAAGACACTTACAGCTTCCGTTCCAATTGCAGACATGAGTAGAGCGATCTTCACATTTTCCGGCTTGCTTTCCAGTCCGATAACTATGGCATACCACTCGAATTGCTGGTACCAGTCCTTCCAGGCTTTGGAAACATCAGCGGCAGCTAAGCCTAACGGCGGCGGCGGTCTTGCAGTCATATTTCCGTAATCTCCTCTATTCGTTTGGCATAATCTAGTGTTGATACTCTAAGTATTTTATTTGTTTCGGCACCATGTAATGACTACTGGCCAATATAATAATAATAATGATACAACGATATGCACTTACGAACAAGCTATATTGTAATTGACTTAAGAGATGTTGTTTACATACTGTTAGTAGTGTTACAGTTACGGTTAATCACATTACGGGATAGTCACAGTTAATCATTACAAGGGTGAAACAGAAAAGAGGACAGATCATTCCGGATTGTGTTGCCAGTACAAATCAAAAGATGCTCAGTCGCGAGAAAACAAAAACACGAAACACCCCTCTTCATTGGAGCAATGTAACAGTGGAGAAAATTCAAAGATGACGTTTTACAGGACCCATCGTCTTCGATTAATTCATATTCATAAAATTTGAACTGATAATCTGACTTAAATACTGATCTCCTCCAGTGGGCGGTATCGACTACTCCTGAAATGTTTTCAGCTAGTTTTTAGCGAACTTCCAACGATTTAAGCCTTGCTTGGATCCCGTGCAACGCTGACAACCCCGATGCAACAAATCAAACGCGATTGCATCTCGCAATTCCTGCTCGTGTTTTCTGTTTTGATGCGGCCTTCGCCACCCACAAGTTCAGCGCACGTCAACGCATCGTTTTCTTCCCGCAAGAAAAATTTATGGACGCTAGCAGTTGCCAGCAAGTAGCGATTCCGGTCCAAGCTGGAGTTAATCCACTCATTAGAATGGGATGGGAAACGTATTTCATCGTGAATCGAGGCCGAAAATGAGAAATACGCATTTTCAGTTATCAGATGATAATAAAATTGAGTTATAGGGAAAGATTCAAAACCTCTCCTGTCCTGAAAAAACCCAGGGCCGCGGTAGCCTGGTTGGAAGAGAAACGGTATGATATTTTTGATTAAAGTCACACGGAGCAACACAAGAGGGCTATGGGTGATGGTCCAGGATCAATACTCGAAAGAAAAGATCGGACAACACGTTCTTTTGAACCTCGATCAGATGACGAGGTCATACCTAAGCTGGAAGTAATTTGGCAATTTTTATTCAAAGTCGTACTAGAACAACACAACGGGCTATTGACGACGGTCCGGAATCAATCCCCTGAGAGAAAGATCCATGTCAACACCACGTCATTTTGAACTACGGTCAGATGAAGAGGCAACATCTGAGCTGACACACCACTCTCCAAACTTCCACACCAAACCAACGTGTGAAACATTGTGAAAGTACCAAGCAGAGCTCAATTGAGAAGTGATAGTAATGGTAATTTTAGTAAACGTCATACTAGAGCAACACAACGGGCTTTTGACGACGGTCCGGGACCAGTCTCTTAAGGGAGAGATCCGAGGACAATACCTCGTAATTTTGAACCACGGTCAGATGACGAAGCAACACCTGAGCTGGCACCCCACTCTCCAAACTTCCGCACCAAACCAACGTGAGTACTTTCGGCCACGACAGATTAAAGGTGCACCAGTCGCCTCTACACCATACGCTTACAAACATGCATGCACTAACCTGGATTCGAACCAGGAACCTTCCGATCCAGAGGCTAACACCTTAGCCACTAGACCGGTTGGTCGGCCCGTGTACAAAGAGTACGTGCACGTTAAATCCGTGGTGGCCTCAAATGTCCTCCCGTTGGCGTGGTGTGAAAGTTTGGAGAGTGGGGTCCCAGCTCAGGTGTTGTCTCGTCATCTGACCGTGGTAAAAAATTACCCTGGTGTCCTCGGATCTTTCCCTTTTAAATTGTTTCCAGACTGTCACCAATAGCTCGTTGTGTTGCTCTAGTACGACCTTAATTTAAAAAATACCAATACTGATATTTCCCTTTAGGTTTGTTCCCAGACCGTCGCAAAAGACGTTGTGATGGTTCAGTGAGAAGTTACTTAAAATACCAACCCTAGAAAACCTTGTTTGGGGATTCAAAAGAAGGTATTTCAATTACCGTCTTACTGGTGTAATACAACGGGCTATTTATTCAATCCCCAAGGGAAAGATCCGAGGACAACGCCACATCATTTTGAACCACGGTTAGATGACGAGGCAACACCTGAGCTCGTACCCCACTCTCTAATCTGAATCTTTGAATCCCAGTTTGATCTCAAAGTGGTGATCAAGAGTTTCAAACAAATACTCTACTCAATTACAATTTTGTGGTCTAGTTAGTTTACTTTGATTCGATGAGAAATGTGTCCGTTTTTCTTTGGGGAGCCCCAAAAGGGTACAGTCGTGGTAAGGAACGAACCACTCCTCTTCATTCGAGCAATTTTAACAGTAGAAAAAAAATTCATAGATAGCGTTTGACAGGAACTAATGTCTTTTATAAATTAAAATCTATAAAATTAGTATAAGGGCCCGTTTTTTCATATTAAATTGAGCACCAACTTCCTAATTTCCAATAGAAACCTATTTTGACACACAATTTTGAAGCTATACCAAACTTTAACTTCAGATACCAAATTGTGTGTCATTGGGTCTTACTGTTTCGATGTTACGAGCACAGAAAGATTGCAACTACTAATTTTCAATCTATTGTATTTCTCATACTTTTAAGGTTATATTTTGAGTGTGCCATGTTACTGTGAAACAACCCCAATAAAATACATCTAACAAATCCTTGGCCATTGAATATCTCTGTATATAAAGATAGTCAAGTTGTGAAATTTCAATTTTAGACTGATTTAACGATACAAATTCTGATTAAGACATAACACACATGGTGTTTTTATTAGAAATTTTGTTTGTAAAATTTGATATGAAGACGTCCCGTTGTTAATTTTTTTTTTTGCATTTGAATTTGAAGAGGACGTTATTTCCTATTGAATGATATTTTGAATTTGTTCTGCTATGAATAGTGCTAGAAATATGAAGAGCGTGTTTCGTTTGTTTTCTCCACTACTGTACATTATCTCCATGGGTGAGAACTAGAGAGAGATGCGACATCGATGTCGATGTTTTCAAAACATCAATGTATTGGTGTCGATGTTTTTGTAACATCGATGCTTATACTTGTCGATGTTTTTACGTTGTTGATGTTTTATTTTGAAATGAAAAATGTACAGTTATAAAAATTTAAAAAACAACCAAGTAGCATAATTTTCATAAACAGCAAATTGAACATACTTTTAGACCAAAGTGGTCAAGGGTGAAGGGTCTGAAAAGTAGGGATGTGACATCGATGTCGATGTTTTCAAAACATTGATGTTTTATAAAAAAAAACATCGATGTATTGGAGCCGATGTCGCATCCCTAGTTGCTAAACCAGTTTTAAGAAATGGGGAAAAAAATTTAAATACACTGAATTTTAAAAACATTGATGGTTTAGAGGCGATGTATTATTAACGTCGATTTTTTGCTGTCGATGTCGCATCACTAGGTGCTACACCAGTTTCAAGGAATGGGGAGAAAAGTTTAAAAACATCGATGGTTTGGGGGCGATGTGTTATCAACATCGATGTTTTAATTTTGAACATCAAAGTTTCAAAACATCGATGTTTTAATTTTGAACATCAAAGTTTTAAAACATCGTTGTTTTGTTGTCGATGTAGCATCACTACTTGCTAAACCAGTTTTAAGAAATGGGGGGGGGGAAAGTTTAAATACACTGAATTTTAAAAACATCGATGTTTTGAAGGCGATGTATTATCAACATCGATGTTTTAATTTTGAACATCGATGTTTTGCTGTTGATGTCGCATCCCTAGTCAGAACATTAGAATGAGTTTGAATTTGAAAAGCGGTAATCTATTAATATTTTTGATTGGAATGAAAATGTTGCAATTTTAATTCGCCAAAATGGCAAGGAAGTCGAGTGAACGTCCGATAAAGAAAGCAATATCGCAATTAAAATATGATTTTTTGTGAAGCATAATGTTACCTTAGACCATATGGTTTGGTGGGCTTTTTAGATAGTTAATTTCACTGCCACTAGGTTATAGCCACGAATCTGTTGGACCGTTGTATTCAGAAGAATTAATTAAGAATTCACTAGTTCAAGAAAAATTTAGCGAATGATAAATTGGTTTTTCTTCTTTAACTGCTCTCAAAGAACAGGCCGAATGTTGAGGATGACTACCTCAGTAAAACCATCTCACTAATTACTCAAGCCATGGTAGCCTGGTTGGAAGAGTAACAGATTAACAACTGGGTTACGAGTTCGAAACCAACCAGAGGGCGTCTTGTACAAAGGGGCCTGGTGCACGTTAAATAGTCGTGGCCTCACGTTGGAGTGGTGTGGAAGTTTGGAGAATGGGGTGTCAGTTCAGGCGTGACTTCATCATCTGACCGTGGTTCCAAATTTCTGGTGTTGTCCACCGATCTTTACATTTGGTTTGACCCCGGATTGTCACCAATAGCCCGTTGTGTTACTCCAGAACGACGTTAATTAAACTACCTACCGAGGTAGGTAGTTTAATTAACGTCGTACTGGAGTAACACAACGGCAATCGACTGATCATAAAGAGTAATTTGGTAATTGGTAGGTAGGTATTTTAATTAACATCGCACTTGATAGCAACACAACGGGATATTGGCAACTGTACGGGATCAAACCAGATGGGAAACAACCGAGGACAACACCACGTCATTTTGAACAACGACCAGATGATGAGGCAACACCTAAGCTGGCATCTCATTCTTCAAACTTCCACACCACATCAATGGCAGGACACGAGGAAATGTTTTAGGCAAATGCAATGTCTATGTAAAAGGCTGTTTTTAAAAGTGAAGAGTGTTAGGACTTTAGAAGACGGTACGTACTGTCAAATTTCATTTTCCCAATCTACTGGTAATGGTAATTTTAGTTAACGTCATACTAGAACAACACAACGGGCTGTTGACGACGGTCCGGGATCAATCAAGGGAAAGAACCGAGGACAACACCTCGTAATTTTGAACCACAGTCAGATGACGAAGCAACACCTGAGCTTCCCAAACTACTATCTATTAACAAAGAAATCACACAGTAAACAAAGAAATGTAGTGCGCAAATATCCCCAAGGCTTTTGAACAAAAATATTACTATTTCTTGAAATCATGGTTTATCAAGTCTTGCAGAGGATATTTCTGATCATAACGTCCAACCACACACAAGACAGGCTCATGAAAATGGTAATGATGCTTACCTATACGGGAAGACGGTTTCGACCACCCTGTTGAAGCTCCTTCTGGGCCCAAATCTCAAATTCGCTTCCGATGGTGAAGTACAACGTGATGTTTTGTCTGGAGGCTGATTCATTTCCTCGGGCCTAATTGCAAGAGAGCTTCCTGCTGTCTTATCGGCGAAGAGTGCAGTTGTAACAGGATACGGGGCACGTTTCCTTGTTTGCTGGGGATCGGAAGGAAGAAGAAGCTGTGCTGGGTCTTAAGAGCAATTAATCTTTCTCAACGTTTCGATAATGGAGATTTGGAGATTATTTACATTCCAAGGGAGATTTTGCCATCACTCAATCAATACAGCGTTGATTGTTTTACCAATAGAAAGCAATCGAACTGCCACAGTGTCGTAGTTTCCTCGATATCCGAGATCAGGTGTTGCCTCGTCATCTGACCGTGGTTCAAAATTACATGGTGTTGCCTTGTCATGTGAACATAGTTCAAAAGTGGACAAAGCTGCTCCTGTTGAGGTATTTTTTATTAACTTCGCACTCTGAAGCGGCACAACGGTCCGGGATCAAACCGAGGTGAAATATCCGAAAAAAACAAAACGTAATTTTGAACTACGGTCAGATGACGAGGTTACACATGAGCTGGCACCCCACTCTCCAAACTTGCACACCACACCAACTCGAGGACATTTGAGGCCACGACAAATTTAACGTACACCAGTCACCGTGTACGATTTATAGCTGGATAGAGTTTCGTACTCTCCACCCACGGATTGCTAATCCCTTGGTTCAAAATTACGTGGTGTTGTCTACGGATATTTCCTAGGGACATTGATCCAGGACCGACGTCAATAGCCCATTGTTTTACTCCAGTACGACGTTAATTGAAATACCTACAGACTTTGATATCTGTATATATAGGAACATTTACCTGTAGATATCAGTTGCAAGTTCGAAACTCTGTGCAACCAAACACCGTTTTACTCACGGGGGCTGGTGCATGTTCAATCTGTCATCGTCGCCTAAAATGTTCTCTCGTTGGTGTGGTGAGGAAGTGGAGGTGCCAGCTCAGGTGTTGACCTTGTCATCTGACCGTGGTAACATACTTAATTAACGTCGCATTGGAGCAACACAAAGGGCTATTTGTGACTGTTCAGGTAATGGTAATTTTAGTTAACGTCGTACTAGAGCAACACAACGGGCTATTGACGACGGTCCGGGATCAATCACTTAAGGGAAAGATCCGAGGACAACACCTCGTAATTTTGAACCACGGTCAGATGACGAAGCAACACATGAGTTAGGTGTGACTGTTCAGGATTAAAACCGTAGAGAAAGAACCAAGGACGACTACACTGTAGTGTCTGGTGACCTGATGTCGGAAACGTACAGAACACTCGTCGAACTTGATATCACACAAGATTTAATAATATCGATCGTTATATGATATTCTGAGCCGCAAAGCATCCTCGCATATTTGCTAGTATTGGCAACACGTTGGACGGACGTCCTAAATCTGACCGTTCTCTCAGATCTTTACATGCCATCTGAAAGTGGTTCAAAATTACTGGCGTTTCCCTCAGATCTTTACATGTCATCTGACCGTGGTTCAAAATTACTGGCGTTTTTCTCAGATCTTTACATGTCATCTGACCGTGGTTCAAAATTACTGGCGTTTTTCTCAGATCTTTACATGTCATCTGACCGTGGTTCAAAATTACGTGGTGTTGTCATCGCAACTTTCTCTTAAGGGATTGATCACGGACCGTCAACAATAGCCCGTTGTGTTGCTCTAGTAGGACGTTAATTACCAAATCAGATCTTTACCTTCGGGTTCGACCCCGGATCCTGTAAAATACCCCGTTGTGTCACTGCAGTGCGACGTTAAATACCAACCTGACTAACCAAAACACCTTTGGAGAAATGGACGCGTCCAAGGTCATCTGCCTTCTCACCGGAGTCAGCAAGCGGCTCAACGCACCTACGAAAGTTGCTCAACCCCAAACAAGCTCCAGTAACCCGGCAACCGACGCGATCTTTCCCCCCGGCAACGCATCAAACAAAAGGAATTCGGGACAAACGAGCAAAACACGCACACGACGACGACAAAAGCGCTTACCTTGAACGTGACCTTCCTCCGATACCGAAAGTGTCGGTGCCTGTTACGGGGAAAGCGGCCTGCAACACGTGCAAAAACAGACGCCTTCACGTGCGGATGTGAGGGGAAAAAGTGCCGCAGCTGAAACAACGGGCAAATCGTAAAGCGATTATGACATTTGGACTTCGTGCGGCCAGGAACTCCGTTGCATGGTATAGGAAGGATTTTTATGGGCAGAAGCGTCCCGTAAAAGTGCCATTTGAAACTTGAGACATTTTCTGTCCATGTAACCTCGTCATCTGACCGTGGTAAAAAAATACATGGTGTTTGTTGTATTGGAGCTCTATTCGGGGATTGATCCCTGACCGTCACCAATAGTCCGTCGTATTGCTCCAGTGTGACTTTAATTAAAAAGACCACCGATATCTATCCATATAAGGATCCAAAGGATGCCTCGTTTGTGTTAATCTTCAGGTTTTGTATGGGCCGTGGTAGCCAGTTTGCAAGAGTAAAGAATTAGCTCGGGAGCAGAAAGTACTTAAAACTGTGACGTGCGTCGCAGAACAAAGTCTTTATAGAACAATATTTCCATAATTTTATGAAAATTTTAGTCGATATTTTTAGTTACAAGTTACGATGTTCTGCAGTGCAAAGCGCGCTCTTTGTCACGCTTTTTTCTTCTCTAGCTATGGAACAATCTTAATACACCGCCCCAAATTACCACAAACACTTTATATATAACACATCTTCTGGGTCAATGACAAAATATTTAACTTCAAAAGTGATCGACAGAATTGCAAATTCTGAAAGTATGCCTTTTTTAAAAATAAAGTAAGTTAATTATTTTTGAACTTTTATTATAAATATGTACAACTGTCAAAATACAAAACGACCCACCCTATCGTAATTGCACAATTTACGTCGCGGAGCAAAACGGAAGGTGGCAATCGACAGGGATGAATGTTTTCTATAAATATCAACATTTAAAATTTGTCTTAGGAGCCGTCTTCATATTAAATTGGGTGCTTGTTCCGAAAATTTCAATACGAACCACAATCTTTTATCACAAATTTGGATTTTACACACAATTGCAGGCGGAAATAAAAAAAGAGTTCATCAATTTTATTGGATTTTTAACCGATTTGTAAGTGTTTGAAAATTAGATCTCCTAATGTTAAATTAGTGTTTCACGTTTTTTGTTATGTTTGCTAAAAACATTAATTTTCCTACGAAATCGTTTTTCCATCTTTTGCTACCCAAAAACCCAAACACAATCAATAAACACTTTAATCATCAAACTAAATTTTACTTTTTTTTTTATTAATTATGAAATTAATATTCATAAAAATTATGAATAGAAACCTGTGCAAATTTCGACTCCATGCGATTCAACTGTTACTGAAACATCGGAATTCCAAATTTCAGCTCATCACGTGCATAATTAGTAGCGCAATGAGACGGTTTGCAAAATTTTATGATTATTATCTTTAGTGGGGATTGTTCACAAAGTGAAAATAGAAATTTCTGCCAACAGATCCTGGGATTCGATCAGAATGGATTCTGACTTTCTCACCATCTTAATGGACTCCATACCAAGGCACCTACAACAGGTCTTTGACTGCGACGGCCACTACACGTCTTTATTAATATTTATAATGTGATTGAACTTCGAACATTTTTACGTTCCTGAATGGTTTTTATGGATTTTCTCGTTCAATTTTACGCGCGCGCCATTCAACATTATTTTTTCATCAAATCCGCATGAAATTTTGTGTAGAATCCAAATCTGTGATAAATGATGAGGATTCGTACTAAAAATAAAGGAGCAAGCACTCAATTTAATATGAAGACGGCCCCTTAGATAAATTTTAAACACACACACATTGATATTTATAGAATACATTAATCCCTATAGATTGCTACCATCAGTCTTGTTCTGTGATGTAAATTGTGCAATTGCGATCGGGTAAGTCGTTTTTATTTTGACGGCTGTACATAATACATATTTAGCCGAAAATTGGGTTTTACGTCTGGTTTTGATTTTTACTGCAGCTTTCAAAATTCCGACAAAATGCCTCCAGCAGAACAATTGCAATTGCTTGGAGTTGCGTTGCAGAACATTAAATATAATGCACCTGGGCGGATAAGCAACTGGAGGGTTACGAATTCGATTCCAACCAGTCTGGGATCAATCCCGAAGGGAAAGATAAGAGGGCAACACCACGTCATTTAGAACCATGGTCACGGGGCACCTCCTGAACTGGTGCCCCACTCCGCAAAAATATCCACCACACGCCAAAGTGAGAACGCTTGAGGGCATGACAGATTTAACATGCACCATTCGTGTACACAAACCACATGATTGCGGAGAGAAGGCCAAATGTTTGTCAGTATGGTTGCACACCCGACAGCAGTCTTTCACAATCTCCCTTCGTTGATGGTAATGGTAATTTTAGTTAACGTCGTACTAGAGCAACACAACGGGCTATTGCGGGGTCCGGGATCAGTCCCTTAAGGGAAAGATCCGAGGACAACACCTCGTAATTTTGAACCACGGTCAGATGACGAAGCAACACCTGAACTGGCACCCCACTCTCCAAACTTCCACGCCAACCCAACGTGAGGACTTTCGGCCACGACAGATTTAAGGTGCACCAGCCGCCTCTACACCATACGTTTACAAACATCCATGCCCGGACCCGGATTCGAAATAGGAACCTTCCTATCTAGAGGCCAACACCTTAACCACTATACCGGTTGGTCGGCTCTCCCTTCGTTGAGGGGCCACGGTACCCCAGATGGAAGAACAACGGATTAACAACTGGACATTTGCGAGTTCGAATAATAATCAAAAGAACACCATGTACAGGGGCTGGGGTGGCCTGGTGCACGTTAAATCCGTCGTGGCCTCAAATGTCCTCACAGTGCGAAGTTAACTAAAATCCCTACTTGGCCCCTCGACAAAGAGAACCGCTAGATTTTTGGACGATAAAGTAAGAGTTGGTCTGCTCCGATGATTAACATTAGAGGGTCTTCGAATACTATTTTCCTCGGGATGTGTTTCCCATTTGTTTTAAAATTCTGGTTGTTTTTCGATTCTTGGAAACACGGATTCCAAATATATTCGATTCTGACCATTACGAAAGCGGCATTTAATTAGTGTGGCACTGGAGCAGCACAACGAGCTATTGGGGACGATCCTGGATCAAACCCGAAGGTAAAGATCAGAGGACAGCACCACGTAATTTTGAATCACGGTCAGATGACGAGGTCACACCTGAGCCATCGACCTTAAAATGAAATAGACGGATCATGTGGGCGGAGTCGATGTTGTAAGATCTCTGAAGGGTAAATCACAAATCGACTTATCCGATTGGCTATGCAAGCGCAGACTAGTGTTTTTAGGAACGGTGGATAGACACGTTAACCAATTAATTGTTTAGGATTCATACTTTTACCCACAACCACGTGACACATCTTCAAACCAAGCAACTGGAAGAAATAACTTGAAACTGCTGTCGCATGCTCCGTCTATTTCATTTTAAGGTCGATGACCTGAGCTGGCAAGCCACTCTTCATACTTCCATTGGTAATTGGTAATTTTTAATTAACGTCGTACTAGAGCATCACAACCGGCTACTGACGACGGTCCGGTATCAATCTCTTAAAGGAAAGATCCGAGATACTTCCATTTGGATTGGATTCAAACTCCCAACCTCTAAAATCCACTTGTCTCGCGACTTTACAAAGTCCTCGAATACCAATTTCCTTAGGGGTCGCTATCCATCCAAATTAGATTCTGGGGTCCCTTTTCAATTCTTTGAAGGACTCGGATTTCAAATGTATTCGATTCTGCCCATCGCGAAAGTAAGTTATGGAGTGCAAAACAGAGGCGCGATTTTCTCCTCACAGATGGGAATAAACCGAGATACTCTTTCACAACACACTGTCATGAGCATTTGAGGCGGAGACCTGTGACAGCGCGCGTTAATTCTTCTCCAGACTCGGCCGAGGAATTGGATTGGCTGTCAGGAAAAAAAAAAACTCCCGAGGGGATAATAGTCTGTAAGTGAGGTAATGGCCAATTGTCTCAGTATGACGTCATTGTGTGATGTGCTCAACCAGAAGAAATTGAAAGTGAACCGAGAAAGGAGTATTTTGCAAGACATGAAAAAGATCTCATTCATTGTTGTCTATTCCATAGCAAGAATATTCCCCGAGTTGCGCAGTGCTCATCAACGAAAGAAGGAACACAGCTATTAGCAAAAACATTAAACAGACTGTCCAAAAATATTTTCTAAACCGGCAAATGGTAGTCATTGATGATGTCACGAAACTCGGTATGTTACGAATCATTTAAATCTTTTTTAAGCATTCGATTGTATTGTTCTCGTGATGAACGTTCGTTACGTTGACCCTTGAAATGGTACAAAGGTACGGATTCTTTGTTTGGGCAGACATTGACTCTTTAACGCGTCAAGACAATCTTAGGAATCCGTAATTACTTTATCTTTATCGAGGAAAGTTCTTCACAATGTCCGCACTGCCGAAAAGAGAACACGACAAATAAAGCCCGTACATGAAGTGAAGGGCAATTTTACGAATACTGATACGGACACACCACAAATGTTTCTTTCGAGTTGCATGACCCATCACCTTTCCATTTCTGGGGGACTGTCGTGGGTATGCCCACTGCGCTAGCAACCTTCGATTAGTAATTGGCCATTTTTAATGTCGTACTAGAGCAACACAACGAGCTATTGACGACGGTCTGGGATCAATCCCCTGGGGAAATGTCCGAGGACGTCACCACGTAATTTTGAACCACGATCGATAACGAAGCAACCTTCGAATAGTAGGCGGCATAGGTTTGATTATTGTCGCTGCATTCCTCCCTGGGTGTATTTCTCTCTTCTATGTCAGTAAATATTTCACTGTGGTTGCATACATTGCTTAATATACACTGGTGAAATAAATTAAGAAAATTTGCATATTTTATCGAATTTCATGAAAAGAACTGAATTGAATGTAAAACCCCTGGTTCTAGACAGAAAGGCAAATCTTGTAGGTCAAATACGTAAGCGTACACGTGTGTGTAGACGTAGACAGTAGAGAAACAGGCTTTATAAGCGCTCGTAAGTTAAGACGCATTTCGTTCGTTTGCACACCTCGGCGAATTTCTTGGTGTTATTTAGTTACGGTGTTATTTTGCAGCAATCGGTTCATTTCAAATTGTAACAGTAAAAATGAGTAACCGCCAACGTTTAGATGATGGAATGAGGTGGCGAATTGTGGGGAGGCTAGAAGCAGGCCAATCTCAAGTTCAAATTTGTAGAGAGTTCAATTTAAAGCCCAGCGTCGTGTTTAACTTATGGAAACAGTTCCAGGATACCGGATCTATCGAGAGAAAACCTGGGCAAGGTCGTCCAAGAGCCACGACGACCAGAGAAGATCGCCATTTGTCGATTATAGCGAGGCGTAACAGGAGTGCTAGTGCTTCTCAGCTCTCTCGTGACTTGTATGCAGCCACAGGAACCCGTGAATCAAGGGTGACACTGTTTCCAAAAGACTTCATGAGAGAGGGTTGTTCGCAAGAAGACCTGCTGTTTGCGTCCCGCTCACTTCTACGAACAGGAGAATCCGTTTATCATGGTGCAGAGAGCATAGATATTGGAGTATGGATCAATGGGCGACCGTTCTCTTCACTGATGAGTCCCGGTTCAGCCTAAACACCAATTCTCGCCGTACGTTCATATGGAGAGAACCAGGGACCCGCTACCTACCCTCCAATGTCCGCGAAATCGATCATTATGGCGGAGGAGGTTTAATGGTCTGGGCAGGCATCATGTTGGATGGCCGCACACCTCTCCATGTCTTTGAAAGAGGCAATGTGACTGGTGTGAGGTCTTGGAGCCCTATGTTCACCTTTTCAGGGGTGCAGTTGGCCCTGAGTTCATTTTAATGGACGATAACGAGAGGCCATATAGAGCTCTTCTGGTCGACGAATTTCTAGAGAGTGAGGATATTCGCCGGATGGATTGGCCAGTCAGATTTCCAGACCTTAACCCTATAGAGCATGTCTGGGACGCTCTGGGGAGGGCAATTGCAACTCGCAACCCCCCTCCGAGAACCATCCAGGGAATGAAAACCAACAGTTCTGAACGCGTGGGACCAATTGCCACAGGAAATGATAAACTGCCTTATTTCAAGTATGAAATCACGCTGCGAGACCTGTATATCTGTAAAGGGGACCATACCCCCTATTAACCCAACTATTAACCCATTTTTTTTTTGTTCTGCAACCGCTGTTTCATACTTTCCGACTCCAACGAGTGTTACGCACGATCATGCGTGTGTATTACAATTATTGAATGGTTATTTGTTTTGTATTGTATCAATGTATGTACATATCAAATTTCATTAAAATCGGTACAGTAGTTCTAGAGATAATCGACCAAGTCTGGAAATTCTCTTAATTTCTTACACCAGTATAGTATGTCATGTCTACAGCATGGCCAAATATGACCCATAAAACCTCCCATAGAGCCGCGGTAGCTCAGTCAGTAGAGCGTCGGGCTAGCATAGGAAGGGTTGTGGGTTCTGTCCTCGACGGAGCCTGCAATTCTGATGGTTGCGAGATCGGCGCTTAGACCTGGCTAAAGACCGTCGTGTTCGCTAATAGTGGCTGGGGCACGTTAAATAGGTTGTGGTCATAAAGTCCCCCATGTTCCCATACCAAATCAATACCTCTGGGGGTACCTGATCTGGGGTTATCGGCCTCTGATTGGGATCTAAATTACGATATGTGTGAGTGAATGGATGTGTGAAAGGGATCTTCCTGTAAAACGGATGGGTCATGTATGAAGAAGTCAAACCCTCCGGGGCAATGGCACCCACAATTGGGCCATATATGGCCCACACGACAACAACAATAAAACCTCCCATATGCGCCATAAAACCCCCAAAACAACCAATCATCCATTTTCTGGTCCACTTTTGTAATCAAAGCTGTCCTTTTCGCTGCCCATGTTGATACCCGATCAGGCATGTATTGGGAGAATTAAGGAAAGTTTCTTAAGGATTTGGCTAAGCTCCAATAGAATCATAAAATGAATAATCACGTGCAGTAATTTTTAGACTGTTTTTCAGACTTATCTACGTATAGCCCGTTGTATTTCTCCAGTGTGACGTAAATTAAAAATCCCATACCAAACCAGACATATCTAGTTGCATTTTACCTGTGTGACGAATGAAACTCTATAAAGGCCGATTCAATTCGCTTCAGTGTTCAGGACCTGTTGGCCTTCCTCGGAAAACGTCCTTGTGAGGGCATCATAAAAAAGGAATATCCTCGTATTCTTTCCGATTTAAACAATCACCAAGAAGATGGAGAGACATTGATTACATGATCAGTTCGTCCCGTTTTTTTTTTTTTTTAGTGGCATAGAAAGTTTCATCACCTGGATCCTTTCTTTAGTCAAAAACCTCAGAACTTTAGTGAGATCGTAGGATAATGCAACTAACGGAGAAATAGAGAAAGGTCGTAAAGCAGAACAGCACATACTATATTGATTAAATGTAAGTTTTAGTGAATGAAATAATTTTCCTTCAATTTTTGTCATAAAAACCCGGAAGAATGTTTGCATCAACCCTATAGAGTATTTGACTATTTCCCAGAGCTGTTCTATGTCTCTTATTTGCGAGCCTTATAAAACATCGATTTACACCAATTAAGATAATTGAAGCATTTATTTTTATAACATATCGGTGCAGTGAGGGAATGCCTGACCCCTTCTGAATACGTCCCCGTCATAAATGGTGCTTTTTGAAACTGTTCTCAAAACCCAACATCGAAAGGGAAATTTAGACAGTGCATTTTGCATTCTACATCCAAGGATGTCCTGGCACGCGTTTCAAGTTTAAATTACCGGCTCTACGACCAAATTATTTCGTTTTATGCATACAACGTGGACACAAATGAATTAGAACTTTCTGGAGGACACTTTTGTAAGAGGAAGTTATTTTCTGCAATCATTCGTGATAGTTATTCCTCGTGTTTAGAGTTGGGTCATGAGCCGCGGTAGCTCAGTCAGTAGAGCGTCGGGCTCGCATCAGAAGGGTTGTGGGTTCTGTCCTCGGCGGAGCCTCCAATTCTGATGATTGCGAGATCGGCGCTTCGACCTGGCTAAAGGCCGTCGTGTTCACTAATGGTGACTGGGGCACGTTAAATAGGTCGTGGTCACAATGTCCCCCATGTTCCCATACCAAATCAATACCTCTGGGGGTACCTGATCCGGAGGTTATCGGCCTCTGATTGGGATCTTAATTACGATATGTGTGAGTGAATGGATGTATGAAAGGGACCTTCATGTAAAACGTGTGTGTCATGTATGTCGAGCAAAGTCGGACTTCCTCCCAATGGTGCTCAATAACATGGAAGGCGCACCCTCCTCGCCTCTTTCCGTCTTCGACGGGCCTGGCACTCCTCTGGTCTGCCAGTGTAGGCATAAGAAACAACAACAAACAGAGTTGGGTCATAGAAATATCGATGAAGACTGCACTTTTTGGTAAGTACACACAAGTCTAAATAAATGTTTACGCGAACAAACTTTTTGAAGAAAATTGAAATTCATGGGAAATAAACTTGTTACAGAAGTAAAGCTAACTTTTCACTCGAGACACAATCGTACAATAAAAAAGTTGTATTCTTAAAAAAAATAAGCGTTGAATTGAGAGACACTAATGTCACTAAAGTCGAACTCGATTAGAACTCCCGATATTGTACTAATGGGAGAGAGAATTTAGATAATCTACAAGATAATCCCCTTTTTTGTGTGAAGAAGGATCCTTTGAGGTTCATAATGTGCTGAGAAAGCACAATTAGCCAATCTCTATCAAGGTTAATGGAACTATAATATCATTACCACCACGCAAAAGGCAACAAAATGCAAAATTGACGTTTCTATGAAACCGCGTTCATAGTTTTGATGCTTCGGGAAAAACCGAATTAAGACTAAAAGGTTTTTTTTCTCATGAAAATCGCCATTTTCACTAAAAAACAAGATTCGTGGCTTTGTCGTAATGCAAAACACGAAATAATGCCTTGAAAAATGCAAGTGACAATCACCAAAATGCGGATTGATGCCTTTGGCGTGGTAATAACACCATGTCTAACTTAGATCTGTACAATGGTTTAGATGTACACTCATGTCCATAAATTGAGGATAATGACAGCTCCGGCTAATAAAGGTTCAGAAACAAAATAAACGTGACTTATTCATAAAGCCCATTTATTAAACAAAAGATAAAGAACAAAAAAAGATGGTGTATGTATGATACCATTCATAAAAACTACGATTTTTGCTCACTGGAGCAATTGCAAAAAATATCGACCTTACAAAAACTTAACATGAAATGGTTGGTTTGATGGTTAATACATTGTATGTCTCCCAGACGATGAAATACAGTCCGTACAATGCCTAGGCATCTGAGGATCATATTATCGAGCTGATCTTGGAGAAGATCCCTCCACTCAGCAAGCAATGCTCTCCGAAGTTCCGGTACAAGTGTAGGAGGGGGTCGTCGGCCAAGCAGGTTCCATTCATGCTCTATCGAATTCAAGTAAAGTGAGAATGCCGGTCATTCCATATGGGGGATATCCTCAGATTCAAGGCATTCGTTTACAGTGTTTGCACGGCGAGGACGGGCGTTGTCAACCATAAACACAAATTCTGCGCTCATGGCACCGCTAAACAAACGCACAAGTTGTTATAGAATGATGTCCCGATAAATTTGGAAACTCATGGTTCCAATTTGAACGTGTAGATCTGTTCTGGAGCCCAGTATAATTCCGCCCCAAACGAGCAAACCTGCACCACCGTAACGGTTTCGATCAATGATGTTGTCTTGGTGGTAGCGGGTACCTGGCGTTCTCCATATCAACCTCCGCCGTGAATCAGACTGCAAGCTAAACATGGACTCGTCGGAAAACATCACACAAGCCCACTGTGACGATGTCCACACTACATGTTCTCTACTCCAGGCTAACCGATGGCGATAGTGAGTTGCCGTGAGCGGAACACATCTGACATATAGACCAACTGTACAAATTTTTTTTACAGTGCCTGCCAGCATATAGACCAACATGTCCCAAATGTCTGCAAACGGTTTGCCTTGAAATTGTCGTACCCGTTGCTGAAGATAGCTGACGAAAAAGGTCGGATGCTGTGCTCCGTCTGCTTCTTTTTGCAGTTACTGACAAATACCGGTCGTCATTCGGCGTTGTAACTTGGGGAAGACCTGTACTGTAACGTCTAATGACATTTCCATCATTTTGGAAACGTTGCCAAACCCTAGAGATGACACTTTGGGCTATTCCAAGTTCCACTGAAACTTGTGTCTGAGTACGCCCACATTTCAAGCGGCCGATAATTCTACCACGTAAAAAAAGCATCGACCTGCATCCTCTGTGCCATAACTATTCGGTTGTGGCACTGAGCGGCTTACAGAACGCTTGTGAACAATTTTACTTCTTTGCTACCATTCCTTTTATACACCTCTCTTACACTCTCGTCATTGTGACGTACTATCGGCGTCATCTGATGGCTTCCTGTAATTTGTATATTATTCTTGAAGAAGTGTGCAATAATTCTACAGGTGAAATTTTTACTTTAGAGTTCGATTTCCGTGTGACCCTGAATCATCCTTAATTTATGGACATGAGTGTAGTTTAAATGTAGTAACCATTACTACATTTATAAGATCAAATTCTCTTTACAGTGCTTTTTCTGACGAACACGTTCCCTCCGTGCAGCTAGGGTTTAAAATACTGCGCCTCTTAACAGTAGGAACTTTTGGATGACTGATTAACAAAATCACCATACCTCGGATTGAAGTATTTATTCAGATCTGTACTAGCACGTTCGTTCCGATCCCTACTCGGCCTTGACAGGGTGCCCCTGGAAGCTTTGGTAAGCGAAACACAATGCGTTATAAGGTGAACAACGCGCAACAAAATTTACATCGCGCAACAAAACGGATTACTGACGATAGTCCGTGATCCATCCTGATTTAAAGTTCCGTGGAGCCACCTCGTTATTTTGTACCATTGGGTTCCTATCGGATACGTGAGAGAAGTTCATGCAAAGCTTTTCTGTGGCTCTCCCATGAGAAGAAACGCCAGAAGAAAGAAAGATATAATTCTCAGTGTGAGAGAGAGAGGCAATTTTCCGCGACACGCACCGACAGGACGGTTAATCGAGAGACGGGCAGTTGATGCGTATCCGGGAACACAGTGACCCGCTGAAATACAAAACGGCTGTCATTCAGCCCTTGGCGATGGACTGCGGTTCGCCAAGCGCGATGAATAGGGACCGGGAGACAGAGGGATTTCAATTCGATGGTAATTTTTAATTAACTTCGTACTGAGCAGTGATCGGCAAACTCTATTAGTCCCAAAAGAGCCACTGATCAGCAGTATAACGATAAAGATTTCTTTTGAGAGCCAAATTTTATTTTAAGAACCATGTTTTTAGGAGTCGGTTTAAACTAGCTACTAACATTAAACAAAACCAGATATGAATAATAATCTTATTTATTAACCTCTTATTAATCATTTTCTCACTCCTGTCATACTTTTTCCCCCATCTCTTAAAATTAAAACAGTTTTATCGAGTGGAATATATTTCTCCATGGCATTCAATGACAGCATTTGCAATATCCTCGCCACGTGTTTGACATTTCAGTGGTAATAGTCCTAAAAGTTCTTCTTTAGGACCCAAAGACGAAATAAATCGAACAAAAAGTGAAACTTGCGCTGCCATTTATGGAACAAAATTCGCGAACAGCTATTGATGAAAATGAAACCAATGTAAGGTATTCTATTTGCTGATTGGTTATATTCGAAGACGTTTTGACTGTTCTGTCTTACTTTTTTAGCAAACAGTGTTAACTCCTTTCATTTTTTTAAATAGTTTCTGCCTTGCTCTTAAAATCCCGGAATAGCTCTTCGGATGCATTGATAAAACAACTCTTGAATAACAATAAAGCTTGCAATATTAAAATTGTTAGAAGATTGCACCCAATAATTAAATACAGAACTTGATTTTTCATGACTCTTCTGAAGTTTCTCAACTGCTATCTTTCTTCCTCGCATCACCGGCGAGATATTTACTGCTGTCAAAATTGATTCGTGGCAGAGCCGCACTCAAGTGACTAAAGAGCCGCGGTTTGCCGACCACTGTACTAGAGCAACACAACGGACTAATACATTTCGATGGAAGACCGATCACATATTTAGGCCGCGGTAGCCCGGTTGGAACAGTAGCGGAATAGCAAATGGTGGTTGAGAATAGGGATGCGACATCGATAGAAAAACATCGATGTTTTGAAACATCGATGTTTTGAAACATCGATGTTCAAAATTAAAACATCGATGTTGATAATACATCGACCCAAAAACATCGAAGTTTTTAAAATTCAGTGTATTTAAACTTGTTTCCCCATTTCCTAAAACTGGTTTAGCAACTAGTGATGCGACATCGGCTCCAATACATCGATTTTTTTTTTCTAAAACATCAATGTTTAGAAAAAATCGACATCGAAGTCGCATCCCTACTTTCCAGACCCTTCATCCTTGGTCACTTTGGTCTAAAAGTATGTTAAATTTGCTGATTATAAAAATTATGCTACTTGGTTATTTTTTAAATTTTTATTGCGGTATTTTTTTAATTTAAAAATAAAACATCGATAACGTAAAAACATCGACAAGTATAAACATCGATGTTACAAAAACATCGACCCTAATACATCGATGTTTTGAAAACATCGACAACGATGTCGCATCCCTAGTTGAGAGTTCGAATCTGTCGTGGCCTCAAATGTCCTCACATTGGCGTGATGTGGAAGTTTGGAGAGTGGGTATCAGCCCAGGTGTGACCTCTCACCTGACCGAGGTTTAAAATTACGTGGTGTTGTCCATGCCCTTCGGGTTTGATCCCGGACCGTCGCCAATAACCGTGTTGCGCCAGTGTGGGGTTAATTTAAAACAAAAATGTCTGAAAAAGGTAAAAAGATCACAAAACGCATTGCTCATTTGTTATTACGGCATTTTGATCGGAATAGAACACCGGGACAGAGGACTGGGCCTCATCTAAAGCTATCTTATGAACAACCGCCTGTGCACATTCTAAAATTTTCCTCGCTTTGCGTTGTGGAAATCCCAATGACAATTGAAAACTGTTTTAGAGTGAAAAATATAATTAAAACACTTCACACCTGACCCGCTTCGGATAGCATGGGGCCCGGTGGGGCTACCGACTAACTAACTTGAGCCCCGGATGTTGGTGGTTCTGCATTTGCTGAGCATCGAGTTACGTTCGTGACATGGAAAAGAAGCGGCATCTCTCTCGAGATCCAGAAAAAAATGGCGCTATTTTCTTTCACGAAAAAGCGATCGTTTTACCAAAATGGAATCGCATTCAGCTAAAGGAAAAAAAAAGATCGGCAACCCTCTGGAAAAAGTATATTAAGTTGCGGATCGAAACGACAGCTAAATTACATTTCCCTGCTAAAAAACAGAAAACCCATAAGCCTTCTTTCAAAAGATGATTCGCCATTTCCCCCCAACTTTTCACATGAACGCGTAGACTTAATTCCATTCCAACAAACTCGAGGAGATGGTATGTAGAGAGATTCTGTTTCAAACTGGCAGATTGGCCCGGGGGTGGACGAAATCACTTATCCGATTTTCACTTCCCCAAATGACTGCAAAACACTGTGTTTAGGGCACGCGCAATGTTCTTTCGTGGACCCTGTCTGCTAGAACTGGAAGATCATTTGTAACACACCATGAAGCGTGAATCCATCAAATTCAAATCGCATGTGGTCAAAAATGTTTACATAGATGATAGAACTTCGCGTCAGATTGACATGCAAGATCAACCCTGTTCAGTTGTGTTCTTAAAGCCACATTTCAGGCTTTGTTTTTGAATGTTTAATTCTAATTCGATGTCATCATGTTATATTTGTTAAGATAGTCGTTAAATAAACGATGTTAAATTTTATAACCGAGTTCTTTATTCACCAAATCCACCACGTAAGTTTCTGTTATTTACTGAAGGATACCCAATCCCTTCAACTGGTTATCCGGACGTGATTTGAACACGCAACCTTCTGATCTGGAGTCAATTATATCTCTTCGTTTTGATCTCTTTAGTTTGATCTCATAGTCTTGTGTTTGGCTTTTCGCCAAACACAAGACAAGAGATCAAACTAACTCCAGTAATTGGTTTTGCTGCATTTTGAGAGGGTTGGTTGTTTGGTTTGAGGTTTTATGGCACAAGCCTCATATTTGGCGCAGCTTGGACAAATATTAAAACACAATAACAAGAAGAAAACAAAGTTAAATACTAAAAGGTAGGCGAAGATAAGGGGTAGGCGAATGAAAAACAGAAGTCAGGACATATCACTTGAGCACCTCTAGGTTGTGGAGAGACAGAGCAAAAGATGTACCCCGAGGTAAACAACAGGGTACGTGAACTGTCCTTGGAGGTAGTGTGTATACAACAACCAAATGCAAGACAAAAGGTCAACTAATTGTGGACAAAAATTCATATTGAAAAGATCTAGCATCAATTCTGGGTTGAACAAGTTTTAAAGTAATCTATAATTTGTGCTTTTAGTAAACTAGTTCACACGACCATCTGCATTTGAGGCTTTTGTCTTCTCGAGAATGTATCGAGAGTAGGTAGATATTTTAATTAACATCGCACTGGGGCAACACAACGGGCTATTGGCCACGGTCCAATATTAATCTCCGAGGCAAAGATCCGAAGACAACTCCACGCGATTTAAAGCCATGATCAGATGACGAGAACAACGCCTGAGCTGGCATCCCACTTCCCATACTTCCACACCGCGCCAACGTCAATACATTTGAGGCCCCAACAGATTAAACATGCACCAGCTCCCTTTGTAGATGACGGTCTTTGGTTGTATTCGAACTCGCATCCCTCAGATTGCGAACCCGTTACTCTTCCAACCGGGAAAACGCGGCCCGAATGTATCGAGGGCTTAATCGTAAGATAAATGCAGGTTCTATGACACCGACAAGCCCCCACCTTCGACCGGGAGACACTTTAAAGATGTACTACTCATATAAAATGGATTTTCAGAAATCTGGTCACGGATTGGACCAGATTAAACCGGTTTCCTTTGACGGGCTCATTTCATTTTTCCGTGGGTGACTAGTATACCCTTTAACCTGACAAAAGTCGGGAGGTGAGGGGGGACACCTGCGATTACCATCCAACCAACCATCTTGGTAGTTGTCTCGACGAGGTGTCGTCGTCATCAGAAAAACTAAGGAGATGTTGATTTACGAGATATCTCGTCATTGGAAAAAAAATTAACCAGATCTCGTCGCCATAAAAGACTGACAATACCCGACGATCCGATATATCTCGTCATTAGAAAAATCGGCCAGACCCAGGCAGACGTGATATCTCGTCGAAACCATATGACGGGTTAAGAAAGTTTGCCGTAGGAAAATCAAGTTTCACAAGAACAATCCTCTAGTTAAGGAAATATTTCAATCAAGTGAGTCAGAAACAGTCAGCAAAGGGCAAAAGAAAGGACAGATCATTTACGAAGTTGCAGCTGCATCAGCTTTTATAGCATTGCCTTTATGGGCGCAAAGAGCTGCTGCGTCATGCAGATTCGGCGAAGACGGCTAATTGCCTCGGCGAGACTCTCGCTGCGCTCTTTTTCCGGATCGCTTGCATCGCACGGGAAATTCAGGACGCATGTTTCCGGGGATGTCCTTGAATCCAGGATACAGATAGGATCGACGTGTTGTTTTTTACGGCCCGTCAAGACGCATACAAGGCCATGGATAAATAAGTAAACATAATTCCAGTACTTTAGGTGTTTAATCAACTACGTACTGGAGCGACACAACGGGCTATTGGTGACGATCCGGGGTCAGCCCCCGAAAGGAATGATCCGAGGACAACACCCTGTAATTTGGAACCACGGTAAGATGACTAGGTCACACCCGAGATGGCCACTCTACTCTCCAAACTTCCACATCAACCCAATGTGAGGAATAGTATTTAGGAGTAAAGATTCTATCAGACTTAGGAAGATAGGGAGTATAGGAAGATATAATCATTTAGATTTTAATGAATTATTTTTATTTTCTGCAAAATATCACAAAACATGGGCCATTTCTTGGCGGTATATATATTTCGACCAACTTTCATTTAGTCTTTGGTTGAATACGTAATGATGCATATGTAAAATTCTCGTTTCTTATAAATACATAAAATATAGAAAAAAATACATTTTTAAGTATGGTTCAAGAAACTAGTATCCAGGTAAAACGAACTCTGAAACTAGTATCCAGGTAAAACGAACTCTGAAACTAGTATCCAGGTTAAACGAACTCTGAAACTAGTATCCAGGTTAAACGAACTCTGAAACTCGTCTCTAGGTTAAACGAACTCTGAAACTCGTCTCTAGGTTAAACGAACTCTGAAACTCGTCTCTAGGTTAAACGAACTCTGAAACTCGTCTCTAGGTTAAACGAACTCTGAAACTCGTCTCTAGGTTAAACGAACTCTGAAACTCGTCTCTAGGTAACGCACTCTGAAACTAATCTCTAGGTAAAACGAACTCTGAAACTAGTCTCTGGGTAACGCACTCTGAAACTAGTCTCTAGGTAAAACGAACTCTGGAACTAGTCTCTAGGTAAAACGAACTCTGGAACTAGTCTCTAGGTAAAACGAACTCTGGAACTAGTCTCTAGGTAAAACGAACTCTGGAACTAGTCTCTAGGTAAAACGAACTCTGGAACTAGTCTCTAGGTAAAACGAACTCTGGAACTAGTCTCTAGGTAAAACGAACTCTGGAACTAGTCTCTAGGTAAAACGAACTCTGGAACTAGTCTCTAGGTAAAACGAACTCTGGAACTAGTCTCTAGGTAAAACGAACTCTGGAACTAGTCTCTAGGTAAAACGAACTCTGGAACTAGTCTCTAGGTAAAACGAACTCTGGAACTAGTCTCTAGGTAAAACGAACTCTGGAACTAGTCTCTAGGTAAAACGAACTCTGGAACTAGTCTCTAGGTAAAACGAACTCTGGAACTAGTCTCTAGGTAAAACGAACTCTGGAACTAGTCTCTAGGTAAAACGAACTCTGGAACTAGTCTCTAGGTAAAACGAACTCTGGAACTAGTCTCTAGGTAAAACGAACTCTGGAACTAGTCTCTAGGTAAAACGAACTCTGGAACTAGTCTCTAGGTAAAACGAACTCTGGAACTAGTCTCTAGGTAAAACGAACTCTGGAACTAGTCTCTAGGTAAAACGAACTCTGGAACTAGTCTCTAGGTAAAACGAACTCTGGAACTAGTCTCTAGGTAAAACGAATTTTGGAACTAGTCTCTAGGTAAAACGAACTCTGGAACTAGTCTCTAGGTAAAACGAACTCTGGAACTAGTCTCTAGGTAAAACGAACTCTGGAACTAGTCTCTAGGTAAAACGAACTCTGGAACTAGTCTCTAGGTAAAACGAACTCTGGAACTAGTCTCTAGGTAAAACGAACTCTGGAACTAGTCTCTAGGTAAAACGAACTCTGGAATTAGTCTCTAGGTAAAATGAACTCTGGAACTAGTCTCTAGGTAACTTACTCGATGTAAAATGTTCTTTGATTTCATTGATTCTTTTAATTTTTTCCGATTCTGTTCCTTTTCACTTAAATTTGAAGAACTAAACCGTTCCGTTTGATTTTAGTCACGGCCCAGTGCAGTGACGTTTTTTGCAATTTTTTACTTTTAAATATCGCTAACTTTTTTATTTTGACATATTTTTGTATTTAGTAAAAAAAAAAAAATCATTTTCAGACTTATAATTTGATCTGTAAAAGTGTTAGAGATAATAAAGCTAATTATTTTCCGTTAAAAACTAATTTTCTAACCGTTTCCGAAAAAATTTTTCGTTGAGAAAAAACGTTTTTTTTTTCCCTTCTAAGTATTTCTTTTTTGGTGATATAAAAAGCCGGTCAAAAGCGTTGCCACAAAAGCATGCGTTTTTCAAAGCTGTAATACACTCTAGTCTCTAGATAACAAACACTCAAAACTAGTCCAATTTAAATTTTAAAATCAACTCTTACATAAAGAGTTTATCAAAATGTAGCCCCTTCCCAAATGATATTCTGTATGCGCCCCTTAGTATAAGTAGAAACTATCTTCAGCTATGTTTGGACGAGCTCTTGACATGTATCTTCGTCGTTTCTCTAATAGTTAAATAAAAACCAGTTTGAGTGACGATTTTTTTTTTCAATTTAGTTGAGTCTAAAGTTATAAGAGTTGGGGCCTTTTTAGACTCGGCTCACTAAAAAAAATGCGTCTGGTCACTTTCTTTTCCGTCCTTCTTTCCTAAAAAAGTTCCACAGAGAAGAATTCGAACCTTGCAGTATAAGCACGAGACAGATATCTCGTCATCAAGATATAGCCGACTTTTGACGTGGTCAAAAAAAGATAAACTAATTAGCAATCGGTGGGTTGCGAGTTTTAAACTAGGTTAGGTCAGAGAGTCTTGTACACGTGGTCTGGTGCAAGTTAAATCTGTTCTGGCTTCAAATGTCCTCACATTTTGTAGTGTTAAAATTTGAAGTGGAATGTCAGCTCAGACGTTATTCTCGTCCATCTGACCGCGGTTCAAATCTACGAGGTGTTGTTCTTGGATCTTTGCCTTCGTGATTGATCCCGGACTATTACCAATAACCAATTCTGTTGCTACAGTGTAATGTTGATTAAATACCTACCCAAACTGCAGGCTGCGTGAAGAAAATACGATTGTTTTTTCGACATATTTAAACGAATAAGGATTTAGTGCGGTAGCAAGAGACTTTTAACTAAAAGTAGGAAGGTATTTAAAAAACTCCGCATTGGAGCAACACACCGGGCTATTGGCAACGGTCCGGGATCAAATCTGAAGAGAAATATCAACGGATAACGCATCGCAATTTTGAACCACGGTCAGATGACGAGAGTACCTGAGCTGGTACCACACACTAAACTCTCCAAACTTCCACCCCACTCCAGTTTGAGGACATTTGTGGTCACGGCAGATTTTAACGTGCATCAACCTCCTCGTACACGACGGTCTTTGGCTGGACCGAGTTTCGAACTCGCACCGCTATGATTGTTAAGCCGCTACCTTTAAAACCGGACTACTGTGGCCCCCGAAAAAGGAGGCGAGCCAAAAAAGTTTGGGATATTTTTCTACATGCATCAGGGACTGTGTTTGCAATCAGCTTCCAGTTTCAATTTACAAAGATATTTGCTCTTGAATAAGGCTGCGAACAAGGGCATTCATTTCCGAGAACTGTGATGAAACAAAACTCCGCACTATCACTACCAAAGGATTTATAAATCACGTACATTTTTCATCACATTTCACGATCGAGAATGAATTGTATGTGGGTTACTTTCACTCCAAAAGGGAGGCGACCTTTAGCATTTCCCCTCACTACAGCCCCGTTGGATCGTGCGAAGATGACCAAAATAAAAATATCAAGGATCTCCTAAGCATTGAGCACAAGTACCGGCATTGTAACAAATCGCTCAAGCATTTCTGCTGCAACAATTTCCGTAGACAGTTGGAAGGAACTCGCTTCCAACAATGCGGAAGAGCGGCTCAAAGAACAATCACATTTTCGTCCTTGGTATAGTGCATGCTACACAATGTCTTCAAGGACATCGTCAGATTCAAAGATCCTGATCCTGGAATTCAAAACCGAGAGAAAAACAAATGAGCCCAATTGAAAAATAGCCTCCTCTTTTGCATCGGAGGGTTTCGTGATTCGGGGCTTCGCTTTCGATGCTTCACAACTTGCGGAGGTAATTTCGTCCTCGTTTTGTGGGAGTGTTTCTCTGAGGCGGCGTCATTGGGCATCGAAGCATGGATCCAATTGCCGCAAAGGGTTGTTTGGAGAAGCCCATTATGGCCACAGCATTAGAAATTGGAAAGAGCCGAAGATTCCGCCTCGATAAGGCCGAGAGAAATATTGGTGTTGCATTTTTGCTCTTCCTTTCCTGGGGTTACCTGTCCGTCTCTCGAAACCATTCAAGCCTATTAGGTATGCAAAATAAATCACTGACGAGTGATTTTCGATCATTTCAATTCCGCAGTTTTGGAGGTACTTGTGCTAGTTGGAAAGAAAACGACGAAGATCTTGACAAGTTGTGACATTGAAGAGTCTTGAAACAATGGCTGTGACATTCACAGCAATATTCAATCCTAAAAGGCCTGCACAAGGGACGCGTGGCTCAGTGGGTATGCCCACTGCGCTAGCAACCTTCGAGTTGTAGGTCCTATACCTGTCAGGTGTATTCCTTCGAGTGTTGTGAAGTCTGGAAAAAAAAAACCTTTTCGACACTCAGATCATCGTGAGTTTGCTACAAAAGGGGAGCAGACCCCCCCCGCAATAAAGACCACCGTGCGTTACTGTTCTGAAATAACTCAGGCCAGAAAGGCAGTAAATGTGCCGGAGAGTTGGCTTATTAATTCGACTTGTTGCACCTGCCACCAGGTGGTCTCACACATGACTTTCTAACGGTTCCAAGAGGGAACTCACACGTGTGGAATTGATACTCCTTCTGTGTTGCAGGTGTCATTGGAAAACACCCATTCGACATTCCAAGAGGGAAGCGGACTCCCTCGTAAAACAGAAAAAGACGAGAGTGAGAAGCCACTGGAGCAAATGGTGGACGATAGAGCTCTCGAGACAACTATACGGTGAGGTTAAACACCGGTAAAAAAAACTGTGAAGAGCGACGTTTTTTCTTCATGAACAGTCATTCAGTAATTGTTCATTTGCACATAATTTTGTAGATATTTTTTTAACTGTCACTGAAGCCTTTTACTTAAAATAAATAGCTTGAATAGGTAGTTAGCTTAGTCCAACTCCATTGTATTGCTTTGTGATGCCCAAAACGCTACAGTGTGTTTCTTTCTTCTGTGTCTAAAGCTTTCATGGTGTGTGAACCACGAAAGCTTTACTGACACAGAAGAACTGCAATATTATTACATGATAGTGTATGTCTTGTGGCTGCGCAGCTTGGCCAAATATGGCCCTTGCGCCATGAAACACAAAAACGGGCAGCCCCCCTCTCTCGAAACGAACCCATTATGGGCCTACCTTCTTTAGGTGTGTACGGGCTTCACAAACCCGAGGTTCCCAAAAATGTATTATTTTCCCAAGGGGTATACTGGGTACGTTACTCTTCCAACTGGACTACCGCGGCCCACTTGGGTTAGCAATCGTAGTATTGAAAAATAAAACAGCAATAGGTAGGTAGGAATTTAATTAACGTCGCACTGGAGGCACACAACGGGTTATTGGTTACGGTCCGGTGTTCGAACCCAATGGGAAAGATCCGAGGAAAACACCACGTGCTTTCGAACCATGATCGGATGACGAAAAGACACTTGAGCTGGCAACCCTCTCTTCAAAACTTCCACACCAAGCCAACGAGAGAACATTTAAGGCCAAAAAAGATTTAACGTGCACCAGCCTTTGTACACGACGGTCTTTGGTCGGATTCGAACTGGCAACGTTCTAGTTGTAGTCCATTACTCTTCCATCCGGGCTACCGCGCCCCATAGATACATAAGTAAAGTGACATTGAAAGAGTCTTTGAGAGAGTAACTTAAGGACAGCGCTAAACTAAGACAGATATAGATACACTGAGAAAAGAAATGAAAGGCAGAGACAAACACAGAAAGAGACAGTGATAGACACTGATAAGAATGTACGCATACACGGATCAAAAGAAGGGTACGAACCAGTTGAAGGTTTGTTCATGGTCAGTCTCAGGAACGGCTTGCAAGTTATTCAATGAAAAATTCCTCAGTCGTACTTCGAATGACGGCTTTGGTCCGCATGGTTCAACGAGCACCTTCGAAAAAATTCCACGGATGTTCGTGAACGCCATTTAGCTCTTAAGTACGCTCGATACACGCAATAGAAAGGAGTTAGGCGTGTGGAATGGGCAGAAGATGCGAAAATCATCCGACTGACAGCCAATTTACCACATCTTTTTTCAATATTTGGAAGGTGGCTTGTTGACAATCCACTTGTCGAGGATCGTGCGTGCCGAAGCATGACAAAATGGCGGCGAAACCTCCTCAGCTGGAAACACGCGATGCACATTGTATCAATACCAACTCAACACCATTGTAAACAGTCGTTCACTGACTCCCATCTCGAAAGATGACACAAGCAGATAAAAATTCCCATTGGTTCATAATGGGATGCGTTGAATAATTTCCCTGCTCCCGAGGTCGAAAAATCCGTTTCTCTCAAACTCGAATAAAAGAAATCTATTCACTCGAAGAGATAAAGTAAATCGATCCTGTTCAATTGTGAAAGTACCAAGCAGAGCTCAATTGAGAAGTGATGGTAATGGTAATTTTAGTTAACGTCCTACTAGAGCAACACAACGGGCTATTGACGACGGTCCGGGACCATTCCCTTAAGGGAAAGATCCGAGGACAATACCTCGTAATTTTGAACCACTGTCAGATGACAAAGCAACACCTGAGCTGGCACCCCACTCTCCAAACTTCCACACCAACCCAACGCGAGGACTTTCGGCCACGACAGATTTAAGGTGCACCAGCCGCCTCTACACCATACGCTCACAAACATCCATGCCCGGACACGGATTCGAACCAGGAACCTTCCGATCTAGAGGCTAACACCTTAACCACTATACCGGTTGGTCGGCACACCAATTGAGGAGTGATATAATATAAAATGAAAATTAGCAAAATATTATCGGATTTTCTGCACAAATGTGAATTGCTGAATTGTTGCTCCAGCTAAAACAGCTTGCTAAAACAAGCAAATAAACCTTAATTAAGAATTGTACGAAAAAGGTGACATAGACAGATCATGGAACACAGTGGATCGAATAATAAGCGTTGTTTAATAAATTCTACACTTTAGATCAAATATGTGAAGCATCTATTGGAAAATTTTCCTCGTTGACACCCATGGACCGGTCAAAAACTGAATCGATTCTGACTAAGGCCAAGACGAGTGAGTAGCTACACCAATGTGATCATCAAAGCATGAGTTTTCGATAACCTGCAATTTTCATGGGGCTCAAATTGAAATTTGCTTTTTAAATGCTTAATACTCACATTCCTATTCTGTTAACGACATTTTTTCATAGCATTTAAAAATTGATTCAGAACAAAATTCTTGTTTGAAAAAAAAAAAAAAAAAAAAAAAAAAAACATCTAAACAAAAGGGGACACGTCATAGAGAGGTGTTGAAGATCTTCCCTGCTATCAAGATCGATCAGTCGTCACTTAAGAAATCGACTCGTCAAAGAATCGGATGAAAGAAATCGAAAGCAGTTAGACAAAGTGGCACACTATCCGTAAAAGTTCACCACACCCTCACTTCAAGACCGACGTAAAAAACGAAATGATAGAAGCATCTGTTTGGAGACAGACTGTGAATCAGCACTTTCAAACTCCGTGTGAATCATTCTGAGTTATAGGTATTCCTCTCGTAAACGCCTCGGTAAGTAGAAAAAGTATTTTATGCATCATCACACCCGGACATTCTCATTTTGTAAACATTCGGTTTGCAAAACATTCGCATTACAATTCATCGGCCCTTTTCAAACGACTCCCTCTACCTATAATCCTGCTTTATATGCAAAATTGCATTTGAATAAAAGTCATTTATAGGGGTCCAAAACACAAAAATCGTCAATTCTTCGAATTTTTTTTTCTTAATTTTAAAAAATTCTCCGTCTGACTTATATTTTTATCTTAATTAGAACGATGGATACAACTATTTTTTGTGGTTCGTTGTTTTGAAAATCTAACACTCAGACAGTTGTCATGGGAACAACATCTGCAAAAGACGTTATTTAAGTCTACGAAGACCTTTAAACTATATAGAAAAAAGGTAGAATTTGCAAAAATCAAACTTAACCAAAGGCTTAAGACGAAAGAAGGAGTTAGATAATCATCTGGATGCTTTTAAAAGGTATTTATTTAAACATTTTATTAATTGTTAATCTGTTTTTAAAACTATGCGTTATCTCCATGATACATTGTTTCAAGATTTCCTATTTTCAAATTGTTACTCAAGAACCGATAAAGTTTAAGGGTTTAAATTTGGATTATATCCTTTTCAAACATTATACTTTAATTCTGATTCAGCAAATTTGAAACAAATATTTACTTTTAAAAATATGATTTTTTTAAAGAAAAAGTACCTTAAATTTTTTACTGAATTGATACTTTTTAAATTGCTGAATAAAAATTTTAATTTATAATTATGTGAGTAATTTACTGTAGTTTTTAAAATTTACCAAGAATATTTCGACTTTTAGCAATTTAAAATGACCCCTCTTTTTAAAAAATTTAATTAAAATTTTTTTAAACTTTTGGAAATTTTTTGTGTTGGGATTTTACTTTTTAGTTAGATGGTTAATCAGTACAAAAAATTCAAGATTCTAAATTAGTTAATAAAAAAATTTTTAATGTGTCCCGGACCCCCTTAAGGTGCCTGCCTACCTTTAAAACGTCGTTTTGGGTCAAAAATTCGATTTTCGTTTTCTTATTGTATATTGAAGAGCATATTTTTAGCTTTCCAAATCAGTTTAAATTTTGTTTTTATCTAACCTAGAACCCAAGTTACAGGTATTTTAATATGAAGCGGTGGCAGTTTTTGAAACCGAAACTAATGTTGTGCTGACGAAACTGGAGTAAAAAGTCAGTTCAAGCACTCTAAATTGTTAATATGTATTAAATTCTTTTAAAATAGGTGAGATTATTGTTCATTGAAATACTTAATATGCTTCAAATAAATCTGGCAACACTATTTTATACAGATAACTGACATGAAAAGAGTTGTGTTTTGAATTTGATTACATTTACAATTCACGTGAGATTTCTGTTGTTTATCAAAGCTTTCAATTGCGATTATATAAATCCTTTGATTTGAATTTCTCTTGCTAATATACCAAAAAGTATCGCTAGCAAGAGAAAGTCACGATTTAGAGGGAATCGCTTTACAAACAGAAAGAAGAAGAACGAATGTTCTTTAGAATCTGTGGAGACTGCTAGTTCAACCAAACTTCAGTCGTCCATTTCCAACATCGAAATCAGTGATGCTGGTTATGGAAACAGAGTTATTGACTTGGAACTATTGATGGGTGTTTTTAAGAGGTTTTCGTTAGCCTGAAAACTGTTAAATTAGGGGCATATGATGCGGTTATTCAGTTCAACGATGGGTACAAAGGGTGTTTAAATGTTTTGAAAAGGCTCAACAACCTAAGTCCTGGTTACTTCACCGAGAAAGGATGTGAAATATTAGACCAGTGTCAGATTCGAGATTCTAAAAATCACGGTACATCTACTGCTCAGAAGCGTAGAAAATTTTTAAAAGCCTTAAGAAAGAAAAAAATAACTGTTTTGAATGAAAAAGAATGTGAACATTACCAAAAAGGAGGATTTTGAAGTTAAATATAGTGTTATAAATGGTATGTTCATATGTTTTAATTCTTTTGCGTTTTTCTCGGAATCAGATTTTTGACATTTTCCTTCTTCGCAAAATGTCATAACTCAAAATATTATAAGTGTATTTATATGAAACTTTGATAGAATACTCTATAGGATATAATTAAGGAGTTCCACTATTTTTTTGGCTCTAGGTGTAATATATTTTATTTTATGATTAGTAAAGTTTGAAACTTATAATAAAATTCGGCGAGTTTTTAATTCTCTTTGCGTTTAGTGCTGTAACTTTTTTTAATAAATAGATTTAGGCATATATATAGTGAATGTCCTAAAACATATTTTTATAAGAATAATAAAGTTTACAAAACAAAAATTCCTTTACTCAAATTTGAATTATGATGTTTTGCGTAAAAGCTATTATTTTGCAATTTTCATGCATAATTAATGCCAAAATAAGAAAACTAAAATTAATATTTAGCTATTTTATATATTCTACATAGTTTTTTAAAGTATTTGATGGTATAAAGTACAAATCGAGTGAAAATTTAAAGTATTTAAAAAAAAACACTCCGAAGGTAGGCAGGCACCTTAAATGAAATTAAGCATATTAACTCATTGCATCAAAAGTGTAAAAAAGGTTACTTAATGTGTCCAGAAGAACGGCATCCCTAAAACGATAAACCTGAATCGACGATTTTTTAAACTTTAACCCGAGTGAGATAACGGAGATAGTAGCATTCGAATTCATATCTATTCGTCTATTCGTGTACTCGATGCTGAAAAGCATTCGTTGCACTTGATTCTTTCTCGTTGTATTCGAACACAGAAAATTCATCTCAAGTATACTATCATAATATTCATCCAAAGTATTTGAAAACCAACTAAATAATATATCTTAGATCGCATTAACCGATTCGTACTATCGATTTTTCGTTATATTTTGTGCATTCGACAGTCGTGGCATTCCGATTCAAAAAAGTACTCGAATACCGGGTATTCGATTCTAAAAAGTACTCGAATACCGGGTATTCGATTCTAAAAAATACTCGAATACCGGGTATTCGATTCTAAAAAGTACTCGAATACCGGGTATTCGATTCTAAAAAGTACTCGAATACCGGGTATTCGATTCTAAAAAGTACTCGAATACCGGGTATTCGATTCTAAAAATTACTCGAATACCGGGTATTCGATTCTAAAAATTACTCGAATACCGGGTATTCGATTCTAAAAATTACTCGAATACCAAGTATTCAATACCAAAAATTCCTCGAATACCAAGTGTTCAATACCAAAAATTACTCGAATATCAAGTGTTCAATACTAAAAAAATTCCTCAAATACCAAGTATTCAATTCTAAAAATAACTCGAGTACCAAGTATTCAATTCTAAAAAGTTTTCCATTCTGCACATCTCTAATTCTTTCGTCATTTTCACAAGAAACTCTCTAATTCGCTCGTCCGATCATTCAGTCGGGTTGGAAGTTGAATTTACGTCGCACTGGAGCAACACATCGGACTATAGGTGACGGTCCGAAATCCATTCCTACGGGTTGGTTCGTTGGGTTTTAATAGCGCGAAGGGGGGGGGCAACCATTCCGAAGGAAAAGTTCTGAGTACAACACCTTGTCATTTTGAACAACAGTCAGATGACAAGGTGATGACCTGAGCTAGCACCCCACTGTCCAAACTTCCAACCGAAGTGAAGTGGAGACCAAGACAAATTTAACGTGCATCAGCCAACTTCCAGTGGTTTCCTGCTATGATTATGTTTTTTTTTTACAATGATTGGTCACCCTCTGTGTATACATGCATGGAAGCAATTCTTCACAAACACGAACAAAACCTTTAGCGCCACATTTAAAATAGCAACAAACAAGCTCACCAACATCTCACCAATCCACTCCACGATCTGCAACAACACTTACATCACAGAAGTCAACATGAACATGCTATAACTCGCATCTTCAAATCAGACAACATAAAGGACAATTTGCAGGGGCACAGGGACATGCGTATGCAGACATATCACAATCGAAACGTCATAGACACACCTCCATTTAGACAACATGAATTGGTAATTTTTAGTTAACGTCGTACTAGAGCAACACAACGGGCTATTGACGACGGTCCGGGATCAGTCCCTTAAGGGAAAGATCCGAGGACAACACCTCGTAATTTTGAACCACGGTCAGATGACGAAGACAACATGAATTAGAACATTTCCTGAAGATAGCACCAAAGAAAAAAAAAAAACTAGACTAGACGGAATAGATGGTACTAGGGGGCCAGCCCCCTGCTCGCTGACGCTCGCCAACCCCCAGAGGATTACTTTGCAATCCTCGTTGGTTCACTGCGCGAACCTTACTCGCTTCGCTCGCATTAATGAAGACACGTGTCCTAGCATAAGGGATTATTTACAAAATCTGATACTCCAAAAAAATATTTTCCAAATATAAATTTGTAGTACTGCAGAAAAGTTATACAGTACCTCTGGAATCAGAACTCGAACAATTTGGAATTCAAATGAAAACTTTGAGCAAATTTGGACTCGAAATGTGAATTGTATGGAAATCTACCTTGGAAATCGTATACCCAGCATGTTGTTTGTATATAAGCTACAGCTCGACTAATATCTATATATTTTCAATAAAATTTGATCCGATACCGCTATAAATTCAATTAAGGAGCTAGACTTTGTGGTAAATAAACAATCGTACAGTGTTGCCAAAATGCGATAACAAATAACGTGTTTTTTGCGTGCCACGTAAGAGAATTATATATATAGATAATCCTCAGGCTCCTAATGGAAACCCCTAAGAAAATATTGGACTTATAGAATGCGTGTCGGAAGACCAGACACTTTCCAACCGTTCTCAAAAAAGGAATGAGGTGTTGCTATTTAAAAAAAATGGCAAAGCCCCCACAAACTTTAGTCATACCACCCAATTGGTCTGCTTCCGATGCTGGGAAAAACCCTAGAAAAACGTATTCTGATATAAGACTCCATAAATTCTCATACGACAAGATCCTGCAATCAAGTCCATTTGGATTCAGAACAGGCCTTTCAACAGAGCTTGCTATCAATGAGCTTATAACGAACGAAAATAAAAATAAAAGAAAGGGCCTTCACACCTGTCATCTCACTGGACATACAAGAAGCCTTTGACACCCTGTGGTGGCCATCTAATAAATAGCCTAAAAAATAAGGTATTCCTCCAAATCCTGGGGCCCTCGTTGAGAGCTACCTAAAAGACAGAGTGTTAGAATTCCACCATGGCACCACAATCGTTACACGCACAATTGAAAGGGGCTGCCCACAGGAATCTTGCCTAGAACCATTTCTATGGCTCGTCATCGTCAACTCATTATTAGGAATGGACTGTGGACCGCAATGCCAGTGCAAGGCATTTGCCGATGACATCACCCTGACAGTAGTGGGGACCTCAAGAACAGAACTTGAATGTACAGCAAGCACAACACTGGACAGAGTAGTCGACTGGTGTAACACAGGGGGAAATTACAACTCTCAAAACATAAAACCAAAGCCCTTGTTATCAGTTAGGTGGGCAGACACTCCAGAAAACCACAAATTAAGAGTGGCAACTGTGGGAGTGCGGTTTTATGGCGCAAGGGTCACATGAGCGTTTAGTGGAGCTATAAAACTGTCCATTATCAACCCCAGAATGGAAAGATCCGAGCACAACATTACGTAATTTTGAACCCCGGTCAAACGACGAGCCCGAAAATGGTGAAAACAAAGACTTTTACAAACACGTCAACACTTTTACAAACACGAAATCGTACCGCCCACAGCAACAGGTTGGGGTCAGGAGTCAATAGCAGCGGGTTTTCCGTTGACAGCTCGTAAATCTGTCACCCTATCCTTCTGGAAGATCTCCTTCACATCTAGATAGTTCTTAAGGGGTGCTCGGTGGGGCGTCCTAATGAACTGTCCCTCGGTGCCAGACTTCCAACTCTCGACTAGAACGTAGGTGTCCAATCGTTTGAGTCGATCCACTCAATATCTGTAAACACCTTCTAGCAGCGAACCCGACCGCTTCTTGCAAGCCTTTACTAGCCTTGGATTGAAGGACTCGAGTCCCTTGATTCTAGACAGAAGAGACCGCGGTAGCCCAGTTGGAAGAGTGCCGTATAGCAAACTGAAGGGTTGCGAGTTCGAAACTCAGTCCAGTCAGAAAACCGTTGTCTACACGAGGGGCTATTGTACGTTGACATGGACTCAAATGTCCACGTTGGCGTGGTGTGGAGAGTGGGGTGCCAGTAGGTAAGTAATTAGGCGAACTGTAGGTTGGTTGGTGTTTAATTAACGTCGCACTGAAGCAACAGAGGACATTGGCGATTTTTGGCGAATTAACGTCGTACTAAAACAACACAACGGGCTATTGACGACAGCATCGGTTCAATTCTCTAAGGGGAAAGATCCAAGGACAACACGTAATTTCGAACCACGGTCAGATGACGAGGCTGAAACCCCACTCTACAAACTTTCACACCAACCCAACGTGACGACTTTCGGCCACGACAGATTTAAGGTGCACCAGTCGCCTCTACATCATACGCTTACAAACTTCTTACCCGTATTCGAACCAGAGGAACCTACCGATCCAGAGGGTAACAGTAAACGGTCCGGCATCAAACCCGAATGCAAAGATCAGAGGACATCACGTAATTTTGAATGACGGTCAGATAACGAGATAACTCGTGATATACTACCCACTATCCAAACCTTCCAGCTGCACGGACACTTGAGGCTCGACGTAGTTAACGTGCACCAGCCTCCTTTCCATACGATGGTCAAAGATTGGATTTGAACTCGCAAACATCCGGAGGCTCAAGTCAAAAAATCCACGAGACAAACCGATGTACAAAATCGAAGATTTTGATTTGATATGTATTCCTTTTCTTAATTTAAAAATGAATTACAAATTGACAAAATCAAATTGAATCCCACGTACAAGTCGATACATACTTATAAACTCCAGCAATCAAAACACAAACAATGTCTTCTAAACTTACCAAAGTTCAGACCCAATCGCTTGTTATCCAATCAATCTCCCTCAACTTCCAACTTAACATCCTATTGAGGAGCTGATTACTTATGGATTCATCAGTGTATTTCCCAGATCACGCAAATTCTTGTGGGTAAAAACAAGCGATTCAGAAAGTTCCGTTCTTCTGCTAGAAAATTTGTGTTCTGTTTTCATTTATTCCTCCTTTCACCTGCAACGGGAGCGATGCAGGGTTACTAAGCTGATAAAGGATCGCCAAAGTTTGCAAAAGACTGTCGCCAGACAAACCGTCTCCCACCCCTTCCATCTCCCAATTAACACAAGGATTGTCACATCAGTTTATTTGACCCTGATATACAAATTGTGCAGCTTCGGGGTTGATCCCGGACCGTCACCGAGGTGGCAACCGGATGGTTGCGAGTTCGAATCCTACAAATACCGTCGTATACAAAGGGGGCTGGTGCACGTGAAATCTGTCGTGGCCTTAAATATCCTCAAGTGGGAATAGAAGTTTAGAGAGTGGGTTGCCAGCTCAGGTGTTACCGAGTCATCTGACCGTGGTTCAAAATTACCTGTTGTCCTCGAATCTTTCCCTTCGGGATTGAGCCCGGACCGTCGATGATAGCCCGCTGTGTTCCTCCTGAGCGACGTTAATTTTTGTCCTTCCAATTTCCCTTGAAAAAGACCCCTTCGTACACTTCAAAAGACGTTCATCTCCGAATACTTCTTCGGGGTAGCTAAATGGGTATGTCCACTGCGCCAGCAACTTTCGAGTTGTAGGCGAAACAGTCTCGATTCCTGTTAGGTGTATTCCTCCTTGGATGGTCATCAATAGCCCGTTCTGTTGCTCTAGTATGACGTTAGTTAAAAATTACCTTTTACCTCCCTGGATGTATTTCTCTCTCGTGTCAATAACACTGTAATTATGTGCATGTCCATTACTCGATATTGTATGTCGTGTTCGGCGCAGCATGGCTAAAAATGGGCTATGCGCCACAAAACCCCCAAAACGAATGCCTCTTCAGCCCAACATCACCGACGTTAGCTTAATGGAGCCCATTGCCTCGATTGGGGGGCCGACCAACCGGTATAGTGGTTAAGGTGTTAGCCTCTAGATCGGAAGGTTCCTGGTTCGAATCCGGGTCCGGGCATGGATGTTTGTAAACGTATGGTGTAGAGGCGGCTGGTGCACCTTAAATCTGTCGTGGCCGAAAGTCCTCACGTTGGGTTGGCGTGGAAGTTTGGAGAGTGGGGTGCCAGCTCAGGTGTTGCTTCGTCATCTGACCGTGGTTCAAAATTACGAGGTATTGTCCTCGAAACTTTCCCTTAAGGGACTGATTCCGAACCGTCGTCAATAGCCCGTTGTGTTGCTCTAGTACGACGTTAACTAAAAAATTACCAAAAAAAATAATTGCCTCGATTGGGGCGAGCGGACTTTCCACCAAAACGACTACATCGGGAGAGTAATTTCTTAATTAATGTCGTACTAGAGCAACACAACGGACTATTTACAAAGGTCCGGGAAATGGTAATTTTAGTTAACGTCCTACTAGAGCAACACAACGTTCTATTCACGACGGTACGGGATCAGTCCCTTAAGGGAAAGAACCGAGGACAACACCTCGTAATTTTGAACCACGGTCAGATGACGAAGCAACACCTGAGCTAACACCCCACTCTTCAAACTTCCACATCAACCCAACGTGAGGCCTTTCGGCCACGACAGATTTAAGATGCACCAGCCGCCTCTCACCATTCGTTTACAAACGTTTATGCACTGACCCGTATTCAAACAAGGAACTTTCCTATCTAGAGGCGCCGACCAATCGGTATAGTGGTTAAGGTGTTAGCCTCTAGATCGAGAGGTTCCTGGTTCGAATCCGGGCCCGGGCATGGATGTTTGTAAACGTATGGTGTAGAGGCGGCTGGTGCACCTAAAATCTGTCGTGGCCGAAAGTCCTCACGTTGAGTTGGCGTGGAAGTTTGGAGAGTGGGGTGCCAGCTCAGGTGTTGCTTCGTCATCTGACCGTGGTTCAAAATTACGAGGTGCTGTCCTCGGATCTTTCCCTTAAGGGACTGATCCCGGACCGTCGTCAATAGCCCGTTGTGTTGATCTAGTACGACGTTAACTAAAAAATTACCAATTACCTATCTAGAGGCTAACACCTTAACCACCAGACTGGTTGGTCGGCACTTCGAGAGAGCTGATCAACACATTTCATCTGCCTTTTTTAGCCGACCAACCGGTATAGTGGTTAAGGTGTTAGCCTCTAGATCGGAAGGTTCCTGGTTCGAATCCGGGTCCGGGCATGGATGTTTGTAAACGTATGGTGTAGAGGCGGCTGGTGCACCTTAAATCTGTCGTGGCCGAAAGTCCTCACGTTGGGTTGGCGTGGAAGTTTGGAGAGTGGGGTCCCAGCTTAGGTGTTGCTTCGTCATCTGACTGTGGTTCAAAATTAGGAGGTGTTGTCCTCGAATCTTTCCCTTAAGGGACTGATTCCGGACCGTCGTCAATAGCCCTTTGTGTTGCTCTAGTACGACGTTAACTAAAATTACCATTACCATCTGCCTTTTTAAGCAACAATAGTGGCCACTTGAACTTAAAATTCTTACCTTATCCCATCTAACCAGAAAGTACCATTTATTGCAGGCCACTCACCGTCAGTACTGGAGTCAAAAGGATGTCAGCAACGCCCTCTAGTGACGATGGATTCCTCCGTGTTGCAAGCATGATGGATTGGATGCCGAACACATTCTTGAACTTTAGTACAGTACGAGATGGCTGTTTGACGACATGTTCGCTATTTCGGGAAGACTGTTTACGTTGAAAGGATTCTTCTGTGGGGGTCCTGCGGAAGCTGTTTCGACCCTTCGGGGAATGGAACGTTTTAGAACCAGTAGCAGAGAGGCCCACCCGAAATGTTTATATTTGTATCGTTTAACATGTTATAAATGCAGATATTTTAATGAGTTATTAAATAATCTATCAAATAAATTATTCACCATGGCAAAAAGGTATTTTAATTAACGTCGTATTGGAGCAACACAACGGGCTTTTGGAATCAATCTCAACGGGGAAGAATCGAGGACACCACGTAATTTTGAACGGTTAGATGACGAGGCAACACCTGAGCTGGCACCCCACTCTCCAAACCATGCCAACGGGAGGACATTTGAGGCCACGACATATCGGATGTAAGAAATCGAAAGCAGTAAGACAATTAAAACAAAATTAACATCAGACTGGAGCAATACAACGGGTTATTGGTGACGATCCTGTATGAACCCCCGAAGGAGACGATCCGAGGACAACACCGTGGGGTGCCAGCTCAGGTGTTGCTTCGTCATCTGACCGTGGTTCAAAATTACGAGGTGTTGTCATCGGAACTTTCCCTTAAGGCAGTGTTTCTCAACCTTTTTTTTTTTTGTCGCGGCACACTTTTAACGATTTCAAAATTAGGCGACACACAAAGAAAAAGATAAGTTTAAAAGTTGTTTACTTACCTATAATACACTGTGTAAAATAGTTAGGATAATAATTTTGAATGTAAAGTAAAATAATATGTACTGCAAAAACAACAGTACGTTTATTAAGGGATTAATTACAAGGTAATAATAAGAATACTTTTAATGAGAAATTTGAGCTTGATGTTTTTTGATAATTTCATTTATATTTGGTCGTAAAAATGACAATGCTACTCTCATATAGTCTTCTACAATTAACAGTCTCGATCTTTCTTTCGTTTTTATGTTGGTTAATACTGAAAATCCGAATTCACACAAGTGTGATCCAGAAAATTGTAATAATATTTTCAAAGCTTTATTGGCTCTCATGGGATAATCGCATCACGTTGGGACGAATATTTCACTTTATGAAAGGTCACAGTTATCGAAGATAAAAACAGTTACAAATATGGTACTTAACTGTAAAAACAACAGTTTTCTTTTACAGTGTACTTTTCTTTAATTTGAACAAACTTTACTCGAAATAAAAAAAGCATTACAATTATTACTATATACATTTCTAAAATTTGGCGGCATACAAAAGTGTCGCGGCACAGTGGTTGAGAATCACTGCCTTAAGGGACTGCCGACCAACCGGTATAGTGGTTAAGGTGTTAGCCTCTAGATCGGAAGGTTCCTGGTTCGAATCCGGGTGCGGGCATGGATGTTTGTAAGCGTATGGTGTAGAGGCGGCTGGTGCACCTTAAATCTGTCGTGGCCGAAAGTCCTCACGTTGGGTTGGCGTGGAAGTTTGGAGAGTGGGGTGCCAGCTCAGGTGTTGCTTCGTCATCTGACCGTGGTTCAAAATTACGAGGTGTTGTCCTCGGATCTTTCCCTTAAGGGACTGATCCCGGACCGTCGTCAATAGCCCGTTGTGTTGCTCTAGTACGACGTTAACTAAAAATTACCAAATATTATTATGCCTTAAGGGACTGATCCCGGACCGTCGTCAATAAACCGTTGTGTTGCTCTAGTACGACGTTGACTAAAATTACCATTACCGAGGACAACGCCATGTAACTTTGATCTGCGATCAGATGACGGGATCACACCCCGCTAACGCGAGGATATTTTAGGCCACAATATATTGTACTTGCACCAGCACCCTTGTACGCCATGGTCTTTGGTTGGAATGGAACTTGCAACCCTCCGGTAGCTAATCCGTTACCCTTCCAATCGGGCTACCGCGCACCATAAGGATCGTGGAATTGCTATCCTGCCTGACCATCTCAACAACCGTGCACACACGAATTTATCACAAGAAAAACACTTCAAAATTGACAGCTAAAACACTCATTATTTGAATACATCCGCTCAATGTTATTTAAGTCATCTATATATATAATTCTCTTACGTGGCTCACAAAAAAGACGTTATTTGTAATCGCGTTTTGGCAATACTGTACGATTGTTTGTTTATCGCGAAGTCTCGCGCATCGATTGAATTTATAGCGTTATCGGATGAAATTTTATTGAAAAAAATTTTGTTTTTAATGAGTTGTTGCAGTTAGTTTATAATAGAAATCAAAGAAAGCGGAGGATCTTTTCAGGGCCATTTAAAAAACGGTCCTTTTCAGGACCAACAATTATAGTTCAACAAGACGCTTGCACTACAACTTTCGGCAACAAACTCAATGAAAAAGTGTGGGTCGTTTGAGTGCTGGAAAAATGTACACACATACAACATGCTGGGTATTCAATTTCCAAAGCAACGCTCACATTTCGAGTCAAAATTTGCACAAAGTTTTGATTTGAATTCTGATTTTAGAGATACTGTATATAATTTTTCTACAATACAGCAAATTTAGATTTGAAAAACATTTTTTTGGTAACATATTTTGTAAACAATCCCTTCTGCTAGGACACATGTCTTCATTGAGGCGAGCGAAGCGAGCATAGGTTTGCGAGCAGGGGGCAGGCCCCCTAGTTACAGATGTTTCGCGAAAACTAGCAGAAAGACCATCTTCGTTCGGAAAAGAGGCCGAGTGATAAATTTACTGTGCTTTTTATTTTTGAATTTTATTCTTTGCTCTGTCAGTTCCACTTATTGGTAATACTAAAACACAACCACCTGATTAATAATGCCAGTCGTATCAGACATTAAGAATCAACATCAAAACAAAGAGATGAATGGTCAGTTTTCTTCGCATTATCTCTAATATTATAAAAGTCTTCGTCTGTCTGGTTTTTTGTCGCGGCCGCAAAATCCTGACGATTCTATTTCACTTACAGCAATGAGATTTGGCACACAGGTAGTCCGAATTTTTTGCAATATTTGGGTATCGGCGAATTTTAAAATTCAATCAAGAAGATTAAATGAATTTAATAGTTTTATTCTCCATTGGTTTTTCAACGCCTTTCTTCCGCGAAAGAAGAAACACCCCAATCTTGAATTTTTCTACCCACGTGACCAACGTCAGCCTTGGAACCATGGCAGTTTTTTCATCGCGGAGAAGGCTCAGAAAATTATTATTTTTTTCGATTTCGCTTTGATTTTGCGCGGAGGAATGATTTTCCAGCCAGACGATAAATTTTTTTAACTGAAGTCAGTTCTTTTTTCTATCTTCTAGACCGTTATAAATAGAGTAAAAATTTCAACGGATTTGAAATCTGCAGAAAATTTTGTACGAGTTTACTAACTTACATCACGGCGTTGCCCGTGGTGTTGGTTTGCGAAGCACGGGCAACGCCGGGCTAGCCGCGAAGTGGCTAGTAGCTACTAACTTTGAAACTCAAGTTTTATTCTTTTCTATCCGCAACATACAAAACATGTTTATTAATTATTGATAAATTATGCATCCCATTCATCAGAAGGTGGGATTTAATTCGATGTCTGTTGTTCTTAGCTATGTAAACCAAGGATTCAATTTAAATAAGTTAAATTCCTATCTGGCATTCGTGTATTCGTTCTTACCTTTAAGTGAAATATGTTGGTTCGATTTGGGTCTTCAGTCGCAAGGGCCATATTTGGCTAAGCACAAGACAATGCTTAATAATTGTGGTAATTGGTAAGTTTTTAGTTAAGGTCGCACTAGAGCAACACAACGGGCTATTGACGACGGTCTGGGACCAGTCCCTTAAGGGAAAGATCCGAGGACAATACCTCGTAATTTTGAACCAAGGTCAGATGACGAAGCAACACCTGACCAACCCAACGTGAGGACTTTCGGACACGACAGATTTAAGGTGCACCAGCCGACTCTACACCATACGCTTACAAACATCCATGCCCGGACACGGATTCGAACCAGGAACCTTCCGATCTAGAGGCTAACACCTTAACCACTATACTGGTTGGTCGGCCCCGTTTTATTTGACAAATATTATATTGAATAAAAAAAGTGTCGTTCTGTTGTGTGACTTTTTCTCCATCATAGAAGTTCTGAGGTTTCTAGCTCAAGAACTGAATCAGATGTAACTTTCCGAACACATCTCCTTTTGCGTCTACGAAGTATTCCTGACTTTTCGGAAGAAAAAGATTAAGTCGAAAATTCTCCTTATTTTTTGCCATTTTAATGTGTGTGCTTTTCAAAATTTTAAAAACAACAAAATAGCACTAATTTTGGAACTTTTCCTTTAACTGAGTTCCAGAAAAAACCCGCCAAATTACAGCGATAACTCAGCCAAACTAATAATTTTTAAAGAGTTTATAGTTCAACGTTTATAGCAACCCTATAACAAATGCCTGGAAATATTCTTTTCGCGTCAACATTTAGGCTTGGCAACAACTGCTCCAAATTTTAAGCTTGGATTTTTTTTTTGGTACCCAGCGAAGGTAAAATACTCTAATTTTCTCCTAAAAGTATTAGCTGAAATTCTTTCCTCTAAACGTGTGAAGTAGATGACACTTCGGTTTTGCGATGTAACGCGTTCCAGTTCCAAACACGGGACGAACTTATGCATCAACCTTAACCAATTTAAACTTAACGAACAACTTGCAAGATAGTGTTATAGGCAAATTTTGGCTGAAGAATGACACTCGTAACAAAATTTTAGGGCAAAGTAGGAGAAAAGTGGTCACGAAGCGGAAATGGCGATCCCATTGCAGCATAGGAAGTACAGTCCAAAATCCTCCGGCCATTCCGAATTATTTGCATTTTTTGTCAAAAAAACCTTAATCTAACCTCCCCCTGCGCAAATTTTATAGCAGATATATTAATAACAATAATTTTAAAAAAAGGAAAAAAAACCCTTTTTAATACAATGCAAGAAATTTTACTTGCTAATCTTCTAATTTTTCTGTGGTATTTACTCTGAACCTGTTCGTTATTTTGCGTTGTTTCATCAATTAGGTCCAGGTTCTATAAAGAAAATTTCGGACATCCGGATATGGGACTTTATACTGTATATCAACTCATATTTTGAAGGATGCACTTTTATTTTCTGACCAAAAATTGGATTATATTTGATCAGAACCTCCAACTAAATTTAACAAAGAATCAAGTAATCAACTAGGCATTTTATCAATACTTTTTTATTCAGAGCTGTCACTTCTATTTGTATATGAAATATAAATTTGTGATTTATCCTGTACAATTCATTTCACACTGTCACAGTAACAAACATGAATTTTAAAAATCCTCTTCTTTTTTTTTTTACAAAGGAAGCCCACAACTATAAAATACACTTCATATACATATTTTACATTTGCTTAGGACCAAGTGATTATTATACATTGAGATTACATTTCATTGTGATTCTGCAAGGACAGCACAGAATCAGAAAATTTTGATTTAATCGCAGATTTAGATTATACAGTAGTTTAAGCTGAAAAAAATAGTTTTGCATTAAAAAACTAAAGAGATTGCAAAACACGTATACAGCATTGCCTCAGCACTTGAAGTAATAAGTTCTACTACTTATAAATTATGTAAAACCGCAAATAACAATGGTTAACATTATGTTAACAAGTCTAGAGCAGTGGGTAATACAGAAGTTCTTGTTCATATACTAGTCTATTTTCGGGGTAAATACTTTTTAAGATCTAACTTCATACTTTTTTGTAGTGTACTTTACCTCATACTGAAATTGAGTTATTCTGATATTTTAGCCTAATTTTAAAGAAACATTGGAACAATGAAAATACACAGTATCTCTACTGTTCAGTTTTAAGGCATCACAGAAAAATAAATACTTTGGCATCAGAATGCAGCATGAACAATCGAAAGGGATGTTAGTTACATTTTGCAATTCTTTGATCATGTAACATCTCAGCATATTGCTACATGTCCTTTTATCGCTTGGATCTACAGTTTATTTCTCCAAAGTACTTTTAAGGGCAGATTGTGGTAACTCAGAAATTCCATAGAATTCTGAACAAATGTTTTATGAAGCCCTCATGAGTGTACAAAACACAACCCAAGTTAAAGAAATTGAATAGCATAATTGGTCTAGCTCTAATGAATGCATAGAAACACTAATTTTATTTGCATAAAAGAAACTATCCTGCATTTAAATTCATGGAGCACAGTTTGAGAAGCAAGTTCATATGGCAATTTGGAATCTTATGTTCATGGCAACCCGAAAGACAATCTACGAGATGCACATTTTTAGATGAAAGGAAATTGCATAAAAATATGCTAATCTCAAACAATCGTAAAATGTAATGTGTTTTGCGATCACAATTCGAATTAATATGAATTGTTATAATTCCCATACTGCCTTATTTTTAAAATTCCAACCCAGCAGTTAAAGGGAACAGACAGTTCTGAAGAGCCTGAATCAGGTAACACTGAATAAGCAGACAACAAAAATTCCGTCTAACTATAAGTATTTTAAAATAAAGCTATCGTTCTGAACGAGTAAGGAATTTTATTTTTGTGATAATTAAACTAGATTCAAATAAAATTTAAAATGTCAGCTGAATACAAATTACTTTGAGATGTTACAAATAGAGGATTTGTGTAGAAATTAACTTCAAACAATCAAACTCCAAATTTAAATGCTTGCATAACTATTTTCATAGCACGAGGCAAACAAAATTTACTCGAAAGCTTTAAGATTATTTTCTTTAATGAATTGTTAAAAATGATCATTTTCTGAATTTATTTTTTCCTCTATGGTTAAATTATTTCTGTGCCTATAATCTCTTTAAATATGCACACAATAATGACAATCATTATCTTTTTCAATAAAAAGCCAACTCAATCCTTATCCAAAGATAGACCATGAGAAATGAATCACTTCTCTCTATAATCACTTGGTGGCAAAAGCTAAATCTTGTATAATCCAATGCAGGTGGCAGAAATAAAAATGGCTGAAAATCATACATAACATAAATAATATTTGAATACATAAATATATGGCACAATAAAATAATCTATAAATAAATCTCATCAGGAACACTCATTGAATTGCAATTACCAACCACACAAGAATTTTGAAGCTTGCATACCTGCCAACATTACAACTACTTTGTCCTCTTTGAGGCTTTATCGATTATACAAAGGAGTGAAATATGAATAAAAATCTCCTCCCTACCTGATCTTTCAAAGAAAATAAGATGAATACCATTTTCCAAATGAACACTCATTTTTCCTAACATTTTGTATTGTTGAATACAAATTGAAATACTTTTCTTTCAACTGGAAAACAATGGTAAGTATGGTTACATACAATATCTATGCTACAATGGAAGTAAAATCATTTTATTGTAAAAACACGAACAACAATTTTTATGACAAATTTTTGAAATAAAAGAAGTTTCATGCATTCATGAGTACAAAAAATAACTACATAAAGGACGCACTATAACAAACTAATAATTAAAAATATTAACATTAAAAACAAAGAATTTTGCCACCAGTTGAGTTTCAAAAGGGCAAAAATACAGGACATTTAATTTGCTTGTAGTGCCCACCATGAGAACTGTGTGGTGGCATTTGCTATGGGAAAAGGGCGCGCTCATTTTGAGTAGGAAACAATCTAGTTTTATTTTGTTTTTGATAAATGTGTTTGCGCTAAAAAAAAGTCTACTGGTATAATCTCTTTAATCTCGACAAATAAAGATCCGTAACGAATATATTTTCAGTTTGTCATTAAGTGCACCAATGTGATGAACATGATGCATTTCTTCAAACACTCCCAATGGAAAATGAGATACGGTCAATTACTATAGCAACAGATTCAGTTCTCATGACTAACAAACAGCAATAAGTAGTTGAAAGAAATAAAACCCAAGACAGAATTCATTTCAGTGATATATACAGCCATTGGCAGGTATGCATTGAATAGATATGCTACATTTTGCACAAGGTTTTCAGAATTTTTGATGCAATTTTCACACCTCTTGATATGATTCATGTCACTGATATACGTACATCCATCATTTCCAATCACACATTCAGTTAAAAAACTACCAGCTCATGGTACAGAGAAAGTTCCTAATTGTTAAAGATGATGTTTTCGACGACATTAAAACATGGAATGGGGTAGTTTACAGTGAGTATCACCGATTGGGCAATGAGATTTTTTAATTCGGAATCCGTGAACTGCATGGGTTACGAAGTGTTTTCGTTATTTACTTGATCAGATTGTGAAAAAGATGATTTTTTAAAGAGAATGACACCATGAATTTCACAAAGTCTGGGAATCAAAGAGCAAAATCGAGATTTTAATGAAATGAAGGCCTGTAAAAAGAAGCTTTAACTAGAATTAAATCTTAAAAATAGGAGTCAAAATACATCTCCAAAGCTTATTTTTAGAAACAGTTAAAACAATATATCCCATATTTTTAAGCAATATATCCCAGAGTGAAATTTAAATTTCCTACACTGCCAGAATTGAAAATGAGACGGCTTTAACTGCATAATATGAATTGATAAAATTTATTGTACAATTCTACCATCCACTCTGACAATTTATTTTTGACCTTCAACACAAATTAGGGCCAGAATTGCTCAAATATTCTTTCCAAAACGAAAACTATAAAACATTAACTATTCATAAAATTTACGAAAGCAGTCATTAGTATTACTGTTATTGTTAATTAAACTTGGTAATCTAAGGTTAAAGAAAGCAAACTTTCATTTTTTAGATAAAATTCTTTACCTATAAATATTTAGAAGGAAAAAGTGCAAAATAGCCACCATTGCATCTAACAAGCCTTAGAAATTTTAACCTTGCTGTCAGGATTGGGCATCAGTGTGTAGTTAAAGCTACAAATTTTGCAATAATTTCACAGCAAAATGGAATCAAATGCATGCACATAAAAGCAGCACTCAATTTGTCAACAATTTTTAAGGAGAAAGCCACCAAATAATAAAAAAGCATATTTTGAGATATCTTTGTAAAGAAAAATTGCTGTAGTTGCCCAAATTGAAAAATAGTTGCAAAAGTTACTTGTAGCAACCCTAAATTAAACACATAACATTGCTGCTCAAATTTAAAAGAATTTTAATAAATAGTTCCAGAATGAAATGGCACAAAAGGTTATCTTAGTTAAGAACTAGTTCTTATATAAAAAACTAATCATAAATTAATACTTTGAAATCCTAGAAGTTTTGTAGTTCTTTGTTTTTAAGTAATTCTAAATTATTATTTTTTAAGTGTATGAATAAATGAGTACGATTCAAAAGTAAAATGAAACTACAAAACTAAAATTGAATGTTCTTCACATCAATTTTGGTATGCAAATAAATGTACTGAAATAAAAATATCAATTAAATTAATAAGCAGTGAGCTATGAATGGAAAATGCAAATTAAATGTAAAAATAAACAAATGAAAGTAAAAGATTCTGGCAAAATTAAGTTGAAAATCTTCAAATTTAAATACATATTAGTACTGTATCCACCGAGACTTAACATTTGAATTGTCTCTCAAGTTAATATTACTTTTCAAATACAACTAAAAGAGGCTATAGTGCACAATAATGCGAAAAGTTCAACATTTTCCATATTAAATAAGACCAAATTACCTAATATTTGAAGTTTTTTTTTGCATATTTCAATAAAATAATAGCTTTTTAGGCAACATTTTATAAGTGATGAACAAATAAAATTAGTTTCTAAAAAATAGCTGTAGACATTTCTAGAAATGATTCTGGTCAGAAAAAGTGAAAACTGTAGTCCATCCATAAATATTTTTATAAATTTTGTTTATAATTTATCTGATTAAGGAAGGGCAATGACCACATGGTATGCTCTAAACAAGAACATGCAAATATTTACCCATGGTATAGCATGTTCTCTAAAAACAATAATCTCTTCTCATCTGAACAAAAACAAATAACTGAAAGCAAATATATGCATCGTGAAACGTCCAATAGCTGTTCAGCTGCCAGCCGAAATACAGGCCAAAGGGTTCCAATGTAAAGACAGGAAATAATGTAAACATGAATATTTGTAAGGTATACATGAAATCACATACGAAGAGATTGCCCTAAGTATACGGCACAGTCATTTGGCACAATTTATTGCTGAGTATAATGGAACAGTCATCACAAAATATACATAACACATACAAAAAGGGAATACACATATCATTCATAAGTTTGAATTAAAAAATGCACTGCTGTTAGAGAAATTAAATTTACACATCTATTGCATTATCAATACAATGGGTTCCACTATTATTTTGCCATATTTAATATAGATACAACTCTAAAACAGAACCAGGGTTCTATGTTTGCTGATATGTATTGTTTCTAAGTACATTGGAAAGTTGCAGGTGTTGACTCACTTTATTTGAACTCTGGAATATTAGAGTAACTAGTCACCTATTATTCGAAACCCCAACGCAAACCAACGGTCATTGATGCGAAAACCAGGCTCTTCCATGGAATAGATTTCGACCCGTGCCTTTATTCGGAATAAAATTGCAGCAATGAACAATGCAAAAAGAATATTCCAAGAAGGCAACATAATAATTAGCTTAATCTAAAGTGCCTTGTCAATAAAAAGTGTGATATAATATAAAGTAACGTGTAACAGACCACCACACACAATTCATCTGTTTGGTGACAGTTACATACCTGCCAACATTTCATCTACATATCCCAAAAGATAGGTAGGAGTAACTTGGCATTATAGATTTATTTAGAAATAAATTACCATTTTTGCAGTTTTGGCTATGTTGAATGTAATTCTCTTCAGTTGATGGCAACTGCAGAAGAGAAACTAGTAGTTGGCAGTAAAAAATATAAACTTATAATCAGTAAAGTGATCTAGTTATCGCATAAATGCATAAGTTGGGTTATTTAGTTTGAAATGTAGAATGGGAAATTTTCACTTTTAATAAAAAAAGGACAATAATTGGTATTTAGCTCACAATTGTAAACTATAAGGTTAGATAAAAATTTCTTAATTTAATTTACTACTAACCTGTGGTCCACTTTTGTTGAGTAAGTTTTATTTCACAAGTTACTGTAAAAGTGCACCATAAAATTAGAATAAAAAATTTGTTAGGTTGGAAATGCATGCCGATTTTTTGCTAAATTCGGCATGCTGTACAATTCTGTAGCATTTCTACTCTTAAGCAAACAAAAAATGGTAAGGCTATATTTCATTTTCAAAGTTATCTAAAATGGTACATGATAGCTTGATGTAATTTTTTCATTTTCCTGTTTATAATGAGCTGGGAGCTTATTAGAGACAACATTAAAACTATATAACAAACTTAATTTCTCCAGCGATGATAGAAAAGTCGTACAGTATAATTCAGTGCCATAAATAATTGGAGATATTAATGCTTGTTTCCAAATTAATCCTTGAAGAAAAAAAATTCAAAACTAAATTTTGCTTTCAGGCAAATCAATATTTCTACTATTATAAAAGGAAGTGTTTCTGTGTGTACTGCTCTGACGAATCTATCGCACTTACAATAATGAAATTTGGCACACAGGTAGTCTAAATGTTTTGTAATTTTTCAATCATGTGCTTGCGCGTGTGCACGAATTTTAAAATTTAATCTAAACATTTTAAAATACATTTATTATTTTTTTCACCATTGTTTCTTCTTCCGGACCTCGAATTGACGTCATCCCAACCTCGAATGAATGAGGAACAAAATTTTCGGTTTTTGACCTCCGACGTCAGCCTTTGGAACCATGCTAAGTTTTCCCAATTGTAGTGTGTTTTGATCCACACTGTTGATTAGTATGACTTTGTAGCTAGCGATTTCAACTTTGTAACGAGCAAAGACTATTTGAGGTTTCCTATCTTTGCAATCGATAAAGACAGTGAAAATTTCAACACATTGAAATTCTGCTGAATTCATTCTTAAAATCATTGTTTTATCATTTTGTAATCTTTTCAGTATCAGTAAACATGTGTCCAGCCTGATTTTAAAATTTTCGAATCTAAAATATTAAAAAATTAGTTTATTGGCATCATGGCGTTGCCAGTGGTGTTGTTTTGTGAAGCAAACCAAATGGGAAGGCATTGCAATTACTGGGGTTGGCGAGCGTCAGCGAGCAGTGGTCACACCTGACCTCACGAAAAGAACTGTCACAGGCAATGTCCTTCAGGTCACACAGTGGTTAGTATATAACAAATAGACTGAAACAGACAAAAGTAAAAATTTCCCATTCATTCAATTTTAGCAGATAAAATAATACAAATAGCTTTTGGGTGTCTCAAATTAGATGTCTTAGATTAAGAAGATTTCACATAATTTTCTGGGGTGCCAAAAATTCAAGTCAGCTGCAGAAACTACTGACATTTCACAGTAGTTGGACTGATGGAACTTTAACACTTTCAGTATTTAACACTAATGCGTCAAGGGAGCATCTTAAAAATCAGAAAATGAAATAGCACAAAGCTTGAATGTGCTTTACTAAAAAAAGTATTCATGAATATAAGACTTGTTAACATGGCAGATAAAGTGGCTTACATCATAAAATTTAGCTATTTTTATAGATACTTTAATTAAAAAAGGTTTTCCTGACATATAAGACGGAAGAAAATGTTTTCTAGTTGGTAGTTTCATAGAAAAGTGCAATAAAGGTTTGAATTTTTGAACACATAAAATCCCCTGATCATATTTTTCAATCCCATGTAGAATATTGATTTGAACTCTTCTAATTGCAAGTCTATTTTACCACAAACAGTTGAAGATAAGCATAGTAAAATCTGTTCTTAATAACTTCATAAACATGGTTAAAAATTCATCATACAATCATACAACTGCACAATAAACCAGAACTAACAAAGAATGGAAAAATCTTTAACAAAAGTGGTTTATTTAACAATGGATTCATGTTTAAAAATCACGCCCCCCCCCAAAAAAAAATCAACCACGAACCTTACTAAATTGCAAAGAAAACAATTGAGACTATGTTAATAAGACCATCTATATAACAAAAAAAAGGACATAACTATTCCTTTCCGAATCCAAAGGCTCGTTAGAACACAAGTCATAAGCACCTAAAATATTTTTGAACTCAGCACTCGCATCTTAATAAAATCAAGCAAATAAAATAAATGTCAAATAAAAAAAAAATCAGTTCTGGGTGGTCGAAAAATCCTCCAGCGACTGACGTTCGAAGGGGCCTGTCCGATCGCCGAGGAGGGGAAAATAAAATGAAGATTGTCGACACTTTCCCTTAAAACCACCATTTCACTCTTGATTTTGAGTGGGATGCTATTAAAAAAATCATTCATAAAATCTCATATAAATGCTTTTGTAAACCTGATGCAGATTGAGCAGACGGGTTCAGACTCGCTTCCTGAGTCGAACAGAGGACCGACTGAGATTCGGACGAGTAAAGGCACCGACGGGAGAAAGGGAGTTTTGACGGCCCCCTCACGACGAGTAAGCATGCACTGGAAGCCTTCATCATACGAGTTTCTCGTCTCTGTGCTGGCTTTCGAGTCTGGAAAGAGTCTTTTTTACCCGTAGTGCTGTGAGTCTTGCGCATGGATTCTGCTTCCAGCTCTCCTGCATTACCTTGCCCATGATTTGCATTGCCTAAAAAGAAAGAGCATTGCTTTCGTAAACAGTAAAGTAAAAATATTTTTGTACATTTCTGTGATGCATTTTTTGGACGGCTCTCATCTGCAAACTTCCAGTAGTGTCAATGGGGAAAATCTCAGATGCATTTTCACTCTTAGTTTAGATTATTACCATATTATTTATCTCTCCTATTAGTCCTTGAGTCAAAGCCTCAGAACCAAACAAGTAGATTCACAGGCAAATAAATGACTTTTACAGTGCTTTTCATGATTATTCATCACATCAAGGAACCAGCAACACAGCACTGATGCCTGGCAGTTCACCCTTTACAACAACGTTAAATCAAACAAATTGTGCAATTTGAATTGAAGCAACTAGTTTAAATTCAATAGCCTTTTATGCGCAATACTTTCTATAGGCCAAACTTTTTTTCACTGTAAACAACGCCACTCAAATTTAGTCTCTTGCTTCCAAAACCCTCACAGTAAAATTTCTTTAGAGAATCACCTGAGTTTAAATTTAAAAACTTAAAATCAATATTTTGAAAAAAAAAAAAAAAAAAAAATACTCGTCTTCCACATCTAGTCATCTTAAATGTTGAGGTAAATTTTTACCATTTACCCTTAGTAGGGTTAGTAATCCATGGAGTTAAGTTGGCATACAGTAGTTAGTCATTAGAATGTTCAAATATAAGAAATTATCCTCTTTTTCAAATGTTTAATCATGCATACAAGATTAAACATAAATAACAGGATTTGAGGAACATGTCCCATCAATGTTTTGTCTCTCTGTGCAGAGGAAATAATGCCCTAAATAAAGCATAGTTACTCAAGTTTTCTGAACAAGAAGCAATCCCAGAAAAGATTCTGTCCATACTAAAAGTGTGTCAAGGTATAACTACAAATGTTTCATACAAATTTGCCTGAATAAATTTTACTTTCCCCAGAACTTGAATGTTGTACTACAGTCATAGTAAATTTGTCAAATAATTTTAAGCCATTTTAATACCCCACAAGATGTTAAGAACACTTTCACATAATTTTATAGGAAATTAGAAAACTCTAACCACATCAAATTGAAAAATTCACGCATTTAAAGTATGTCACAACAAAAATTCATGATACTATCAATATACGGTTAGTCAATAAGGATGCAGTGTTTGCATTTATTCTGCAAGCATGCGAATGCAAAATTTCAAAAAAGAGGAAAACCAAAATGTGAAATTAATTACACAGGAGTCAGGTCTTTGTGCACATGATTTCACAACAGTAAAAATTATAATTAACAATTCGCGCAGGCTCGAGGATAAATTTGTACACTATGGAGTTGGTGAGCAGTGGGCGGACAACCTAGTAGACCTGGGCGATGTTCAAACTTTTACATCGCGACACATCAGCATTCTAACATCACAATATCGAAATGTTAACCATGCATTTTATCTATAGTAAAAGCAAAACCTTGTTCCTATATCACAATATATATAATTATTATTAAGTTCTTTTTTCTCTTGGTTATTAAAAATCGTGGTAGGAAAAAATAACAAGTATAGATCTACGTTGTACATTTAAGAAGCACGTATGATTAAAAACAAGATTTTACATATTTATCTGTTAGGGTGTGTGTGCATCAAACGCCCCATCTTTTTAAAAGTTTCATGGAAATGGTCTGTCATTGTGTTATTTTTGTTCGAAATGCAGAAAAAATATTATACATAATAGTTTTGAAAAAATGAATAACATCTATGTGGTCCACCGGTCTCAGGAATGTACAATAAAAGTGGAAATTCTGATAAACAAAGCATCATGAGTAAAACAAAATTTTTCAACATATATTCTCATGAAATAATGCAATTAAGATTGTTTTGTGATATAATAAAATAATATATTATCCTATGCAATTAATTTTCTAATTTCAATTTAAATTCACACAAGTACACTCAATTTAAGATTCAGTCAATTTTGGTCGTTTTCGCAGATTTCTGTTTTTGTCGATCTTGTTCGACAACCTGCAGAACATTTTGGGAATGATTTTCACATTTTTGCTGACTGCATGAAATCAGTACTTAGCTTGATCCCTCTTTCTGCAGTCATTGACAACATTCAGTGCTTGTAACTTTGTGAATGATGTGGTATAGGATGCAGAACTTGACCATTCGGAAACATCTTCTATTTAAAAATGTGAGTCTAGTTCAAGCAGATAAAATAAAAACCAATAATCTATTCCAAGTAAATCAGAAAGAGTTGTATTTAGAGTGAGATTTTTTGGAAATTCGGGTTTTCCAAAATCCATGCCATATCTACCTTGCAATTTAAAAGCAGTATTGGTGGAATATGGTTTTTTAGCTAGCATAGCATTAGCGAAGGCTTTTTGTTCTTGTGGTGGAACTTTGTTGTTCCAAAGGGCAAGTAGCATCATCTCTTCTGTAGGATACCAGTAGTGGTTTTCAAAGGCACTGATTGCACTTTTAGATATAATGGGATGGACAGCCTTGTACACTAAGAGAATGAAGCATTTGTAGGTCGTTACAAGGGGCATTTATGGCAGAATCGCAGGTTATCCACCAGATGCAGTAGATGAGTGACAAAGTCACACAGTTTAGCAACCTGTTGTTTTACAGTTATTGTACCAGCAGGTAGTTGCTGTATTTGCTTCTCGAGAAGACAAATTTTAATTGTGTATAACAATTTGGCCATCCAACATGCTTTGTGCAAGGCTCCTGTACTATTGGGAAAGTTTAGGTACAATGGGCAAAGCTTTATGAACTCCATATAGTCATCTCTGTTTTTTCCTGAATCGATGGCAGATGTTGCTGTCTGGATTGCATTGTCTCCAAGACCATCAACTATGCTTCTCGCTTGTACATTCACTGACTTTGAGTCAAGAGGTTCCAATTCACTATCAAAATATTCAAGATGATCAAAATTGCCACGAAATCGTTTAAACAAGGTTATATCTGGTGACTTGGAAACCTCAATCTTTAAGTAATCAAACACGTGGGATAAAATGACTTCTCCAACATTATGGCGGCAAGCTGACCAAAGAAGCGCACGTCCCAATTTCTTTAGCACACTGACGCAGGCAGCAGTAACATGACCTGTGTTGGAAGAAGTTGTGTCAAATGTCATGTTCACAATTGTATGTGTGCATTGCCAAGAGGTGAGCTACTCATATATTAAATCAGCAATGATTGGGTCACATTTACGATCAGTTCCTTGGGAATATACTGGCGTATCAAGAATCTTTAGCTTTTGAACGTTTCCAACGACAATGGTGAGATATTCTTCAGTTTTGTACTTATTGGACAATGATGTTGAAAGTTTTGAATACAAATGCAGTTGTATATTTAGGAAAGCACCACTGTTCCTTGCAGGTAGTTGAAATCTTCATTGCAACTTGCCTTCTTGATCTATCTGCTGTTGAGTAAGATGCTGCAATTGTAGATGTCTCTCCTCCTATAAAGTCATTAATGCTTTTGTATATGCTGCTTGTTGTGCTGGACTCGTGTTTAAATGTGTTGCTAGTGAAACAAGATTAGCTTTCATCACATAATGTCGTGTGGAATGAATAATGTCGATCTTGTTCTTTTATTTTGATGATGACTTTGAGTACTTGTTGATCGTCCTTCAAAAGGGAAATTTTCCACATCATTTATATCACTTTGTTCATCACACTCATCGATAGAGCTGAGAATATCATGTAATATTAAGTTGGAACTCATTTCTCTATTCACTTTTTCCCTTCTTATTTGCTGTAGCTATAGACGCTGTTCTTTTCGTTTGAGTTTTTCCGCAATACATTTGTCATGTGATCCAAATGTTGCCAAATGGTCACTTTGCATTGACTGAAGGAAGGCAAGGCCTTCTTTGTTCTGTATTTGCTTTTTTACATTCACAGGCCATTAGGAAAATGTTAATGCTAGTTTATTTTCCATCTGTTTTAACTTGTCTATAGTATTTGGTGCAGATCTTGGATTAAGGGGTATCCCTCTTAGTTTTGCGCTGTCATCAAGTTTCACAAGCTTTTCGTTCACTGATTATTTGGATATATGCTTTTTCATGAAACAGCTTTGCTTGGGAAAAGACTAGTTTTGCAGACTCCCATTTAGTCCTATTTTCTTGGACACCTTCTTCAATATGATACATCATACACCTCAAAACTTGCAACTTAGTTGGAAGTTTGTAGCCATTTATTTTTGAATCATCACAAGTGATCATCCAAGACCAAAAATATTTGAAGTCAGTCTGGTTTCCATAGGGAAATCAGAACAAAAAGTTCAATTAAAGTTAAGCCAGTGTACACTGTCCAAATCACAATCAAACTAGCAATGAACAAAAGTTGAAAATCAGTTAAAGCTGCAGTCACTAGTCTAGTCAGTGTTACCACATGGTTTTGGCAACAACTTTATCTTGGTTGTAATTGATGATGATGCTGATACAGAAAATCTAAAATTTCAAAGTTGTTGTAGACCCCCTAAAACTGTTTGAAAGACTAACAGAATTGGTATGGTAACTTTTTACGGGAAATGGAACATTTTGAGATTGGGGACAAACTGCTTTGTTTCTAGAGGGGCGTTTGATGCACCCTAATATCTGTGTGCGTGTGCATACACCATATATGCTCAAGTACAGATTCAAAATTAGCTTTTAAAAAAAACTTCAGCATAAATAGAAATAAAGGGGCATTTGATTCCTCTAAGTAATGATGACGGCATATATGACCTAAATTGCCACAGAAGTTCAACAAAAACGGATGCAAACGGATTGATAGTAACATCAAGAAACAAGAATGGGTTTTTGGAATTCAACTTAAAATGTGCAAAATCATTTTTGTTTAAATTATACTGAATTTCAATTTCTCTAAAAAAATAATTTTGTGAATCGAAAGTCATCTTTAGGTTACAAATGACTTTGAGAAATTCCTCATTAATTAGGCGCTGAGCAATAACATCGCGACACCGGAAAACCGCGAAATCGGGAAAAATCGCGATGCCACCATGACTGCGAGATCTGCGCTAGCTAAGGAATGGCTGTGTAAGATCAGAAAAAATCGCGAAGTCACGATGACCGAGAGATATGCACTAGCTAAAGGATGGCTGAGTAAGATCGGAAAAAATCGCAATGTCACGATGACCGCGAGACCTGCGCCAGCTAAGGAATGGCTGTGTGAGATCGGAAAAAATCGCGATGCCACGATGTATCGCCATCGTGAAACCAATGTGGTTGTCGTCCTCACACCGGTTTTTCACGATATATCCATCGCCCAGGCCTACCCCCCACTAGTACATAAAAACGTCACTAGGACATCCGGTTCTTCAGAGCTTGAAATATACACTCATTGGCTAGAAACACTGATATGTCATATTCTTAAAAACAACCAAAATCCCGTTAGAAAAACGCGGAAAATTACTAAAAAGCGGAAAAACATGAAAAAACCCTAAAAAAGCGGAAATCCGCGGAAGATTCTCATGCCTGATTCTGCCTTTGAAATTAGTTTTTAATGTCAGGAAGATGACAGATATTCAGTAATGATATCAAGAATTTCAGTAATAATTATGTATAAATTTGGTAGTATAATACAATCGACGACTCAGCAGAATTGTTTCACAAGATAGACGTGCAACACTGCCTTACATTGCTACAGATTTCAATATTGGAACATCAACAATTGTCAGCATGCAAACTGTGCAATGGTTCCTACATGATATGGGTATTCGGAGCCAAAGGTCCAGTCCCTTGATGACTGCAAGGCACATACTTAAATGCCTCGCTTGGGCTTGCCAGCACCACCATTTAACTGTTGAAGACTGAAAAAAACTTTGCCTGGTCTGACAAGTCTTGTTTCTAGTTGTGTCGGTTTGATGGCTGTGTACAGGTATTGAGAAAACCCAATGAATCCATGGAACTAGCATGCCATTAGGAGATTGTTCAAGCTGGTAGATGGTATGTTTGTGTATTTAGCATGATTTGGGATCCCTATTAGTCTAAAGACAATCTTGGAGCCAAAGATCCAAGATTGTTAAGACTCCAGTATCCTTTCCGATCACTTAGACCAATTCATGTCATGTGCCTTCCGACGGGCTTGGACAATTCCAGCAGGACAACTCGTCGACAGCTGCTACCAAGTGATTCCAAGACAACTCTTCTCCGAGTTCAAAGTCTACCGTTGGCCACCAAAATCTCCTGACATGAACATTATTGAGCATATCTGGGATGCCTTACAGCGGGTTGTACAACACAGATCTCCATTACCTCGCACCACTTCTCAATTGTGGCCAGACATGCAGGATTCATAGTGTGCTTTGCCATCAGGATAGCTTCACACATTAGTGGAGTTGATACCACATTGTGTTACAGCAGTTCTGTGCGCTCAGAGTGGACCTACACGATATTAGATGGGTGTACCAGTTTTTTTGGCACTTCAGTTTATATTTTAAGTTTTTTTTTTATTTCCTTGACAGAGTTAATTTATCTCTCTGAGAACTATTCTTACAACTTAATTTGACATTAGCTAATAAACTTTCAATATTTCATTCACTACTGTAAGCTTTTCTCAATGCAGAAGATATAACTTAAAAAAGTTCTTAAATAAATACAAACTCTAACATAAGTATTCTTTCGATATAAATACACTTTTACGAGAAATATATTTCGTTATTATAGCCTCAACTATTGTTAATAATAAAAAAGTAAAAGTAAAAAGTGCAAAGACTGGCAAAAATTAAGCCACCAGAAAATAAAGAGAAGTTACTTAAAAATGATAGAATATTTTAATTCAGGAGAAATAAAAATGAGGTGACATTTAGTTTATTGACCGAATGCTGTACTGAAATGCAGTTGAAAGGAATCCGACACTCACTTCTGAGTTGCTCCAGTGCTTTGGCATGGTGGGTCTGGTTTGATCGACACAAACAACCTTCTTCATGTCCTCAAAACTGGGGTTCGATGGAACACAGTCGTAGAATGGAAGCTGATAGTCTTCAATGATACCTATAGAAGCAATTCACCACTTGAGTCATGATCATGCAATATATCACCAAGTTTTGTTTATGCTGCAAACGATTACAAAGATAATCGCCACAATATTACGATATATGTGGATAGAATAAGAGCGACAACATAAATTAATTAAGCAAGTAGGAATTTTCGATTAACGTTGTACTGAAGCAACAGAACAGGCTATTAGGGTCATTCTTGTGAAATAGGAAAAATTGGCTTCTTAAAATTTTTTCAATCGAAGGTTTTTAAAACTTTATTTTTTTGGCCTAATAGTTTTCTACCATGTTCATTAAGTAAATTAAAAATATCAGCAATCTAAATTATTAACTTTTTGTTAAGGAAAAAAATATTTCAAAATATTGGAAGGCAGGACAATGATGAACCTGCCAGGACAATGATGAAAATAGAAAAAAACATATAAATTTCTTGTTGAACATTTCATATGACCATGTATTTTTAATTCAGCTGATTAAGTACATAAATAAAATTACTAGGAACATGACAGTTCAGGAAATTATGGATTCTCGAATATTTAAGTATTATTAGAAAGTAGGAACATTGTGGATAGCTATTACTGCAACTTTTATGCTTTTTTAACAGATTACGTGTTTTGCTGTGTGGTGTTAAATTACTGCAATCAATTCTCAGCTATTTTTGATCTGTAGTATTTTTTTTTTGTATTTTTCCATTTGCCTTGTATATTTAAAAAATTTTTTCTTCCAGTTTCTTTATACGAATATAGGTCTCTGCTCCATCTCTTCTAACTTTTTTTCTTAACATTATCATCTCTTGTTGTGTCTGGGTTTCAAGAACCTGAAAGTTGAATATCTATACCCCTTTCACTTGGTTTGGGTAGCCAATTCGATCGGATGACAATTTCTTGTTCAAGTGATAGAGTTTTGAATTTTCTTTCCTATTTTTATAATTCCCCTTTTCTGCCTCGAACTCATTTTAGCTATAGGCTTTACCACTCCTTTCTTCTTTTGGTTAACATATATTTCACATGCCTCTTCAATTTATCTTGTATCAAACGTTATGGAATTTTTTTTAATATGCTCCTGACGACGTTTCTCAGCTAACCTTTTCTTTAACAACCTTTCCTCATATGATTGTTTCTTTTTACCACTCATATCTGTCCATATATTGTTTACAACTTATAAAAAAGAGCATGTGATAAAGGATATTTAGTAATATCTAGACATTTTTAGGTGCAATGACAAAAACATTATGTTTTAAATAAAAGAAATAAATAAGTTTAAAAATTTCAAGCCCATTATAAGGTATTTTACTATTAAAAAAATTACAATGGAGAATAAATAATCAAAAGTTAATAGTTAAAAGTAAAGAATATATTTATCTTGTTAATAATTTAAATATTTATAAAATACTGAACATAAAACATCATTTTCCTGTCTTGACATCATTGACTTGGTATGTTAAAGGCAGGACAATGATGGCCAGGATAATGATGAAATAGGCTTGTTCAGGGCTTAATGGATGAACCCTTAAAAATTTCAGTTTGAATTTCACACACATTTAATAAATATCTTTTATACACATGATAATAAATTTTTTTTTTAATTTACTACAAACATTTAATTTTTATCAAAGCCAGGAAAATGATCTTCAATTTACATAAACCTTGAACTCTGAACTTGTATGTGCTGACCAAAAAAAAAGTTGATAACTTTTCAAAATGGCAGTTATTTATTTAAATAACCTCAACCCCAGGTTACTTGAAAAGTATTCTTTTAACTCAGTGCTGTCATCTATTAATTGCCCACATAATGATATCTGAGATGCCAGGAAAATGATGATATTACTTGGGACAATAGTTATTGAAGTTACTTTTGGAAATTTTTGCAATATTATTTCCATTACTGTAACTAATAACCTTTCAAATGTATAAAGAAGCAGAATAAATTATTTACAAGAATATATAAATAAGTATTAAAACCCTAATGAATGAAGAAATTGTAAAATTTCACTCAGGGACATGCCAGGACAATGATATTTGATATTTTAAAAATGTATAAAATAAAAAAATATGTCATTAATTTTCTAGTTCTGTAGATTATAAAAGTGATCCTAAACTATTCTTGAAAGTTGACAAAATCTTCAGAGTGATAGAATTCTATAAATTTTGAAGGGACATGAATTTTGCCTATTTTGCAAGAATGACCCATTAGTGACAGTCCAGGATCAAACCTGAAGGGAAAGATCCAAAGACAATACAGTTTTTAAAGATGGTAAGATGATGAGCTTACTCTTGAGCACTCACCTAACTCCTACACCATGCCAACATGAGGATATTTGAGGCCATGACAGATTTAATGTGGCTCACTTTGTACATGACGGTCTTTGGTTGGATTTGAAATTGAAAACCTCCAGTTGCTAATCCATAACTCTTACAACTGGGCTACAGCAACCCTCAAATTAATTAGGAATAATAAGACCAATTTAATAATAATATCAAGATTTAGAGTACTTAAAATAGATGCTGTGGTTCTAATTAATATTGAGGAAACAATCCAGTGGGTTCCACATGGAGAACATGACATCCTGAAACATCGTTTCACAGAAGAAGCGCTTGAGTTTGAGGATTACCTAATTGCTTCACCAGGTGATTATGCAATAGATATTAGAAAGGTAGATCCACTCTAGTTGCCATAACACTCATTCAAATGCAGGAGTTTGATAACTTTTCTATCAGTAATGCAATTTTGCATGGCAGGTGCATATTACAACCGAGTCTTGGAGATTCATTCATTGGACAAAGTAAAAACATAGAATTTTATTTTATAACAGATAGGCTCTAATTTTGCTTTAAAGAGCTTCAACATATCCATTTTCTGTGGAGATATATATTATATCCTAAGGAATAGGTGTACACAAACACCTGGGCAACATAAGAATATATGCAGAATATTGCTATAGAAAGACCATGATTTTGTAATGTGGCAAATAGAGCTTATTTAAAAGATGCCTGCTTCCAAAGCTAGTAAAACAAACCTCCATACATCAAGCATTCATTGCATCCAATAATCTTTAAAGTGAGTTCATTAATAAAGTTAAGGATTCTTCCCTTCTATGAATTTCAGCCCATCCCAGACTGTAAACTACAATAATTTCCAAGGACCTCTTATTATTTGCTGAACATTTATTTGCATAGGACTGAAAATGGCACACGAAAAAAAAAATTAAAATAAGGCTTGGAAAAAATTTAATGACTAAATTAAATTTTCAAGGACATTCTAGGGTTCTTGGGAATTTCTTCCTCTGGAAGTAGGAAATAAAATTCAAGCATTTTGCAAGGATTGTATGCTTAGTCTGTATTTGGCATGTTAGCCTTTACGCCATGGTTTTGGAGGAGTCTATTTGCTATCAGGGAGCAGATTGAACTTAAGCAATGCATTCCAACAATTTGCATCTATAGCAAGGTTCCTGGCTCCAAGTTCCAGAAACCCAAGCCCTTGCCTAAAAAAATAATCACCTAAGCCAATTGACATACATCTTAAGTACAGTAGCCCTTTCCCTAGTGAGTTTAACCACCTATGTACACATGGACTTCCCCAAGATCTGGTGGAATTTGAACCACAATTACACTATAATAGAAGTCCCAGTGAAGTACTGTAGTTTTAGTCATTCCAGATGGTGTTGAGAAGTCTGAAAAATATGCCACCATAGAACACCCATTCTGTACTCACCATTAACGATGCACCGCCTAGCAATCTCCCAGAGAACTAAGGCAAAGGAGTACATGTCTGCCATCCTGTAAGCTTCGAACAGCGACGTGTTGATCGTCTCGTCTAGAACTTCTGGCGGCATGTATCGCTTGGTGCCCACTCTGGTATTTGAAGCTACATCCAATTCATTCGTATCACTGGAAACAATGTCAATAACATCAACTTGAGGAGAAACAAGGTAAGTCGAAAATAGTACTTGGCCTGATTGTTTGGAATCTTACAGATTGATTTCTGGAGGCAAGCATTATTATAGTTAACCCTTCTTTGCATGATTTTTTTTCTTTATTGGTGAAATAAATCAAGGTGATATAATTCATGTTAAAAATTTAAAGTAAAAATGGTTAAAAAATCTTAGTATATATTTATAGTATAATAATAATATAGTATATATAGTAATATAATATAGTATAATAATATAGTATATATAGTAATATAATATAGTATATATAGTAATATAATATAGTATATATAGTAATATAATATAGTATATATTTATAGTAAAACAATATGATGGTATCATGTGGTATTTTTTAAATTAAACGCAAACTTTTTCAGAAATTGCTCTAAAAATAACAGAAACACATGTTACAAACCTTTCTTCCACCCATGTTCACTTTTTTAGCAATAGAAACTCAAATATAATAAAACAAAATTAAAAACGAAATCATACGTTTATTGCAACTACAACAAACAGCAGAATGACAACTTCAAGCTCGTTTTACTGATAGTGACACTTGCTTATTTTTGACAGCTATGTTTTTTTTTATGCAATGGACATTAAAAAGGTATCCAGACACGATCAACTTAAAGTGATCTTGTTCTTTTATATAATTTTTGGGCATTCAATGTTAAGATGGAAATTTCCACCATTATGCAAAGAAGGGTTAAGCTATGATTGCACTAATTGCTAAAGAACGAACTTTATAAACCTTTTGCATTTTAAGGCTGCAATCTCATGGGGCCCATACCAAGAACATATGCCGAATGCTTTGCTTAGATTTGCTAAGACAATTGTGGTATACGCAAAATTACGTTTAATGTAACATTTAACTTCAAACTACTGGTTTTACAAGAATCTTTTTTGCGTAAAAACTTAAGTACCATTCACATAAGTATGAGTGAAATAAGTGATTAAATGCTTTGAAAGATTTATCAGATTGAACGCTAATGTATTGTTTTTGTGGCAGATGAAGAAAAGGGCCCACCCAAGGGTGAAAAAGTGATTAAAGGCAACATTTACTTCTCGTCAAATGTTACTCAGATTTATCTGAAAAACTAAATTTTTAATACAAAAGAAATTGTGCAAAAATAATTTCTACACCTGAAATATCTGTACGATGCAAACTTTCATTAATGGACTTCATCCACTTCAAGCCTTAACTACTGTTATGAAAATAAAAAAACCTCAAATAGGTAAAAGAATCCAGATCTGGATTTGGAATTCTGTGGATTACATATTTATTTCCTTCGCTGAGAACGTTAAACTTTGTTTTTAAAAGGAATATTTATACATAATTATCGCTCTATTTCAGGGTCGAGAGCACTCAGCAAATGTTTTCAAGTATTCCACACAATGAAGACTAGTGAAAATTGTAATCCAGATTGTATTGTTCATCTGGATTATAATTTTCAGTGTGAAACATTCAACAAATGAGTGATTTGGTCTGTAATTACAGATATGAGGATCTGAGCATTTTGTGTCATCCAAAGGGACAATACAGCAGGATTGATAATAAAGTTTTTATGCAAAGGACTCATCTATGAGAAAGATTTCTTTATATGCAAGGTGAAGCTTCCAGACAAACAGGAATACCACTAAATATCCTTCTGCATAAATATTTCTCGAGCCACATTTTACAAAGCTTTTTGTGTGAAGAGAATGTTCCTTTATGAAATTTGGAACTGTGAGGATATAATTCCAAATGAAAGTTTAGGATGTAATGAACAGAGAAGTAACTACCACAAAAACAAAGCTGATTTGAGAAAATTTTCTGAATGCACATTATGCATCAATGACATTCAAGAACAAATCTAAGCTGTCATTAAATTATTAAAAACATGTACTTAGACTACATACATTTTTGGCATAAAATACACAAACTGTTACTCTCAAACCTGTTTTCTTTTGTTCTCCAATGTTTGAATACATTAACTAATAAGCTAGCAAAAATAAAATAAGTACCTTTCTCTCTTTGCAAGACAAGTACTATTCAAATTCTAAGTGCATCCCATAATTTGTAAGGACTGTAGTGCAGATTTCTACACCTAAAGTCAGTTAAATTCAATATACAGAATGCCAAATTCGTTCAGAGATTCAGGTGTAATTTCGGTTGGCAAACACGCTGGTGACAAACACGAAGTTTCTAAAAATACTTTAATGAACAATTGTATCCAGTGGATTATAAATTATTTACCTTTTGTATTTTACAGCTAAACCAAAGTCAGCAATAGCACAGGTTCTGTCTCTTTTGACGAGGATATTTCGGCTCTTGATGTCTCGGTGAGCAATGGCCGGTTTGCCTGAAATAAGAGCAAAGAAGTTGGCACGAGACAGACAGAAATGCTCCAGAGTATTTTATTCATAGTATCTGCTTTCAAGAATATGTTTGTCTATATATACTGGGTGTTTATATCAGTATATGTAATGAATACTCTCCCTCATTCTCACCAACATGTATTAATCAATCCAAGGTGGATTTTTGGCTTCAGTCATGGGTACTTCCAAGGCCTCTGAAAGTAATTATCATTTTCCACAAGTCTAAAATCGAAATTAAAATCGGATTGTGAAAAATATACAACTTTCAAACTTCAATTGGTGATGAGAACTTCAGCTACTGTATCACCAAACTGAGAATATAATCTAGAAAATCTAATATATAGGATGGACTGAAATTCAGGGCAGGATTTGACAGGTATATTTTTGTTGGTTATTCAATTTTAGACTGCACGAACATATTACAACTGAGTTTTGGAAGATTCATTACAGATAATTTCATGAACAATTTGTAAAAGTCCTAAATTTTATTTTTAAAAGAATAGATTCATAATTTGTTGCAAAGAGCTTAAAAATGTATCCATTTCCTGTGGGGATATCAAAGGGGGAAATGTATGTGAGCACCTGGGCAACTTGAGGAGAATGTCTGAGGAAATTCAGGCACCTCGTACATTAACCGATGTTGTGACCAATGCAATCAAGAGTCCAATTTTGTATGAATAGCAAATGAAGCTCATGTTTAATGATTGAAACAACTTTCGAATTTATGCATATTATCAGCTTTTAGGGCAAAAGGCCTCTACAAAAAGGTATTGATAGTCTGGTGTGTTAACAATTGAGTCATGTGGATATTCACTCCACCAAGGGACAGGTAAACGTAATGCCTCCCCACTGTAGGCATCTGTAGCATAGATTAAAGCTTAGAGTTTATACTTCAGTATTGGAAGCAAATCACCTAAGTGTCTCTGAGTGATAATCCACTTGGGTAAATGTGTGTGGCAAACCTCTCCAAGGGATCGGACAATGGTTCAGGCATCGGAACCATGACGAGGCATGTAGGTTCATGCAAGTCAAAATCACGATGATCACTGTAGTAAGATATAGATGCCTTCCTGGAAATTTCACTAAAAGCCTTGCAAGTTTAAGCCTGAGGCAGGCTATAAAAGGGAGGATGAACAAAGAGGGATGAGGCCCTAGTAGTTTACCTTTAAAGACACTTAATAGGGTTCAAGAGGATAACCTAAAGGACACCTACATCCGGCTGCATATGTAGTGATAAATTTGTCAGCCTGTGGTAAGCAAGCTATGTCTGATTTTTGTTTTCACGACCATGTGAATAACTGTCAAGATTTCTGCCAAATTCTCTTGGGGCCTCCTTCACTACGCCTGCAGACCAATTAGTCAGAACGGAAGGGCTGTGCCCCTACTAAATGATGGAAGTGATAACAGCGATTATGAAATGACGAAACACATAACCACCCATGGCTGTAACCATACAATTTCACATGTCAGCCTTTTTCTCTGGTAACCCTTGACGAAATGGACTTGTCCAAGAACCTCTGCCCCCTCAACAAAAACTTACACTACCTTCTGTATAAGTGTATAAGCTGATGCATACTCAAATAAAACTAGCAATGTGTTGAGAAGAATCTTCAAAATAGTATTTTACTAGCCACTGCATGGGTAGCCCGGCATTGCCCGTGGTGTTGGTTTGCGAACACAGACAATGCTGTGATGTAAGGTATTAATCTGGTGTACAATTTTCCGCAGATTTTAAATCCAGTGAAGATATATTCAATTAAAAAATTATTTATTTAAAGTAAATCATATTTTTAGGTATCAATCTAAAGTGAAATTTTCCGCAGATTTCAAATCTATTGAAATTTTCAATCTATCTTTAGCGATTCCGATTTTACAAAAAAAAGCTTAACAATCCCAGTCAATAGGTTTCTTTATTTCTTGCTCTCATTCACCGAAATGGGACAGGAAATGTAATCTTTTTTTTTTTTTTTAAACAGTACAAATGCAATTTATTTATTTTTGGAAAGGGAAAGTTACTGTGACGTCACAATTAAAAGTTATTAATATAAAAAAATCATAATCTTAGGTATAGATCTAACGTGAAATTTTCAACAGATTCCAAATCCGCTGAAATTTTTACTCTATCTTTAATGGTCTAAGAGATAGAAAAAGAACTCATTGACTCCAGTGAAGAGATTGTTTGTTTTTATCGTCTGGCTGAAAAATTATTCCTCCAATCAAAATAAAAACAGAAATGAAAGCAATAAATTGAGAATATGTGATCTCTTCTATGCTGTAGCATTCAATAATGATTAAATTTCATTTAAAAATCTTCTAGATTGAATTTTAAAATTCGCAGCGACCCAAAAATTGCAAAACATTTGGACAACCTGTTTGTCAAATAACATTGCTGTAAGTGCCATAGAATCGTCAGGATTTTGCGATAAACAGACAGACAAACACTTCCTTTTATAATAGTAGAAATGAGATGTTCTTGCACAGAAAGTCTTAAATTTTTTGTTGGTTTTAGATTTTTAGATGCAAAGGGCCATATTTAGCCTAACCGCACCAAACACAACAGCGAATGTGAAGTAATTGTGAAAAGAAGTAGAGAAAGATTGCTTGGGCATCCTGGGTTTGTGAAGTCGGTGCAGCTACACTCTACGTTTATGAGTGATGGCAACGGCTTGGCGATTTTTTTTGGCGCACTTCTAGTAGCGAGTTACGATAAATTAAGGCAACCCGTTTCTCGTTTCGGTTGTTATGGTTTTCATGGCAACCTCGACAAACGGAAACTTTCAATTTTCATTTTGAATATTCTAGAAAGTTCTTCCAAAATCCGTTCAAGTCGTTTGATTTCATTGATTCGTTTGAAATTTTTTCTTTCCTCCCATTGGTTATTTTGATTTTAAAATATCCTTTGATTGCATTGGCCGTTTAAATTTTTTTTTCTTTGATACCATTGGTTTATTTATTTGTATTTCTACAGTTGTGGAATATTCTTGTTTCGTAATTTTTTTTCTCGGGACCGTTCTGATGTATCAGGTTGTATTATTTCTTGCTTTTTTTCTTTTAAAAATCTTTTTCTTTTTCAACTTGCCTACTGTATTTAGTGTAATTGATAAGTTTCATGGTATTCTTTACCCAACATTCGTAGCTTAGTTTCTCTGCTGGTTCACAAATGTGTTTTGATATGTGCTTAAGTTTACTACTTTTTGTGAAAGTTTTTTAAAATATTCTTTTCAAAACGTTCTGAAAATGTTTAAAAAGTGTGTTGTAAAAAGAAAAAAAGTTTTGACAGTAAAAGAGTTAGGAATTAATTATTTCCTTGGCGACTTTAGAAGTGCGCCAAAAACAATCGCCAAGGCCGTTGCCACCGCTCATAAACGTAGACTGTAGCTGTACCGTGAAGTCTCTACATACCTAAAAAAGATATGTCATGGAGGGGAAGGAAAAGTTTGAAAGACATTAGCAAAGAGTACCTTGTTTCCCCAGAACCTCTACATGCAGGTGGGAGAGACCACAAGAGGCAGAATGTGCCAACTTGAGCATGGCAGAGAAGTCCAACATGCACACCTTCAGATAGTCATGCAGGGATCCCAGCTCCAAGTAGTCTGTGATGAGCAGCATCTGTGTCCATGAGTCCGTGCCTCGGATGTCTGCAGCAACGAAGCCTGTAATATTCACAACAGTTTAGAGGTTTTACGTGACCTTGTTGTTTACATAAGAGCATAAGACTAACTTTATAAATACAAGAGATGTTTCCACAGTTCAGGCAACTGAATTACAAATTTTTTATTTTATTAATTTTCATCTATATTACAGTGCAATTCTTCAGTATGATTTCCGCTTAGCTTAACACACACACAAGGAAAGATTTTACAGACACATAAGAGACAAACACACCCAGAGAGTTATGTGCCACAGCTCAATGTTTGCTAGAGCAGGGGCATACCAACTGAGCCACGACGACTAGAAGACTAATTAGGTAGCTTAATTATTGTTGCATACTTATTAACTTATCACTGTTTATACTTCCAAAAGCATTAAAATATCCATTAAAACATAAAACAATGGATTTACTTTAAATATTTAATTTAATTTATTAAAATAATTTTTTTTACAAGTATTGGTATTTTAAATTAACGTCACTGGAGCAAAGCAATAGACTATTGCCGATGTTCCAGGATCAACCCCTGAAGGGAAAGATTGAGGACAACACCACGTAATTTAGAGCCATGGTCAGATGATGAGGCAACACCTGAGCTGGCACCCCACTCCAAACTTCCACATCAGAACACTTGAGGCCGTGTCGTATTTAACGTACACCAGCCTGACCAAAAAAGATAAAAAAATTTGAAACAGCTTATCGTCTTGGAAGCCTACAAAATCAAACATAGTTGTTCTAACTTGAAATGGAAATCCCCAAGAGGGAAGAAAGCATTATGATTTTTCAATCCGAGAAAGAGATATTGTTTAAGATTGGACTTTAATATGAAAAGATGTGCCTTTCGATTGATCCGGCATCTAGCCAAATATTTCTATGCATAATGTGGGCAAAAAATGTACAATTTCAATGATTTATTTAGTTATTGTCATGAGTAAAAAATTACAAACCCACTACGTACCTAAAATATTTTCATGTCTCAGAAGAACTGTCTTGTAAATGTCTGTCTCTCTGGACCAGCTTGCTTCCTCGGTTGTGAAGAACACCTTGACGGCTACGCACTCGTCCCGCAATCGGGCTTTCCACACTTCGCCAAAACGACCTCTGCCGATGTTTTCGAGCATTTCTATTTGCTTTCCAATGGTTCGCTGAACCTGGGATGGAAAGATTGCATTCATTTCAAACAATGGCAGTTTTATGTTTTGCCTTATTCAAAAACTTTCAATGCTATTTTTTTTATTTACAGGGGCCAACTCCCTATCATGGTACACAAATGCACGTACACACACACAAAACCTTTTTGAAATTCTAAAATTGTTTTTTCAAGGCCCTGAAATTTTTTACGACCCAAAACAAAGCATATGCATAGGTTGTCAATTAAAAAGAAAAATGTGAAATATATATTAAAAAAAAAAAGCCTCCAATAGAATATTCTATTTTTAAACTACTGATAGTCAAAAAAAGAAAGGTTATCAACAATTTTGGATTTTCTTTTTGCAAAGTGGGCTTTTCGTCTCAATGCTAAATACCACGCTACTTGCACACATATCAATTTTGGCTGTGTGATAAAATATCATGCAAAAAATGCTTCTGGTGGCACAAAGAAGAGTATGGGAGCTTGCACATGATTGGATCTACACAACCTTCTTTTGCTGTTATCCACTGCCACTACAACTGACAACTATCGTGGTTTATTTTGTTTGAAAAACAAAACAAATCAAAAGTTTTGTCTGGTTTTAGGGCTTTTTTTATTATTTAGTGCAAGGTTCAATCTTTGCAATCATTAAAGATAGTGTAAAAATTTCAATGGATTTGAAACCTGCAGAAAATTTTACACCAAAAGCAAATCTTAAATGGGATTTTCTTAAAAAAAAAAAAAAAAAAATGTTTTCTTTTTTTCAACTGTAACTTTTGTATTCTCACAATATGAATTTGGTTTCATTTCTTTGGACGCATGCGAGGTTTCCAATGACGTCCTGACTGCTAACGGATTGTTATGTTTGATTTGAGTCATGTGGTTGAATGTTATTATTTTCCTTTCATTCATGGAATCTATATAAAAAAAGTCAAGTACTTTCAAAGACTTATCACCAAGTTCCATAATTTTAAAAGACTTTCAAGTAAAAAAAAAAAAATTTGTTTGTATCTTGTAAAATCACGAAATCCATCACACTAAGAAATGCGCCAAAATGGCACTGAAGTTTAATGGAAAAGTACAGCAATGTCAGTTAAAAATCATGCAAATTCGACAGGAAGAAAGAACCACAAGAGATCAAATTGGACCACCCAGAATTATTTTCTAATATGCTTCAATCATTTCAAGGTACAGCTCCTGAAAGAGTTTAATCAGTTTTTAGCTGCCCTAATTTGAAGTCTTGAACACACTTACCAGTAGAGTAATTCCAGATCCACTACCAGATGTATCACAGGACTTATCAATTAAGTTCCTCACTGCGCTGCCACCAAATTTCTTCTCCACATCTTCGTAGCCTCTGCGGTTAGCTTTTTCATTCTTCAGCCTGAGAGAGAAAACATCACATCACAATTTTTATTAAAATATCAGATTAATTTGATTTAAATTACTTTGTTAACATCATCCCAATATGTACCAAATGCAGCCCATTGCTCAAACAGGGTGTCTACTAAATTTCTGTAGGTCCATTTAGGGACATTTTCGGTACTTTTTAAAATAAATACATTGGATTTTACATGATTATGTGGGTCAGTTAGATGCAATTATACTTTTAAATCAAACTTTTTTTTTATTGCTTACAGACTAATATTGGGAAAAGAGGACTCTTTAAGTATCAAATTTCAGCTTTAATAAGCTGTTTTCTAAATAAAAATTAAAAAATAAAGACAAACCATAATCATGTCAAAGTACATGAACATTAAACAAATACTATATTATTCATTATTTTTGTTTTCTGAATACTTGAAATTTTAATAACAATTGAAGAAATCAACAATTACTTTAAAAACATTTTGCAATGTAAATTTTTATTTTTATGTTTAATGCATCAAATGAAGTTGTTAAAAAAACTATACATCAATTTGTGTATTTAAATATTGTCTCCGAATGTGATTGGATTGCGAGGGAGTAACACCATTTTCATTTCAGTTTGCATAATTTCTCTGTCTAATTGTTCAATTTCATTATTTGCAGTTTGCAATTTTTTTTTTTCATTTGCTTAAGTTCAGCTGCAGCTACCTTTTGTTTTCGCCTTAAAAAATTTGATACATTTCGGGAACAGTAGACACCCTGTCAAAAACAGTTATTTGAGTGACACTTGTTGTCACTCACATATTTGTATCAGAGAAATATTTGTTTGTCGATTGCTATTGTTAGCCCAATCAGTACTGTTATCTCTAGTGAGTGAATTTTTCATTGAAGAAAGGTCATTCTTGGAATATTTCTGAGTGTAAGTACATTTCTTAAAACTTCTCTAAATAAAGTGTCATTACATGACCTAGGTTATTTCATTGTCAATATTAGTATTAATAATTAATAAAGAAAGTTTAACATTCATAATGACTTTTTATAAATTGCCTAGTTCAAAACAGCATACCCTTTAAAGCTCCTCAAAATCTGGGAAATAGTTAGGTTTACTATAGGCATGCACTGTCCCGTCACATGACATAGTTAGTTGGTAGAATCTTGAAATACATTTCAAAATATTTCTAATCACCTCATAAAATATGAAGACATTTAGAAGATTGAAACCAAGCAAAAGTCCCTTAATCATTCTGCCTTTGTCCAGTTCAGCAGATAGAAGCAAACTGATTTACTGGTTTCATACCCTTTCGTGATTTTCAACTCAAATTAGAAAAATGAAAAACAGAAAATAAATAAAAACTTTAAGTCAAAAATGGTTTAATACACAAAATAATATTACTTAGGTTTAGAAGTTTTAATATAGTTCCCAATGTTTTGACTGAGTTGCCTAGAATCTCGGGTAGCTGTTGACAACTGTAGAAACTTTGCACATTCCAGCAGTCTGCAGATGTGATTTTCTCTGATATAAAAAACTGCAGTATTTAACTGATAAAATAAATCTAGTAAAAAGAAAAACTGAACTGTTGCCACATCTCTTTCCTCTCACTAAATATTAAATTTTGAAAAAGTATTCAACACAATACCAAAATTTAACACTTCAAAGCTGAAACTTGACCTGGTACTATTCTCGACACATTTCTTAGTTACTATCATTAACAAATCAGAGTACTATGACTACATTGAAATAAAAAAAATAAGCCCCTTAATCTTAAAATTTGGCAGGGATCATAATTTGGACATTTTAAAACGATTCAGAGCAAATTTTGAGATGGTAGTAGTACCTGTTGTAGACAGACAGTATGTGATGGCTACAAATGGTTATATTTTACCAATTACAATTACCCTTAGTTCCATATTGCATGAAAACTCAGTGACCATCTGCGTTACGATCTTCGGACAGGTGTCATGTACACAGATAGGAACGAACGTTCTTGCGTTCTGGTCTTGTGTTCTATTCCCTTCTCAACCAACATTCCTCTCCCACGGGATGTTCGATCGTTGGCCCCGACCCCGGGGACGAAAAGAAGGGAGTGAAGAGAGCAGAGGTAGTTCGCCAGAGACAGTGGAACCAGCGGACTTAGAGTAGATGTGTTTTTATTGGCACTGGATGGTGCAGTGTATATATCGAAAACTTCATACTTCATATAATGTTGTACAAAATAAATGTGTACGTCCAAATTTGGTAAGCAGTGTTCCTCTGTTCTTAGCTACAACTACACACATTGTCTTGCAAAGTAGACATCGCTCGGCCACTCAGACAACCTGAACCAAACATACCAATTGAGGAAGCACATTTGTGATAATAGTCGTTAGTAATGTCTATCTGAACTGATGACTTGCATTCCTGAACCTGCTTCTGAATAAAAGCCAGACAATTTCTCTGAAATTTTGTCTTTTCTCCTTGCCACACACTACAATGAGTGTCGCACTGTTCCCAATTAACACATTACCTAATTTAATGTAAAGTTGCTCGTAGATTTGGGTTTTATGATGCAAGACATAGTAGTTGAAAACTGTATGATTCAAATGCCAATTTACAAGAACTGGACAATATATGATCATAACTATAGCTATTGAATATGAAAGTATAAAGTTTATATCTGAAACTTGTGCTAAATCAATATTTCTTACCTTTAAAAAGAAAAGGTGTTCTTACCTGATGATGATGCAAACAATAACCACAATCAAAATCAAAAGACACACGACTACAGAAGCCACGAATGTAATGAGATGGTAAGGTCCTGTGTAAGACATCAGCTCTCCTTTATACACTGAAAAGCAAAGGATTAAAAAGACCAATTGGAGGTACATGAAACCTGTCAAAAACTATAAATTACATGTGAAAAATTCAAGAACTTACAGAAACGTTTCAAGAACCTAATTTCGTTATCTATGACCATGACAAAATAAACATGGAAGGGCAGAAATAAAAACATTTTAAAATAAATAATTAATTCCCTTTCAATAATAGTTTGCTTGCAAAACAACATGCATCCCCAGCAGTTTACAATGTACCTCATATGCATAAAAATCTTCCCATTCTATTCAACTTTAAACCTTTGGTATTACAATAAATTTGATCTCCATTCGATTTCTTGTATTTGAATGGTGTTGTTCCTTCGAAGACAACTTCAGCCCCATCTTTGGAAAATACGTCCTTTCTGGACATCATGCGAGGAGCTGTATCAGGGCATAGAACCAGTCTGAAAACTAATTTCTGCATTTAAAATGTAGCCATAGAAGTTGAAAGAAGCAAATGTCACATCTTTATTACATCACACATTTGACAAATTTTAGATTGGAGTTTTACAGGATTGGAACTACAGGAGTTGAGACCGATCACTGTACTCCAAGAGGAAATTGTCTATTACCACTATTCAAAACAGTTACCTTAACTGCTAGGGAACGGAAATGTGTCATTGCAAGACAGTGTGAATAAAGATTGCATTTATTGAAGAGACTATCTGCTGTCAGTATGAAAGGACATCTTATCTTCAGATGTCATACAAGAATTCAGATCTAGCTCATACTAAAAAGATCCAGCATTAGTGCATATATGCAACCGAAAGAACAGGCACAAAGGGCTACATTTGAACATGCTACACAAGACACATTGAACATTTTGCTGATGCAGAAGAGAGAAATACACTCATGGAGGAATACACTAGACAGGAATCAAACCAGTGTCGTCTAAAACTCGAAGGTATAGGTAGCACAGTCGGCATACCCACTGAGCCACGACGGCCTATTCCACCTTGGGTGTACTTTTCACTTCCAAGTTGGTAAAAAATTTCTTTGTGCGTTTCTCTTGTGTTTGGTGCAGCATGGCCAATGTGGCCCTTGACCATAAAATATGGGAGTAGAACCTATAGATTCATGAAACAACGATTGACTTCAACAGATAAGTCAGACCCTGTTACACGTCGAATGTCTTTACTCCCTTTGGTAACGTCCGGTGTCCTGAATAAAATGTTTAAGATACAGGACATATGGTTGGTTGAATTTGGGCCTATGGCACAAGGGCTATATTTGGCCAAGCTGCACCAAACACAAGACAACACATCAAGAGAAAAAACACAACAAAAAGCAGAAGGGTAGGCAAGGGTAAAACAGATGAGAGAGTAAATCACTCATGAACAGGGTTGTGATGTCAGTATGCACCTAAAAATGTACCCCTGAGGGCTACAGGACAAAAGGTATCCAGGTCCAGTGAAAATAATTTGAATTCGGATGTCCCGAAAGCATGGATAAGATGGACCTATTTTCAAAAATATGTTAGTGTTTGGTATTATTGAAAAAAATTACCACTGTTTTTGTTTTAACTTGTTTTCAGAACTACAATTAAAACATGCAATTTAATGCATAAGTAAGCAGATTTACTGACCCTCGCCATATTGCGCATTTTTCCATTTCCCAACAAGTGCAACACATCAAGAGGATAAAAAATACAGTATAATACTCTGCATGTATAAAATATACAGTTCGAAAAATTTTAACCTTTAGATTTCGGCCAGTACAGAAGTTGTACCTCAAAAGTTATAAGAATTGCACCAAGAAAGAATTTAGACTATGGCCGGTAGAGCAGTTGTACCTTCTAAGAATCTGCCAAGAAAGAATCATGCCAGTTATATCTATAGCCATAGTCAAAAGGTTAAGTAAATGAGTAAAAAAAAGTTGTTAACTATGGGCAAAATTCAAATAGGATTGAATTTTTTGAAGTACTTTTCAAGATACTGGAACAGAAAAATTGAACTCAAGGACAGGAAAACCAATGTAAGAAACAAGCTTGTACTTGCAAACATAAGGATTTAATATGTTTTTCAAAAAAATTAGGCAACTTTTGAATTAAAGTAAAAAATGTGCTTATGACATTTTGTTCTCCAGTTAAAAATTGAAGCTGTATTGCTTTTAAGGGCTGCCATACATCAAAATCATGCAAAGCGATCACATAATAGGAGATTTTATTTGTCTTCAACTCAAAACAATTATCATTTCCTGCATCAAACTATATATATAAACTCAGTGTGAGAATCTGCACTAAAATGATATGTTGGCTGGTTGATTTTTATGGTGCAAGGACCATATTCAGACAAGCACAAGAGAGATGATTTAATGGACATACAAAGTTTTACTGACATAGAAGAAAGAATTACACACAGGGAGCCATTGAACCTGTGTCACCTACAAGTTGCGCAGTGGGCAAACCCACTCGGAGCCATGTCGGCCTCCCATTTACTAATGGGGGAAAAATGATGTTCCACTAACACATTAGTCCAAATAAAACTCTTGTTGTTGTTGTTGTTTCTTATGCCTACACTGGCAGACCAGAGGAGTGGCAGGCCCGTCGAAGACGGCAAGAGGCGAGGGGGGTGTGCCTTCCATGTTATTGAGCCCCATTGGGAGGAAGTCCGACTTTGCTCGACATACATGACACATCCGTTTTACAGGAAGGTCCCTTTCATACATCCATTCACTCACACATATCGTAATTTAGATCCCAATCAGAGGCCGATAACCCCCTGATCAGGTACCCCCAGAGGTATTGATTTGGTATGGGAACATGGGGGACATTGTGACCACGACCTATTTAACGTGCCCCAGTCACCATTAGTGAACACGGCGGTCTTTAGCCAGGTCAAAGCACCGATCTCGCAATCATCAGATTTGTAGGCTTCGCCGAGGACAGAACCCACAACCCTTCTGATGCGAGCCCGACGCTCTACTCACTGAGCTACCGCTGCTCAAAAAAAAAAAATTCTTTGAATTTATGAAAATATTGAATATACTTTGAAATATTGAAATAAAACTCTTTTAATTTATGAATGGAATAATTCATATTGTATGGTAATGAAATATTGACTTTTTATCATACTTTTTTGTTTTCAACTGTGAACTAAGACAAATTCAAGCTTACTTGGGCTAGGGGTGGTAGTCCTCACTACCGTATTTGGTGTCAGATATTTATTGCACCAATCTTCTTTAGAACAGCAAGCAATGGACTTTGGAATTTGGTGTGGCACCAAGTGACCTTTACACTGGAAAAGCAAAGAAAAATGTCATTTGTCATCATAAAATCCTGAGGATAATTTTCTAGACATTTTCCTGTTTGAAAAATCCCGTTTAAAATTACCCTATTTTACATTCTGGTTTTACCCCACATTAGATACCTCAAAGATTATCTTTAAGTAAAATATTACATCAAACAAATTAATATGCAAGTTTGAGTACACAAATTCAATTTGCTGCAGTTTCGGTAAATCAGAAACTGCATGCATTCAGCATGCTGCAGTTCACAGCAGCAGGGTTACTTTGAGAATCTAGCTTGGCACAACTGAAGATCACTAGAGAGTTAAGTGCACATAAAAGTATTTCATTTTTCTCCCCTCCAGAATTTGATTTTGAGAGCTTTTAAGAAAAAAAGAAAACCAAATTTTTTAAAAAATGAATTAGTAAATTAATAATTTTTTTGTGTCCTATCAGCCTTTGTTTTAATAAAATTTGGAAAAGGCCACTTCTATTTATAATGCAAAAATTTGTTTCAACTTTTTGAAAAAATCCTGATTTTGAGCCCCTACCAGTTTTTTCCTTATATTGAGAGGAAGCTCATTTTCAGGATTTTATGGTATTCCAAGATTTTTTAAAATGACAATTGAGAGGTATGCCTTTATGGAAAGATTAAGGAAATAATTTGATGGGACTTTTTTTTGTTACGTTTAGTATGACATTATGCAATTTAACTAAGCCCTATCAGTCTCCTGCTAACGAAGCCAGTTAAATACGGTATTCAAATTTTCCGTTGGATATGTATCAATAATTGGGAGTTTATGCTATAATTACAGTAACTTACACAAACTGAGTTAGATTGCATATTAATGCATATGTATGGTGTGGGAGATACAACAAAGCAAATAATTACTTTTAAGGTTCACTTAAAAATATCAAGCAAGGGTAGGTGTCAGTTTAAGGTCTGGCTGAAAGATTAAAGCTAATGTCAGTTATTTTTATATTAATTTAAATTTTGTTTTTATTGAAAAATATGCAAGGGAAAATTATTATCCATTACAAATATTGTTCATTATTTATGTATAGTAAATAGAATGTAAGGTAAAGTGGGAGTAGTGCATTTTCAAGGAAGTATGTAGTGGGTTCACAATATTGGAGCCAAACAAATTCACAGAGCTACCATCTTTTCCTTCCCTTCATGTCTTCTTGTCCCAAATGATAAAAAATTCTATAACTCAGTGATTTTTTCTCCAATTTTAGAATTTTAATCAGCAAAATTTCAAAACTGTTATTTAAACCTGCCCCATCATCATCTTCCATTCTAATAAGCAATCTTTAGAGGCTAATCTTTAATAAAACTTAGAACTTTATTAAATAGTTGCTTTTGAATATGTATTTTGAATATGAAGAACTGATCTCTATTAAGCAGCAAAAAATATTGGTTGAGTGATAAATTTTTTTTTTATGGAGACCAAATTAAGACTATGATTGAAATTTCATGTCTGGACACCAGAGTGACTTCAGAAGACAACTTGATTGGCATTCATTCTTCACAAGGATCAAGTGTGCATGATTTTATATCTACCAGAAAGGGATTATTAATCCAGAAATTCCCTTTATGCAGAACTCTATTTATACAAGGAAATAGTTATTAGTTTTCAGCAAACACTTGTAAATGTTAGCTTATGACTTTCTGGTTAATATCAGCAGCATTCAAAAATTCTCCAAAAAGCGGAAATATTTCTATACCTTACTCTTGTTTGCAACTATTCCAAAGAGCTAGTTGTAGAATATGAATTACTAATTTTCTTCTGTATGAAGTCCCTGCCTCTACTAAAGAAGGTTAAAAGACTTTCGTGTTTGACTTTTTCTTTTCCATCTTGTAGGGTTTCAAGTTTTACGAAAAAAAAATTGCTTTCCAAAATTTCACAACACATAAAAAAAAAGCAATACGTATAAGCGCAATAAAATAAGATTTCTTGCAATGTGTTGTCGACAGAACTGACGCAATGCTGGTATTTGGCGGTGCACACTCCGCCTATACTCATTGCATGCAGCGCCGTGCAATACTGGGAATTCACCGAATCACAAACAATACAATCGGGTGAAACCTTTCGTCGACTGGCAATAAATTTTTGCTGACCACTGGTTGAAGATGAATGCTCTAGTAGATAAGAGATGTAAACCAAAATGTTTCAGTACAATAGACTATTAGTCGTGCTGCTGGCACTGTTTGGAGTCACCCCTTTACAGGTTATAAACCAAAATGTTAAAAAAGAGAGACAAATATTAACTATCTGAATTGGTTGGAAAATGGTTGTCTCAACAACATACAAGGATGCTAATGGTTAATACTTAGTTTAGAATATTTTCATTACTTGAAAATTTAGGATAAGATGGCAAATAAGGCAGAAGCCGTTTTGCTAACTCGGAACAAGTGCAATGTGAGCTTTACTGATATTATTTTTACACAAACCAGAATCTAGTTAGGTGTCTTTCCCTCACTTTATGAGACAAATAAATACAAAAAAATAAATAATAAGGACTTTTGTAAATGACGACCCTTTTAAGACTAGTGTAAACCCTCCCCAGCCTGCGTCAGGGAAAATGGAATCATGAGAATTCTCTATGAAAATCAAAACTGAAAGCAGAAATTCCAGTGCTGGTTTGTAGCTTTTACCTGCATGAAGCCACTCTCCTCTGGAGGCAGACATCCATAGGTCCTTTCATCCTCCAGCAGCCCAGTGGCAGGGTTGTACACCTGCTCCACAGCACTGAAGCATTGGCTGTTCAGGCGGGCCAGGCAGGAGCCATTGGGCTGGCTGGATGGGCAGTGGCCAGCACAGTAGCAGATCAACCCAGATGCTGTTGAAAGAGAAGAGGCATTTAGATTGAATGCATAGCTTCATTATGCACAATAAAGTATAGATCTATTTCACTGCTTTGACATGTGCTGCTTGTATCATGACAACCCCTCTCTATATCCCACTTGTTGGGGAACTAAGAAAGAGCGCAATATACCGAAGGGAAGCAATTTTGCAAGAAACTGTATAAATTTACTCAGGGAAACACACATACAAGATTCTATTTAAAATTATGAAAACTTCATTTGCAGTAGAATACTTTTTACAATAACTGTGAAGAATTTTGATGATATAATACTACAAATAAACTAATATTGATAATGATTTATGTGAAAAAAAATAAGGTGTAAAATATTTATATACAAAGCAAATAATTTCACCAAGTTGGAACCCAGTGATCAATTATCTTAATTTAATTCCCCATCAATACTTAATTAATTACCCAATCAATACAATTAACCATTAGTTCCTCAAAATAGGGATGCCAGTAACTGTCAGTTTTAAAAATGATTAATCAGGGGTTATTACTGAGTAAAATCAAACTTTTAAACTAATTTGCATTGTCCCAGATTGTTTTTCATTTTCAATACTATTAAACTTAAGAAATAAAATAATCCAAATGATTTAAAATGAATGATCTTTTTAAAAATAAAAATCACTTGCTCTGATTTATGATAAAGTTGTGATTTAAATAGAGCTGCTCTGCTAAAATTTAAAACAGCATATCCTGCATAAAACATTTCATTTTACAGAAAATGTTTCAAACTGAAAATAAATTACTGTAGCGCTAGTTAATATTCTACCACATATCCTTTTACATTATTTTACAAAAAAAGAATACTTTTAATGGTACAGAATTCTGAAAATATGCTCCATATTTGACAGTTTATTGCAGGTTATGTTTAGGTAGGTAGTTAATTAATGTCGCACTGGTACAACACAACAGTGACGGTCCTGGATAAATCAAATGAAAAGATCCAAGGACGTCTAGTAATTTTGAATGACGAAATCACCAGAGTTAGCACCCAACTCTCCAATTTATTGTTTTTAGAAATCCCATTTATATCCCTCCATCTGTTTCGGAGACACAAAAAAATAGTTCATGTAAAATCCACTTTGTTCTCCCTCAGGTACTGCCACGAATCTATTTTAAACAGAAAAAGATGTCCTAAAAATTTGGAATAGTACTGGCTTCAAAATTCGAGATTAATATAAATTTTTAGCAATGCCTAGTGTCACAACAAGTCACATGGTTGCTATGACCTGAGTATAAAAGGACCAACTTGGGAGCCTGAAAACCTCATTATAAAAAATTTCAATGAGCTTTTTAATCAACAAGTTTAAATGTATTCTGATTACATTAGTAACAAAATAAATGACACAATCATCACCAATATAATAAATTTTTCCACAATCCTATACGAAAGCGCGATACGATCATCATACAGCACTAAGGATCTCGGAACATTCCACCCTTTGCACGTCAAAAATCTGCACTTTGTGTCAGGACCATCTTTGGCTTCTACACATCTTTTGATGTTGCTACAACTATATTCCCACATATCTTGAGCCATTTATACATCCACTCCTGAATAGTTCTTATGATAGCCTGTTCTGGAATAGTCCTTCCTGTATTCCACCTTATAGTTTACACTTCAAAAGTTCCAAAGAGATGAATCTCAATTCTTTTGAAATATCAGTCCTGTTTTTCTGTTCCTCCCAGAAAATCTTAGAAATTATCTTTCTTAAATCTTCTTCAGTGGTTCAAAATTATGTAGTGTTGTCCTCGATTCTTTCCCTTTGGTGATCCTGGACCGTCGTAAATAGCACTTTGATTTGCTCCAATATGCTGTTAATTAAAATAATTTTTTTCCTTAAATCTTCCCAGGGTATGAAAGATAAAGTGAACTGCCCCATTAACACTGATGGATCAAAAGTACTAAATGATACAGGTTATGCTTTTATTTGTGGGTAGACTACTTTTAACTACATTCACTACCATAATTTATTTTCTTAAGATTGAATTTTCAGAATTATCAACAGCAAAACAGTACCAGTATTTACAAGAGAAAAGAATTGAGGTTTTTAAAGGATGGAGAATGCAATTCCAATTAAATACACTTAGTCATAATTACATTAACAAGCTCCACTATAACGGCTATGCTACCGAAATTTTTAATTATTTGGAAACTTCCACAAAATAGTGAAATTTGTGAAGGAAGACACTTAAGAACACTTTACAGAGACTTGAATATTTGACACTGGAGAATATATATTCTTACGTAATAAAATTTAGCCAGGGATATAATAAAACCAACACTGAGCACACTTCAGAATAAAAAAAGGCTGTTTGAAATTGCGGATGAACTGTACGAATAATTATTAAAACAAATAAAAATAAACATGTATATATAATATGTCAATAAACATGTCAATAAATTAATCACACTTAACAATTTTTTTTTTCTGTTACAAACCCAGACTTCATAATTTTTCAAATTAGATAACCCCAAACTAAAAATAAGGAAAAAACGAGAATTCAGTTGCTCCCGGTTTGGTTTTGAGCAGAATTTTTCAAAACGGGAATAAAATGACCTAATGTAAACATCGTCTTGTAAACATAGTAAACAAATATTCAAAAGTGAGTCCGTATCATAAAAACTAATAAAAAGTTTAGAAATGAAAGCGAGGCTTTCGCAGGCATACTTGCCTTCTTTCACGAAAATTACTAAAGCACAAATAATGCAATATATCCTTTTAAAACTTTGATACCACAATAAAACGCCATTGACGGCAGCCATTTTTGTTAACACATTGTAGATGGGTTGTGAATCCGTTAACAGTTAAAATAACAGTAGTATTTCACATTAACAGTAAGCAACACATAACAGTTCAAAAGAAAAACAAGAACTTAACAGCAGACAACTTTAACTTTACAACACTTGAAATTGAATTAAAAAAAAAAAAAAACATAATCATAAACGGAAATTCAATGGGCGAATGAATTGTAAAGTTCCATCGAAGAGGATTTTTGGGTTCGGGATTGATCCCGAAACGTCACAAATAGCCCGTTGCTCTGCTTCAATGAAACGTCAATTAAAATATCCAAGTACCTACCATACTTTGGTGCTTACAAACTATTGGTAGATACTTATACAAGACAATTTGCACCCAAGAGTCATGAGCTATTCGTGACAAAAACACCAGAAGGTAAAATATATATAAAATGTATAAATCTTCAAATGAAAAACGTCATCTGACCGTGGTTCAAAATTACGAGGTGTTGTCCTCGGATCTTTCCCTTTAGGATTGATCCCGAACCGTCGTCAATAGCACGTTGTGTTGCTCTATTACTACGTTAACTAAAATTACCATTACCCATTACCATGAAATGAAAAAAAAAAAAAAAAAACTACAGGTGGTAGTTCCTCTGTTGGAATCACTGTTGGAATAATAACGAATTAGCAAACGAAGGGTTGCGAATTCTAATGCAATTAAACCTGTCATACACAAGGGGGGCTGATGCACGGTACATCTGTCGTGACTTCAAATGTCCTCACATTATCGTAGTGGGGAAATTTTGAGAGTGGTGTGCCAGCTCAGATGTTGCCTCCCATTCTAACCGTGGTTCAAAATTACGTGTGGTCCTCGGGTCTTTCCCTTTGGGATTGATACCTTACCGTCGTCAGTTGCTCTTTGTGTTGTTCCAGTACGACATTAATTATAATACACATCTTTCCTCATGGGATTGATCCCAGCCGTCACCAATTACCGGCAGTATTGCTCCAGTGTGATGTCAATTAAAAAAACTACCTACCAGTTACCAATTTTTTTTTTTTCGAAAAATATATAACAGACAAATTTTTATACTGAAAGAAAAATTATGTGTAATTTTTTTACAAAGTATCCAAGAAATAAAAATGGCAGAAAAAAATGTCTACAATTTTTTTTCCATTTCTTCTTGCCGACCAACCGGTCTGGTGGTTAAGATGTTATCCTCTGGATAAGAATGTTCCTGGTTTGAATCCGGGTCAGCGCATAAATGTTTGTAAACGTATGGTGTAGAGGCGGCTGGTGCACCTTAAATCTGTAGTTGCCGAAAGTCTTAACGTTGGGTTGGTGTGGAAGTTTGGAGAGTGGGATGCCAGTTCAGGTGTTGGTTCGTCATACTACCGTGGTTGAAAATTACATGGTGTTGTCCTCGGATCTTTCCCTCAGGGGATATATCCAGGTCCATCATCATCAATAGCCCGTTGTGTTGCTGTAGTATGACGTTAATTAAAATTTCCATGACAAATTACCATTACCAGTTCTTTTTTGGACCGACCAACTGGTCTGGTGGTTAAGATGTTAGCCTCTAGATCGAAAAGTTCCTGCTTTGAATCCGGGTCAGTACTTATATATGTGAAAGCGTATGGTGTAGAGGCGGCTAGTGTACCTTGAATCTGTCGTGACCGAAAGTCCTCTCGTTGGGTTGGTGTGAAAGTTTGTAGTGTGGGGTGCCTGCTCATGTGTTGCCTCGTCATCTGACCTTTTTTCAAAATTACATGGGTTTGTCCTCCGATTTTTCCTTTTGGGGATTGATATCGGAACTCCGTCAATAGCCCTTTATGTTGATCAGTAAGATGTTAATAAAAATTGCCTTACCAAGTCTGCCAGATAATTGGTAACTTTGTAATTAACGTCGCACTAGAGCAACAAAACGGGCTATTGACGACTGTTCGGGATCAATTCCGCCAGGGGAAAGAACCGAGGACAACACCTGATAATTTTGAAACACGGTCAGATGACGAGCCAGGTCTGCCAGCCTAACGTATTTTGCTAACTGTTAGTTCTAGTTGCTGTGAAAGGTAATATTATTATTAGCTGTTATTAATAGCAGTTAAAAAGAACAACAACGTTTAACTAGGTAATTGGAAAGTAAAGAAAAGTAGGTATTTTAATAAACGTAGCACTCGACTAACCCACGGGCTATTGGCTACGGTCTGTGATCAATTCCAAAGGGAAGGATCGAGGACAACACTTTGTCATTTTGATAAACGGTCAAATGACGAGGTCATGTCTGAGTTTGGTACCCAAATCTCCATCTTCAGTATCTCCATCGTCAGTATTTTTGTGTTTATATGGAATTTTCCCTGTTTAATTCCAGAAGTTGCGTTTTGATTTTTCACAGTGCTCATATGATTGGTAATTTGGTAATTTTTTTTATAAAAGTCGTACTAGAGCAACACAATTGGCTGTTGACGACGGTCCGGAATCAATCCCAAAGGGAAAGATTCGAGGACAATACCACGTAATTTTGAACTACAACACTCATACAAAAGTTTGTTAAAAGCTAATTAAAATACGGAGTTACTGTCAAATCTCGTTTAGACGGATTGCGGGACCGTTAAAATATTAATTCGCATTAATCGTATTTCGCGTCATACGAATTCAGATAAAAGTATTATTCATCCATAAAAAAATATTAATGGTATTTACATTACTTATTGTAGAATTCTTGGTTCGTAACAGGAGGGTTCCGGTTCTAATCCAACCAAAGACTGTCGTGTACAAAAGAGGCTGATGCACGTTAAAATTGTCATACATCAAATGTCTTCACTTTGGCGTGATGTGGAAGTTTCGAGAGTGGGGTGCCAGCTCAGGTGTGACCTCGTCATTTAATTGCGGTTCAAAATTACTTGGTTTTGTCTTCGGATCTTTCCTTTCGGGTTTGTTCCCGAACTGTCACCAATTGCCCACCAATTGCATAAAAAGTGTCGCCTCATTGCGACTTACAGATAATTGTTTATTATACACGTAATTCTTGATTTTTTAATGTATAACGGCGGAAATCTGGATCTGTGATAGACGAAGAAACATTACTTCATTTTCAAGAAAATGTTGAAGTCGATTCACATCAAAGATACGAAGTTGCTCTACCATGGTTAAGTGGTCATCATCCTAGCAAATTGGCAAAAATTTGTTGTATTAAGTCGAAGGATCAAGTCTTTGATTGTCTTATGGAATATGTAAATGAAATTCAAAATTTAACTGGGAAGATGATAAAAGAACTAAGATGTGATAATGGTAAAGAATATATGATTATATAAGATATTTAAATTTGCAAGAGAAAAAGGTATAAAGATAAAGTCGTGTCCACCACATGTACATGAATTGAACGGTACTGCGGAAAGATATAATCGAACAATAATGGATATGGATAAATGTCTTCTAGCAGAAGCAAAAGTTGACAGACGTTATTGGCCTGAAGTGATTAAAGCAGCAGCTTTTCTGAAAAATAGGACATTGGCAAATACTGTAGTGAGGAAGACACCTTATGAAATATTTTTTAATAGGAAACATCTGCAAATGAATTAAAATTGTATGGAAGTAGAGTTTATGTTAGAATACCAGAAGGAAAGAGAAGATTAAAGTGGGATAAAAAGTCTGAATTTGGAATTTTACTTGGATATACAGAAGTTGGATCTAGAGTTTTGGTGAATAAAAGATTATTGTTGACATTATTGAAGACATTATGTGTATAGGTTGTGATGATGAAGATGAGAAGAAATCTGAAGAAGTGTCAAATGAGCCAAGTAATGATGATAACTCCAAGGACGGTGTGAAAAATGATGACAAAATAAAAAGTGGAATGAGACCAAGAAGGCAAATCAAACCCCCAGTTCGTTTTGATGAAGAATATGGGTATTATTGTGTTTGTGAAAATCTTTGTGAAACTACGATTCCAGGTAACTTCGAGGAGGCGACAACATGTAATGAGGCTGAACGATGGAAAGAAGCAATGGTCAGTGAGATGAACAGTCTTGTCAAAAATAATACTTGGACACTATTGAGTAAACCAGGGGATAAGGCAATTCTAGATGTGAAATGGGTATACAAAAAAAAAAACCCAGGCGATGTTTTTAAAGCCTTGTTAGTGGTTCGAGGTTTCCAGCAAAAAGACAGTATTGATGATACATACTCATCTGTTGTTGAAATGAAAACTTTAAAGTTATTACTTTCATATTCTTGTCAGTATAGTTTAAGCATATATCAAATGGACGTTGAGACAGCGTTTTTAAATGGTAAAGTATTATCTGAAGAGTATGTAAAACAGACACAATGCTATAATGATGTTTCCAACAGAGTTATTAAATAAAAAAACCCCCATTGTATGGTTTAAAAGAGAGCCCAAGTGCTTGGTATGAATGTTTTAATGATTATATTGAAAGTCTGGGTCTTCGTTGAAGTAAATATGATTATTGCCTGTATGTTAAAGCTGAAAATAATATAACTGTATGTATTCTTTTATTTGCCGATGATTTGTTGATATGTTGCAAAGATATTCAGGTAATTAATGATATTAAAAAGCAACTACATAATAAATTTAAAATGAAGGATTTAAATAAAGTAAAAAGCTACATTGGAATTGATATTGAATAGGATTATGAGAAATGTAGTAATACCTTAACATTGAGACAGAAAAAATTGTATAGAATCGCTAGCTAAACTATATAATATTGAAAACTCAAAACTTTATAAAACACAAATGGAGATTAATCTTAAACTGAGTCAATCAAATTTAAATGAGAATGTTAAATATAGAAATTTAATAGGAGCACTCTTGTATATTAGTCATGGTATATACCAGACATATCTTTCAGTGTTAATTATTTAAGTAGATTTCAAAATTATTATGATGAGAAACATTTCAAATATGCATTGCGAGTTCTAAAGTATTTGTATTTGACTAAAGGATCTTAAATTAACATATAACCAAAGTCATAAAGCTGATATTATGAATTGTTATGTTGATGCTGACTGGACAGGAGATATTGTTGATAGAAAGTCAACTACTGGGTTTGTAATTGAATTGTTTGGAAATTCCATTTATTGGAAATCCAAAAAACAAAATTGTGTAACTAAGTCATCCACCTTTACAGAATATATTGCATTATCTGAAGCTGTAACAGAAATAAATTTCTTAAGAAATGATGTTTTTGTTGAAATTGTTCAACCTATTAAATTTCTGATAATTCTGGAGCTCTTTCTATAGCTAAATATGGAAACTTTACAAAAAATTCTAAGCATATAGAAGTACAAGATCATTATGTTCATGAAAATGTTAAAAATGGAGTTATTGAAATTGTTAAGATAGATTCATATTCAAACACTGCTGATATTTTTACTAAGTCATCAGGAAAAATTAAATTTACTAAATTCAAGGAAATGTTGAAATTGATATAAATTTTGTTTATGTCAGAATATTAAGTAAGCTAAATTGCATTTAAATTTTTGTTAACACTTAGGTTAATGAAAAAATTTTTGAAACAATTAAGTGTTTTGTCTTAAGGGAGACCCGTACGGAAAAACACAAAATTCTTATTATTCATTTTACAAAACCAATTTTTTTAGTGATAATTAAGCACATATTTTTAATCGATAATCAATAAAAAGAATTAGTTTTTATTTGAATTATATTTTATATTGCGATTTTAATATGTTTTTTTAAGCCAAAATACACACTTTTTATAAACCCTACTCCTCTGTCAATTTTTAATATTTTTGTATGAAATAAATTTCTGAAATATCGTTATAGTATGTGCAAAAGACCTGGGGAGAGTATTTCGAAAATTTATTTACGAGTTTTCATAAAAAAAATATTTTACTCATTATACGTTAAATTTCTATAAAAATGTCCAATTTTTACGTTTATTAATTTTTATAAATTTTTCTGAACTATTTATAAAAAAAACTCTCCCTGTGTCTGTTAAAAAATTATTCAAAACCTAAAATATGTAAACAGTTTAACTCTAAGTGCATATATCAAAACGCCTTAGTACTTTGAACTTTGGCAAAATTGCAAAAAACTGATTTTGAGATAATCGCATCTGAAGTACAAAATACAACAGAAGAAAACGAAAACAACTTACTTTTCGCAAGTACTATTTTTTTTAGTAATTTCTATTACACTGAGACTCTTATCAAAACAAGAGGTTTTACCGTAGACTGGTATATATTTTTTAAAAGCCAGGTTTAACTCTGATGACAAGTGAGTGATTTGTGATAATTTACTGAAAAATTACACATTTCTTGCTTAATGAACTGAAAAAAAAAATATTTTATTGGATCAGTACTATTTTAAAATAAACCACCACTATATAAACCACACATTCTTTTTACTACAGCTATTCCCCCCCCTGTAAACGAGCCTTTTTGTAGTGATACGCATGCGACGAAATTTAGCTCTTGTTTTTAAATGTGTTTCCTTCAATGGCGTCACCACATGTTTTACATGAGGACCTGGATTTTGTCATTTAGTTTCCGCCGATTGATAGAAAAACCTGGAGTCTACACCTTAAGGGTATTTAAAATGTTTGGAATAATCATCGGTAGATACACTATGATACATGTCGCATAAATGGAACTTTTCATGGAAAACGAAGCCAATGGTTGGCAGTCGATTATGTAGTTGGAAGGTCAAATAAAAGTTAAAAAGCAGCTGGTAGCAATTTTCTTCGGCTCTGAAAATTTGTCCATTTGTTCTTAAATATCTAATGCATCGTTTTATCCAATAAACCAAAAAACACTTTTTGAAAAAAAATTTTCTTCAAAATTTGGGGTTTGGGTCTTCCTTAAGGGTTGAATGTAATTAATGCATGTTTTCTTTATGTTTGTAATTAATAAATATGAATGTAAGGAGGTTTGTTGGTTTGTGAGTACATTTATATTTACCATGTTGTCAACACCTTGTTCTTCACTGTGTTATAGCAATGGTCGTTGTGTGTGTAATGTTCTTCATGTGTTGTTAAGTTCTAATAAATAATAGGTAAAGAATTTATGCATCTATTAATTCATCAAGCAACACGTAAACAGAGTTTACTTAACACAGCGAATCTACACTTTGGAGATAAATTCTCCTGAAATGCCTTCGTCAGTAATAGAGACTGATAGTCGCATTCCAAGTAGCTCAGAGGAAGGCGTTGTCTGATGTTTCTGTAGTATTCACCCAGTAGATGGCGCTCCACTCTGCCGTAGCGCAGAGTTGTATATAAAGTCGGTCTTTGAATACTAACACCAGCAGACGCACTCGTACTGAAGGCGAGACGAACCATGTAACTAACCTATTATTGTTTATTAAAGTTCTTGATGTTCCTGTTCCTGAAGTGCATTCTTTCTGCAACCATATACCGATCCCAACATGGTGACCCGGAGCTGAACATTTAAATTATTCTTGAATATTGCTTTATTCCAATCGGTTTGTTCTCACTGCTTACTTTCCCACTTCACCACTGATTTCTGGACTTCCCACCATGGAGAATATTGCAATATTGCTGCCGTCAAGATACCGATTTACAACGACGCGGATCCAACCCTTTGGTTTGGTATGTGCGAAGCTACCTTTGCCCTCGCCACGCCCAAGCCCATCACGGATCCGAAAACAAAATACAACTACATTGTTGCTCATCTACCACCCGGCGCAGCTTCTACAGTGCGAGATGTCATCTTTGAAATCTACGGAAAATTTTACACCAGATTGATGCCTCAGGTAGTCCGAATGTTATGCGAATTTGCGACATGTCCGTCCGTGTCAAGTCGGGTGTAGCTGTGATTCATTCGTAAAATTATTGTTTTTTCTTTTTAATGTATTCAGTATCAGTAAGCACAAGAAGAGAACTTGTTAGTTACAGATAAATCATACAGTTCAAAAGTCTTTACTCGAATTGTTCTATTTCAGAATATATTCAGGATGTCGAAATTCAACACGTTTGCACATATATTTTTTCTGCATCTTTTCAAGGATGAAATTTTGTTTCTGTTTGAATTTTGTTCCGGTATATTACTTATTGCAGATATATTATTTAAGAGTTAGATTTTAACGTTATAATTATTTTCTACAAAATATGAGACGGATATTTTCTTGGAGGTATATGTATATTTAGACCAACTTTCCTTAAATATTTGATTGAATAATGATTTATAGAATTACTAGCTGAATAACCCGGGGTTGCTCGGGTTTCAAATATGACCTCGACAATTCCTTATGTTAATTCAAATACATAAACTCTGTAGAACGTGTTTCCTTATCCGCGTCCATTTATTGCAGAAAAACAAACTTTAGATTTTGAAATTGAGGTTTCAAAAGAACACTTTTAGGACTACCTGTGTGCCAATTTTCATGGCTACAAATTGGCCTGATAACAGGAAAGAAATAATCTGTGTTTTCCTCAGTGTTCTAAAGTTTTAACTGAAGAGCCAAAACATTATGACCACCTACTCAATAACGCGTTGCGTCTCCTTTGCCCTGCAAAACAGCTGCAACTCTTCTGGCATAGATGCCACAAGTTCTAGGTACATGACTTGAGACAGGTTGTACCAAATGTCTAAGCAGCGGTCACGCAAAGACGAGATATTCGTGCATGGTAGTGTTGAACTCTGAGCTGCCGCTCCATGACACCCCAAATGTTCTCTATCGGATTAAGATCCGGCGAATTAGGTGACCAGGACATTAAATGGAATTCATCAGTATGCTCCTCGAGAAAATCCAACACAATTCGAGCCTTGTGACATGGGCCTGCTGGAAGATTCCATTTCCAGTTGGGAAGACAGACGCCATGTAAGGGTGCAACTGATCCGCAATGATGTTCAGATAGTTTGCAGCGTTCATGGTCTGTGTGGAGATAATCATAATATATTGGCTCGTCAGTGTAAGTGTACCAAATTTGGCGTAGATTGGTCAAACGGTGTAGATTTGTATAAAGAATATACACACCCACATACATACACGCCCACACCCATGGGGCTGTGTCGGGAAACGGGCGCTAGGTATAAGGCGTAGAATACCTCAGTGAGGCCATATGGTGAATGCGAGTGAAAGAAATTACTTCTAGACGGTTTTAAATTTCACATATAAAATATTCATCGCTCTGCACACATATTACAACTGGTGCTCCCGCTGTTGATGTTGAAGGTTGTGTCTCACTACCTACCTCTATGGTGTGAACTACATCATTCGATTATGAAATGTTTATGTCATCTGCGTAGAATTGAGCGATGGCGGTATTTGGCGCACTCGTATCATGCATTTGTTCACCTATAAGGAGCGACGCCTATACTTTCAAGAATACCCTCCGAGCTCATTGACACTTAGTATCGGTAGTCCGGATCTCCTTGGATTCCCCATCTCTTGATAGTTTTTCCTGTTGACGTTTTCTAAAATTCTTCTGGTGTTTTTTTTTGTGCATATATTCGAATATTTAAAAAAATTTGCAATTTTCTACACTTTGAAGTCCGATATCTAAACAAGTATTAAAAATTTAGGTTTATTTTTTCGATTATCTACTTTTATAAAAGAAGTTTTTGTGTGTGTGAGGTGTCCAGACGAATCTATAGAACGTACAACCATGGAATTTGTCATACAGGTAGTCCTACAGGTGACTGAATGTACCGTGAATCACGAATTTTAAAATTTAATCTAGAACATTTAAAAATGAATTTATTAACCTTATCTCTCACTGGTTCATCTTTTCCCCACGCGCGTTTCTTCTTTTCCCAGCACCACTCTCTGCCGCGGTGTATGATGGTTGTCCAATGACGTTATTGGTCCAATATTGTTCCTTGCTTTTTTCTTTCTCTACCTGTATATTCCTTTAACTTTATTACATAAACATACACGAAAAATGACAATTTAACAATGGGAAAAACTAATACAAATACTTACAAGCAACACAAGGAAATAATTTACAATTTCTATCATGGATTTAGATCCAACCTTGAGAATTCATATAATAAGTATATTATGACTCACTGAATTCTGCGCAGCAATCATAGTTGAGTTATCGACTTCGATTTATGCCTAACAAAAAATGTGGTTAGTTTATTAATGCGATTTCCTTCCTAACTAAAAAAGATGTGAACCTTACTATTCATTCTGAAATAGTAAGAACAATATTTCTTATTCTTACTCTAACACGAATCTAAATTCTTGTTGGTTGAACATGCAAATCAAAATAGACTAGCGCCATCTAATGGCTAGATAAAGATTTAACACCGTCATTACTATAAAAATATTAATTAATATAAAATAAAACGTCGCATGTAGAATAAAAATAACGGATGTATGCACCGCTAAATAGAGAACTAGGTACTAAGAGACAGGAGGAGCGTGCCCGGTTACCGTGCGGTGACATTTGGAACTGCGGCGCAAATTGCACGGTAGCTGAACGTTGTGACGTTTGGAAAAAAGACGATTTCAACACTTGGATCACCGGTCTTCCGTGAGAGGGGAGCAGACGACACCCACTAAAAAGACCACGTGTGTTAGTTTTGTAATAACTCGGTCCAGAAAGGGATTAAATCTGTCGGAGAGTCGGCATGTTAGTCCGTCTTTTTGCACCTGTCTGTCACACATGTCATTTCCTAATGATTCCAAGCTCAACTGTGAAGCATTCCAAGAGGGAGGCGGATTCCCCCGAAATTGGGAGACGAGAGAAAGAAGCCACTAGGGAAAGTGGTGGAAAAAAGAGCTCACGTTTAGACAGCTATACGGTGAAGTTAAACACCAGGGGACTAAAAAACAAACGAAGAGTAGTTCAAAACCTGCTGTTTCTTTTGAACATTCGTTCTTTGATTGTGTTCAGCGTAAAAATTGTAAATACTCCTATTGTAAATCGATACTTTTCAAGTTGTAATAAAAAACGTGTAAAGGCATCCATCTGAGTACGACTCTAATGTATTACTGTGGTGCCAAAAACGCCACAGCGTACGTCGCCGGAGGTATGTGTGCACTACATGATATCCTGTATCTCAGACTGCACTTTACGGTGCCGTAGCGGCGCTGTACGTTTGAAAATCGGTTGTGTGATCGAGTAAGTATTGCTACAAATGGAACCACTCATCTGAAACACAATAACTAAAAGCTAAAGACTTTTGACAAATTGGTGCTGAAAATGTTTTCAAACAAAACTGGTCTGATACCGATATGATTTAGAGCTTTACCCGCATTTCAACAGGGATAGTACTCATATAGTGGCATGTGATGAATATTCCCGGTGGTTCGGAATCAAGTGTAGTTACTGGTTTAATCAGTTCTCATATGACAGTACAGCACAAAAGGACCATAGAAGATAATGGCGAACCAACCTTGTTACCATACATAGTTTCTCTCTCAGTCACTTCAAGAACGATTTGTCGAATGGAAACGTCATTTGATGATCAATACCTGACTCAAGCAGGGACAGAACCACAGGCACGAAATTTTTGAAGACAGAGTATTTTCAAAGAGTGTAACCAACATGGTCCGTTGGTAATTACGTGTCTGCTGTGTGAAAAATTGACTTGGTTGGACAAAATAGTATCTCATTGCCTTGCTTGGTGACGTAACATCCCAAAAGAGTTAGCAAACGGTGGGTTGCGAGTTTACACTTGGTCCAACCAAAGACACTGGTATGTAGACGGGGCTGGAGCACGTTAAATTAATAATAGCCTCAAATGTCCTCACGTTGGCGTGTTGAGAAAGTTTGGAATGCGGTGACATTTCAGGCGTGACTTCTGTAACGTCTTGAAGATACAACATCATTATCGAGAATCGTGGGAGCTCACAACGGGAATCGTTCCCGAAGTCTACCCCCTGGTCCGACTGCGGAAGTGACGACTGGAGGAGGCGGGCAGGGAAGAGACAAATTTTTGGAGAGAAGCTGTTGCTAGCCGCAGACGATTGGAGGAACTTTCTTGAGGAGGCTGTATTATATCGGCGATGGACATCGTTTAAAATATAAAACTGTAGCTGTACATATTATGTAAAAACTTTAATTCTTAATACACTATTTTAACCAGGAAGTGGTTTTACTTTTTCGTCGATACGGTACAGACCTGCCTGAGTGGTGACAGCGGTGGGATGCGAATTCCGCGTTGTATTTTTTAGCTACAGTTGTGATAAGACCGCCAGCGTCTTTTGGAATGTTCGTGTGGAACCTGGATATTGACGACCGCCAACGCGTCTGATGTGTGGCTGTTTTAAAAGGGTAAGTGCCAACTTACCATAATTTCATTGTAATTGTAAGAATCGGTGCACACCGAAAATGCATTTGTTACAGAGTTTTCTGTGTTTTGAAACAACCTGTTTCAAGTGTTAATTTAAGTCAACCCGACTTGTTTAGTTTGGAAACGTCCCGTTTTCCATTTTCATTGTAGAAGTCGCCAGACTTGAGTGTGTTTTGAAACATCTTGTTTCAAATTTTGGATTGTGTTAAGTCAATCCTGACTAGCATTTAAGTCATTCTGACGTAGGTATCACATCAGTTCTGATTTTTTGTGTATGGTTGTTTTATACCATATTGTTATTTTAGAAAAATTGATATATCATTGTGTAATGATCATATTGGAAGGATATTTTGATAACAAGTTGTGTGTATTATACTTAAAAGGTTTATGTTTCTAATACAAGAATCATTTTTTAAAAATTATTATCATTGGTGAAATCAATTTTTATGTTTTTAGTGTGAAATTTTTGTAGATAATTTTGGAAAAATTCTAGTTTTGCTTTAGTGTAGGGGTATTGCATTGAACAGTTGTAGTTACATATGAATACGAAAGTGCTTTTAAACTACGATATTATCGAGTTTTATGTTTAATTATCATTTGAATGTGATATTATCAATTGGTAATTTATTTGAGAAAGTATGGAATTTAATTATTTCCTTTAAAAGAATGTATAACAAATTACTGTGAAAATTAATGAAATACATTTGGTTCTTTATTCTGATTCAAATCGAAAGTAGAATTGATTTGTTTTATCTGAGTTAATCGATAGTATTTGATAACATAATAGTATTATTTTAATAACTGATTTTCAGTGTTTTGTGTATTCTATTTTGTGTGCTTTAATAGTGTGATTTCTAGGTTATTTTAGAATTGTGTTCTTAAAAGAGTTGTTAAATAATTGCATGACGTAAGAATTATTTGATTGTGTTTACACTGGGATCACTATGTCATTTCTTGGGAGATCTAGAAAGGAGGAGATGGAAATTTTGGCAATTGAATTAGGAGAAGAGGTTCCTCCAGATGCTAAAATGATTCACTTGAAAAAAATAATAGAAGGTTCTAAATTATACGATGCAAAACGTGCGGAAGATTTAATGATATATCTTATTAATGAAAGACAGGAACGAGAGGAAGCTAGACGAAGGTTGAAAGAAGCTGTTTGGAGTCAGGAAAGTGCTGAAAGGGCGTGTGAACATATACGACGGAGATAGGCTCGTATAGAAGCCGATGAGAGGCTTGGAGGACTGAAACAATCTTGCGAAGAAGAGTGGGAACTAGCTGGAGAGAGACTGAAAACTGCTCGAGAAGAGGCAGAAAAGAGAAAATGTGAGTATGAAACCAAATTACAGGAATTTGAAATGCAGAAGAAGAAAGGGTTAGGAAGAAAAATTCAAGAGGAAGAAAAAAAGGAAGAAGTAATTTCAGTTCCAGAGTTTGAAGCTGAGATAGATATTGAGGAAGATGATTTGTTTTCTTTCCCGCCAAATGAGATGGAATCTTGTGAAGGACTTGAACTTCTGAAAATTGATTCCCAAACTTTCGTTGAAATGCAGAAGGAGAAGAGTTTAGAAAGAGAAAAACAAGAGGAAAGAGAAGCCGTTGACAACACTCCAATCTGTTTGCCTTTAGCAGAGGTGGAGCTACAAGGAATATTCGGGCATGTAATAACCAAAGTCGTAGTTGCCTGTAATCAATCTGACAAAGAAATACATTTGCTGGGGAATGGAACAGATACACTTCTAGAAAAGATGAAGGTGGATGATATGCCACATCAGGTGAGCACCATTCAACCACATGCTCAGAGACAAATGGCTCAACAAGTGGAAGAAAAAAAAGAAGACGAAGAGGAAAGGGAAGAAGTTATCAATTATGATTTGGAATTCGTTGAATGCAGAGACGCCAGTGTTGATGAAATAGAAGAAATACAGGATATATTTAAGGGTTCTGGGAGAAATGGTTGCATGGAACTGCCATGGGAAATGGAATTGACCGAAAACTGCGTTGAGGCTTCTTCAGAAATTGAAGATGAAGATGAAACTGATCCCACAACGATTCCAATAGGCAGCACCGGCCTGGGAATTGTGACTGGTCATGTCTTACATATTGTTGCAGCACAAACTAACTTGTGTTTGCATGTCACTCCACTTTCACCCCAGAGAGTTCAGACACTTGTTACACTACCCACAAGTGTAGGTCCTTACAGAAATGCACCGCACATTGTCTCTCTAGCTATACCTTATTTATCTTCCGATCTCCACATGCGTGTACCGCTTTTCGCTTGTCCTCAGTCTAGAACTAGAGAAGCAAGCTGCGGGCAATTTGTGCCCATGGTGCTGACAGGACACAAGAAATTCCTTGGACAGATTGAAAATGAATCGAATCAGAAAAACAAGACGACTGCCAAAAAGCATTTCCACAGACACAAGAAAAAAACTCTGAAACTCGGAGTATGCAGGTGTTATAGAATTGAAAGCATTGGTTCTTACCCTAGGGAAATTGTCAGGAGTGAAGCCTTTTCCCTTTACGGTTACACACCTAGCACACACACTCTTAAGTAAATGTAATTAAGTAATTATGTCTTAGGTATCTTTTAATTTTTGATTTGTATTATTTGTATAATTTCTAACATTCAATTTTGTTACGTAAAATATGTGTCAGTACCCTGAATTTGGTGATGCACTGATTCAGTCTGGTAAGTTGGTACTGGCCCCTTTGTGTGAGCACTTATGCTCATTACTTTTCATTTTCTTTTCGGGACTTTTCTTCGATCGAGATCTGCAGAAAAGTTTTCTTGGAGGGGAGGAGTCTGTAACGTCTTGAAGATACAACATCATTATCGAGAATCGTAGGAGCTCACAACGGGAATCGTTCCCGAAGTCTACCCCCTGGTCCGACTGCGGAAGTGACGACTGGAGGAGGCGGGCTGGGACGAGACAAATTTTTGAAGAGAGGCTGTTGCTAGCCGCAGACGATTGGAGGAACTTTCTTGAGGAGGCTGTATTATATCGGCGATGGACATCGTTTAAAATATAAAACTGTAGCTGTACATATTATGTAAAAACTTTAATTCTTAATACACTATTTTAACCAGGAAGTGGTTTTACTTTTTCGTCGATACGGTACACTTCATTATCTGCCCGTGGTTCAAGAGAAAAAACGTTCACATTGAATTTAATCATCGATTTTACATTTTACCAGTTTTCATTTGCAGATGTATATTTGGTTAACAGTTACGAAGAAACAAAAATGTAAAAAATTAAAACTAGTCGTTTTAGTTACATTAAACCATCCCTCTGCAATTCTAAATCTTGTCAAAGAGCCGATTTGATTAGGAAAACTTAAATGAAGTTTACTAAGGGAAACACTTTATAATTTACTTAAAAAAAAAATCTAACGAAACAAATTAGTAATTAAAATTTAGATTCACAATTTTGTAAAATTTTAGCGGAATATCTCACATTTTCCCGTTTGATTAAAAAAGTACAGCGAAAATTCATATACTTATACAATATATATATATATATATATATATATACAAAAATTTAAAGTTAAAATATGCACTTACTCTTTATTCCACACTAACCGTTACCGAGTTCACAAGCTGCCTGGATTGCTCTAAAGTTGTATGCCGATATTTACATTACAAGAAAATGTAACTCTAATAACTTGTTTTATTCAAAAATGACGCTTCGCAAGATTTTGGGCACCTGTCGAATCCCAACGCATCAGTGACGCTGAAGTCCTCGAAAATAGTATCCAATTCCACAATCATGAGCAATATATTTAAAGCGCCATCGATATCTTTTATAACAGCTGATATATAATCATTCTGATAGAGTTTTTGAAATATTGAAGTTGGAATACACAATAACGTAAAAGTAATGCAAATAGAATTGTTGAATATGTTTCGATGGTATGTGTTCACAACCACATATAACAAATATCATAGGAAAGCCTATAATTCACAGAACTTATTGCACTTTCTATAGCATCGTTATTAGTGTTCTACGAAATAATACCTCTAACATACCTACACACCTGAACAGATTCCCTATTTTAGTTTTCTATCCCCGCCTGTATAAAAGCAAGACCTGCTTTAATATCGTTCGATTCGAGAAGCATTGAAATGGGAATACCGTTCCAAAATCGTTCCTTTACAAAAGCATTCAACTGCTACTTGAGTACGGTTGCTTACAATAAAAAGGAATTCAACTTTTCATCGACCTATTGACAAAGAATGTGTAAAAGATATTTAAATTCTATATTACAAGAACGAAATCCAATAAAGAAGTTTCATTGAATGTATTTTGGGAAAGGAAATTCCGATTTTCTCCGCATATTTTTAGAACGCAAACAGCGTCACGCAATATCGTCTGATTTAGAATCCAATATTTGTCTCATGGTAGCAATAACTATAGTCAACAAAGAGATGCAAGTGGCACGAATAGAGGTAACGCAATTTGAGAAATTCATGAGGGGGAGTATTATTCTCTTTTGGCGTGTGGCTTTAATATGAAAAGAATTACAGAGTTTTTTTTGTCTCAATAAATTCGGGTCGTTGTTTACAGGTATGGATACGCGGATTTGTAATAGCCACTATCGAAAATTTAGTAGGTAAGTATTTAATTAACGTCGCACTGGAACAACACAACGGGCTAGCGATCGTACGGGATCAATCCTGAAGTGAAAGTTCCGAGGACAGTACCAAGTAATTTTGAACCACGGTCAGATGACATGATCGGGAGCTGGCACTCCACTCTCCGAACTTCCACATTAGGTCAACGTAAGGACATTTGAGTCCAAGGTAGCCCTTTGAGGTAGTCAAAATAACCCCTTTTGTACACGGCGGTTGGATTCGAACTCGCACCCTCCGGTTGCTAATACATTACTCTTCCGACAGAGCTACTACGGAACAGGAAAATTTAGTAAGGTAATTGGTAATTTATAATTAACATCACACTAGAGCAACACAATGAGCTATGAAAATTTAGTAAGGATTCATTAGAGGTTTACACGTAAAATTGGCTTGGAGGGTTTTATTACAAATGCCTATTCAAAATGTTCGTTAATAATTATCTAGTAATTTACGGTAATAAATATGTAATATTTAACTAACGTCGTTCTACAGCAACACAACGGGCTATTGACGTTTTTCAAGGATCAATCCCCCTAACAACACCACGTAATTTTGAATCACGGTCAGATGACGAGGCAACATCTGAACTGGCAATCCACTCTACAAATTTCCACACCGACCCCAACGTGAGGACTCTTGACTAGGACAGATTTAAAGTACAAGATCCGCCTCTACACAATACGCTTACAAACATCCATGATCTGACCCGGATTAGAACCAGGAACTTTCCGATCTAGAGGCTATTTCATGAGTTCTGCCGCCGTAAAATTTCACATTGAAAAGCAATAATTTCTCAAGCTGTTAAAAATCACTCAATTCGAAGACAAAATCAAACTGCATGTGAAAATACTTGCAGAATACATACCAATGGATATCTACTATTATAAAAGAAAATGTTGTCTCAGTGAGAAGTGTCCTGATGAATCTATGTCACTTGAAATAATGAAATTTGGCACACTGGTAGTCCTAATTTTTTGCGATTTTTGTGTCCAACCCGAATTTTAAAATTTAATTTAGAACATATTTTAATTATTTTATTATATTTCACCTTTCGTCCTTCTTTCCGGATTGTGGCGTCATAGCTACCTCGATTGAAGAAAGGAGAGTCTTATGTGATTTTTGACTGCTGACGTCAAAAGCATTTTTCGTTTTAATGCTATCAATGCATAAACCATGGAACTATGCCTAGTTTTTCTATTCTAGCGTGTTTTGATTTACGTTATTGATTATTAGCCTTTCTTGCAAGCGCTTTCAACTTTGTCACGGGCAAAAACTATGAGGTTTTCTATCTTCGCGATGGTTAATGATAGAGTGAAAATTTCAATGGATTTAAAATCTACGGAACATTTTACATCAGTTCGTGACCTTAAAAATGATTTTCTTAAATAAATATTTTTTCAATTGTAACCCGTGTAACATGTTGTGTCGGATGGAGGTGGGACTCATTCTTGAAGCTATTGTTTCAACTTTTTAATGTTTTCAGTATCAATAAGACATAATTTGCTCAGTCCGAATTTTTAATATTAATCTAAAATATTTTAAATTAATTTATTGGCATTTATTACTAGCCACTTCAAGGGCGTTGTCTGTGGAGTTAGTTTGCGACGCAAACCAAATGGGAATAAGTAGCAATCACCGGGGGTTGGCGAGCGTGAGCAATGGTAACACCTGACCCCACGAAAGAACTATCACGGACAACGTGTTGCTGGATACGCAGTGGCTAGTAATCTATATAAATTAGCATGGAGTGTTTGTTTGTACATATAAAACCCATTTCAAGCTTTCTTTTCGTTTCGGACCCTTCTGATGCCAAATCCGTCTATTGCGCGAGTTTAGTGTCAGTCTGTCTGTCTCTCTGTATGTGTACCCGTACTACGTCCAAACGGTTGAATATATTTTCATGAATTTTTGCATACTGTGAGTACTTACATTCCTTTAGCGACTGAACTTGGTTGGGTAAGTCAGTCTCTCCGTCTTCCCGTAAGAGGTTCAATTTTGTGTCTGCTTGTACAAGTATCATATGAAAAAAATTCAAAATATCGCACACCGGCAAGAAATATTGACACAACTCAAAATTGCAGAATTTGAGAAAAATCAACTTAAAGGACCTATAAAACTTATATTGAAATAGTAAAAGCTAAGAATTTTCAGGTAAGTTTTTATGTCTTTAAATTATATTACACTACATTGAATAGTAATATAACACGCTGGGGCACCTCATACATATTTTTCAATGACATAAACTCAAAATTTTTATTTTTTTTCTTATGTCACTTTTCTTGCAGTGATTCAATATGTTACTAATATAATGTTCGAAAGATGACACACCATATTTTAGTTTAGTGAATACAGTATATGAAATTTCTTTGCTTACACATTTAGGCAAGTTTTGTGCCTCGTCCTAAAACCTCTTAGTAACAACTTAAACCATCTATAATTTGGTTGTTTTGGAGTAGCTGGAATGTATATTAAGAATTGCAGTTAATTGGATTATTTTAACATTATTGCTGAAAAATCATTTATTTTTCCTAAAACTATAAAAACGAAATTTGAATTTTATACTTTTGGTATTTTGAGCCGTATTTATTATATTTAGTGAAGCATAAACTATTTCCGAAAACTTGGGACAGACGATACTTTGCAACGTTACAGAAGCTCGAGTTCATTTGCCACATGCAGTGATATTTTCTGTTTTTTTTTTTCCATCGGAATTAATGTCCAGTTTTAAAATTTTGTCTAATTTTTAGTTATAAGTTGGCAACTGTGTGTGAGATCAAAAGATAAAAAAGAATCACGAATTTATACAGTGGCTCCCAAAAGTGTTCGTACACTTACGAATTTCAATCAAATACGGCTTTAACCATTAATAAAAATTAATATTTCAGAGTGGGAATTTTTTTTTAAATATCTATAACTTGTTCTTAACAAAACTACATAGACTATTTTACAAACATAGTAAAACTTTTTTTTTGGAAAATCAAGAATCAAAAAGCAACAAAAAAAGTTTCCACACAAAAGTCTTCGTACACTTTAAGAAAATCTCTATATATCAGTAAATATTGTAACATTTTGGTAAATTAGTACTTAGTAGGATATCCTATCGTATATCCTCAACATATTTTAAACGTATGTGAAAAGAGTTTTCTAGTTGTTTTTTTTGTAATTCCTGCATCACAATGGTTCCTCCATTCTTCAATCATTACAGATTTTAGTTAGCTATTCATTTTAACGTTGTGCTATCGTATTCTCCGGTTCTCTTCAAATGTGTTACATAAAGTTTAAATCCGGCGACTGCGGTGGTGTTTTCAGAACTTGTGAACAATTATAGAGACTCCAGAGGTGAACATTGAGAGCAATGGGCTTAGGTTTGTTTTCTTGATAAAAACTAAATTGTTTCCAATGCCCAAATTTTGGGCTAATAAATTTTAAATTGTCTTTTAAAATACTTAAATAAAGTGCAGGATTAATTATGCCATCAACAAACACCAAATTACCTAGTCCTGATGCTGACATGCACCCACACACTAGGACACCTCCACCGCCATGCTTTACTATTCCAACTAAGTTCTTGGGATTAAGTTCCTCATTTATTTTCACCTTACAATTAATTATACGTCCATCGGAACCAAATACGTTAAATATGCTTTCATCTGCAAATAAGACACGATTCCAATACTTTTTGGGCCTATTTATCATTGACTTCGCGAAAGAAAACCTGAGCTTTCAGTTTAACACTCTTACAAAAAATTGTCTTCGTGTAGAACGCTCACTTCATCCAATTGATCTGAGCACTCGTCGAACAGTTTCAGATGAAATTGAAGTAAAAAATTTTTCAGTAAATTCTGTAGAAATTTTTATAGCACTCAAATATAGTTTTTTTTACAAAATTTCTAACTATAAATCTTCGATCACCTTGAGAACTTTGCCGTATGACTTTTTCTGACCTTGTTTTCGATCCGAGTTTCTTCTTTAAAGCTTTTATCCCATACTGCAACATAGAATGGGATAAATTTACTAATTTAGAGTATTTCGAACTGATTTACCACTACTACAATACAAACAGCATTTAAAAATAATAAATTTTCGAATGCTGTTTGTTGTTTCCTTACGACTATCAGCCATTTTTAAATAATAAATAGAACAAAATTCGAAGTAAGCAAGGCAAAGATTAAAGCCAAACGATTTTTTAAATGTCACCACAGTGTAAAAATAAAAAAAAAGCGATAAAAATAATTTTATTGATGAATTTATCTGAAAATGTTTCCGTGTACGATCACTTTTTGTGACGCGTTATTTCTATGCCTCCTTAAATTTTCATTTTTATAAAAAGAAAATGAGTCAATATTTATTTTAATGTTAAGTTTTATTCGGAATATACATGGAGATGATATGAAAAAAATATTAAACTTTATATTCGAATTCAATTTAAGACTACAGTGCTTTTTCTACAAATTTTTAAAGTGTACGAAGACTTTTGGGATCCACTGTATCTTTAGAACAACTTTATTCCAGAGCCAACTTTTTTTGTTTTAACTCTCTGTGTTTTGTTGTTTTCTGTTCAAAATATTTGTTATTTTAATAATTTGTTCTTCCTTTTCATCACACGTAACACCACTGCAGAATATTTGAATTAGATCGCCATGTATGTTAGAATACAGCAATTTTGTTTAAAATTTTGTCTTCATTGAAAGAACGTTGATGTTAAAAATATCCTAACTAGGACTTTTGAAATATCACAAATTCTCTGTCATAGCGACAGAAGGTCAATGTAGTTTATTTTACGATTCGATTTACCATAAAAAAATTAAAATAGGCTACCTTTGCATCGGCTGAATGAAGATTCAACTTTAAAACAAGTTCTTTTATTATTACACATGCCACAAAACGAAATTTTCAAGAAAAAACGTATTGGCATTAAAAACAGCTTTTCGAATCATCCCTCAAAATAGTCTTTTGGTCCTTTCTAGCAGTTACCCCCCCCCCCTTTCGTGTCTGTCACCTTTCGTCAGTTTATACATTTAGCAGAGGTGCGATATGGTATGTAATTGTGATACATGGATGGATATATGATTTTTTTTTTGGGGGGGGGGACATGTACAGAATTTGTGTCCAAAGTAGGTTGTAGAAGTTATCAAAATGTCGAAAAGGCGTTGCGAATTTTTTGCACTTAAATCCTTTTTCTACGAAAGAGGAATTATTTTTCTGGTCATTTTCAATCTATTGTTACCCATTTAAATCCGAGGTCGGTCGGATATTTTGTTAGTTGTAAATAAATATCAAGTAAATTCAATCTGAAAACAAGAGATTTGACCAAATTTTTTTTTTCTCATGGGAATAAAGCACCGATTTTTATAAATAGCGCTTGAGTTACTAAATACACACATGAACTTATTCAGAAAATATTAGTTCTCTTCTTCATCACTAGATGGCACTAGAATGTCTGTGAAAGACGTTTGGTTCATAAAGTTACAATTTTCCTTCAGCACGTAACAATAGCATGGAAGTAGGAAAGTATCTTTCCTACTTCCATGAACAATAGATAAAATCCCTCCCAAGTGTTTCCAACGATGATTGCGCTGATTCTTTTCCCAATATATATGAGTAAAAAAAAACGACAGAAAAAACTTTACAACTTGAAATCAAACCAAAACTTGCGAACTCTAAAAATTAACTTGATATCGACCTTTTAAGTGAAATATATGAAGCTTGGTAATTTTTAATTAACGTCGTACTAGAGCAACACAACGGGCTATTAATGACGATCCGGGATCAATCCCGTTAGGGAAAGATCTAATGATAACACTACGTCATTTTGAACCATGACGAGGCAACACCTGAGCTGGCACCACAATCTCCAAACTTCCACATCAACACAACGTTAGAAATAGATGAAGCATACGAGTCGCTTTGTAAGATCTCAGACGTAGTAGATTTTGTAGATTTTATAAGAAAAAATAGGAATTGATTTTTGGACAGAAAAAAACTGCAGAAAACAATCTTTTAAAGCATAAAAGAACTTTGAAAAAAGAAACTAATGATCAACATAAAACTTGGTTATTTTAGTCCTTTTAACAGGTAGGTATAATATACCAATAAATAATTTATGTATAATAAAAAATTAAAATTAAAAAAATATAGAAAAACTGATCTATTATGAATAAATTTTTAAAGCTCACCTTTCTTTTCGATTATTTCACAATATACACTTCAGTTTTTTTTTTAATATTTATTATATATTTATGTATTATATATTTTCACGAGAAAAAATTAACTTTGCCTCATAATGATTCACAAATTTTATCTTATCTCAAATGTATTAAATCAAATTTTATGCGAGTTTATTATAACAATATATTTAGTTTCAAAAACTTATTTTATTTCAGGCATTTAATCACTCGTTTAAAAACTTTTAAACTAATAAGACACATACAACACATACATGAACTACAAATCTTTATTATATTTATTGGCATGAAATTGTTACAGATGTCAGTATTTTTTACATTTATCAACATTTATTTGTCAACATTTATTTACAATTACATTTGTTGTTATTCATTACTTTTGCAACATCTCAATGTTTCGCTTTTTACAATTTGCCCTCTTCTTTCATTTTAATGGAATTGTCGTTTCCTTTAATACAGATTTTGGAAACCTTGGACTCACTGAGATAATTTCCCTTTGAACAGTGAAACACAACATTTGTTAGGCATATTCTGAAAGAAATGCATTAAAAAAAAAAAACGAATTCTTTTTATAGTTTGGTATTTCCCAAAATGTTGAAACATTATTGTGGTTAAAATTAATTTTAATAATAGAATGTTTAGCTTTAATTTTGTTCCAAATGATTTAATACTAGTACAAAGCAGATTATTATATAAAATAGAATAGAATTCATATTCGACTGTTGCTATGAAACTGAGGACCAAATTTGCCGGTTCTTCTGAAAACATTGCAAACTTTCTAGCGCGTGCTCTCAAATTTTATGAATGAATGAATTAAAAAAATATAACTGTGTTTATCGTTGCAAGGGTTTCAAATTTCAAGCTGAAGAAATTTCATTTTGTGTTTTTGAATAATAAAGTCTCTTAATTTCCTTTAATCTAAAAAATGTAGTAACAAAAGTTGTAAAACTTTTATTTGGTCTAATCATAATCAAATCAACGAGGATGCTAATCAAACTCTCTCTTTCTGTAAAAAACTTGTATTTATATTCACTCATTTCCATAAATTAAGGATAATGCCATCTCCGGCAAATATTGGTTCAGAAACAAAACAAACGTGGCGTATTCATAAAGTCCATTTACTAAACAAAAGATAAAGAACAAAAAAGATGGTGTATATACGATACCATTCATAAAAACTACGATTTTTGCATCACTGGAGCAATTACAAAAAATATCGACCTTACAAAAACTTAACATGACATGGTTGGTATGATGGTTAATGTATTGTATTCCCAGACGATAAAATACAGTCCGTACAACTGATCATGCTGAGGATCAAATTATCGAGCTGATCTTGGGAAGATCACTCCACTCAGCAAGCAATGCTCCACGAAGTTCCCGTACACATGTAGTGGTTGACGGGCTGCAACTCGTCGGCCAAGCATGTCCTACACATGCTCCATCGGATTCAAGTCAGGTGAGAATGCTGGCCATTCCATACGGATGCTATCCTCATATTCAAGGCAGTCGTTTACAATGTTTGCACGGTGAGGACGGACGTTGTCATCAATAAACACAAATTCTGCGCCCATGGCACCCCTAAACAAACATACATGTTGTTCCAGAATGATGTCCCGATACATTTGGCCTCTCATGATTCCGATTTGAACACGTAGATCTGTTCTGTTGCCCAGTATAATTCCATCCCAAACGAGAAATCCTGCACCACCGTAACGGTGTCGTTCAATGATGTTGTCTTGGTGGTAGTGGGTACCTGGCGTTCTCCATATGAACGTCCGCCGTGAATCAGACTGCAAGCTAAACATGGCCTCGTCGGAAAACATCACACCAGCCCACTGCGACGATATCCACATTGCATGTTCTCAGGCTAACTGTTGGCGACAGTGAGTTGCCGTGAGCGGAAAATATCTGACAGGCCTGCGAGCATATAGACCAACATGTAACAAACGTCTGTAAACGGTTTGCCTTGAAACTGTCGAACCCACGGTTAAAGATAGCTGACAAGAAAGATCGTATGCTGTGCTATGTTTGCTTCTTTCTGCAGTTACTGCCAAATACCATCTACATTTGGCGCTGTAAGTAGTGGATGACCTGTACTGTAACGTCTACTAACATTTCCATCATTTTGGAATCGTTGCAAAACCCTAGAGATGACACTTTGGGCGATTCCAAGTTCCACTGAAACTTCAGTCTGAGTACGCCCACATTCCAGGCGGCCGATAATTCTACCACTTAAAAAATCCTCAACATGCGTCCTCTGTGCCATAACTATTCAGTTGTGGCACTGAGCGACTTACAGAACGCTTGTGAACAATTTTACTTCGTTGCTTTCATTCCTTATATACACCTCTCTTACACTCTCGTCATTGTGATGTACTATCGGCGTCATCTGATGGCTTCCTGTAATTTGTATATTATTCTTGAAGATGTGTAAAATAGTTCTACAGGTGAAATTTTTACTTTTAACTTTTTACTTTTACTTAATTTACTTTTTTTACTACAATTTAAAAAAAATTGTTAATATTTTTCAGGTTCATTCGCTTTATGATTGGTAATAGCGAGTCATGTGAAAACGAGTCTTGTGATTCAATGGGCTAATGAATTTGGAGCACGCGCAGACGATAAACACAGTTATATTTTTTTAATTAATTCATTCATATAAAATTTGATAGCACGCGCTAGAAAGTTTGCAATGTTTTCAGAAGAACCGGCAAATTCGGTCCCCAGTTTCATAGCAACAGTCGAATATGAATTCGATTCTATTTTATATAATAATCTGCTTTGTACTAGTATTAAATTTTAGTACAGACCAGACACAGTTAAATTTTAGTAGACCATTTGGAACAAAATTAAAGCTAAACATTCTATTATTAAAATTAATTTTAACCACAATAATGTTTCAACATTTTGGGAAATACCAAAGCTGTAAAAAGAATTCGTTTTTTTTTTTTTTTAATGCAATTCTTTCAGAATATATGCCTAACAAATGTTGTAGGTTTCCATAAAAACCAAACTAGGTTTCCATAACAACCGAACTTGGTTTCCCCAACAACTATCTCAGGCTATTTTATTTTTTCGAAACCCAATTTGCATTTTTGATTAAAAGCTAAATATTCTTTAAATAATTTTTAGCATAAATGCTTCAAAATAGCGCTTTTTTAATGTCTTTTGGACTTAAAAAAAGCCTTTTATTTATGAAATCTTACCAATGTATGAACTTTATTCTTTCATTTTAGTTTATTCTTTTATGTGAATGCTTCTTTAAAAAAATATTACAAAACATGTTTTATTTGGAAAATTGTTGATCTCTGTTGATAGTCTGAAATATTATTTGAACAAAAAAGTACGTAATAAATTTTGTTTTAGTAACTTAATCAGGTACATTATTCATTTTTGAAATTAGTATTCGTAAAAATTATGAATAGAAATCTGGGTAAATTTTGGCTTCATGTGATTCAACTGTTACTGAAACATCGGAATTATAAATTTCAACTAATCACGTGTATAATTAGTAGAGCAGTGAGATTTTTGCAAAATTCGATGATGATTATCGTTATTGGGGACTGTTCACAAAGTGAGAACAGAAATTTCTGCCAATAGATCCTGGGATTCAATCAGAATGGATTCTGACTTTGTTCACCATCTTAATGGACTCCATACCAAGGCGCCTTCAACAGATCATGACTGCGACGGCCACTACACGTCTTTATTAATATTTATAATGCGATTGAACTCCGAACATTTAAACGCTCCTTCAATGGTTTTTATGGATTTCTCGGTCAATTTTACGCCGTTTTCCATTATTTTTTCATCAAATCTGGCTTTGTGATTGCTTGCTATATGTAAACCTTTTTTCACCACTCTCTGTCAACTTTTGTTGATCACTGTCTACCTATAAAGCTTTTCCCACCAGTATCATTCAAATTGACTTGCTTTCGCATGATATGTTTTGAGCAATACTGGTAAAAAATTATTATTGGAAACTTAATTTTTGATCAAAACTGGTAAAACAATATGAGCTTCGTACGGCAATCGTTCGAAACTCAATGTTATTTCGAAGGGGATTTCGAATGTAATGATTTTTGATATTCTTATATCGTTGCCCTCGTGATTTCACACAACCAATCAAAACGTTAATAGCCACGGAAACACAGCAGAATCTAACATTCTATAAGGTATATTCAATAAATAACGAGCCATGCTCATCTGTGACAACATCAGTTCTTCTTATTCAAAAATATTGACCCTGGTGGTTCAAGCATTTATCCCACTGTGAAACTAGGCGGGATATTCCCTTCTCATAGAAAGTCTTCGGTTGCTGCAAGAAACAATTTCGAACCTCCTCCTGGACTTCATCGTTCGACTGAAATCTTCTTCCAAAAATTCCTTCTTGCTTCTTCTTTTAATTGTTTTTTGAGTCCTCCAAATGCATGAAAATCGCAGAGAGATAGGTTAGGACTATAAGGGGGATGGCTTAGGACCTCCCACTTAAATTTCACCAGCTGATGTTTGATGACATTTGCTGTATGGGGACGGGCGTTATCGTGTAAGAGAATGACTCTGCGAGACAGTTTGCCAGGCCTTTTTGATTTGATTGCCTTTCTCAAATTGAGCAGTGTCTCTTGATAACGGGCTGTGAATTTCCGTTCCTCTACATCCTTCTGCTGTAAGGAATCGCACTACGACACGTTCCTTCTTTTGATGCTTCCATTTCAAAGTCCGAACATGAACGGCGCTGGATCTCATTTACATCACCTTTTCACCATAAGCCGCGACACACACGCCCTTTTACGTCAATGATGCGTACGGAAAGGTTTCTCCATTAGCTCGCCGTGTTTCCGCCACAATACTGCTAAATTTTAAAAAGCCGATTTACCGTAACAGGCTCCGGCTCGTTATTTATTGAATGAACCTTATATATAAGTTTCCTAAAACGTTTTTGGGTCTGTTGTTGTGACTTAGTGGGTACGCCAACTGCGATAACAACTTTCGAGTTGTAAGTGCCGGTGGTTCTTTGCCTGTCAAGTGCATTCCTCCCTGGGCTCTCTTGTGTAATATTAAAAACTTTCATTATGTGTATAGACATCTATTACATGATATTGTATGTTTTATGTGGCTTAGCATGTCAAAATGTTGTCCTTGCTGTGCCAGATCAAAGCAAGCAACCAACCGAAAATTTTCACACATTATGTGTTTTTATCAAGCAATAGAAATACATTTTCAGAAAGGAGGTTTTAAAATTTCAATCTGTACCGTTCCGTAAAAGCATAGTTTCCAAGTTGTATCACTCAATGCTCTGAGGAGAGCTTTCAACTTTCAAATACCTATTTCTGTATTTTGTATTGTGTATCTGTATTGCACAAACTACCTTAATACGATATCCTAAAGGTAGGTAGGTACTTTGGTATTTCCATAAACGTCGCACTGGAGTATTACAAATGGCTATTAGCGACGGTCCGGGATCAACCTTCCGAAGGGAACTATCTGAGAACACCACGTAATTTTGAACCACGGTCATATGACGAGATGGAACCTACTCTCGAAACTTCCACACCACACCAACGAGAACGAAACGCAAAAGCAAAGTGAACTTGACACAATACATACTTACTTATACACACTTTCTTTATGCAGAAAATCTCACAACAGGAGATAATTAAATAAAAAAACTTCTTCTCTATTCCTGTGTTTTTATTTCGTTATGAAAACTTACCAACATTCACGATCTCACGAATTCCGCTTTATCATAGCTGCTTCCTTCCGCTAATTCTATTGATAAAAGTGGGTTTTTTCCCTCCAGAAGATTAACTTTGTTCATTTATACACATTGAAGTAGTTCGTTGCATAATAGATGCAAGTAGGTGAAAAAATGCGATGGAAAATATTCTGTGTGTGCCCTGTAAATCGATTTTTTTTGTTTACATGCCCTTTTTTTTATCACATTCTGGTTGTTTTTGCTGATAAAAGAAATTACAATTTGTTAACTTGAGGAATATTTTTGCCCTGCCTTCATAGGTATAAATAATTTTTTTCTGCTTTCGCAGTTATTTTACTAGACCAGAAAAAATAAGAAAATGATATTCACAAAAAATGGTTTTTTTTTTTAAATTTTTCTTACTTCTGAATTAGAAAATTGAGTTTTGAGAGATTGACACGATTTACCAACCTTTTGTTTTACCCCTCTTTGGAATAAATTTCTAGGGCGGAGCCCCGAAGGCACACTATATACACTGGTGTGTCCAAAATTATCTTCACACGCAGAGAATCACGGTTTCTCAGAAACTGTGAATTATAATTTAAAAAATTTTCTTGGAATGAGACATAACATCATAACACATAAATACAAAGGAAAATATTTAAGAACACCTCATATGATACAAAAGTTCTGCAGATATGTGAAATAATTGTGCCTTTTTAATGATAGAAGCATACAACTTGTGGGGCACATATATACTACATATATGAAGATTTAATTTTGGATGTGAGGCCATCTCAGATTTCTCCACTGGCAGTAATAGCGGACATTCAAAATGGCGGCTTCTGAAATTTTTTAAAATCTTCTTTTAAATGTTATTTGAGGATGTCAAATGAAAGCTCTTGAGGTAATGGCGAGTAATTGCTGTTTTGTGCATGTAGTTTGATATTTTTAATAATAATAATAATAAATAAATAAATGAATAAATATATATATCTTCCTTTTTACTGTAATCTGATGATGCTAATAGCGTATTATATATGATCTTGCATGAATTGATGCTACAAACATGTGTGCATATCATCATTATATTTTAATATTAATTTTTTCCACAGGCGACACGATAAGAAGAAACATGATAAAAATATGAATGTCGTCCATAAGCTGATTAATCCACTCAATACTGATACATCTAGACAATTCAAAGAAACAGACTGGAACGAGTGTTTTACAGGTCAAGAAGACAAGTCTGAAGTTCTTCGGTGTCTAACAGACAGTAAGCGTGAAGAAAAGGGAACTGGTTCATAAGACAATTTCTGATTTACTTGTGGAGTTTAGTAATGCAGGGTGTTTACAAAGGACAATAAATCTTGAACGTCTCGCTGACGTAGAAGGTGTCGAGGCAACATTGGTACAACATAAAGCTGAGTTTCACTAATCATGCAGATTGCAGTTCAATAAAACAAAACTTTAAAGTGTTCAGAAAAGGAAGATGAAACCTGCAGATAATGCAAAAGTTCTACGAAATTCACCCGCCAGAATGTTGTAGGGAATAGTTCAGTGAATTCAAAAGCAATATTTTTTGTATGACCTACCTGCTCAAGCTAGAAGTTCATTATGTACTGCATCTGCATTCAGATTATATGCTCGTGTTTTCCACTGTGTCCTAAAACTGGAGGACAAGCTTCTGCTTGCGAAACTGAGTGCCGGTGATCTTAATGCATTAAATGCCATGTATCATGTTCAATGCCTCGTATCATTATGTAACAAAAACTCTTCAAATGATTTAACTTGACTGCTATTCTCTATGTGTTGACTGTAGTAAATGTAAGCCTGCTGCAAAAGTAAATATAGGCTACTGGCTGTGAATTGATGACCCCTGCGGGTACGAGTAATATGGGAACCCTTTACAAATGAATCCGCTTTTCCAGCTCACCAGCTGGATCAGCCTGAACACGTGCTTCAGTCCAGCCACTTTCATCCAAGAGATTTCCAAGAACCTTGAGAACTGCCATCTCGATATGAAGCTCACAAAACGTTATAACAAATTGACCTTCACCATGAGTTGTTGGCCAGTATCACTGGATTTGTTTTGCCAATGCGTAGAATGGTTGGTCAAATGCAATGACAGGAATCTGCCCCGGATTAAGTCGATCAATTGATGTCTTAGCTTTATTCATTGAATGGCGAATCATGGCCACTGACGTAGCATGGTCTGGAAATAGAGGAAGTGACGAAGATATTGTAAAATCACATTCTTTTGATTTATTTACTTGTTGACAAGCGTTGTATGCTTCCCAGGTGACAACTTGTTGTTGTTTGTTATGGCTTCACTGACAGACCGGAGGAGTGCCAGGCCCGTCGAAGACGGCAATAGGCGTACGCCTTTCATGTTATTGAGCCCCATTGGAAGGAAGTCTGTCTTTGCTCGACATACATGACACATCCGTTTTACAGGATGGTCCCTTTCATACATCCATTCACTCACACATATCGTAATTTAGATCCCAATCAGAGGCCGATAACCCCCTGATCAGGTACCCCCAGAGGTATTGATTTGGTATGGGAACATGGGGGACTTATTTAACGTGACCCAGTCACCATTAGTGAACACGACGGTCTTTAGCCAGGTCGAAGCGCCGATCTCGCAATAATCCGAATTGCAGACTCCACCGAGGATAGAACCCACAACCCTTCTGATGCAATCCCGACGCTCTACTGACTGAGCTACCGCGACTCAGGTGATAACTGATGCATCCCCTTGTAGTTTGTCAGCCAACAAAACAGTTTTTATATGCTTCAGCCAGTTATTTACTGTGTTATTTAACCATATCTTTCGGCCACACTTGGTAGTCAACAAAGTTTTCTTGTACTTTTGGCAAAGGACAGTCAGTTATAATAGCAGGAACAGGGGTAACACTTGTGTAGCTTTTGGAAAAATTTTCAGTTGCTTTTCCGGCAAATGTACCTGAAGTCTTAATTCGATCGATTTATCTAAAATCACCATCTGGATGTTGAAATAGGGATATTCCTTCATAATGGAAAGAATCATGAGCTGCATAGAACTTGGATTGTGTTCAATATTATAAACCGCACTAATTGTGAAAAGCCTTCCTTTTAACTGAAGAGGAACGACAGCATTTTCCCTGTGTGGCAGATGACATATTTCATTTCCAACTTCTGATGAAATGTCTAGCACTCGGTCGTATGATATGCTTATACGAGTTCGTGAAGATCTTCAACTAGTTCACGCTTGAGAGTTAATGTATGAATTGAAATACCTAAGTTTATAGGCAAAGGTGTTACCCTTTCTCGATTGTGCTTGTAGACTGTTCCAGAATGACACTCCCGACGTCTCACCAAACTGTTATACATTAGTAACTGTGCAACAGTAAGGATAGGTTGTGGTATTGTTGAAAAACTTGACTGTGCTTTAATATATGGACCATTAGTAACCATATCAACCAGTGCTAAAAGAGACGCTGGGACGGAATCTTCCCGACAGGTTTATCAAAATGATCCATTAAAGAGGTTTTCCATTTAAAAAATGTCTCTTTTAACTACATTTTCTGCTTTAGCAAGATGAATAGCGTCACTATCTGCATTGTATTCATAAGCTATTCTTTTCCTCACTCTTACTGTCTGTTAGACACCGAAGAACTTTAGACTTGTTTCTGTTTCTTTGAATTGTCCAGATTTTTCAGTATTGAATGGATTAATCAGCTTATGCACTACATCTATATTTTTATCTTAATTTTCTTCTTATCGTGTCACCTGTGGAAAAAGTTAAAATGAAAATATAATGATGAAATGCACACATGTTAATAGCATAAATTTATACAAAATGACATATAAATCACATATAATACGCTATTAACATCCTAATATGACAAAAAAAGGAGCACATACTTTATACTCGGCCGCCATTTTTCCAAGGTAGTCCCATAAGTTCGCTATCGGTTACAGATCATCAGATTTTTTGGCCAAGGTATTCGCTCAATGGCTTCATATTCAAGGAATTCGGAACGAGGTTTGCTCGATGTGGACGAGCATTATCGCCCATAAAAAATCAGATCCATATGCACCTCTGCAAAGTCTGACATAACGTTCTAAAACCTCATATCGATATTATTAGTCGGCTGCAGATCCTCTGTTGATGTATGTTCGTTGATCCTTATTTTCCGCCACACCTGCACTTCCAAAACGGTCACATTCCATAATGTTCGAAGGAAGATTTCACGTTCCTGCTTCCCTCAGATGTGAAAACGTTTGGAATAATAATATTATTAAACTAAACCCCGACTCATCAATAAAGAGAGCATGGGTTCATTGGTGTTGACTCCAGTTCTAATGCAGTTTGCACCAATAAAGTGATCCCTCTTGTGTTGTGAAAACAGTGAAACTCATACCCTTGGCTTTCTGGCACAAATACCTTTTTCATTAAGCCTTCTGTGTACAGTTTGCCGTGATACAATAGTTCTGGTGATGGCTGCTAGCTCTGTACTTAACTGCCGAGCAGAATTCATGTTACAATGGGCAGTTTTAGCGAGGCCGTGCGCAAAAGAACAGTCTCTCTCCAGGCGTGAATGTTGGAAAGCCTCTCCGTAGCTTTGTTGTTGATGCAGCAAACGCTCTTGTGCTCAACATAAACACAAGACTTTTGGCAGGTGCTTTTTACTGAAAGAGTTTTAAATATTGAAGATTAATTAATATAAATATTGGGTGAAAATAGCACATGCAAAAAAACTTATATTTCATAGAAAAAGCTTTGAATTAATTTCAATGAGAAAAGATCAGTCGAAAGCATGTGTTTTGGTTTACATTTTAGATTATCCGGAGTTTTGAGAAGAAATTGTTTCAGAAACAGACAAATTAGAGAAAAACTGAGTATCATTAAATTTTCATATAGTTCCATCTTAATAATGAAGTTTACATAGTTAAATTTTAATATTAGAACAGCTTTCCACATCACCTTAGAGGTACTGTTTCAGGATGCACTACCCTTTTTTTAAAATGTTATGAGAAGGCGGATTCCCCAATAGGTCTATTTCCTTCAATGACAAGAGGATTAATACCCTAAAGTTGATAAATTTCGTTTCAAACTTTTCACTCTAAACTCGTCATTCTTAATTTTAGTATAATTATTTAAAAATATATTTGCTGAAATAGAAATACACTGCTTTACTATTAAGACAAAATTATTTTTACAGTCACATGAGACTTGAAGAACAGAATTTAACAATTCAATTTTTCAAACACCAGGTGCTGTAATAGGTGCTTTTAATTTTTGGCTTTCAAAAATTTCTCGTAAAATTTCTTACGAATTAATTTGTTGAAAATTTGATATGTCTCCACAAAAATTTCTACTGTGTATTTAGTGGGCCATTTCAAGCCTCCTCGACGGTTTTCTAGACGACTGGTCTGTCGAGGGCGTCCTGAGCCTGGTCGCCGTGTAAATGACGTCTCTTCAGTCCACTGGTCCCAACACCTCCTCACAGTAAAATCAGAACAGCCTACTTGACGAGCTACTCGCCGAGCTGACCACCCAGCTTCCATCATCCCGATGATACTTCCCCTCTCGAACTCTGACAGCTGCTCATATTGTCTTCGATGGCGACGTAACGGCATGTCTACCTCAGCGTTTCCTTTGCAAAAGATTAAGTACACTCAAACAAGCTCTGCTTACCTGTTTTATACTCCAAGGAGAACGAAGTTCAACGCTCTCTAGTGGCATTATGCAATGCGCAATCACGCTGCATTTCTAATCATTTGCATATCTAGCCGACATGTACCTTCATGCCAAGTTTCGTTACGATCCCACAATTATTTCTTGATGCGCAAATTTTTATGGCAATGAGTGTATTTTGTAAACAATCCCTTCTGCTAGGACACATGTCTTCATTGATACGAGCGAAGCGAGAATAGGTTTGCTCAGCCAACCAATGAGGATTGCGAAGCAATAGCATTGAGCAGAGATTGAGGATTGAGCAGCTTTAGCGAGCAGGGGGCGGGACCCCTAGTCATAGTTAAAAGGAATGAAAACCTATAAAAATATTTAATGTGCCCAAGTCCCCTTCGTACACGATGGTCTTTGGTAGGATTCGAACTCGCAACTCTTCGGTTCATAATCGGTTACTTTTCCAACCGGGTCTACCGCGGCACATTGTCTGCTTGAAATGTTACTTCTAGTTCATTACAGTAGAACCCCAATTATCCGAACTCCGACTATCCGAATCGCTTTCAGAATTTCAGAAAAAAAATTAAGACGGAAACGTATTGCGATTCGCAAAATAATGATTCTGGGTTTCAAATTCTAAAGGATAATGAACTTATTAAAAGTTTGAGAGAAGAAAGTGTCGTTGAAGAAGATGACCTTATTGTCGAAGTTGAAGCAGACACGGGACCATCTGCTAGTGAAGCATTTGCCGGCTTAGAAACTGCGTTGAAGTGGATGGAGCGAAAGTCCGAGTGTGACAACATGCAACTTCTCATTATCAAGCGGATGCGCGACTTGGTGGCCCGAAAACGGATAAAGACAATCAAACATCAAACAGTCAAACATCAACAATCAATCATCTTACTTTCACCGAGATGTTTAGCAAGCAATGACTTTCATTTACAGTACGGTACGTACATACTGTACTTATGTATAGCATTTGTAAGTACGCTTAACATGTAAAAATATTGCCTTTTTATTTAATTAACTAGCAAAATACCCGACCTTACTCGGTTTGAATTGGTTTACTCTAGATTGAAGAGATAATCAAAATATATAATGACTTACGTTTTTTGTAGAATAAAAATTTATTTTAACATCTTTCGCCATCTTTATATTTTCTACAACTTACTTTGGACACAAATCCTACACATGCATATCCATTCATGTAATACATTGCACATACATCGCACAATTGCTGTATGACAAAGCTACAAAATGTCGAAAGGTGATAATAAGGTTACTACTATAAAAGACGATTTATAGGAAGATTTGGAATTCCCTTTCTTAAGTTCTTTTCATGTTCAACTCAATTAATTAAAATTACGATTTACGGCGAGTGCTCTCGCACTCATAGTCAACAAAACAATATTTTTTTACTTGTGGCACTCTTGCCTCCTGTATGCGACATTGTGAAATTTTGCAATCTTCTCCTGTCATTATTTCAACGAATTTTTTAACGTTGGAAAAAGTTCCAGTTTGGATTAATAAACATTATTATGCTTTCAATAACGGCATTATTCTTTCAATAACGGCATTATTCTTTCAATAACGGCATTATTCTTTGAATAACGGCATTATTCTTTAAATAACGGCATTATTCTTTAAATAACGGCATTATTCTTTAAATAACGGCATTATTCTTTAAATAACGGCATTATTCTTTCAATAATGGCATAACTACACTTTAAATTTACTGAAAATTTATACTGACTTACCTAACATTTTTAGGTCTAATAATTTGTGGTGCTGTTGCGTGTGATGAGAAGGAAAACACATTTATTAAAATAATAAATATTTAAAACAGGAAACAGCGAAGTAAAACAAAATAAAAGATGTCGCAAAAAATTGTTCTAAAGATATTAATTTGTGATTCAATTTTATCTCTTGATCCCGCACAGTTGCCACAACTTACAACTAAAAGTGTACAAAATTTAGAAATGTGAAATTAATTCAGAGCGAAAGAATCAGAAAAAATATCACTGCTCGCGCGATCTTGTTCATTCTCGTTTCATTGAAAAATATCGTCTGTCCCAAATATTCGCAAATCGTTTTCATTGCGCAAAGAATAAAAATAAGACTCGAAATAAATGAAGTATCAGATATGAAATTCCATAATTTTTTTTTTTTTTGAAGAATAATTACTTTTTTAGCAGTACTGGTAAAGCAATCGAAGTAATCGTAATATTCAATAGACATTCCAATTTTTTGAAAACTACCAAATTATGGTTGATTTAAGTATACTTACTCAGGTGTTTTAGCATGAAACTCAACTAAATATAACAATAAAGAAATGTTTTATATTACATTCACTAAACTTATAGATAATGTATAAAATAAAATACAATGCAATCAAATATCTGGAATACAATTCATGTGATGTCTACACAAACACACAAACACAAAATCGAGCATAGAACAGAAAGACGGACAGACAGACTTTCGCAACCAATGCCACTCACTAAATGAAGATAAGTACTCACTGTATGCAAATTTTCCATGAAAATATCTTAAACCGCGTGGACGTGTATAGGGCACAACATACAGACAGACACCAAATGAGAAAAAGGCGGATTCGGCATCAGAAGGGTCCAAAACGGATAGAAAACTTGAAATGGGTCGAAAATATTGAATGTACAAACAAACACTCCATTCTTATTTATATAGATTAATAGTTTTTTTTGTTTAAAAATATTTTTTTTCTCCCTTTTTTCAACATACATACAGTAATTAAGTAAAATACATACTAGACCCTTTTTTCGGAAACAATCCAATTATCCGAATTTTTGATTATCCGAATGGGGTCCGGTCCCAATTGATTCGGATAATTGGAGTTCTACTGTACTTCTAATTCATTAAATGTTACTTCTAGGTCTGAGCACGCCATGAATAATTTACGTCGTGTTCATGGTCACATTGCTTCGTTTTAAAGTTCCTTCTTATACGTACAGTGATGAACTGCATCACCCGCTCTATGTGTGAAAGACTTCAGAGACGCAGTTTATCAGCGCATGGAACGCTACGTTAATGCCATATTCTACCGTTAGCTTCTACGTCCTCAAACAATCAAAGTTTCCATGAATACGATTGCCGAAAGGAAGGACAAAGGCATGCAAAGTGCGCTTTGCAATTCAAACCACGGCGATAAAAGGTTTTATTCAAATAACGCGGTTACCGGACAAAGCTCTACATAACAAAAGAGAGTGAGTCATATTTTATAAGAAGAATAACTTTAAGACATCTTATGTATATATCTGACCACAAGCGGGTTTTACTGTCAGCCTTACTTTTGGCTCCTATGATCTACGTATAGGCTGTTTTCCTACATTATGATTAACGCATAGAGGTGCACGAACGCATAGATCCGTCTGACAATCTGCAATTTCCCTGCATGGCCTAATCATTTTGAGCATTAAATAGGAGGATAACTGGGATTCATTGAAGCAATAATTGTGGTCGTTAAATGAGTTAGAAGTAATACGACACATCTCTCGACGCTAAAAATGTTAAGAGTTTGTTTAATGCTTTGTAATTGAACTAAAATTTACTATACTTCTTATTGAATATTGCTTATTGTTTTAATTATTAAATTTCTGTCAAATGCTATTTCGTTAGCTGTGTTTCTTGTTTAAGTGAGTTCAGTATTTTTATGAGACTGCTTTATTTTCTGTTAATTGAATAAAATTCATCTTCGTTACTTGCTCAGTTTTTGCTTTGTGATAAAGCACGTTCTATTTGATTGAATACACGCATACAGTAAATATTTAATTTATTGTGCCATTTCATTCGTCTAAGCTTCATATTGGAGAACTAAAAACAGTTTTTATTTGAATACGCTTCGGGCAATCGTTTTTTCATTAAACTGTCTTTCGCGAAGCTATTGTTATTTACTAGTGTTTGCATGTGTGTTTATTAAGCTGTGTTATTTTTTGTACTTTGTTTAAGGAAAAGGATCAAAAATCGAAAGAACGTTCTTGGTAACTTTCCCTTCGGGATTGATCGTCGCTAATAGCCAATTGAGTTGTTCCAGAGCGACGTTGGCTGTCAGTCCGCATGAAGACATTTGAAACTTGACAAATTTAACATACACCAGGCACCTTTGTACACAACTGTTTTTGATTGGATTCTTTTAATGGCCGAGGTGCCCCAAGCAGTTGTTTCCCGTCCTTTAAACTGACAATGCTGCCAAATAATCTGCGCTGGCTACAGCTCACAGGCTGCTAGCGCAGATAGGGAATCCAAAGTCATGGCGGTCTTTCAAAAATTCCCATGCTCATCGCTCATTGGTTTGACGAATCCTGGCTTCAGATTGACGCGCGTAAGTGTAAATGCGCCTTAACCCTCCTGGTGGTTGTCTCGACGAGGTATCTCGAAATTTAACCAGATCATGATAGAAGAGATATTTCGTCATTAGAAGAATCATGACCAGATCTTGATCTGATGATCATATAAATATTGACAGTATCTCTATGACGAGGTATCTAGTTATTAGCAAAATTGGTTAAATCTTGATCGACGAGTTATCTCGTCGAAACCATCGAAAGGTTAAGGCTAGGCCTCCACTTGCGATTTCTAGTCGCGGAAACCAAAAAATAGCTGTCGCAGAAAATCTACAAGGTGCAGACACTGCGATAAATAAATCGTTGAGATAGATTGAACTATGCTTTTTATTCCCCCAATTCAAGTTTCTATCTTTGCGATCGTTGAAGATAGAGTGAAAATTTCAGCGGATTTCAAATCCGCGTAAAATTATACGCCAGATCGATACCAAAAACAGATTGATTATTTACCATTTGATTATTTAATTATTTATTAAATAATTAATTATTTATTTAAAGAAATTCACATTTAAGGTATCGATCTAGTGTAAACTTTTCCGCAGATTTCAAGTTCGTTGAAATTTTTACTCTATCTTCAACGTTCACAAAGACAGAAACTTGAATAAGGGGAATAAAAAACATAATTTAAGGTTTAAGAAAAACTGACCTTTTGGAAAACGCGCGACTAAACTATTCCAAGTAGGTGCCCGTTCATGCCTGTCTGTGTGATTCATTGGGTAGAGCGACTGTCGCGTCGCAGCGTAAATAGAACCGGTTGCAACTTTTTAAACGCTGCGATTATTTAGTTGCAAGTGTGTGTCTTTGAAACAATGAGTTTTATTTTTGCGACTGAAAAATCGCGGGACTAGAAATTGCAAGTGGAGGCCTAGCCTCTTAATCTCTTGGACGTCTTGCATTCTGTCACCATACTATCTTACTATCTGACAGACATCCACCTCTCCTTGAAAATGAAAAGTACATTTTTCTTATGTGCAAAATACATATATATATATATATATATATATATATATATATATATATATATATATATATACATTGTGAACGTTTGCCAACCACCGGTGTTTGCTACGCATTCCCATTTGGTTTGCTTCGCAAACCAACACCACGGACAACGCCGTGATGGCCTCGTCATTGTGAAATGCGACGAAATTGGAATTACGAAGAGAACCAATCGGTGTGACGTCAAAATCTATTGGAGGGTGGGGTGCCAGCTTAGGTGTGATCTTATCATTTGACCGTGGTTAAAATTACGCGACATTGTCCAGGAATCTTTTGCTTATTGGATTTAACTCCGACCCTAGTTATTAGGTAGTTATGTTGCTTGAGAACGTTAATAAAAAATTACCCAATTTTATCGGATACTTTCCTTAGGGGATTGATCCTGAACCGTAGTCAATAGCCCGTTGAGTTGCTATAGTATGACGTTAATTAAAAATTACCTCTGATCTCTCAACTAAGGAATTAATCCCAGACCCTCGTCAATAGCCCATTGTGTTGCTATTGTGTGATGTTAATTAAAATTACAAATTTCATCAGATTTAAAATTCGTTAAAATTTTTAATAAAAACTTGTAGAATTTTGGTTGACTGTATTATTTTTATAATCCATCTTATACACATGCATATTTTACTGCAATGTCAAACAATTGTACTTCCTAAGAATTAAGTTTTAAGGTTTTTAAAAGGTAGTTGAGAAAATTGAATGGTGAAAGGAGTGAGAAAACATGCTTTTTTTTTACTCAAAACAGAAAAAAATGAGTATCTTATTTTTTAAATTTTACAACTTAAATGTGTACTTTTTTTTAACACAACAATGAAATGTGTTAGTTTGGGCAATGCAGTATCTTTTAACTCCAAATTACTCAGATAATAGAGGGACAGAAAAATTAGAAATATTTTTGGAAGTTGAGGTAATTTTGAATTTTATATAAAATAGATTAATAGACCAAAAAGGTATTTTTTTAAAATTTTGTTGAGTACAAAGTAAATTATTTTACTGCTTATCTGAATTTTTTAAATTAGCAATATTTGTAGATGTGAAATGTAACTTTAGAAACAATTAAATTCACTAAAATAAGTCTGTCCCATGTGCGAGAGGAAAAAAAATAAAAAATAAATGAGCATTTTATACTTGATTATTTTTTTCCGAGAGAGTATACCTCTACACTTATTAAAATAACCATATGTGGCAAGAAATTTAAGGGATATCTATTTATAAAAAGTGAAAAGGTATCCAATTCTCTCGAACACTTGACCGTGGGAGAAACACGGTTTAATGAGACGGAGTCCTACGACTTTCAGCGATTGTGCCTTGTTGATGCAAACAGTAAAACTTAAAACGAACTGGGAACTGAAGTTTTTAAAATTGGAATGGGATATCAGAAGTGATGATTGGTATTCTAGGAATGAATACGTTTTCACTTGCGGCATGTCTAGTCACGATGGTGGCTTCAATAATATTTGCCATGAGTTTCTTGACAGAATCTCGTGCCATTGCATAGTTTAAGGTGGATTCAGAATTGTGAGAAGCTTAATCGTTGCTCCAATATGTGCGACAGTACTACAGATGGTTGCAAGGTGTTAAAAAACTGTGTCGTGTGTTTCAAGGCCTCATCTGTGTCACGCGTAATGTCTATAGATATGTAAATTTGAAAACTACAGGGCAATTCTCGCATGAGTTGCCTTTTGATGACATTGACATCTTTATTTCTTTGGGAAAGATTTGCCCTTTGGCACAGCCATGCATGATAAGTGCTTTGCTACAACAGCAATATATCGATGAACCGCTGGGGTCGTAATCTTTGGGAAGCGGGCCACAGGTCTTTGGACAACTGTTTGGCTTGTTTGTATTATCATGAATTGACGGAATGAACACCAAAGAAAAAAGAGCAACATCAGTGATTGATTGCCCCTCTTAAAGGCATCCCACAGAACGGCAGCGCTCACTATTTGCTATTCGTATTGTGGAAGTCGCAGAAACATGTCTGTTTTGAAAACTAATCCTATGAAAGTTCTAAACACTTTTTACAGCACTTACATGCAACTGTTCTAACCCTTCACAATGCTGGCTTCTTATAAGACTGCCTTTTTTATATTTCTCGACACGAAACCGTGATTGGCTGTTACATAACACATTTGCATATTTCCATCTAACTCTGCAGCAAATTGCAGCCTCTCAAATTTAGATTAGCTTCCAGAAATTAACATTTTCCACACCGTGCTTAACTTTTGGCAGCGAGTGTTGACTATAGTAAAATGAAGTATGTGTGTTGTCTGTTCGGCGTGTTCTGACGAATCTATGGTACTTACAATAATGAAATTTGGCACATAGGTAGTCTGAATATTTTACAATTTTATAGTCCACCCCGAATTTTAAAATTTAATCTAGAACATTTTAAAGTAATGAAATGAGATATTTAATTATTATTGCTTTCCTCTGAATGGCAAGTCTTCAATCGGTGTTGACTAAATCCGTATTTACTGTGCGTACGTAGCCGACCGATAACTAGATATCCCTTATAAAAATGTATTGCTTTTTTAAAACCATATTAATTTTAGTTTGGATTATGATAATCTATAATAAAAGTATCTTTTTATTGTGCTTCCTCCATTTTTGGAACTGGATCACAGTTGTGCAATATGTTGTTTGTTATTGTTTCTGTTTTAGAGTACGATAGTTTAGATTATCATTTTAAAAGCATATTAACTTTTACTTTGGATTATTTGGATATCTTTTTCAAAAGCAAAAACCTGTTTAATAAATTTACTGTCGAAATGTATTCCAAGATTGAATCGGATAGAGTGTACATAAGACCGAATGAGGACTCTAAGAGTGGAACAGTATACACATTTGAGAGATGCGTTGATGAAAGGTAGAAATGCTGCTATTCAAAAACTGAAGTACACAAAAATCACTAAACTTCCAAAAAGATATCAAAACCAAAAGTTGAAGTTTATTCTTTTGTAAATGTATACATTGCATAAATTATCAAAATTAAGTATTGCTATGCTTTCCAAAAGACACCCAAACACAGAAACAAACAAAAAATACAATAAAACATCAACAAAATAACAGCATTTCGCAATACCAATTTTTTTTTATTTTGTAGCCCCCAATATGCAAAAAAGGCAGTCGTATAAGAAGCCAGCATTGTGAAGGGTTAGAGCATTGGTGTCTTTAAAAAAATAATGTTTAAATCCGACTGCCTTTTTTGCATATTTCTCAAAACGAAACCCTAATTGGCTGTTACCTAACGCATTTGAATATTTCCATCTTCCTGTGCAGCAAATTGCAGCCTCTCAAATTCATATTGGCTTCTGGAAATTAACATTTTCCTCCCCGTGCTTAACTTTCGGTAGTGAGTGACGGTATAAGACGAATATTAAAAAGTTACTTATGTTTAACTACATCTATTATTCTGAACTACCTGCAGTTCGTATCATAGCGCATAAAAGTAGCCTCGTGATAGGATTTTGAGTTGCGACATGGGCTTTGTATAAAGACGGTATTGGTCTAACGACACTAAAGCGACAATGCAGTAAAAGGATGACAATGTAGTGCAAACATTCCTCATATTTTCGTGAGGCGAAATGTCGCCTAAAGGGAGAAGCTGATACTAAACAAAAGCATTTAAACATCATTTGTTTTGGTCGTATTACAAAACATTGTGGGGCGTATATAAAAAGAGGCTGTTATAGCAAAATGCCATAATTTTGTTATTCTTTAATGCAATTTTTTTTTGTTTCTGTGTTTGGGTGACTTTTGGAAAACATAGCAATATTTAATTTTGATAATTTATGCAACATAAATTTACAAAAGCATAAACTTTTGGTTTGGATATTGTTGTACCAGAGGACTCTGAGAGTGGAAGATTATGCACATTTGAGAGATGCTTTGATGAACGATGGAAAGGTTGCTATTCGTAAACTCAAGTAGACAGAAATCGCTAAACTTGCAAAAAGATATCAAAACCAAAAGGTAAAGTTTATGTTTTTGTAAATTTATACGTTGCATAAATTATCAAAATTAAATATTGCTATGCTTTCCAAAATACACCCAAACACAGAAACAAAGAAAAAATAGCATAAAAGATCAACAAAATAACATCATTTCGTAATAACAGTATTTTTTTTAATTTACTGCCCCCAATATGCAAAAAAGGCAGTCGTATAAGAAGCCAGCATTGTGAAGGGTCAGAGCATTGGTGTCATTAACAAAACAATTTATAAATCCAAGACTGCATTTTTAGCATATTTCTCAAAACAAAACAGAGATTGGCCTTTACCTAATGCATTTGAATACTTCCTTCTTTCTGTGCAGCACATTGCAGCCTCTCAAATTCAGATTGGCTTCTGGAAATTAACATTTTACTCTCTGTGCTTAACTTTGGGTACTGAGTGTGTGTGTGTGTGTATTGTAAGACGAATATGAAAAAGTTACTTATGTTTAACTACACCTATGAACTGACTTCAGTTCGTATCGTAGCGCGTAAAAGTAGACTCGCGATAGGATTTTGAGTTGTGACGTGGGCTTTGTATAAAATCGGCGTTGGTCTAACTACACTAAAGCGACAACGCAGTAAAATGATGACAATGTTGTGCAAACATTCCTCATATTTTCGTGAGGCAAAATGTCGCCTATAGGGAGGAGCTGTTACTAAACAAAAGCATAAAAACAGTATTTGTTTTCGTCGTATAACAAAAAATTGTGGGGCGTACATAGAAAGAGACCGTTATAGCGAAATGCCATAATTTTGTTCTTCTTTAATGCAATTTTTTGTTTGTTTCTGTGTTTGAGTGTGTTTTGGAAAACATAGCAATATTTAATTTTGATAATTTATGAATACTTCCTAATGATAATTTATGAATAGTCCTAACATAAAATCTTACTTCAGTTTTGGTACAGCAACATTTCCATCGTTCATCAACGCATCTCAATCAGATGCGTCAAATGTGCATACTGTTCCACTCTTCAGTCATCTGATTTAGTCCTATGTACAACACCTTCTCCGATTCAATCTCGGAATACATGGCGACAATAAATTGATGGAACATGTCTTTGCTTCTCAGTAAAGCGTTGAAATTCGAAGAGCACATCATCATCCTGTGAGCGTAGAACTACACAGAAGAAATGTTCTTTAAAAATCGCTTTTCTTTCCATAAGACATCGAAACAAAAATGATAAAAATAAACTATACGAAAACCGAAGTACCATACAGAAACAAACAAAAGATTGCATAAATGAAACAAACCAGAAATTGCACAAAAGATCAAAATTAAATATCGATAAACTTTGAAAAAAATATCCAAATAATCCAAACTAAAAGTTAACATGCTTCAAAAATCAAAATCCAAACTATCGTAGTCTAAAAAAGAAACAATAACAAACGTATTGCACAACCGTTATACAGTTCCAAAAATGAAGTAAGCACAATAAAAAGATACTTTTATAAAAGATTAAAAGTTAACGCTAACTAAAAGTTAATATGCTTTTAAAAAGGCAATAAATTTTTGAAAGGATATCCAGTAATCGGGCGGCTACAAGGGAGCGGATAGATACGCGTAGTAAATACGGATTCAATACAGATTCATGCCTGTTGCCATTCGGAGGAAAGAAAATAATAATTGAACATCGCATTGAATTAATTTTAAAATTTTCAAAATTAAATTTTAAAAATCGGGCCGGTCTATAAAATCGCAAAAAATTTGGGACTACATGAGTGCTAAATTTCATTATTGTAAATGCCATAAATTCGTCAGTACACGGCGTACACACACAGAGAAACTTCATTTTATAATAGTAGAGAAGATATATATATATATATATATATATATATATATATATATATATATATATATATATATATATATATATATATATATATATATATTATTCATTAGGTTTCTTTATTACTTAACAAATTAATTTCTTATAAAGGAAATTCACTATGGTATGAATTTCGCATACACAAGTTCAGCTTAGTGAGACGAATCATCAATCAGAAAGTTTAAATCCTAATTTCCATCGTCTATAGACTACAAAAAATAGTCATAAAATACGTTTAAGTAAAATAAAATTTTCATTAAACGAGAAAATATGTCGTAAACAGGAATTATTCATAGAAGACAGCTCATAACTACAATTCAATTTATTTTGTCAAAACCGTTTTCTAGTAACTTTCCATCTCCGATTGTACTTAAGAACCAAAAAATTGCTCACATGGGATATATTTAAGGCAGCATTTTAATAAATTATAATATTCAGCATCTTGTATTTGACTCAAACCACCTTATATGGAAGATAGTCCGCAATTTTAAAAATTCAATTTACTTAGAAATAGAACGTTTGCTTCAACCGAAAACTATGCAATATAGTATTCATATAATACCGGTTTAAAGATTATTCTAGTAAACAACGACGGAATTTTATTATGATATTACACATTTCCAAACTACTTAGAAAAGGCCCCCTCCCCAACAACTCATACCGTTCAATTTTCACGAAATTTTATTTAAGTGGATCAAAAACATTATCTAATCGCATTTTCCCAGCGATCGAATACCAGGAGAATGATTTGAAACTAATCATATTTTCAATCTCGCATGAAAAACCAAATCACCTAATATATTTTTGAGGGCCATTTCTCTATTTAAATAGTATTTTTCGGAATAAATCCCCCATGGAAAAAAATCAAGTAAATAGATTTATATTAAATCCTGAAACGTAGACTTTCTCTAAGTTTTCGCACCTCGGCATAATTCAATAAGCAAAAATCTCATTAGGTTTCTGTCTCTATTTATTTCCGGTGCTCTTGCTTCACTTCATTTCGTTTATTGAAAAAAATTCGACGAAATGGCTCGAAAGAAAATGCTTCTGAGCTTTACCGAGAATCTGGGAAAATTCATTTCGCATTTGTTTAGATTTGACAAGCTTTCGCTCCAGACTCTGTTATTCTTATTATTTACTCCTTGATGAGTTTCTGCTGTGAGAGCAAATAAACTTCTTGGGTGTGATTTTTCACTCCTTCTCCTTCTGAGGGTTGCTCAAGTGGAGTTGAAGATAAAAAAGGGATGGCTTCAAAGACGTACAGTGATTACCTTTTTAAAAGGCTTGTCGCAGAAACATATTTTTTACTCCGGAGAAAAAGTATTAAATTCTGAGCATAGATATTGAATCTATCACTTATTTCATGCGGGATAATATGCATGAGGCTACACAACAAGAGTGGCCTAACCCACTAACATACCCAATTGAGATAAATGCGATTTTCTTAGTACCATTTTTCATATATTTTTATTTATCCACAATATCATTTGGGTTTTTAAAAATTTGTGTTTCAGTGATCAACAATAAGTTATTTTGTAATTTTAGAAGACTTTAAACACCACATATATTTAACATATAATAAAAGCTCTTAATAGAAGGTAATAATAAAATTTCGGATTTTTGTGAGTTAGGCCTCTTTTGCTGTGGTAGCCTCATACTCGTATACGTGCAAAGCAAAAAACTTGAATCATCACTTAAGTACATCACGTTGGATTGGTGTGGAAGTTTGGAGAGTGGGGTGCCAGTTCAGATGTTGCCTCGTACATCTGACCGTTGTTCAAAATTATATGGTGTTGTCTTAGAATCTTTCCCTTAGTGGACTGATCACTGATCGTCGTCAATAGCCCGTTGTGTTGCTCTAGTACGGCGTTAGTTAAAATGACCTTACCTCATAGAAGTCTGGCGGTTTGTTTGTACCAAACACCAGTTTTGCGTAAGTAATGAAATCACGTAGACATAACATCAGAATGGATCTAACTTGCTTTACTATAACATAGTTAGACATTAGCTTATTTACATCAACAAGAATTTAACGTAATTCTACACACACACACAGTCAGCGCGTCCGAAGCCCCTGCGAGGCAAAAAGCAAGAATAAATCTAAAATTCAGAATGAACGTTCCTTCTTTTTGTTCTTAGTTTTTGCATGTTCTTAGCTCACAAGAAAACATTTCAGGCCTTGGCAGATTTGATGTGCACCAGCCCTTTTGAAATAGATTGGCATGGAACCCTCCGAATGGTAATCCGTTAACTCTTCCAACCAGGTTACCGTTCAAACCGACTAATGCATCATGCTGTTACTATTTGACTTCCAGTACCGATATAACACAAAAACATAAAAAGCCTCACTTCTGGAATACACACTTCCAGATCATCTGAAACGAGTTCTCCGAACGTATAAAAATCGAGTTACCCGCAATGTGTTTACTAAACTCTCGAAACTGTTCCTAAAACTACGCGCCAGAAGGCGTTTCAAATAGAAATAATAAGGATTGGGCGATCCCGAAAGATATGACATTCCTCCACTATTCATTTCTGGGAGTAAAATGGAGTTGTTTAATGCGACATGGCACTCCGCGACATTATTGCTCGAAATTCCTCTCTCCTCAGAGGAGGAGCGAAAAGCTAAATAGAGAGGAATGGAGAAGGTGTCGAGATTGAATCGGGATCAGTTTCTGAGTGGATTCGAAATAGACGCGTCTCTTTTAGAGCAGTTGGGGGCGGTTGTGTCAAAAGAGAATTTACTGCTTCCAAAGCACTAAGTTACGAAGCAACAAGCTTTGAGGGAATGGCAAATACCATTTGTGGAAAAACCTTTTTAAAAGCTTTATAGTAAAAACGAGTTGTTAGTAGAATATATCACATGCTTATGCAACAAATGACATCGAAATACGATTTAAGACGCGTGGGTAGAGATGTCTTTTGTTTTCTGTCATCTGACCGTGGTTGAATATTACGTGATGTTGTCCTCGGATGTTCGGGGATTGATCCCGGACCGTTTCCAATAACCCGTTGTGTTGATCAAGTATGAAATTAATTAAATACCTATCTGCCCTTTGTTTTCATTCGACCGTCGAACTACTACCCTCGCTTCTAGTTATGAGGGCCCCGGTTGGAAGAGTAACGAACTATCAACTGGAGGGTGAATTCGAATCCAACCAAAGTCTGTTGAGTACAATGGGACCTGGTCCAGTAATATCCGCCATGGCCTCAAACTTCTTCATGTTGGCGGGGTGTAGAAGTTTTTGGAGAGTGGGGTGACAGTTTAGGTGCGACCTGGTCTTCTGACCATGGTACAAAATGACGTGATGTTGTCCTCGGATATTTTCCTTCAGGTCAATAGCCTGTTGTGTTGCTCCAGTGCGACGTTAAGAATACCATGTACCCGGATATGGGTTGGTTTTGTGTTTTATGTCACAAGGGCTATTTTTGGCCAAGCAGCGCCAAATGCAATACAGGCAATTTCAAGTTAGTGTGAAAAAGACGATGGATATGAGAAAGATTGCTTGGGCATGTTGTAATCGTTACCCCCGTGTTTATCAGAGCCAGCAAACCACATAAGAAAATAATAGATTACTGTGGTACAGCGGGTCCGTCAAGCCTAGCCATTGCGCAGTACGTTGCCCGTGACAGTTCTTTTTGTGTGAGGTTTGGTGTGACCTTTGCTCGCTAGCCCCCGGTGATTGCTACGAATTCCAATGTTGTTTGCTTTACAAACCAACAACACGGGCAACGCTCATTGTCAAATGCGGCCAAATTCGAATTGCGAAGACACCCAATCGATGTGACGTCACAATCTCTTGCAAAAATATAAATATTTAATTGAAAAATTATTTATTAAAAGAAAATTAAATGTAAAGGTATCTATCTATCTGGTGTCTTTAGAGATCCCGATTTTACAATAAAGAACTAAATGATGCCAGTCAAACTTTTTTACTTGTTTTGCTTTCCTTGGGTGGATTGTTTGAGCGCAGGAAATGGAATCTGTGATTTCTCGAACACGAAATTTGTATGGAAAAAAATATAAAAGTTACAATTTAAAAATTGTTCATTAAAAAAAAATCATAATGACAATCTATTTAGGTATTGATCTAGTGTGAAATTTTCCGCAGATTTCAAATACGTTGAAATTTTTACTCTATCTTTATTGATCGAGTCTAGTAAATAGAAAAAAGAGCTACATAACTCCAGTAAAAACTTTTCATTTGTTTTGTTCTTCGTCTAAAAGCGTTCAAACGGAAACACGAAAAAAATCAATTTAAAATCTGCCATCTTTTTATGGAGTTGCCATTCTAAGGAAATCAATAATAATTAAATTCTATTACATTCATTTAAAAATGTTCTAGATTGAATTTTAAAATTCGGCGAGACCCAAAATTACAAAAAAAATTGGACTACCTGTATGCCAAATCCCATTACTGTAAGTGTCATAAATTAGTCAGTACTTTGATAACAGAAAACAGACAAACACTTCCTTTTATAATATTAGAGAAAGATGTGCCTCTGGTGGACTAAGATATGAGTAACAGTTCAACACAAAATACACTATACTAGGGGGCCTGCCCCCTGCTCGCTAACGCTCGCAAACCCCCGCTCGCCAACCCCCTGCTCGCCAACCTTCGCAATCCTCATTGGTTCGCTGCGCGAACCTATACTCGCTTCGCTCGCCTCAATGAAGACATGTGTCCTAGCAGAAGGGATTGTTTACAAAATATGTTACCAAAAAGATGTTTTTCAAATCTAAATTTGCTGTATTACAGAAAAAATATATACAGTATCTCTAAAATCAGAATTCAAATGAAAACTTTGTGCAAATTTTGACTCGAAATGTAAGCGTTGCTTTGGAAATTGAATACCCAGCATGTTGTTTGTGTGTACATTTTCCCAGCACTCAAACGACCCACACTCTTTCATTGAGTTTGTTGCCGAAAGTTGTAGTGCAAGCGTCTTGTTGAACTATAATAGTTGGCCCTGAAAAGGACCGTTTGTTAAATGGCCCTGAAAAGATCCTCCGCCTTCTTTGATTTCTATTATAAACTAACTGCAACAGCTCATTAAAATTTCCTTTTTTTTTCAATAAAATTTCATCCGATAACGCTATAAATTCAATCGATGCGCGAGACTTCGCGATAAACAAACAATCGTACAGTATTGCCAAAACGCGATTACAAATAACGTCTTTTTTGCGTGCCACGTAAGAGAATTATATATATATATAGATAACAAAACAAAAAAATCGAAGCACCAAGAAGGTACAGAATTACAGTGGTGCCGGGCTCGATCAACTTGAAACGGTGCTGACTGGGGATGTATAATCTTTAGTGAAGAGTCCCGTTTATAACTGTGTCTTGACGACAACCGTAGCCGCTTCTGGAGACGTCCAGGTCAGCGGGGGGATTCTGCCCTCACTATCGTACGCCACACATACCAATAACAGGGTGTTACGGTCTGGGGTGCCATCTCCTTTAAAAACCGGACCCCTTTGGTAATCATTTCTGGCACATTTACAGCACAGCGGCACATAGACGACATTCTACGACCGGTTATGTAACCGTTCCTTTCGACACCCGGACTTACTTTTCAACAAGATAATACCCGGCCGCACACGGCACGTGTTGCTATGAATTGTCTTCAAGCTTTCCGAACACTTCCTTGGCCAGATAGGTCTCTTGATCTCTCTCCCATAGAGGTAATTTGGGACGTTATGGGAAGGCGATTGCATCCATTCCATAACGTTGACCATTTAGCCTTCAGTTGGAGACAATTTGGCAAGAAATTTCGCAGGACACCGTCCGGGATCTTTTTCAGTCTATGCCACGCTGGATGACAGCTTGTATCCAGGCCAAAGGTGGACCAATGCCTTATTGACTTCCTCCCTTTGTAACGGTCAAACTATGAAATAAATCATTCAATTGTTCTGAAATTTTACTCTTTTGTTTTTCTATGTATGCTTTTCACAACCACCTATTTTTATCGCAATCGGACAACTCCTTCTTGGTGCTTCGATTTTTTTTGTTATAAAGTATAGTTAATAATTGGATGGTTCAAAAAGGGTGGGGTGTGGTCCTCGGATATTTCCCTTCGGAAGTTGATCTCGGACCGTTGCAAATAACGTGTGGGTTGCTCCAATGTAATGTTTATTAAGGGGGTCCGGGACACAAAAATAGTCAAATTTTCGAAATTTTTTTATTATTTTAAGAAATTCTCTGTGTTTTTCTGCTTAAAATGACGTCTAAATCATGTTTCTATCTTAATTAGAACTAGAGATATAATAATTTTTGTGGTGCGTTATTTTGAAAATCTAACACTCTTGACAGTTGTTGTCATGGTAACAACATCTGGCCTTAAAACTTTAAATGCGTTTTTCTAAATGATACATTTTTTCAAGATTTCCTGTATTTAAATTGCTATAAGTCGAAAACCGATAAGGGGGTTCGGTCCGAAGACGAGGTTACACATGAACTGGCACCCCACTCTCCAAACTGATATACCACGCCAACTCAAGGACATTTGTGGCGAAGACAGATTTAACGTACACCAGTCTATTTGTACGGTTAATAGCAGGATTCAGTTTCGTACCCTCAACTCTTGGATTGCTAATCCCGTGGTTCAAAATTACGTGATGTTGTCCTCGGATCTTTTCCTTGATCCCAGACCATCGTCAATAGCCCATTGTGTTGCTCCAGCACAGCATTAGTTAAAATACCTATCTACCGACCGACTGCTAATCCGTTACTTTCTCATCTGGGCAACCGCAGACCGAGGTCATCATCGGTAATGGTAATTTTAGTTAACGTCGCACTAGAGCAACTCAACGGGCTATTGACGACGGTCCGAAATCAGTCCCTTAAGGGGGTCCGGGACACAAAAATTTTCAATTTTTTTTTTATTATTTTAAGAAATTCTCTGTGTTTTTCTGCTTAAAAGGACGTCTAAATCATGTTTCTATCTTAATTAGAACTAGAGATATAGTAATTTTTGTGATGCGTTGTTTTGAAAAATCGAACACTCTTGACAGTTGTCATGGCAACTCCATGATGCAATTTTTCAAGATTTCCTGTATTCAAATTGCTATCAGTCGAAAACCGATAATGTTTAAGGGTTGAAATTTGGAATATATCTTTTTCAAACATTATACTTTAATTTTGATTCAGCAAATTTGAAACAAATACTTACTTTTAAAAATATGATTAAAAAAAAAGGTACTTTAAAATTTTCGAAAATTTTCATTCAAATGTTTTTTATTTTTTATTAAATTAATATTTTTTAAATTGCTGAATCAAAATTAAAGTTAATAAATTTGTGAATAATTTACTGCAAGAATTTTGAAAATTGATCGATAATATTTTGAGCCTTAGCAATTTAAAATGACCTCACTTTTTTCAAAATTTTTTAATTTAAAATTTTTAAAGAACTTTTGGTAATGGTAATGGTAATTTTAGTTAACGTCGTACTAGAGCAACACAACGGGCTATTGACGACGGTCCGGAATCAGTCCCTTAAGGGAAAGATTCGAGGACAACACCTCGTAATTTTGAACCACGGTCAGATGACGAAGCAACACCTGAGCTGGCACCCCACTCTCCAAACTTCCACGCCAACCCAACGTGAGGACTTTCGGCCACGACAGATTTAAGGTGCACCAGCCGCCTCTACACCATACGTTTACAAACATCCATGCCCGGACCCGGATTCGAACCAGGAACCTTCCGATCTAGAGGCTAACACCTTAACCATTATACCGGTTGGTCGGCAAAGAACTTTTGGAAAAATTTTGTGTTGTGATTTCGCTTATTAGTTAGATGGGTAATCAGTACAAAAAAATTCAAAATTCTAAATTAAGTAATTAACATTTTTTTTCAATGTGTCCCGGACCCCCTTAAGGGAAAGATTCGAGGACAACACCTCGTAATTTTGAACCACGATCAGATGACGAAGCAACACCTGAGCTGGCACCCCACTCTCCAAACTTCCACGCCAACCCAACGTGAGGACTTTCGGCCACGACAGATTTAAGGTGCACCAGCCGCCTCTACACCATACCGAGGTCATCATCAAAAGAGATGTGAAAGAAAGTACTTTTCACCCGAAAATAGCAACAATCTCTCTCCAAATGTGGTGTACCATTCATGAGTAGCCAGTGACAGCACAGCATCTACTACTACGATGATTCGGGTAGATAGGTAGGTATTTTTAACTAACGTCATACTGGAGGAACACAACGGGCTATTGATGATCAATCCTCCAAGGGAAAGATCCGAGTACACCACGTAGTTTTGAACCACGGTCATATGATGAGGCTACACCTGAACCTCACTCTCCAAACTTCAATACCACGACAACGTGAGGACATTTGAGGCCACGACATATTTAACGTGCACCGCATCCAATCGGGCTACCGCGGTCGCTATAATGTCGACATTGATCATGGTAAGCCATTTGAGTGATTGATATGCCGAATACAGGCAGATGCAACGTATTTTACGTTAAACCACAAGCTGTATAAATATCACGTTTCTATCAAACGTGATGACCACATCAGATATTTCAGATACGTGAGGACATTTGAGGCCACGACAGATTTAACATGCACCAGCCGCATCCTTTGTACACAACTGTGTTTGCTGGATTCGAACTCGCAACCCTCCTATTGCTAATTTGTTGATAGCCCATTGTGTTGCTCTAGTACGACGTTAACAAAAATTACCATTACCATTACCGCTTATTTGTTGCTCTTCCAACCGGGTCAATCAATAGCCCGTTGTGTTGCTCTAGTACGACGTTAACTAAACTTACTTACCATCCAACCGGGTCACCGAGTAATGGTAATGTTTTAAATAACGTCATACTAAAGCAACACAACGGACTATTGACGACGGTCCGGGATCAATCCCCTAAGGGTAAGATCCGAGGTCAATACCACGTTATTTTTAACCACGGTTAGATGACGAGGTCACACCTGAGCTCGCGCCTCACTCTTCAAACACACACCACGCAAGCTAATCTAAAGTAACAGCAAATTGATCAACAAAACAAATCTTCTCAAAATAAATTGCTTTTAGTGTTTGGATTATTAAATTTGCTCATTAAAGTAACTATACAAATACACAAAGCGCAGAATAAAATGACAATAGTATTCTTGGAACCTTCGGACACGTTTGCTTTTCGAAATTACGATAGTGTATCCATATTTATTGAGGGCTGAGTGTTATTAAACCAACCAAAGACCGTGTTGTAGAAAGGGAGCTGGTACATGTTCAATCCACCGTGGCCTCAAATGTACTCATACTAGCGTGGTGTGGAAGTTTAGTGCCAGCTGAGGTTTGATCTCCTCTGACCGTGGTTGAAAATTACTCACTGCTGTCCTCGGAACCTTCTTTTCGGGTTAGAACACGTATCTTCGTCAATAGCCCATTGTGTTGCTTCAATGCGATGTGAAGATTAGACGTTATCCACGAATCTTATTTATTGATTGAAATGCATAATCCTTTTCCCCCTCTGACATTTATGCAGTTATTCTATTTCAATTCATTGGACATTTATTTAATTATTAAACTGTTTTATACATGATTAAAGGTAATTGGTAATTTTTAATTAACATCGTACAAGAGCAACACAACGGGCTATTGACGACGTCCCGGTATCAATCTCTTAAGCGAAAGATCCGAGGACAACACCTCGTAATTTTGAACCACAATCAGATGACGAGGCAACACCTGAGCTGGTACCCCACTCTTCAAACTTCCACACCAACCCAATACATGATTTAAGATAAAATACTTAAGAAAATATGTTTCAATTACTTAGTGGAGAAAACGAGTTTAATATAATTATTTTATAATAAAAAATTATAATTTTATCTTAGTTTATGTTCAGAAAGAGAAATTATTGGGGGGGGGGGGAATTTGAGTAAAACTAATATTCAAAGCATTTTTTTTTTAAATTGAGTGCTGCATCTCCATTAGGCTTGTTTGTAAATGTTTGAGTTCTAAATTGAAATTCCGGTAACAATACATTTAGGAATGGACAAATGCGGTGTTTGGGGATATAATATTCTATGTAATTTAATTTTTGTTTCTAGATATACAATTGTACCCTTCTGTTAAACAAATCCATTATTTTGTATTCAGAAATGCAACGCTCAAATTACATTTTTAGAAATTCGACTACGACTTATTGCAATGTTTATAAAATGCTTTAATCTCCAAAAGTGAACATCCCAAACCACTCTTTTCTACTAAGCTTCTTATCTACTGCCATCAGTTTAAAGTAGACGCATTCGTTTTCTAAGAACCTGCACTATTTTAAGAGATCAAGCATAGCTTAGAAAGGTATAGCCTGTAGGAAAAAAAAAAAAAATTGAGTTCTAAAGTCTAAAATATTCTCTAAATAAATGTTTTTCCCGAGAAGGGAATTCTACTTTATCGGAAGTGCAAAAGCATTTCACGAAAATGGCTGTCGGTTAAGTTTTTGACAAGCCCAAAATAGCTCGTGAACAGTGCATTGGCCACTACAAGAATTGTATTTTAATCCTGACCCTAGTCGTATTTCTGACCGGATGTCTCTGTCGAGGGGGTTAATCTTGGGGTGGAACAACCTTGTCTCTCAATGAAATGTCACATTTTTCTTTCAGGGCGCAGTTTATTCCACCTTTTCTTTTGAATTGAAAGAATAAAGGTTTCATGCATTTCTTTTAAAAAGATCTTTCAATTGACAGAGATGTACGTTTCTGTTTTCCGCTTTCAACCGAATTCGTAAGAAAAACAATTTTTTTCTCTTATCGCTTCACATAAAATTGTCTCTTCACTTTGAACATTACTGTGTAAGATGTTATTTTTCATAAATAATAAACAAAAACTTACCTTAGGCTAACTGAACCACCCCCAGAAAATACTTAAACAAATATTTTTTCAGAGTAAAATAATTGAATTAAAATGTGGATTTTAGTATATCATTGATTGGATGTCAGAACTATATTAATTTACTTCACATCAAAGCTAGTAAGACATAAATGAAAATTTGATTTATAGATTCCAAATCTCAACAAGTCGTTTTTTATTGTTACTAATTTCCACATTTTTCATTGTTAAATCTTTAGAAAAGCACTGTGCTAAGATACACACGCATGAATTTCTATTTTACTGCCAGGAAAATTTTTACTATCATCTCAATGGCGTTAACGTGGATACAACAATTCTGACGAAGCCTGTAACATTCCAGCAGTTGCTGGAAAGAATCGCTTCACGGGATTGACCTTGAACACTACTTCAAACAGAATTTTAATCCAATCTTGGGCCTTAGACAGACATCAGTATGAGAACTGTGCAACGTTCCCTCAAAGATACCGTTTTAAGGAACCGACGCCAAACTCGAGTATCTTTGATGAATTCTCGACATACAGCTATGCTCCTCGCCTGGGCTCGGGAACAACGCCACTGATCACGTGACAGGGAATGAGTAGTCTGTTCTGACGAGTCACGTGTCGAACTGTTTCGGACAGATGGAAAGATCTGTGTGTAACGAAAAACCATGGATCCTGCATGTTAACCGAATATTGAACAGACTCGTGTTGGCATTGTAATGGTATGGAATTCATTTACCTGAATTCAATGTAACGTCTGGTAGGTCTATAGACGTTTCTAACGTGTGAACTCTATGTGTGATTCCTTTCTGACGCTTTTCACCTTCTTATGTCCTGTTTCACTCTGATGCGTTTGGTCTCTTACAACAGGACAATGGGCTGTCTCGCAGGTCTAGGCTAATTGAAGTGTTGACGTTGAAAAGGAAGTATGCGCCAAATATTAAAATTTAAAAAATCAAGTTGAAGATTTCGCTTACCTTCTTCTTAGAGCCAAGAGTGATCAAGTTTCCATTAGTGACATCTTATGTTTTTTTTTTAACTAGACTTCGTGAGTTACGAACTTGCCACCTTTCCAGTGTTACTGGCATCGGAACATACAATCGTTTAAATGAAATCTCTATCTCTCTATATTAAAAAAAAGTTACCGCCGCCGCCGCCGCCGAAGAATTGAAATTTTTGTTGTTTAGCTCCATTCTTAGACGGTTTCCCGAGAAAGTACTGATCGGAAAAATATGAAATTAATATGCTTTGTTCTTCATCGTATTCCCTGGATAATTATTAAGATTTTTTTCCGATGCGGCTATTAGTTTAGGTTTTATTAAGTGTTAAAGTTGAAGAAGTGAAATTTCTTCCGCGAGTGAGCAAAACACATTCAAAATTTCAGTCTTTAGTCGTGAGTTTTTTTTTAAGAGTACCTCTCAACGTAAATTTTTGCAGCTCGTCGAGTTTTTTTTGAAATTTAAATGTGGTTCTTGATAATATTTTTTTGAAATTCGGGAAAAATCGGGACATTTTTGTTACTTTTTTTTAAAACTGCCGTATCTATATCTAATTACTATTAGTTTTTAATTTTTAAAATATCTCAGTATACCTCAGAATATACTCTTTCTTACGGTACTATTATTTTTGAAATCGGTTAATAATTAAATTGGATGCGATCAAAAGTTCGTGATACAAAATTCGGAATCTTCGGATATTTTCGCTACGTTTTGTTAAAACCGTTATGTCTACGGCAAAAACCATTATTTTTTAAATTTGAGAACATCACTGAATACACTACATTACACTCTTTCTTATGGTACAATTATTTTTCAAATTGGTTAATAAACAAAATCGATGCAATTAAAAGTAGGTCATACAATTTTCGGAACTTTCAGATCGTAACTTCCGATACAAAACTAAAATGGTCATATCTATATAGTATTACTGTTAGTTTTTAATTTTAAAAATATTGCAGTATACCTCACAATGTACTCTTTCTTACGGTACAATTATTTTTAAAATTGGTTCATAAATAAATTCGATGCAATCAAAAGTTGGTGACACAAATTTCGTATTTTTCAGTTCGCATAGCTGGTTCGGCAAACAGCAGTGGGTTGCATTTTCTACTATCGGGTTTGCCAGATATCAAATTTATCGTAGCAACAATTGCCATAAAAACGATTTCTTTTTATTTGGCGAGGAAAAAGGCTCGCTTTTTTCCCTCTGTTCTCAAGACAGTTTACCGACAAAGTACAATGTATTGATATTAACACTGTTTACTTAAAATTGTACAGGGAACAAGATACAGAAGATTTTTTACTGATGCGGCTATTAGTTTAGGGTGCATTAAGTGTTAAAGCAAAAAAAAGTGAAATCAATTGCGAAAGAAGTATTGGTTTGAGAAAGCAAACCAAACGGGATTGCGTAGCAATCCCCGGGGTCGGCGAGCGTAAGCGAGCAGGGCGCGAAGCCCTCGCTGTGACGTCATGTACCGGAAAGTGAAATCAGCATAATACGAATTATTCAGATAGTTTCACTCTGTGAAAGGAATGTTGGTTTGCGAAGCAAACCAAATGACATCTGTGAAAGGAGTGTTGGTTTGCGAAGCAAACCAAATGGGATTGCGCAGCAATCCCCGGGGGTTGGCGAGCGTAAGCGAGCAGGGGGCGGAGCCCCCTAGTTATTATAAAAGGAAGTGTCCGACCTCCACTACGCAGTGTCCTGATGAATTTATAGCACTTACACTCATGAAATTTGTCACACAGGTAGTCCGAATTTTTTGCAATTTTTGTGTCCAGCCCGAATTTTTAAATTTAATCTAGAACATTTTAAAATTAATTTATTGGAATTAATTATTATTGTTTTCTTTGGAAGGGCAACAGCATAAACAGATAGTAGATTCTAAATATATTTTTGCCAGCTCAGGTGTGAAGTCATTTGACCATGGTCCAAAATAACGTGCTTCTGTCCTCGGGTCATTCCCTTCTGGTTTGATTCCGAACAGTCGGCAATAGTTCGTAGCGCTGCTACAGTGTGGCGTGCATACCTATCTGCCGGGATCAAACCCAAAGGGAAAGATCCGAGGACATCACCACATAGTTTCGAACTACAGTCATATGACGAGGTCTCACCTGAACTGGCACTCCACTCTCCAAACATCCACACTGTGCCAACGTGAGGACATTTGAGGCCAAGACAGATTTAACATGCACCATCCCCTTCATTCACGACGGTATTTGTTTGGATTCAAACTTTTATAACTAGGCCATAGTGGGCAAGTAATTTGCTGATATAAACGATCCTCCGAATTGCCACCGCAAATTATCAACTTGTCTTTGAGCATACTGTCTAAGTATATATATATATTTTTTTTCCAAATAAAAAGTATTTCTTAAATATGGATAGTAAAAACTTATGGGGTAAAAATGAAGATGTACTTTTGGATCAAAGAATATTTATATATTTTAGACTCGCGAACTGTTTTTCACGTTATACTTTTGATTTTTAATTTCTCGGATCGCTGAAACTTTACGCCTTGTGTGGCACGTGAATTTAAATTATTGTTTATCTTTACTTTTGCCGGTTGTGACTTTTTACCCACGTACATTTTGCATTTTCCTCCTTAAAAAGAGGGCCACAATTTAAATGTGCGTTAACCATGTGTAGCCTACATTGAAAATGCGAACAAGTTGAAAATATTTTTGAGCTTACAATTTGAAACTTAATTCACCTTTAAGACCGTGAATTTAACTTTATTTAGTATCGCTTCTATAACTTGGAATTTTTTTGATAAATTACTTTCTTAAATTTTATAGTCAAATAATATTAATTCATTGAAGTAAAATTTAAATGGAAAAATTTCAACAAAAAGAGGATTAAAAGTATGACTTGGTTTTGAGAACCCCTTGTCAAAGGTTGAAATTAGGTCAAGTATGTGAACTAACGTCGAACTGGTGCAACATAAAAGGCAATTGACGACCGTTTAGGAGCTATCCTAAAGGAAAAGATAAGAGGCAACACCTCTTGACAGAATTGATGGCATATCTAACAAAAGGTATGGTATGATATTTTAAATCGCGTCCTACTGGAGCATGCGCAAACATACACAAGTCGTTCTAAAATTGCATAGTATAAAAGGTATACATTTTAATTAACGTTACTTTGGAGCAAAGCAACGAGTTCTTGGCGATGGTCCGGGATCCATCCCAAAGGGAAAGATCTGAGGCAACTACACGTCCATGGTCAGATACGAGACAACACCTGGTCTGACACTCCACCCACCAAACTTGAGCACCTCATCACCGTGAGATTATGTGAGGCTGCGACAGATTTAACGAGCATCAGCCTCCTTTCTAAAAAATGGAGAAACTTGCAATGGTGAAGGTTAGGTTACTGATACCTAGAAGTAGTTTCCTATCTTCTTTCATAAATTTTGTTAGTCAAAATGACTCACTAAATAGTTCTTTGCAACATAAAATATTTCCAACAAATTTACAACTTTGAGGGGTTCAGTTTGTGGCTTACGGAAGAACCCCATTTCAAATGCTGGCTAGCAGTAATCAATTATTCGATCTTATTTCAGCGTGTTACTAATTTTTAGGATTGCGCTCAGCGAATGAACCTGAATCAGAACATCAGTTCGGCTTCATATCTGAAAAATAATAATTAATGTTGATCTCTACTATTATAAAAAGGAACTGTTTGTGTATCTTGGGTGTCAAGACGATTCTATAGTTCTTACAGTCATGAAATTTGGCTCACAGGTAATCCTAAATGTGACTGAATAGACCTCGAAGCCCCCCGAATTTTAAAATTTAATGTAGCCTATTTAAAACTCATTTATTAGCTTTTCGCCATGTGGTTCTTCTTTTGGACGTGCGCCAAGTTTCGCCGGAGGCGCAGGAATAACGTCACTGGTCGAATGGTATTCAAAACTCAATTTAATCTTTCCCTTCGTGGTTGTTGGACGACCAACCGGTATAGTGGTTAAGGTGTTAGCCTCTAGATCGGAAGGTTCCTGGTTCGAATCCGGGTCCAGGCATGAATGTTTGAAAACATATGGTGTAGAGGCGGCTGGTGCACCTTAAATCTGTCGTGGCCGAAAGTCCTCACGTTGGGTTGGCGTGGAAGTTTGGAGAGTGGGGTGGCAGCTCAGGTGTTGCTTCGTCATCTGACCGTGGTTCAAAATTACGAGGTGTTGTCCTCGGATCTTTCCCTTAAGGGACTTATCCCGGACCGTCGTCAATAGCCCGTTGTGTTGCTCTAGTACGACGTTAACTAAAATTACCAATTACCAATCCGTCGTGTTCGCTAATGGTGGCTGGGGCACGTTAAATAGGTCGTGGTCACAAAGTCCGCCATGTTCCCATACCAAATCAATACCTCTGAGGGTACCTGATCAGGGGGTTATCGGCCTCTGATTGGGATCTAAATTACGATATGTATGAGTGAATGGATGTGTGAAAGGGATCTTCCTGTAAAACAGATGTGTCATGTTTGAAGAAGTCCAACCCTCCGGGGCAATGGCACCCCCAATTGGGCCATGTATGGCCCGTACGACAGCAACAACAACAACCAATTAAAAATTACTTTCTCTTCCTGGTATTTTCCTTTGATTTCATTGGTTCTTTTATTTTTTCCTTTCATTTTCTTTATGGATTGTAAATTAGAAGAATTATCGTTCTGTTTGATTGGAGTCCAGTGCAGTCGCTCCAGGTTGTACTGTTTCTTGCTTTTTAAAAAGCATAACTTATTACTGTTTAATTTTATCTTGATTTACGTTGTTTGTCAGAATCAGTGATATTTAGCGTTAAGACTTTTTAAAAACAACCTTCTTGCTTTTTTTCTTTAGCTTTAAGACATTTTGAAAGTATAGCGATGTTTAATTTTTTACCATTTATGCAAGTTTTGTATAACTGTTTAAATTGATTTATCGGAATCAGAGAGGTTGACTCTTTAAAAGCATAACTTTGTAATGGACAACCAAATATAGCGCTTACATAAAATAACATTTCCTATGGTACCAGAAAAACTTCGATTTATGTTTTTGACTTTGGCTTCGAACGCGATTTGGTTCCCTAGCGTGAACGTTGACATCGTGGACGTGTTTCAAGTCTACTTGAGCGTTTAGATTTCGGTGCGTTAACCTTCGATATACGTTGTTGTTTCTTATGTCTACACTGGCAGACCAGAGGAGTGCCAGGCCCGTCGAAGACGGCAAGAGGCGAGGGGGGTGCGCCTTCCATGTTATTGAGCTCCATTGGGAGGAAGTCCGACTTTGCTCGACATACATGACACATCCGTTTTACAGGAAGGTCCCTTTTATACATCCATTCACTCACACATATCGTAATTTAGATTCCAATCAGAGGCCGATAACCCCCTGATCAGGTACCCCCAGAGGTATTGATTTGGTATGGGAACATGGGGGACATTGTGACCACGACCTATTTAACGTGCCCCAGTCACCATTAGGGAACACGACGGTCTTTAGCCAGGTAGAAGCGCCGATCTCGAAATCATCAGAATTGTAGGCTCCGCCGAGGACAGTACCCACAACCCTTCTGATACGAGCCCGACGCTCTACTGACTGAGCTACCGCGGCTCTCGATATACGTTTCTCCAACATACTAACTTTACAAGTACCACGATTGACATTATTAATGCCATCGGCTATTTCTGCAAGCTTAGATAAATTGTCGCTATTAAGGACGAGCATTTTTGGTATAGGAACTGTGAGTTGCTGCAACCAGAGGGGTTTTAAAGTATCATCACTTTACACGATTAGCAGATAAATCTCACGTTTCTAACAGAAATCTCGAAAGGAGTTAGACAATCCAGTTGTTTGAACCATAGGTTCGGTATCACGGCCCTTGATACCAGAAAAAAAACCTTTTATACAAAAGTCGTAGGGTAGGTAGGTAATTGGGAATTTAACTCCGCACTGGAGTAACCAACGGATTATTGGTGATGGTCCGGGATGAATTCCAAGTGAAAAAGCTGCAGCGAAAAGGTAAAAGAAACCGAAGCTGGGCGCTTCTGAATTAAGTATTGCGTAATCCGCTTACGGCCGTATTCACACGTCTCGAGTTAATCCGAGGATCAGTTAATCCACGGATTATAACGATAAGCTCACTGTGATTGGCTACTACCGTCTCTCTCGATCCCGTGATAATGTTTACCATTTATTACGACGCCCGAATCCGCATTCTTATATAACATTTTAATTTAGACTATTTACAACAAACCATACATCAAATTGAAGATAAACTCACCTTGATTTTCTAACAAATGTTCAATATGTGCACCTTTAGTTATACGGCACACATCCAACCTAAAGTCCAATTCTTGCCGTAACAGGGGTGGCTTATCTGGATAGGTTGAAAGAATGGCTCTTTCCCCAATTGAGGGTGAACCTGTAAACTTTATTTGGCAACAGGATGGAGCCCCTCCCCATTGGAATATCTTTGTACGAGAGTGGTTGAACGTCGAAGTCCCTGACCGTTGGATTGGTAGTAATGGTGGAGACGACTGAGATCCTTTTCGCTGACCTCCACGTTCACCTGACATAACGCCATGCGATTTTTTCCTTTGGGAATTTATAAAAGATCGTGTCTACGTTCCGCCGCTACCTAATGATTTAAAAGAGGTGAGACACAGAATAGAAGAGCCTATTGCTCCGGACTTGTTAACCAAAGTGTGGGAAGAATTGGACTTTAGGTTGGATGTGTGACGTATAACTTAAGATGCACATATTGAACATTTGTTAGAAAAAACTAGGGGAGTTTACCTTTATTTTGACATATAATTTGCAAAAAATTGCATATAAATATGATTAAAAAAAATACAAAATTGCTGTGTAGAATATTTTTTTTGGCAACACTGGATTAAAGATAAAATATTTATTGAAAACATAGGAATAGGTAAAACAGTTCATATAATTGTTATAACATATCTTACCACAGGGCTCGAAATACCCGGGTGCACAGGTGCACTGTGCACGTGAAAATAAAATTGTGCACCTAATTTTTTCCCGCTAGGCGCACCTGTGCACCTAATTTAAAAACTTAGGTGCACCTTGTGCACCTGTATTAAAAAATATATTTCGAGGCCTGTCTTACCAGACTTTTACATACATTTCTCTAACAGTATTGAAAATATCTGTTGTATTCAAATTCTCAAAAAAGTTGTCCTCTGATATTATGTCATAAAAGTTTAACAATTTATTGCTCTCTCTTACAAAATTAATAGAAAACTCTTTCCAGTTAACAGCACATAAAGCAAGGGTTGAAAATTCGCAAAAGCGTTCGTCAACACTCATTTTCATACATCATGAACAGATTGATAGACAATTTCATTCTTACAACCTAAGCAATCAAAAAGAATAGTAATAATTTTTTACCACAATTTCCTTTAGGCACTTGCAGAGAGAAGCTATAACTTCTCTCCAACAATCAGATTTATCAGTGTCACTGCAGTAAAGTTTGTAACTTTCACCAGGAAAACCATTTTTGATTTCCAGTTTCACATAGTATGGCAGCAAATACGTAAAAAACGATATTTTCAATATATATCTGACACAATAGCATAGAATTCGCACAATTTAAAATACTGATCAGAATTCATAAACACACAATGGGGCGAGTACTGAAAACAATGGTATTTTTTCTGAAATACACGTTGTAAAACCAAGTCCATTGTCTTCAGTAAAAAAGCAAAAGATAACAAAAAAAGTTTACAGTAACAAAAAAAGTTAAGCAGTAACAAAAAAAAAGTTTAACAGTAACAAAAAAAGTTAAGCAGTAACAAAAAAAAAAGTTAAGTACCAACAGAAAAAAGTTTAACAGTAACAAAAAAAGCTAAGCAGTAACAAAAAAAGTTACGGTGGTTTAAAGAAATCAGTTAGAAAATAAAAAGAGAAAAAGATCTCACAAAATATGAATATTTATTTCCAGCTTTCTTGCATTACAGAGTACTTTTACACAAATCTTTCTTAAAGCAATTTGTAACTCCTTTTTAAGGTCCTTTAAAATTCCTATGTCCAAAATAGGCTTAGCATGGAATGAAAAAACAACAAATAACTAAAATGGTTATTATATTTAATATATTTAAAAGAGGTATAAGTCTTTCCTACACGATTTTACCACAAGTCCTTGATAGAAAGTCTTATAATTGTTTTTAGAAATTTCGAACTTCCTTATTAGTCTTTTTGCTGCCATACATGTGTTAATTTCATAACATTAAACTCAAAATACCACTATTGTAGAATTCTTTCACACCATGTTCAGTTAGTCACTAAAAATTGCATCAACGACTTGAATTGGTAAAGGGTATATAACGTTTAGTAACAAATGTATGTTTTAATTTTATGTAAAATATTGGTTCGGCACATAGGACACGTTAAGAGACCTTTCGTACATCTCATGCATGTCACCAGATGACCGGAAGGCTGTAAAGTAGCACCGATTTCCGATTCCAAATAAATTTTACAAAGACGTTCGTCCTTGTCGTTGTTTGAGGGGTAAGGTTTTGCATCGGGTTTTATAAAAACATTGGTATTATTCTAGATTTCATCCACCTGTACAATTTCATGTGTTGGTGTTCTTTTTTATCTAGGGTCAGCAATCATTTATTGTTGTTGGGCTACCAAACATTTTGGATAAAACTTTAAGTGTTCGTGTCTGACTACATCCTCTTCTTGCCAATTTTCAAGCCCTTCGCCACACCAATAACACCTGACCCTGTCCGATACACTCGTATAAAACAATGCGTTTTCGGCCAGGTCCCAACTGTCAAAGTTTGTGTGTGGCCAATCTCTAAACGTAGGCGTTTATTGAGCAGAGACATGCTTGGAAATTTTGGCTTCAAATTTACATAATGGTTATTCATTTCCCTAAAACCAATACTGCTCTGTTACTCGTAAGTGTAAAATTATAGAACCTATTGAGTTAAATTCCCTCAAAAAGGTTATCTTCGTCAATTTTTAAAAAATCTGATACTAGTCAAAGATACTAATTTCTGTTCAACAAAAGGCAAATATTTGTACCCATAAATACATAATTCAATTTGCTGATGTAAATTTAGAAACATAAAACTGCATAATCAAGATAAATCAATATATTTTAACGGAAGTAAAAAACAAGCTTTTCTAATATAATTTATGTTTGGTAACATATTTTTTTTCTTGCTAAAGTTTAGTCATCGAATTGAATTGTATTCAGCTCATCTACGTGATAGAGCAAAAAAAGAACAAATTACATACACATTTAAACATAACCCCCTCTTTTGTTAAAATCCTGTATTACAACATAAAACTTTACTTGTCGCATTATCACAAAGCACGTGTTATTGAGAACATTCTTCACTTACGAGTTCATAGTTATTCACAAAAGATAAAAGACTAAAATAAGATTAACTTTACTGATTAGTAAGTGTATGGTGTTATATAGTTCAGTTCTTTGTGTCTCCAGTTTACAATTATTTTTCCAAGAACATATAACGCTTTTCAATAGCAATGTTTAACATTTGTGCAATTGTGGATTTTGATGGATTTCAGACTATGCAAGGTTTTTTAGTACGTGAATACGGATACATCACTATTAAGTCGCAAGTAGCTTATAGTATTCGTTTTAACCTATCACCTTATAAGCATAAACTTAGTGCCAAAGATAGTAAAACGGTGCGATATGTTGAAAATTACGTGTGTGGACTTCCTTTCTGTCCCATAACATGGGAAAACGTGTATCCCTTAGAAAGTCTAGACTAAACTTTTGGAATTGTACAAGCAGACAAAGAGTGCCTCTCAGTACCTAGTTGCTTACAAAGGTAGTTGTGTTGAGAAACAACGCTTAGATGCCTTGAATATTCCGAACATCAACTTGGAACACTTTGGGTGTCCAAAATTCGATGCACTATGCGCTCTAAGCAGCAACAAAGAGATCCTAAAACTATTATGTGGCCATCACAAAAATCATTTGCATTGCCCAAAAGCTGAGGTGACGGCATTTCATAACTGGCTCATAGGAAATATATGTCTCTTAAAAAATGCAGGAATGTAAAAAATTAGTTCTTTTGTTTTTACTATAATGCATTATTTTGTAAAAATATATGAATCCTGGTTGTTTTCCAATTAAAAAGTGTTATATAATTTATTTTGTTTCAGTATGACTTCTTTCAATATGTTTTAGAATTATTTTTCAATGTTTTATAATTATTTTTTCAATATGCTTTAGAACAATTTGTTTTTGGCAGAGATTGCTTGAATAATACATAGGATTCATACTTAACCATTATTTCAATGATATTTGTTCATTTAAAAATTAATTAGTATTTAAAATTTTCAGTTGTAATTCAATTTTACTCAGTGGTGTGAGTAAATCTTTAGATTATGCATTAACTATAAAGAAAGGGCAAACATTTATTTTGTTTAACAGCATAGAAGTGTACACATTATTTTCAAAATCACAAAACCCACTTACTATCCATTTAACGTAGCAATGTAGCACATCTAAAATTATAAAAGACACAAAGTATCTTGTAAAATACTTGTACAAAATAGGCATTTAGATCCGCAATTTAAACTGTATAATATACACAAGGTTTTCAAGTAAATTAAAAGATGTTCATATGTTTAGTAAAATCTATGGTTTGCAAGAGCATTAGAAAAAAAGAGAACATTTAATTTAGAACTTCAAGAACTAAAAGTTTATTATTACTCATTTTCACAAATGTACAAGTAAACTATTCATAGTATGGGTCTTGCAAAGTTTCAAAATGAAGGTAAACAATATTTTACTTCTACAGGTTTCTTCTTATTTTTTTTTCTTACATAAAAACACGTTTTAAGAAATCAAACTGCTAAATGTCTTAGTTGTAAATTTAAAAGAATTTTTTAATTTGTATTTAAAAATTTGTAATAATATCTAATTTATATGTTTTAATCGTATTTTTTAAAAATAATTATTAAAATATGTGTAATAGTATCTGATTTTAGTGTAAAAACATCTTAACATTTTACAATAAATCAAAGAAAATTTCATTTCAAAAAGTTTGTAAATCTAAAGAATTAAATCACTAAATTTTAGACAGATTTATTTAAATAAAAAAAATAGAATGGCTAGCAAAGAATAATTAAAAAATAACATATGTTTAGATTTCAATACAATTATAACTTCTTCAAATGAACAAGGAGTCATCTGTTAAGTCCTCAAATCTTGTAAGTTTAATTAACTTTGCTCCACTGTTTCTTTGTTTCATCAACTTACTTCTGCATGTCCCGTGTTGTACTTCTGTGGTATATGGGTGAGTTTTCGTTTGTTCAATTAAAAAAATTACAAGCAAGCATGTTCATAGTATGAGTTTTGCCAAGTTTTCAAATAAAAGATAAAATATTTTTGTACTTTTACTTAAGTGTACAGTATCTAAAAAAATTCTGCAATAAAATATGTGCTATTGCATCTAATGTATAATTAGTGTTTAACTAAAAGCATCTAAATTAAAAAACATAAATATTTATAGCAAATAAAATTTTATTTCAGATCTTGCATTGTAAAAGACACAATTCATAAAACTAGTATTTAATTTTAAAAAAAATCTAAAATACAGTGTATGTGGTAAAACACGCATAAAAGTTTCTTTAAAGTAACAATAAGATGTATGTATAAAAATAATATTCACAAAGGCATAAATATTAATTGTAACGTTTTCCAAATATCGTTTAGTGTACTTCCGTATTTACACTGTGTTCCAGTTCAGGGGTACATATGGGCATTATCAGTAATTTATACAATAATTTTTCAAAACGTTAAGTTAATTCTAGGACATAATGCGTTTCCACGGGGCAAGTTGTGGAACCAAAATTGGTTTTGTCGGATATTTCATTACAAATAAGCTTCCATTTTCCAGAACAATTTTTAAAGAGTTGTAGTTCTTTCTAGAAAACACAAACTGTCTTTTTTGTCCAAATGAAACAGACGCTACGGGTGCTTTAAGATCCAAGTCTTTCTCGTTGTATTTATGTGTACCTATACAGTCCTTGCCATCTTTATAACGGTTCACCAATACAAAATTAAATTTTGCACCAATTATTCGTTCCACTTCACCCTTTATTTCTAACAGTATAGGAGACCAGGGCTTGGCTGTAATACAAGATCCACTAAAGGTATAGCTTATACCTTCGTCTCCGTATGCTACAAGTTGTCGAGGCACAGTATGTTTTTTACCGTAAATTTCTATAGTAGTTTCCTCTTTCTTTAACTACGTTAATTCGTTTTCCAATCGGCGCAAATATGCCCGGTCATCACGGTCTGTAAGCAATTTACCATATTCATAGCATAAAGAATCTTTACAGTATTTCTGAAAACACTGTTCTTTGTCTGTACGCATTTTCTTTACAGGTCTAATATCACTAGAATCCATAATGTATATAAAAAACAGTAGAAGGGCAAAAATCCTGAGATGCAAAGTTATTCAAAGACCCAAGAAACAAGTTCAGCTATGCTTTTAAAAGTCTCTTAGTCATCAAACAGCATAATCACTTTCTTTTGTTTGGTCCCTAACATTTTCAGATACCACAGCACGTGTACTTCGGTAGTTTAAGCTAATCTTTAATTTTCTTTTGAGTCACTTTAATCGGTGACTCCTTGTATAAGTACGTTCATTCTCTTTAACCTGCATGTGCAAAAACATAATCCTTAGTCATGAGTAATTCTCACAGGTTCCAGAGGCTTCTAGACTTTTCAATCTTTGATACTACTTGTTTTGTCGAGTCAGTGTTTAACTCTGTTATCTTACTACCTTATGGATACAGTTATTTCTTAGTCACCCGTTCCAGAAGCTTCTAGACTTTACAATATTTCGTAGTATGTACTCTCTCACAATCATAAAACAACATTCCTTTAAATAGCAATGCTTCTCATTTACTTAGGATTCTATCCTATCTGTGAGTCAGAGTATAACTCCGGTCGTTCTGTAATCTTAATCAACCTTACACACGCTCAACAAAACTGAGTCACAAGTTCCAGAAGCTTCTAGACTTTTCCATATTTGTTAGTATGTACTATACGCTTTAAGAGAATGATAGATTATTTTAAATATAACACGATCATTTAGGTGGTCGTAGCCGAAGGGCTTAAGTACTTGTGTAAAAACGGTTGGCTACGATTATCTTTTGCTCGGTTCGAATCCAAGTATTATGTTTTTCTTTCAAATAATTCTCCATTTAATTCTTAAGTATCACTCTAAAAATACAGCAAGAATCTTTTAAAACTAATCGTTACATTTTCCACCCCTAAATGGCGGTACCTGTCATTTAGCGTTTAATTTATACCGTAGTTCTCTTAATTTTATATTATAGTATATTCACTAAAGTACATTTAATTGTTCATCCCCTTACTAGATGGCGCTACCAGTCGTTTCCCAACGCAGTTCATTAGAAAATTAATTATATATATATATATATATATATATATATATATATATATATATATATATATATATATATATATATATATATATATATATATATATATATATATATATATATATATATATATATATTCAAAATAAAAATAAAAATCCCACAACTCCAAAATATACCCAAGTTCCAAACAGAGAAAAAGCAAACACTACATTTAAACACCCCTTTACCTTAAGTGCTCGATAGCTCAATGGTTAGCATATCTGCTTTCGGAACCTATGGTCCCCGGTTCGAATCCGACAAAATCCTTTTTTAATTCCAATAGGGTTACTCATCCCACCACCAGATGGCTCTACCAGTCCTTCATCACCATGGAAACGCACCATCAACAACATGTTGTTATCTCACCCACCAAAAATATAAACAAACGTCAAGTTCTTATCGGTAGTTAGCTTCAACTCTTATCAGTATCACCACAAAACCTTATCTCCCCCAACAAAATTATCTTATTCCTCCTCCTAAATGTAAACAAACGGCGGCCATCTTGTTCATTCTTATCTTGATGCTCAAGGGACCCACATACTACTGATATACATGGTAATTTTTCATTTCTATAATTATTTTATGTCATAAACTTTGTATAATCAATCCACCGGTAGAACAAAACTGCATACGTTCCAGTAATTGACAAAAAACAAATATCTTAAACAATATTTAGTATTATGAATTCTATTGTACATTTTAATCACCATCTTTTATCGATACTTACTCAAAAATCAAAATTACAATTACAAATTAGCACTTGGGAAATGTGTTTAATGAAAAATGAGAATTAATTCGTCAATTAATGCCTGGTTTCCCCTATTATCCGAACTATTCCTAGTGATTTCGAAAACTAATAACACTAACAGTTTCAGCGCACGAATAAATTTTATAAATTCGGTACCAATCTCGGTTAGTTACCCTACCTAATATTTTAGAATCCTTAGTCAGTATGGACAAATGGGGCGAATACTGGAGTGTTCAAAACAACAACAAACTACACAACATAAAAACGATCATCTCACTCATACCGTCGCTATCATCCCGACTGTTCGACGTCATTTTAACACGCCCTCCCATCGGCCATACGCATAGATTTTGATTGGTCGTTGAAACCGATCCATCTTGTCACTATTGCCCCAAGACCCTCTCTCCATTCATCATATTTTAACCTCTAGTTAGACATTTTTATCGACAGTTTTTTAAAACTTCTTTACCAATTTTATGGGACTTGTTCGGGAACCTCCCCATTCATTACTTTTTAGATTTCTTCATCATTCAGAGTTTTTACCACATCTCTAATTAATAAGATTTAATTTCAATTCAATAATGTTTTATCACTTGTTTTTATTCATTGTATTTCTGTTTTTATGTTGATCTGGTTATTATATTATGTTTTCAGAACCGGCAATTTCGGTCGCCGTTTTCATAGCAACAGTTGAATATGAAAAAATTAAAAAATACTATTACAACAAACAACACGGATCAAATAAAACATTTAAAATTACGATGAGACTTACTCTGAATTTTAAACAATGTGTTATGATAAAATATTTCCTTTTTTATGTGGAAATGAGATGTTTTGTTCTTGAGATTTTTTAAAACATTTTGTTTTTATTTACACTATATTTCCGTGTATAAGCTGAGAATTTTTGGAACGTTTTCTAAAACTAAAGTACTGGTGTCAGCTTATATACGGATCCACTAATTTCGCAAAAAAGTAGGCAATTTTTCGTTACTCGGGCGCATGCGATAATTATCGCAGTGGGAAGGGAACCTTCAATTACCGTCGTACTAGAGGTCCGGGATCAATCCAGCAGCGATCCAAATGGGGATGGATAGTGAAGCAATAACCTCCCCATCATTGTTGAAAAGTATAGTTCGCGAATCGAACTAAATATGATTGCGCAGCAATCATCGGGCGATAGCGAGCAGGTGGAATAGCTCTTTCGTATATAAAATTTTTAATTCGACGGGAAAACAGCGATGTACACACAAGTACAAAAAAGTCTTTCAAAGTATCATGTAGCTATTTTTTCTGTTACTTTAATGTCAAGAATCAGAATGTTTACTCTTTTATTCTTGCTTTTTTATTTTCATACCAGTACGGCGTTACCCGTGACAGTTTTTTTTCGTGGGGTCAGGTGTGACCACTGCTCGCTAACCCCCGATGATTGCTACGAATACCCATTTCTTTGCTTCGCAAACCAACATCATGGGTAACGCTCATTGTCAAATGTGGCCAAATTCGAATTGCGAAGAAATCCAATCGGCGTGACGTCACAATCTCTTGCGAAAATATAAATATATAACTGAAAAATTATTTATTAAAAGAAAATCAAATGTATAAGTATCTATATGGTGTAAAATTTTCCTCAGATTTCAAAACCGTTGAAATTTTTAATCTATCTTTAACAATCCCGATTTTACAAAAAAGGGAAATGCGGCCAAATTCGAATTACGAAGAGATTTAATAGGCGTGACGACACAATCTCTTGCGAAAATATAAATATTTAATTAAAAAATTATTTATTAAAAGAAAATCAGATGTATAGGTATCTATCTGGTGTAAAATTTTCCGCAAATTTCAAATCCGTTGAAATTTTGAATATCTTTAACGATCGTAATTTTGCAGAAAAGAACTAAACGACGCAAATCAAAATGTTTTTTTTTTGTTTTAAATTTTTTTTTGCTTTCCTTCGTAGTGGAATCGTTTGAGCGCAGGAAATGGAATCTGTGATTTCTCGAATCTCGAATCAAACGAAGGTCATTATTCGCAGTGGCGTTCGTATTGCAAAAAATATAAAATCTACAATTTAAAAATTATTTATTTAAAGAAAATCATATTTTTAGGCATTAATCTCTAGTGCGATATTTGTAGTAGATTCAAATCCGCGTTGAAATTTTTACTCTTTAACGATCTAGGAGCTAAAAAAAGAACTACATAACTCCAGTTAAAACTTTTTATTTGTTTTGTTCTTCTGCTGAAAGCGTCCAAACGCGACCCAAAAATTGGAAAAATTTTGGACTACTTGTGAAAATTTTTATCATTGTAAGTACCGTAGATTCGTCAGGACATTTATCACAGACAGAAAACACTTATTTTTATAACAGTAGAGATTCTACCGTTCGCTCTCATTGGGTAACTTGGGTCATTTGAACTCTGGTAAATCAGAATACAGACCGAAACAGAACATTCCATCTGGGCATATCTATTTTGTAGAAAATGTCATTAAGTCCTTGTTCTGATTCAGTTGAATCAGAATGAATTAATCAGTTTAATGAATCAGTTGTAAGCGTATAGTCGCAACAATACTGTAATTTAGCACACAATGAAATGACTCTTCATTTCTTCATCATCATTACATCACATTTTGTTTTGTTTACAGTACATCTTTCCTTTTCAAAATGACAGTACTGCGCGCTTACTTTCAACAGAGAGTTAATACAGCGATTTGTAGGAAATTTAACTCCGCAACAGCGGTATAAACCTCGTATATGCCTCGCGAGGCATGGTGAATATACGGTTCCTTTGAGAATCGGGGATTGTCGTTGATGGGCGGTTTAACTATTGTGAATACGGCCGTTAGTGAATGTATTGATTAAAATGACATGAATTTCTTGGTGTCCTGATTCCCGTGTTAGCCTTCCGTCAAAATGTCAAATGTGCTTTATGGGTAAACATCCGAATATTAGACCTAGACCCACTAATATTTGAATATGCCTTGAGGCGCATCAAAATGTTCCCTTTTCATGGACAAAAATATTTTATTTGACTAGCTCAGAACTTTTAACTCAAAAAATACGAAAATCAAACATTTCTGATAAGGTAAGTAGGTATTTTAATCCTATATAAAGGAAATCTTTCACGCAGTCCATGGTGCAGCAGACGTCAGCGAATTGACGAAGCCAACATTAGTACACCTGTAGCAGTAGACCAAAGTGCTGCCATCTGCCTGGAGGAAACTGTAAGGTCATTCACCGCCATGTGGACCAGGCGTCCACTCCCAGTTTTTCGAGCTGTCCGGGGCTCGTCGGTCCACTGCTTCCAAACTCGCATCACTGTGGAACTGTTCAGCTGCACACGAGCTGCTATTGCGCGATAGGAAAATTCTCCTTCACGAAGGCCGATGATTCTCCCAAGTTCAAACTCCGTAAGTTGTTGAAATTTGACCCTATTTCGTCGTGGAGGCAGACTTAGGTCTCACTAGACGTTCGCCACTAAAAAATAACCCTGACTATTTTCAACGTCCCGCTACAGCCCTCTATTTATACGCTTTTAGCATCAGTTCATAGGGCGCTGCTCACACCACGCATGCGTGGTGGCTTTGAAACTTTACTACTTTGCATAACATCCTATAATTGACATTTGCTGCAAATTTTATTTTATTCGGATGATTCTTTCAAGTTGTTGCATTTTTTACAAACAGCAGTATATATATATATATATATATATATATATATATATGCACAGTCCAGTCACGTTGATGTGACCACCTGTTAAAATCCAGAATAACCACCTTTGGCAGAGCGGACCGCTGCGAGACGTGCAGGAAGAGAGTCGATTAGGTTTCTGAAGGTGTTCACTGGGATGTTGAGCCATGCCGACTCCAGTCCCGTGGCCAGCTGCGCTATATTACGCGGTTGAGGATCCATAGCGCGAACAACCCGATCGAGGTGGTCCCACAGATTCTCGATTGGGTTTAAATCCGGTGAGTTTGCTGACCAAGGGAGTACGGTAAACTCATCCTGGTGCTCTTAGAACCACGCACATATACTGCGAGCTGTATGACACCTCGCATTGTCCTGCTGGTAGATGCCATCATTCTGAGGAAAAATAATTTGCATGTAGGGGTGGACATGGTCCGCAAGGACAGATGCGTACTTGTACTGATTTATCGTGCCTTCCACAATGATGAGTGCACCCAGTGAATATCAGGAAAACATTCCCCAAACCATAATGCTCCCTCCTCCAGCCTGGATCCTTCCGGCAATTGTTGCAGGGTATTTGCTTTCAGACGTTTCACGCCGTCTACGCCAAAGTCCATCTGTCCGATAGAGCATAAAACGTGATTCATCGGAAAAAGCCACCTGTCGCCACTCTGTGGACGTACAGTTGCGGTACTGGCGTGCAAATTCCAGCCTTCGTCGCCGATGAACAGCAGTCACCATATGTGCATTAACCAGGCGTCTGCTGCGGAGTCCCATGCGCAGCAACGTTCGCTGAACCGTTGTTGGGGATAAACTCTGGGTAGCCCCTTGGTTCATCTGGGCGGTCAGTTGCTCAACAGTCGCACGTCTATTCGCCCGAACGCATCTCCGTAGCCTTCGTTCGCCTCTGTCATCTATAGCCCGTGGTGCACCATATGTGCCAAGCCGCTGATTTTGGATAGTGCCATTTTGCCATGCACGGTATACTTTCACCACGGCGGCACGCGAACAGTTCTCAAAATTAGCCGTTTTCGAAATGCTTCCACCCTTGGCCCGAAAGCCAATAATCATGCCCTTTTGGACGTCGGATAAATCGCTACGTTTCTGCATTATGCCAACGATTGAAATGCTTTCCGAAAAAAAATTCGAATTGTTTTAACCCCAACTCACGAATAGAGTTAATAGTATGAATTTTTAGAAGTTAAGTAATACAAAAATAAAATGATTTGTTAAAAAATATTTGAAGGTATATCAATTTGGCCAACGTCAAAATTTTGACATTTTTTAATTTTAATAAAAAAATATTAAAGCTTTAAAAACATAAAATTGATATTATTACAAAAAAAATTTCAGAACAAAAAGTTTAAAATTGAAGATTTTAGAAATTTGAGTCCCGAACCCCCCTTTAATGTCGGCCCGTTAATGCTGCCCCCAACAGTCGCCGTTACAACACGAAGAATCAAAAATTCCCTTCATTAAAATTTTTATACTTATACCTTTAAAATTAAAACATTCAAAAGGCAAGAGAATAATTCGAAGTCCTTAATAGACACATACACTGCTGGCCACCGTAAATGCAACACCATCTGAAAGAAGCCTGCAAATAATATGAAATTTACAACATGCATTAGCGGAGGTGAGATATGCAAATGATAAGAATTTCAGCGCAGACGCACATCACACGCGTCTGTGGCGCCACTTCAAAGCGCTATTTAAGGCTTGGAGATTTCGACGATTTCAAGTACGGCAATTGTGTTTTTCTTGTGGTTTTTTCAAAAAAACGATCAATTATGCCTCGTAGAAAACAGCGATCAGGTTACAAAATTATGTGGAATTGTCCTCGGATCTTAATAATGGGAATTGATCCCTGACCGTCGCAAATAGCCCGTTGTTTTGCTTCAGTGCTACGTTAATTACAATACTTATCTATACCTACGAACTTCATTGTAAATTTTAATATATTGTCTTATTACCATTTTAACAGGGGTTGTTCGTTGTACCTGGTCGCGCCGACCAATGTTCGATACACGCAAAAGTTATTTTTAAATACAAAATAAGTCCAGTCCAAATCCTTCCATTTTGACCAAAACTATTCACTTTCTTTATATATTTACAGGGCTTTTTGTATAAAAAAGAAGTGGTCACAGTTTCATTTGAAACGGAACCGTAGCACGAGCTCGTTCATAAACGGAATATCTTGTTCGTGCACGTAACTACGAATATTGAAAAGGTGAGGCTCGTAACATAAACCGCAAACGGTGCTAGTGATATAAAGTGGAATATCAACAGTCGTCAGTGCTACGAGAGTGGTACAGACTAGTAGATGGCCCTGGGAAATCCACCAGTACCAATATTGTGCAACAAGGTTCAACACATTTTATTTCCTCTGCTTTTTTAGGGCTTGAGGGGTGTCAGAGCGATGTCTTAATTAGATAGACAAGTGTGTAGTAGTGGCCAAGAACAGAGGAATACTGCATATCTAAATTGGACACGCACATTTATTTTTACAATATAATACACAGTTTCAGATATACACGCCGCATCGTCCGGTACAAAACCACGTCTCTATCTTCCGAGATTCTACAACAAATCTAATTTTATTCACGTTGTTATTCCGAACAGTACAAAGATTACATGTTCTTCATCGCATCAGAACGCAGACACTGTCATACATCGATGCTCGTCTACTAGAACAGTAGCAACCAGAGAACACAAGAACAACTGTTCTTATAACTTATCTGTGTTCCTAATCAACTGTCGGGAGATCGTTACAGGGGGCATGTCAAAGGTTTGTAGTTTCTAGGACAGTTATAGCGAACCTATAACATGCGTGTCGAAGTTGACACACATCGTTTACGGACGGTCTTCGCTCAAGAGCAGTCAACTCACGCTGTGCTTACTTCGCCCGTAGTGTGATTGGGTGCCTTCAAGTGCTTACATTGAGAGAAAGAATAGGTAGAAGAGAAACAGAGGTAGATCTAAAGAATGACGACAGTGTTAGAGACTAAAACTTACTTTCCTCGAGTAAAAAAGTATTTCGAGAAGGCCAACACAACTGTACAAAATCAAATGGAGCCCATGCATATAAAGTACCAGCATAATGTAAACTCGTTACTTGACCGATTCGGCGAAATGTTTAATCAATTTAGTAGCCTGGAACATACAATTAAAATAATTAAGTCTCCAGATGTATTAGCCTACAGTACTTCGGAATTAAATGGTTTCTAATGGATGCAACTTGATGATTTAGAGATTGAACTTGCAGAACTTCAAGACAGCATCTGGTCTCAAATGTTTGCCGACTTGATGTACAAACTTGAGTATCTGGAAAGAAATCGTTCAGAGAATGAAGAGTGACACTACGAATAGGAAATTTGGAGCACTTGTGATTGATTACTGGACACTCTTAGCACCTTGAAGAATCTAGCAATGGCTTTATTCACAATGTTTTCCTCTACGTGCTTCGTTGAGACCTTATTTTAGGCGTTAAATAGTATAAAAACCAATAAAAGAAACCGACTGACTGATGAAGTTGGTAGCACTTGCTTGGACTTGCTGTCCGGGAGGCAGCGACATTTGGAGGGTGATTATTTTACACCGGCTGATTTTCTTACCAGTAATTGGTCTTGGATAGAAGATTTAGGAAACGTATTTCAGCTGGTTCAAGTTCGGGTGGGTGTAGTCGGGAAAAGAGTTCGGAACATGTAAAAAAAGTTTTTTTTTTTTTCAAAATATTTTACACCGGTTGAAAATTTGACACAAGATAGTCATTTAGGTATTAAGGGGGTCCGGGACACATTGAAACAAAAATTTTTATTAATTAATTTAGAATTTAGAATTTTTTTGTACTAATTACCCATCTAACTAATAAGCAAAATCACAACACAAAAGTTTTCCAAAAGTTCTTTAAAAATTTTAAATTAAAATTTTTTGAAAAAAAGAAGGGCCATTTTAAATTGCTAAGGCTCAAGACATTCTTGATCAATTTTCAAAATTCTTACATTAAATTATTCACAAATTTATTAACTTTAATTTTGATTCATGAATTTAAAAAATATTAATTTAATAAAAAATAAAAAATGTTTGAATGAAAATTTTTGAAAATTTTAAGGTACTTTTTTTAAAAAAAGTCATATTTTTAAAAGTAAATATTTGTTTTAAATTTGCTGAATCAAAATTAAAGTATAATGTTTGAAAAAGATATATTCCAAATTTCAACCCTTAAACTTTATCGGTTTTCGACTTATAGTAATTTGAATACAGGAAATCTTGAAAAAATGCATCATGGAGAAAAACGCATTTAAAGTTTTAAGGACAGATGTTGTTGCCATGACAACAACTGTCAAGAGTGTTAGATTTTCAAAACAACGCACCACAAAAATTATTGTATCTCTAATTCTAATTAAGATAGAAACATGATTTAGACGTCATTTTAAGCAGAAAAACACAGAGAATTTCTTAAAATAATAAAAAAAAATTCGAAAATTTGATGATTTTTGTGTCCCGGACCCCCTTAATAAAAATAATATATTTAGCTGGCTCGGTAGTGGTAGAAAGAACTTCAGCTGAGGCTATGAAGTGGTTGCGCGTTAAATTATATTTGAGACTGAAGGTTTTTTTTACCACTACCGAGCCAGCGGAATGAGATTTTTTAAAAAATTACCTTTCATACTATAACATACTCGAATTTTGTGTGTTGTAAAATTGATTTAATTGGGAAAGCATTAACAAACATCGGAAAAATATTCAAAATTTATCAATTTTTTTGTTTTGCTTCGTTATAGCTCAAAAGCAGGAAACGGTTTTGTATGACGTATGAATATTAATAACATTAATAATTTGGAAGAAAACTTAAATATTCTCATAATCGGAAATTTCAAAATCATCGGAATAATCGTCTTCTTGTGTACTTTCTGCAGAATATTTATCAATATTAATTTCCTGTGATATGTCTGCATCAGGTCCATCTGATAAAATGAAGAATGTTTATATATTTTTTAAAATTTTAGTTAAGAGGTTCGGAATTCACAAAATTCTAAAATCTACATTTTTAAAATATTTGTTCTGAAATTTTTTTTCTAGGTGTACACTGTATTTCAAAAATCATTTTATATTTTAAAACTTATATTTTTTTTTATTAAAATTTAAAAATATCAAATTTTGACGTTGGGCAAAGTTGATATATCTTAAAATATTTTCTAACAAATCACTTCATTTTTGCATTAATTAACTCTAAAAGTTTATGCTATAAACTGTCTTCGTTATTTTTGGTTAAAACAATTAGAATTTTTTTAATGTTTTGTTCAAAAACTACATAAAAGTCATAGTATACAAAGTTCGAAATGTTATAGAAAAAATATATATACAAGGGTTGTTCAAATGAAAAGGTACGAAACGACACTGCATGTATAAATGAAAAATTTATTCAAAGTATACACCATAGGCCTGAGCACAACGATCCCATGATTAACGAGCCGAAGGATTCCTTGTTTCCAGAAATCCTGTGGCCGTGACGAGACCCAGTCCTTCACAGCATCTTTGAGTTCGTCGTCCGAGTTGAAGTGCTTCCCTTTCAGACGTTTTTTCTGGGGACCAAACACATGGAAATCGCAGGGCGACATGTCCGGGCTGTAGGGCGGATTGTCAAGCTGCTCCCACTTGAACTTGGCCAGTTCTGCGTGTGTGACCCTGTACACGTGTAGACGCGCGTTATCATGGAGCAGAACCATACCCTCCGTGAGCAGCCCGGTCTTTTGTTCTTGATGGACCTGTGTAGGCTTCGGAGTGTCTCGCAGTACACATCGGAGTTAATGGTTCTTCTGTGCTCGAATTATTCAACAAGTAGGTGCACGGATGCTTCCACTGCATGCTGTCCCGCTTTGTCTCTGGCTCGTAGTGATGGCACCAGCTCTCATCACCTGTGACGATCCGCTCCAGGATAGCGGGGTCTTCGTGATAACGGAACAGATGTTGAAGTGCCAGCCCCATACGCAGTTCCTTTTGCTGGTCGGTGATCTGCTTCGGAACCCACTGCGTGCACACCTTCCAATAACGCAACCTGTCGTGAACAATTGTCCACACTGTTCCAACGCTGACATCCACATTCATCGCCAACATTCACAATGTGACACGCCGATCACTTCCCACTAGGTCGTCCACCTTGTCGATGAAATCGGCCGTCATGACTGTGTTTGCCTGGCCTGGTCTCGGGTCATCAACCAAACTCTCACGGCCTGCACGAAAACGGGCACTCCATTTTCTCTCTGACTTGTCGGACACACAGTCTTCCCCGTATACGGTCACCATCCGGCGATGAATAACGGCCGGTTTAACACCTTCCGCTGTAAGAAATAGGATGACGCCTCGCTGCTCCTCAATCGTCGAATTTTGCAATGTGAACACCATTCTGTCCTCACACGCACTGCCGCGTCAATTAGACGGCGCTCTTTATAAGAGCCTCTGCTCTCTCCTGCGCATGCGGGCGCCCGCGCATGCTCCGATCCACGCCGGAGATTCCAATCGCATCCCTAGATGTCTCGCTACGTTCTCCCATAGCGGCATAGGCAAATATGTTAACGGTTACGTTGCTACGACGTTTCGTACCTTTTCATTTGAACGCCCCTTGTATATATACACAATTGCTGAAGACAAATTAAAGAAATATATTTGAAAAGTAAATGTCGAAAATTTCGTTCATTTTTGACCAGTAGATTGATGTTCCAAACACGCCAAATCGCCACCCCAACACTATATCTTGACGATAAAATTACAGCCGTTTCTCGGCATGTCTTCGATGTTTGGAGAAAGGAGGCGTGTATGCAATTCCAGAGTAAAAGCGGCTTAAGCTTTAGGCGTGGGTTGATGGCAAAGTAACGTGCATATTCTAGGAAAACAACTCATCACGCGCGCGAAAGGAAATCAATTTTAACGAAAATAAAAAAAATGTATTTCATTTTCTCTAGTTTATTATATAATGAATTTACTTATGCTGAAGAAGGGCAGCAGATAATATTCGATATTTAGGCGGTTACGCTGTAAACCACTGTTTACACTAGGAGTGAATCGTTCAAAATCGTTCACTCGTGTTGGTAGTATCAAATCTTTAAAAGCTAAATTGTTATCCGTGATCATTTTCAATGTTTCCAAACATTTTTGCCAAACTTTCTTCTGTAAAAAAAAATTAACGGCTCTGTTTTTTCCCCCACAGAATGCACAGTATGGTTTAACTGGCGAAATTTTCGATGCTAGATGGTCCGATCATTTTGCTTCGCAACAGCGTACGAGGACGCTAAGAGCAGATGATCAAATTAGAGGGACAGCTGTCCCAAAATTTCGGACAGGAGGCATGCAAGTTAGTGAGGAGTTTGTATTAGCCTGAAATGGAAGTGGGTGCGCAGTATCTTCACTCGTGCACCGAAGGGTTTTCCACCATTACCGAGCCAGCTGAATATTATTTTCTTGATTAATATCTAAATAATTATCTCGTGTTGAATTTTCAGCCGGTGTAAAATATTTTGAAAAAAAAAAAAAAAAAAAAAAAAAAAAAAAAACTTTTATTACACGTTTTTAACGCCTCCGCCCGCCTACACCCACCGCGGTCGTTCCAGCTGAATTTGGTTTTTGACATCACCTATAAATTAACTAACTGTTGTTACACAAATCAGTCGGTGTAAAATGACTGACCCAAAAGTCTCGCTGTCTCCCGTACTATTGGGGATCTGCACGAAATACCAACCTTCAATTGAAGATTTAGCAAATGTAATTCAGCAGCCTAAAAGTCACTAAGGCAAAGAATTATTTGTTAGGGCTGCAACTATCACAAATGAATGGATATTTCTAGATGTGACACGGAACGCCAGTTAGGCTAGGTTTTTGTGACACATCTAATTCAAAAGGTTCGCCATCACTGTTCTAGCAACTGGCACTCCTGGTCACTAAGCAACGAAATAAAACGGATGGACGTATCAAATATATTCTCTTTTGGAGGGGGTTTGTCTCACTGTTCTATTTGAATGCTCAATTTGCATTAATTTATATCAAAAAGGATTTTGTCAAGAAATTGTGCTAAATTAAAATTAAATTGTACCAAAAAATAAAATTATAAAATTTTAAAGTTTACTCATAAAAAAATCTTTCTAAATCCCATTTCTAAGTAAGGAATTTCCGCGAATCTCGTTTCAAATTGGGCCACTGCAAATAGAACTTCCCCAAGAATTAGCGAATGGAAAGAAGTCGCGATTGTATTCGAACTTACGTGACCAGACTCCTATAGTATTATGCGTATTCTGGAACCCGGAGTTCTGAATGAAGAACGAGTGTTCTGATGATAGGGGGTGAATGGAATATGCTCACTTCACAGAATGCATATGTAAAATTCTCCCATTTTGCTCTTCTCCAGCAACAGTACACAATACGAGACGCGTATTCAATTAAACAGTCCCAGAGAGTGGATATTTTATGTATTTAGACTGGAATATGCGAAGGAATTTCGGGAAGAAGTACCTTTGCGTGATTCTCGTACTCGACGTTGTGCCAACATCACTGCGATCCGAGACAGGAGGTTTACTACATACAACTCTTTACACTGTTCTACTTACTACATACTACACTCAATAATGGACCAGACGCCAACGGATTTGCATAAAATCCGACTACTTGTTTGGAGGTGTTTTTCATGGTATGGCCTGGAACCTTTGTATGTTGTTCCTGGCCAATTGAACGCCGACGCCTACATGGACATTTTGGACAGTCAGGTTCTTCCTACGCTCTGGAAATTTTATGGAATGAACGAATTTTACTTCCAGGATGACAACGCTCCATGTCATGTTGCAGCCTCTGTCAAGCTCTATAAGGTCTAGGTATCGAGATATGGATGTAAAACGTCTTCCCTGGCCTGCTCTTTCCTAACCTAAGCCCCATAGAACATTTATGGGACGAGTTAGAGCGCCGCTTACGGACCATGGAACCATGTCCGAAATATACAGCTGAGCTGGCGACATTCTTGCAGCAGGAATGGACACAAATACCCATAGCTATGTATCCAAACCTTGTTGGAAATATGCCCAGAAGGGTTGCTGGTGCAAGTGCAGCCCGTGGGAGACCATCCCCCTATTAAAGCATGTATTCTTTCCTTTATGCCATCACATCTTGCTGTCCGGTTCATTATTGTAGGGTAATGTATTTAATGGCCATGGTCATGGCCGTTTTTAACAGCACCTTTTCCATTTCGGGCAAAGCGAAACAGATCTCTGTGCTAGTGGTTTGGTAGGGGATCCACTCTCCACTATGCTACCCGATGTCCCCTCACGACCTAATTTCACGTTCGCTGTAGCGAAAGTGGACCGCTCGGAGAGAAATTATATTTCACCACAGAGAAGCAAATCTGAGGATTAATACATGTCCTGCTAAAGTATGGACATGAAATGGCAGTAGAAACTTAGTATTCAACAATAAAATTTGTTTTTTTTATTTCACTTGTTTCGATTATGGTAGTGCTACTTTTATGGAATACTTGTTCCAGTAGGCAATGTCTTCTGCGAAAGGAATTGTAAGACCACTGGTAAATTGTTTCAAAATCCACAACCGAATTAAAAATAAAACTTTTTTTTTCTTTTAATAAAGCACACGGGAGTGTTTATCAAACGTATAAGTCCCTTAATAGGACAGGCTCTAATGCTCTTTAAGTGGTAATTTGTTTATCTGTATCTGGTTGAAATTGCGTTGTGTCTAGTGCTGCCATAACAATGGCTTTTAGTGCACATGCCCCAATTAAACAATTCAAGAGGCAAAACAGTGGTGAATAGGAGAACTAACTATAAAATTCCATAACAAAAATAACTCGAAATGTTGGTAGGTATTTAAATTAACGGTCTATCGGTAACGGTCCTGGATCTATCCCCTAAGAGAAAGATCCGTCACCACGTAATTTTGAACCACGGTCAGATGCCGATGTCATTCCTGAGAGGGTACACTCTCCAGAGGACATTTGAGGCCTGTGACGTTTCTTTCTTTAGGCGGATTTCTTAATCCTCTGCCTTATTGTCACCCAAACACTAAAATTGGTCCATGAGCATATTTCACATTATTCGACACATCTTGACTATTTGCTATACAAATACCCAAAAAATCCCAATCGATCTCCAGCACAAACCAACACGTCCGCTTTCCTCGCTGGCCTTCGTGCAAGTCCCTCTTTTCTACCTCTTCTAAAAACGGGTTCCTTTCCCCATACAAGAGGAGACACCCGTAGTGTCCAACGGCCCTACCCAGCTCTGGTGAGGCGACGTGAACTTCACAAAGCCCAAACAAATTTAACGCGCACCAGACCTCTTTCTAGACGACTGTCTTTGGGTGGATTCGTACTTTTAACCCTCCAGTTGCTAGTGCATTGCTCTTTCAACCGGGTTACCACGGCCTCGAATACCCTCGCGTTTAGATGGTTTGGAAGTTTGGAGAGTGGGATGTCTGCTCAGGTGTGATCTCGTCATCTGACCGTTGTTCAAAATGGCGGGGTGTTGTTCTCGGATCCCATGGGGATTGATTAGAAATTTTAATGAGCAATGCATGCATGATTATAAGGGGTAAACCGATCAATTTGTGAAACTCAAAATCTTAATTCCCAAAGACAGAGACGAACAAAATCTTAATTTGAATTCCAAAATAAACTTTTTCGGTTCAGCTCAGGAATTAATCGTTACTAGTTACCAAATGTTCAGACTCATTGCTCTTTTTTAATCGCCAACGCTTCTTACGGCAACCTTCCTTGCAAGTGAGAATAGGTTCTTCGTTTTTGGTTTCGGTTCTGGGGTTTTACTTTTGGTAGAGATCGAATGAATTATGACATTAGTTTTTTAGTGCTATTAATAAAATATCAGCCTTTGCAAATTTCTTTCTTTTTGTAGGTATCTAGGGTTACCCCTGAATTCTAAGTTATACTCAGAAAAACTAAAAATGTGCGTTAGTGATTTTTCTTATGCGAAGAATTTATTTTCTGCGGAGCTAAATATAAATGGCTGTAGCGTTTCTGCGACGATACGTGTATCCAATGCTACTCTGAACATGATATCAATTGGTTTATTTTGAGTACGATTTCAGCACTTTGCCGATAAAAATTCCCTACAGTAAATTATTAATTTAAAAAGTATAGTTTAGGCCCGGGTGCACACATCCGGTTTTTCAATGTGCGGCACCGAAGCCCAACTATACACACATAACCGTGAAACGACACAAGTACTCCCTTCGCGCCATTTGCGATGGATATTCTATCGAAGAAAACATGTTTATTTCGCTTACTTGGTGTAAAAAAAAGTATATTTTGAAACAAAATAGACGTTACTGGATATAACCATTTATTAATTATTATTTATATTCCATTTAGTTATGAAAATAAAGTACTTTAGACCGGAGACGCGTGTACGGTGATCTGCGGCGCCGTAGGGAATTGCGGTACAAATTACACGCAAAATTGTACGTGCGTCACCTCAGATTCGCCGGAGGCACGTGTGCACTACTTCATTGTATCTAATGTATCTCAGACCGCACTTGCGTTGCCGCAGCGGCGCCAAACGTTGAAAAACCGGATGTGGGCACCGGGCCTTATAATTTAATTTATAAAGGAACATTTTTAGAATTTAGAAAAGGTAAGCTTTCAAAAATTATTTGTTAACAAATAATTAACATTTACGTGAACATTTTGATTCATAAAATAAAGCTTTGAAGCCTTATTTGTGTTAATTTATAAATTAATGTTTTGAAACAGTACTTGTTTTAATTTATAAAGCACGCTTTGAAAAACGTTTTTTTTAAAAATTAGAATAAAACCATTTCATTACGATGAGAATAAAATCAATTTGAATACAACTTTCATTAGTTTAAACTACGTGGCATTTCTCTCTATATTAAAAAAATGTTACCGCCGCCGCCGCCGCAGAATTGAAAACTGTGCTGTTTAGCTCGATTCTTAGACGGTTTCCCGAGAAAGTATTGATCGGAAAAAAACAAAATTGACATTTGTTCTTCATCGTATTCCCTGGACAATTATTAAGATTTTTTTCCGATGCGGCTATTAGTTTAGGGTTTATTAAGTGTTAAAATTGAAGAAGCGAAATTTCTTCCGCGAGTGAGCAAAACACATACAAATTTTCAGTCTTCAGTCGTGAGTTTTTTTTAAAGAGTACCTCTCAACGTAAATTTTTGCAGCTCGTCGAGTTTTTTTTTAAATTTCAATTTGGTTCTTGATAATATTTTTTTGAAATTCGGGAAAAATCAGGACATTTTTGTAACTTTTTTTTAAAACTGCCGTATCTATATTTTATTACTATTATTTTTTAATTTTTAAAATATAGCAGTATACCTCAGAATGTACTATTTCTTACGGTACTATTATTTTTGATATCGGTTAATAATTAAATTGGATGCGATCAAAAGTTGGTCATACAAAATTCGGAATCTTTGGATATTTTCGCTACTTTTTGTTACTACCGTTAACTAAAACTGTCATATCTATATCGTATTACTATTAGTTTTTTATTTTGAAAATAGCGCAGTATACCTCAGACTGTACTCTTTCTTACGGTACCATTATTTTTAAAATTGGTTCATAAATAAATTCGATGCAATCAAAAGTTGGTGACACAAATTTCGTATTTTTTATTTCGCGGAGCAAATTCGCGGAGCATTGTATTCGCGGAGGGTTGTATTTTTGACTATCGGGTTTGCCAGATATCAAATTTATCGTAGCAACAATTGCCATAAAAACGATTTCTTTTTATTTGGCGAGGAAATAGGCTCGCTTTTTTCCTTCTGTTCTCAGACGTTTTACCGAGAAAGTACAAAGTACGCATCGTAAAGTTTGGAGATTAACAGGGTTTACTTAAAATTGTACAGGGAACAAGATGCAGAAGATTTTTCACTGATGCGGCTATTAGTTTAGGGTGCATTAAGTGTTAAAGCAAAAAAGAGTGAAATCACTTGCGTAAGAGGTATTGGTTTGCGAAGCAAACCAAACGGGATTGCGTAGCAACCCACGGGGGTCGGCGAGCGTAAGCGAGCAAGGGGAGAAGCCCTCGCTGTGACGTGATGGACCGTAAAGGGAAATCAGGATAATACAAATTATTCAGATAGTTTCACTCTGCGAAAGGAATGTTGGTTTGCGAAGCAAACCAAATGCCATATGTAAAAGGAGTGTTGGTTTGCGAAGCAAACCAAATGGGATTGCGTAGCGATCCCCGGGGGTTAGCGAGCGTAAGCGAGCAGGGGGCGGATCCCCTAGTATTAAAAATAAAACAATTTGAATTCGTTAATTTAGAATCAGGCCATTTTTATCTATCTGTTGTGTTTTCCATTTCTAAGCAACAGTGAATTGCTTGGCGATTTTTCAGGTCAGCGACATTTCGTGAAGCCAAAATTAAATTGGCGATATCTCGATACTTATATTTTTAAAACCGCCAGACACAACATTAAAAGCAATAAAACAGTAATTTTAGCGAATGAATTTTTTTTTTTCGAATTCCATCGTGGAAAATAAATATGCAGAGGCAATAGCTGAAGCTAATTAGCTCCGATTGGAATTTTAATTAGAATTAAATAATCTTCTCAAATGCTAGTTGCATTTTTTATTATTATTGGGCTCCGAGATTATATCTGAGAACAAGACAAGTGCATACAAATACGAACTGGTCAGAATATGTAATTACTTCGGAGAACATCGACGCAGCTGTGTTATTGATTTTTGTAAGTCTTAAGTGACCTAAAACTAGTATTTTTTTTGAAGAAAAGATGAATTTCAAAGTGTATTATTCCGATTCATTTTTAAAAGTGAAATCGAAATGTAATTAGTACCGGATTAATACAGTTCCTCATGAATATTAATTGGTATCTTAATTCGGGTTAATATGTTGTTTCTGATTTGCTTTTAACATTCCTGCCCTTTTAATCACTCGATATTCTGAATAACAAATAACTGCTTGGTGTTGAGTTGCTAGATGTTTACAGAATTGTCTAATTTATACTGCTATTTTAGTTTTTCCATTTTCGGTTCGTTAACGTTGAATCATACCAACAGATGAATTGGAGGAAATATTTGTCGGATAACTTTGCAATATGTGTAATGAGCATAAAATAAGATTATTTATAATAATATAAGTCATGATAATCCATTATTTATGTAATTAATGACTATCAAATTATATCTCTTGTTGACATAATCAACAAGAACATACGTATGTTAATTTATTTCGGATCAACTATTGCGTTCCGATGAAATCACAACAATTATACCCGATCATAAAGGAATTAATGAATCTATAGTAAGACGAAGCGCGCGGATAACACAAAATATATTCCAAACTTAAGCATATCTATGCCTAAAATAAACCCCAAGAGAATATTGTTCAGTAAATAAAACTATTACCATTAAATTGTTTCCATTAGAAGTTAAATATTTAACAATTTTGCTATTTTATTTTGCCATTCAAGATTTAGCGCAATTCAGATGTACGTCGGTATGTTATATATGCTACTGCTAGCGGTGACCCAGTAAGAAGAGTAATGGATTATGAACCTCAGGGGTTACGAGTTCGAAACTCGATCTTAACAAAACCCGTCGTGTAGTGTCTGGTGCATGTTAAATCTCTTGTGGCCTCAAATCTACTCACGTTAGCGTGGTGTGGAAGTTTGGAGAGTAGGGTGCCAACCAGCTAGGTAGGTAGGAAATATTAATTAACGCCATACTGGGGTAACACAACGGGCTATTGACCATCGTCCGGAATCAAACCCGAAGGGAAAGATATGAGGACAATACCACATAACTTTGAAACACGGCACCCCACTCGCCAAAATTTCACATCACGCAAACCATTTTCTTGTGGGAATCGAGTGCTATTTTTATAAATGTTTGGTTTATTTTGACCATCTTGTACATAATATTGCAGTGGTTCAGAAGGTACTTCGTGGACCCCTGGAGTCAGCGGAAAACATTCAATATTTCACTAACCAATACAAGGAACTTCCAAGAAAAACATTAAATTGTTTTCTCTTATTATTGAACGCTGTTGTTCAAAGAAAGGATTAGAACAAATGTCTATGCTCTAAAAATGATTTAATGAATATGCATCTAAAGGACTATTTCCCAGTGATTAATGATAGAACTATATCATCCCGACTGCAATACCAACAGTACTAAAAACAATTCAGTTTTATGGGTAGTTTTTAGGTTTATTTATGTATATGTATTTATATATACGTATGTATAAAAGTAGAAACTACCATAAAATTTTTTTTTTGATGAGAAACGGAGAAATTAAAAAAAAAAAAAATTGTAGTAGTGAAACTGCTTACTTTGTCAAGAGGAGTTTTTCTTTGACTAAGGTACAGACACTAAGGTTGACACAGGTACCGAAAAAACTCAATGCTTCTTTTCTTAAAAGTTACTACTAATTTACTCCCTTGACAAAGTAAGCGGTCTCACTTCTGTATTTAACAAAATGTTCTTTATTTCTCGGCCGACCAACCGGTATAGTGGTTAAGGTGTTAGCCTCTAGATCGGAAGATTCCTGGTTCGAATCCGGGTCCGGGAATGGATGTTTGTAAAGGTATGGTGTAGAGGCGGCTGGTGCACCTTAAATCTGTCGTGGCCGAAAGTCCTCACTTTGGGTTGGCGTGGAAGTTTGGAGAGTGGGGTGCCAGCTCAGGTGTTGCTTCGTCATCTGACCGTGGTTCAAAATTACGAGGTGTTGTCCTCGATCTTTCCCTTAAAGGATTGATTCCGGACCGTCGTTAATAGCCCGTTGTGTTGCTCTAGTACGACGTTAACTAAAATTACCATTACCATCTTTATTTCTAGTGAACAAATTTCCTTTCTGGTGGTTTTCACTTCATATTTCCCTTCATTTGTCCTTTGCGGCATTTGGACATTTAGCATTTGTTTTTGGTTTGACTTTTGGTTATGGTGGTCTATATCAATCTATCTATCTGGATAACTTTAAGGTGTCCTTAGCCGATCAACCGGTATAGTGGTTAAGGTGTTAGCCTCTAGATCGGAAGGTTCCTGGTTCGAATCCGGGTGCGGGCATGGATGTTTGTAAGCGTATGGTGTAGAGGCGGCTGGTGCACCTTAAATCTGTCGTGGCCGAAAGTCCTCACGTTGGGTTGGCGTGGAAGTTTGGAGAGTGGGGTGCCAGCTCAGGTGTTGCTTCGTCATCTGACCGTGGTTCAAAATTACGAGGTGTTGTCCTCGAATCTTTCCCTTAAAGGATTGATTCCGGACCGTCGTTAATAGCCCGTTGTGTTGCTCTAGTTCGAATGTACATATCCGTTCAGCAAGCAGCAGTCTTCCCTGCATGGCCAATCACCAGTTCTGACCTTCCTGACCAATAGGATTCTTTCAACCAACCGGTGTGGTTATTTATCCATTACGCGTTTTGGTGAAAAAGCAATACTACTCTACAATTCGCAAATCTCGTGACGCTGAGTGTTAAGCATTTGATGCACATTTCTTTCATAATCAAGAGGATGGCTGGTTCTCTGTAGTAGGTTTCATGGTGCAAGGGACATATGTGGCCAAACTGTGCCAAACACAAGACAAACAATATCCAGTGATTAAAAATAAAGGACGGAGAAAAGCTAAAGATTACTTGGGCATCCTGTGCTCGCGATGGCCATGTTCACTAAAGGCACTAAACACCATGGGTTGGTAGTTAATTAACGTGACACTAGACCAACACAATGGGCTATTGGTGATGATTCGGGATCAATCCCGAAGTGAAAGATCCAAGGACCATTAAGACCACGGTCAGATGACGAGGTCTCATATTAGCTGGCGTCCCACTCCTTCTTCCATACCACACCAACGTGGGGACATTAAATACCACGGCAAATTTAACGTACACTAGACACCTTTGTACACGACACTCTTTGGTTGGTCCGAGTTTCGAACTCGCAACCTTTCGGTTGCTAATCCGTTGCACTACCGACTGGGCTACCGCTGCCTAAACCTCTTCGCAATATAATAGATTGCTAAGGTACCTCAGTTTATACCTACGGTATAGGTACCTAAAGATATACCTCCGAGGAATAAAAAGGGACGGAAATTAGACTTTTTGGTACTTTTGTCTTTACCTTTTCACGTTATACTTAAATCAATATCTCAATCTCTATCTAGTTTTATTGCTTCTTTCAACCAATAGATTCGTGTCAAAAACAAGGATTTCGAACCACGATCAGATGACGAGGTCGCAACTGAGACTAGCGCGTCTTTGTTGGAATGGCTCCGCGTTGGGTGGAAGATTCTATTTTGTACCGTAGGTAGGTCGGTAGATATTAAACTCGTGAAGAGTGAATCGATTCTTCAGTTCGATTCTTTCGTAACTTGTTTGGATCAACACTGAGGTATGATTATTTACTTGTCTGGTAGTCGTTTCGTGTCTTCAATGATTTTGAAGCAGATTTATTGTATGAATAAATTCGAAATGTAATTCGATTTTCATCACGAATAAGTTTTCGAGGTTTCCCTCATAGAAGTGTTCTGATCTCTGTAAGGTATCCTTCATAAGTAAATCTGATTGATCCAATACAAAAACCAAAATAAATGTCATCAGTGTGAAATAAATACATCCTCTTGTCTAGTCCAATTGATATTATAACAAGTAAATATTCATAGCTCACTGTAGATAAAAAAAAATTACGAAAGAATCGAACTGAAGAATCGATTCACTTTTCACGAGTTTAATATCTACCGACCTACCTACGGTACAAAATAGAATCTTCCACGCAACGCGGAGCCATTCCAACAAAGACGCGCTAGTCGCAACTGAGCAGACACCCACTCTCCAAATCATCCACACATCGTCTCCCTTTGCCATGCTCTAAACCTTATGGTAGTTTGGAGAGGCGTGACTCGAGAAATCTTCTACACCACTCTTGTGTTGCTATGTATTTTTGTTGTATTTTTTTTGTATTGTATTACATTTGGTACCACAAAATCTATGGCATTATAAACTTTTGAATCTTAAACTTTTGAAATTTAAAATTTTTTAACAGTCCCAACTCTTTAGTTCGTGACATTTTAAAATTCAAAATTTTTTAATAGCCCTAACTCTTTAGTTCTTGAAATATTAAGTTTCTATTCCTTTGGATTTTCGGTCATGTTAATTTTAAATTAACATCGGACTAGAGCAACTCAACAGGCTATTGACGACGGTCCGGGATCAATTCCCTAAAGGAATGATTCGAGGACAATACCACGTAATTTTGAACCACGGTTAGATGACGGGACAACACCTGAGCTGGCACCCTACTCTCCAAACTTCCATTGGATTTTCGGAGTCTTGAACTGTGATTACGCTTTGTCCACGCACTCGATTTCTGTCTTGATATTTATTTCACGTTGGGTTAATGTGGAAGTTTGTAGAGTGGGGTGCCAGCTCAGGTGTTGTCTCGTCATCAGACTCAAAATTACATGGTGTTGTTCTCGGATAATTTTTCCTTGGGAGATTGATACCGGAGTGACGCCAGTAACCCGTTGTGTTGCTCCAAAGTACCTATAATTAAAATACCTCGTCCATCAAGTTCTGTTCAGTTTCGTTGCCAAGACCTCTTCGAGATAACCACCAGAAAGGTAAAAATGTTGCGGCCTCACCAAAAGATCTTTAGCCCAATAGTTCAGTTATCATCTGACCTGGTTCAAAATTACGAGGTGTTGTCCTCAGATCTTACCCTTAAGGGACTGATCATGAACCGTCGTCAATATCCCGTTGTGTTGCTCTAGTACGACGTTAACTAAAATTACCAATTACCTTGATATTTATTCATTATTCGATGTTTTCACTGCCTGTGTTGGGGTTTGTTTGTGTTTCTATATTCTTGTTTTTGTGTTTTGAAGCAGGTCACTTTTTGTATTGATATATTCGTTTCTTGAACTAAGCAGTTTTGTTTTCTTTTTCTAAAAAGCTATGATGTAATTAATAAATCTTTCCGTCCCCCATTATTAGACTCTAAGCCTTTTGGCGAGCCGAGGGAAGCGGATCTAAAAAAAACTTCCACCACTCCAACGTGATGACATTTGAGGCCACAGTTGATTTAACGTGCACCAGCACCTCTCGTACACGACAGTTTTTCGTTGGAGTTAAATTCGCAAACCTTCGGTTGCTGTTTTGCTACTCTTCCAACTGGGCTACCGTGGCACCAGAAGGTTTATAGGTTTCGTCTGTTGTATGTAACTGATGTGCAGAGTGTAAGTAAAAAGCGTTACAGAAACGGCAAACTCCACTGTCTAAATTTTTATTACAAGCAAATAAGGGTGAATACAGAAATATTTGGGTAAGAAATCAAATATACAAGTCTGCGTTACAAAATCGTACACTAAAATGGAATGCAACTATTGAAACATCTAATATACTGCAGTTATTGTACAGAACCCAATGTGGCAGCGGTACCAAAATTTATACCTAAATTCTAAACATATATCCAGGTTAGGTAAGTCTTAAAATCAAGTTGTGCTAATTTTATATATTTTAACTAATATTTTATTAGAAAAATACATTTTAATTGCCAATTTACATGCATAAACAAAAGAATTGGATTTTTTTGTAACAATATATTTTATTAGTTATACAGTTATATGAAAGGCAGTTTTGATTATACAGTAAAGCTTATTGCAAGACAGTGGATTATATTATACGTAATATACATACAGAAGTGATGAAATTAACAGATGATATCAATGACAAAGTTTTCAAAGTGTAAGTTTATAACTTTAGAAGTTATAAGCGAAACAATTCCACTGATTTTGATTTTTGAACAATCATTTTATAATTCGAAAAAACTGGATAAAGTTATAAATTTAAATAAGTTAAATAATCATCATTAAATAATCATTATTGCTATTTTGCTTTATTATTTTATTTTCATCTTGTATTACTACTTAAATTTTACTTACAAAATAATTTATACAGTAAGATCAACTGATGTCCTGTTTTGAATTTTTGTTTAGTATTTTACTCATTGTAGTCCATTTGCAAATGGTATTTTTCACAATTGAGATGTAATTTTTAAAGAAAGGGATGTATAAACATGATGTCAACTCGTGATTTATTTAAAGTTAGTTCAAAGTCAATAAATTTATATCTCGTAAATCTATGTCATTGGATTTACATCTGTTATTGAAGGTTGAAAGGCAACTTGGCCATGATTTGCAATAAATAAAACCGTGCTTAAATAAATGTTTTCGAAACTTATTTAAAATAAATATACGACATTACGCTGGCCAATTACTTCTTAATGCTCGTGATGTAGTTTTTATTCAATTTAAAAACCTGAATACACATGAACCTGAATCATAGTTGCATGCTTCTTACATAAAAGCATGAATTTATACAAATTCATCCCCTTAATTATGCGTTGTACGCAACTTTAAATTCTTGGAACCCTATTTGAAATCGAAGAATAGTTTTTGATACTTGGAAGAATTTGTATAAATATTATAAGTAAACTTTATTGCGCGTCTAAAGTAAATAATATCTTGCAATAGATATAGTTTTATTTTGAATATTCAAAAAAATTACAAGCATCATACTTGAAGAATTGATTTAGATACGAAAATATCAATTTTCAAACTGAAAAATCGATTTTGATTGATGATGTAGATGTAAGAAAATTTAGCAATCGGTTTAATTGTTCATGATAATCGATTTTATTATACATAAGAATCAATTTTATGATAAATAAGAATCAATTTTATTATTTTTAAGAATCAATTCTATTTTCATAAGAATCAATTTTATTACTCATAAGAATCGATTTTATTATTCATAAGAATCGATTTTATTACTCATAAGTATCGATTTTATTATTCATCAGAATTAATTTTTTTTCATAAGAATCGATTCGGATGAAAATGTCGATTTCTTTACAATGAATCCCTGATTCATTTTCATGAGATGAAAAGAAGGTTCATTGTTGTGATAAAAATTCGATACATAAACACAAATAACAAAACGAGACTACAAACATCACCAGTCAAGAGATTCTTTTGAGGAAAACTCTCCCTCCTGGGAAAGGAAAGGAGGTGAAATCAAGGGGAAGAAAAGTCATGAGGAAAGTTGCCTTTGCGAAAGAAAGGGACACCGACGGACAGAGATGTGAGTCATCCAGTGGCGATTCAGTTGGAGGCGGCGTCCGAAGGGGCTCCCGCGTGCCAGAGGGGGTCCGCGCGGCGGCCGAAACGTAGCCGGAGGGAGGGGCTCCTGCCCCCCTTGCGCTCCATCTGGTGGTTGTATGCGGACGCAGGGGCCCCGGCTGCAGCCTCGTTCCGCAGAAGCAACTCGTAGAGGTCTCGGAGGTCTGGAAAAAAAACGGAACCAGGATAGGGATGAACGTCATAATATGTCTGCTGTAAGGGTCGCTCTGCAAACAGAAATACAGTCACTGCAAGGATCTACTTTAAGGCGGCTGTACTATGATACACATATAAAACAGCTAACAGAATAAGGACTACACTCTATACAGTTGAGAAAATTTAAACAAAGTTAAATGTTAATGCGTAGGTACTACAGGAGATACAACCAAAAATGTCTAAGGCAATGATGATACAATATCACTGTGTGTGTACGGCTAGGAACATTGTAAAAAGAAAAATGCTTATGAATATAACAAAAATTAAGCAAAGAAAACGATGCTAAATCTGGAAATAATGGAATAATGAAAAATATTTACATTACACAGTTGGGGAAGCTAATAAAAGGAAAAATATCTCCACTTACGGGTAAAAAATGTTGTAATATGGGCTAAAAAGGATAATAAGTGTTTTAAAAATTTGTAACAGTGCTATAAATGACGATAGATAGTACGGGCTAAAAATGATGGAACGGAAAGTGTTTACTGACTATAAATACCTCAGCTGTGGGATTATTAAATATATGTTGCGTTATATGTAGAGCGCAGATGTATTATGTAGCGCAGAGTTATTATATAGAGAGCAGCTGTGTGATTTCAACTATTTACAAGAATTATAGCTTGAAAATTATAGATGAAGCAAAGACAATTGCATTTACTTCAATCAATATTAAAGCTTGCAATGGGGAATTAAAGAAATTTGACGGAATTTTGTTTAGAAGTACTGCAGTACTTTTGCTAAATTTATTCTATAAATATATACTAAGATTTTTCTAACCATTTTTCCTTTAATTTTGAAAATGAATTATATCACCTTGATTTATTTCACCAATAAAGAAAAAAATCATGCAAAGAAGGGTTAAAAATACTATACCTGTGAATAATCAAACTAATAAAAACGAATAATACTACTGTTGGTAATGGGGTTTCAGATAAAATGTCTACTGCGTGTAAATATTATAGTTAGAAATAATTAAAAAAGATAATTGACTGTTCTGTTTAAAAATATTACAGCTTGATATAATGCAAAAAATATTTACTGTTCATGAATATCTACAGCTGGGTATGATGAAAAATCAAAACGATAATAGGTATAATAATGTATTCACATACAGTACCTTATAATTAGGGCAACTTTTTGCAACAAATGCAACTTTTTTTTCACACGTTGTACGCTTTATGTAAAGTACTAAAAACGAAATTCCTCCTACATGGGGTGTATTGTAAGTGAGGTATAATTGCAACATAAATGAAACTTTCTACAAAAATACAACTTTTTGTATAGTTGCAACTTTTTACAATTTAGCTTAAACTTAATTAATTAAGAAATTACTATTTCATTTTTTGCCCTCTGAATCAACTCTTCAATCACGTGTGTCTGATCTTGCGAACGCCGAAGTATTGCGGATCAAAGAAGAAGTTCATGGAAAGAAGGTATTCGTCCTAACAGAGGAAAGTGATATAAATAGCAAGTACTTTAACACATTGGTTGGCACTCATGATAATCCAGAGCAAACTCGAGTAATCGACTGCAGAGTTTGCGAGGCGAGTTTCGATCATCAATATATTGTTGCTTTGTAGATGACGTTTTAAAATCTCTGAATGTTGAGCGAAAGGATTTTGCGCTTCTGCTATCCGATACAGGGCGAATGCGGGAGTTGGAATTCATATAACATTACACTACATAAAAAATAAGGAAATCCACAAATCTAGTATCGTTCAACGCTGGTGGGAATTTTATCATGACCGATTTTAGACAAGCACCGGGGGGGGGGGGTGACCTGGAATCTATTTTTGAGTTAAAACATTACATACCGTTTACTTTGATAAAAGTGGAGCTCTCCTAAAATTGCCATTGAAAATTTTATCGTCTCGTTTTCATCTCTATTTTTCATTTATTTGGAAGCATTTAATATTCGTGTATCTTCCCTTACATCATGAATATAGCTTTATCAATTCACCCTTTTCAATAAGTTATAACAAGCACTATGCAATAATTTTCTATCGTTGGTCTGTCGAATTCAACGTTTCAAACCAGAACGGGATTCGAACCAAGAATTAGGAGCTCAAAAGTCTGTTTCAAGCAGTTCCTCTACACTGGAGGTCAAATTATTTCTTGTGTGGCCAAAATGATCGTAAATGGGAAAATATTTGCTTCGTTTTAAGGCTAGGGGGACGAAAAAAATTTCCGTTTTCAAACCGCATTTGTATTATTTGTAAAGGCATTGATATCGATTTGCTTAACTCGTAACTTTGGTTTTGACGTAATATCTCCTCCATCAAGATCTGACAAATTATGTTACAAACAATTATGAGATATTATGACAAATTATGAGATATCTCGTCATCGAGATATTTACCGATATTTAGATGATGGCGAATCACCAGCAGTTTGAGCCATTTTATTTCTAAAGAGCAAGTTTCTCTCCCTTCGGTATATCACGATTGTTCTTCAAGAAGCCTTATCTATCGAGTGGCACAGTTAATAGTTTAAAAGCATTTTTACTTCCATTCAAGTAGGATATAACCGTTCTCTCCGTTGGAGTGTCAAAACCATTATCGCGCAAGAGAAATTACCACCACGGAATCGTTTCCCTTACGATTCTTTATTATAGGCATTTTGCGAGTTGGCGAACTGTCATCACGGAATTGATTGTTCCCCAAATGTGCTGACTTTCGCCGGAAAGTATTGTTCAGCGTTCTCGCTTATCTGCGTTTCTCTCATCGACCGTTATGCGGTGTATTTATGTACATTTAGAAACTCAAAATGTGGATCGTTTACTCCCTTCCGAACTCAATTCTATGTACTTCAATAAAATGAATCGCAATTGAAAGAGCAGATGGGAACGACTTGCTGAGCTAGAGGAAGAGTAACGTTGCCCAGTGCTACAATTCACTTTCTTTGGGATTTGATGCAAAAGTTCGCCACGTTTATGGCGCTAGATGGCATTGCATCACGGAACCGATGTGTCATACTTCAGGCGTGTAAAGTTTTTATTTTTGAAAGAAGGAATTTCAGTGAGTACTTGGGAAAATATTGGGTTATTTTTTTCTGTTTTTTAAATTTTGCTAAGCTTTCATAATGGCAGAAAATAAGGATCTCTTTCGACGTATTATGCTTTTTTAGTTCCAAAAAAGACAAGAATGCTTTCCAGACGCAAAAGAAGATATTGTTGTGTAGGGTAAGGTTGCCGTTGACTTTTCCACGTGCCGTAAGTGGTTCACGAAGTTTCGTCCCCTGGATCAATTCTTTAACCAGAATCCTCAGAACTTCTACGATCGGAGGAGGATGCCGTTACTGGCAAGATGGAGTAAGGTCATCGGTGAGGATGGCACTTACTATATTAAATTAATGTAATTTTTGCAAATAAAATAATTTTTCTTCAATATTTGTAAAAAAAAAAAACCGGGACGAACTTTTGAGTTAACTCAATAGTATAAGTAAAATGGCGTAATAGATCTCTGTTGTTCACAGTGTCCTTTCGTATTTTAAAATAGTTATGCTGGTGGATGTTGGAAGAAAATTTTATTGTTTTACAGTGAAACGGATGCCATTACTTCACTGGTCCAGATCCATAGAGATGGTCCATCCATGGATGGATTGAGGAAAGTTAAAATTGCTGCAAGACAATCTAAGATTGTTAAGATTGCTGTGTGACAGTTTGCTATCAAAGTGAGATGATAGCAGAAATGATAAAATGGTGCGAAAACAATCGGAAACTGTCAGAGAAAGTGGATCCTCCTGCTTCTTGTATTGATGAGGTATCTAGTTCATTGGCAAACTGACATCTCGTCATTAGAAGAAACTGACTAGATCTAGATGGAAGAGACATCTCGTCATTACAAGAAACTGACCAGATCAAGATGGAATAGAAATCTCGTTATTACAAGAAACTGACCAGACCAAGATGGAAGAAACATCTCGTCATTAGAAGAAACTGACTAGATGAAGATGGAAGAGACATCTCGTCATTACAAGAAACTGATTAGATCAAGATGGAAGAGACATCTCGTCATTACAAGAAACTGACCAGACCAAGATGGAAGAGACATCTCGTCATTAGAAGAAACTGACTAGATTAAGATGGAAAAGACATCTCGTCATTACAAGAAACTGATTAGATCAAGATGGAAGAGACATCCATCATTAGAAGAAACTGATTAGATCAAGATGGAAGAGACATCTCGTCATTACAAGAAACTGATTAGATCAAGATGGAAGAGACATCTCGTCATTACAAGAAACTGACCAGACCAAGATGGAAGAGACATCTCGTCATTAGAAGAAACTGACTAGATTAAGATGGAAAAGACATCTCGTCATTACAAGAAACTGATTAGATCAAGATGGAAGAGACATCCATCATTAGAAGAAACTGATTAGATCAAGATGGAAGAGACATCTCGTCATTAGAAGAAACTGATTAGATCAAGATGGAAGAGACATCCATCATTACAAGAAACTGATTAGATTAAGATTGAAGAGCCATCTCGTCATGAGAAGAAACTGACTAGATCAAGATGGAAGAGACATCTCGTCATTAGAAGAAACTGACTAGATCAAGATGGAAGAGACATCTCGTCATTACAAGAAACTGATTAGATCAAGATGGAAGAGACATCCATCATTACAAGAAACTGATTAGATCAAGATGGAAGAGACATCTCGTCATTACAAGAAACTGATTAGATCAAGATGGAAGAGACATCCATCATTACAAGAAACTGATTAGATCAAGATGGAAGAGACATCTCGTCATTAGAAGAAACTGACTAGATCAAGACAGAAGAGACATATTGTCATTAGAAGAAACTGATTAGATCAAGATGGAAGAGACATCTCGTCATTAGAAGAAACTGTTTAGATCAAGACAGAAGAGATATCTTGTCATTAGAAGAAACTGACCAGACCAAGATGGAAGAGACATCTCGTCATTAGAAGAAACTGACCAGACCAAGATGGAAGAGACATCTCGTCATTAGAAGAAACTGACTAGATCAAGACAGAAGAGACATCTTGTCATTAGAAGAAACTGATTAGATCAAGATGGAAGAGACATCTCGTCATTAGAAGAAACTGATTAGATCAAGACAGAAGAGACATCTTGTCATTAGAAGAAACTGACCAGATCTAGATGGAAGAGACATCTCGTCATTACAAGAAACTGATTAGATCAAGATGGAAGAGACATCCATCATTACAAGAAACTGATTAGATCAAGATGGAAGAGACATCTCGTCATTAGAAGAAACTGACTAGATCAAGACAGAAGAGACATCTTGTCATTAGAAGAAACTGACCAGATCTAGATGGAAGAGACATCTCGTCATTAGAAGAAACTGACTAGATCAAGATGGAAGAGACATCCATCATTACAAGAAACTGATTAGATCTAGATGGAAGAGACATCTCGTCATTACAAGAAACTGATTAGATCAAGACAGAAGAGACATCTTGTCATTAGAAGAAACTGACCAGATCTAGATGGAAGAGACATCTCGTCATTAGAAGAAACTGACTAGATCAAGATGGAAGAGACATCCATCATTACAAGAAACTGATTAGATCAAGATGGAAGAGACATCTCGTCATTAGAAGAAACTGACTAGATCAAGACAGAAGAGACATCTTGTCATTAGAAGAAACTGATTAGATCAAGATGGAAGAGACATCTCGTCATTAGAAGAAACTGATTAGATCAAGATGGAAGAGACATCTCGTCATTAGAAGAAACTGATTAGATCAAGATGGAAGAGACATCTCGTCATTACAAGAAACTGATTAGATCAAGATGGAAGAGACATCCATCATTACAAGAAACTGATTAGATCAAGATGGAAGAGACATCTCGTCATTAGAAGAAACTGACTAGATCAAGATGGAAGAGACATCTCGTCATTAGAAGAAACTGACTAGATCAAGATGGAAGAGACATCTCGTCATTAGAAGAAACTGATTAGATCAAGACAGAAGAGACATATTGTCATTAGAAGAAACTGACCAGATCTAGATGGAAGAGAAATCTCGTCATTAGAAGAAACTGACTAGATCAAGATGGAAGAGACATCTCGTCATTACAAGAAACTGATTAGATCAAGACAGAAGAGACATCTTGTCATTAGAAGAAACTGATTAGATCAAGACATAAGAGACATCTTGTCATTAGAAGAAACTGACCAGACCAAGATGGAAGAGACATCTCGTCATTACAAGAAACTGATTAGATCAAGACAGAAGAGACATCTTGTCATTAGAAGAAACTGACTACAACAAGATGGAAGAGACATCTGGTCATTAGAAGAAACTGACCAGATTAAGATGGAACAGATACAAAGAGATGTTGTACAAAATTATTCCTTTCGTTTTTATTTCTAAAAGATGAGTGTGCAGTAAATCTCATTTGCATGAAAAAAAATACATTCCTGCTAAAGTTAGGTAGATACAAAACCAGTACTAGAATCTATGTCGATCCCAAATCGTGATTGGAGCCCGGAACCAGCTGTCTCTCTCCCCCAGCTTACCATTTGGTTAGCAGACCGGCAGAGCTAATACAGGAAGTGCGGAAATAAGATTCATTTTCTTCTAGAGAAAATTAAACTGAATCTAACGCGACCCATTTTTCCAAAAAAAGAAAACGCCATCAATTTTTGTTTCCGCTGATTTTAGACCTCGCAACTTTTTCTCCATGACGCTCTTTTTTGCATTGAATTTTTTTCTCACTTTTTTAAATAAACCCTTCCAGATCCATTTATAACGGTTGACAAGTTCCCCGCTTCAGGCAAGCATTTATTATGCAAAAGACGGAATCATTCTCGCGGGGAAGAAAAGACGAAAAAATTGCAGGGCTCTCGGTGAAGAAAGAGAAAAAACATTGCCATTCCCCCCCTCTTTTCCGTGATAGAAATCTCGATTATGCCGTCACTTTTTCTCCACAGCTGATGTTCTTTTCCCCCCAGAAAACCAACTTTAAGTGGGGATTTGGAACACTGTTTTTACAAGATACATTTTCCTCAACTGAATTTCGAGGGATTTTAATTTTCATTAATTGCTGCACATAACAGGTTTTTTCACATTCACCAGAATGAATTCGTACGGTGGAATTTTATTCATGAGATTTAAATGTGCATAACTTTGGGAATATTTCATTCAGAGACCTGCCGCTCATTTTTATTTTACAAATTAGGCAAAGAATTCTGTCTTCTTCTTAGTATAGGGCTGAGACAATAAATCAGTAGTTTCTTAGAGAAGCAGTGGTTCTTAATCTTTTTTGCACTATTCGATACTTCAAAAGAAAACATCCAAAAGCAAATATGATGATAGGGTATAGTAAAAACTATAAAATAATGTGTATAAAAAAGGATAATGTAGTAAAGAAAAGCTCAGATTTTGTAGACAATACCCAATTTAGACGGAAACTTTTTTTGCAGTGGATCTAGAATCTGAATAGATATTGGGTGTTGATGCACATAATTTTGTCCCGATTTCGGCACTAGGTGGCATTGAATTGCAGAACCGAAGTGTTATCTTCTTCACACGTGTGAAGTTTTAATGTGGTGTTAAAGAAGAACTTCAAGCGCGTATTTGGAGAAATAATTTAGTTACTGGGTTGTGTTTTAAAAATTTTGTTAGTTAAAAATAGCAGAAAATAAGAATTTTCGTCATATTATGCTTTTTATTTTCGAAAAAGCAAGAATGCTTCTCAGACGTAAAAAAGATATATGTTATGTAGAGGATACCGTTGACGATTCCACGGGCCGTAAGTGGTTCAGTAAGTTTCGTCACCTGGATCAGTTTTTTTAGTCAGAAAACTCAGCTCTACTATGAACGCGGGATGATGCAGCTACCGGAGATATGGAGAAAGGTCATCGAACAGAATGGCACCTACTATAACAATCAAATGTAATTTTTAGTAAATAAAATATTTTTTCTTCAACCTTCGTCAATAAAAGAGGAAAACTTTTGCATCAACACAATATTTTCAATGTTTATTTTCAGTACTTTTGATTTTAAGGACATTTAGAAGAATCTTTTAAATCAGTTTTCGATACTTTTCTAGCATAATCTTAATCAGTTTTCAATATTTTCCTAGCAACTTTTTGAGCAGTTTTTAAGTTCTTTCGAGACTTTTTTCGTGTTTTAGAGAAAAAGCAGAGTTAGAGTTTTTACCTTAAATGTTTTCATTTTGTTTTGGGGGGTTCGATCAAATGTTTGTCGAAACACACGTGTTCCCTAAGAAACAAGAAACGGTACTTGCTGGTCAAGAAACGTCGGTCAATTTGGGCGAAATAGTCATGGGCCCGGGAGCAGAAAGAGCTTAAAACTGCGACGGACGTCGAAAAACAAAGTCTTTGCAGAACAATTTTCCTTAATTTTATCAAATTTTTGGCCGATTTATTTTTAATCATAAGTTACACAATGTTTAGAAGTGCAAAGCGCTCTCCTTGCAACACACTTTCTTCTTCTCTAGCTACGGAACAACCTCCCTACACCGCCCCACACCACTCTATTCTTCAGAGGAGGGTGTCCAGTCACCTGCCATTTTATCTTGGGAATAGGAAAGCAACATGCGTAATCTTAAAAGTTATTTGTCCATAATGAAGTACCACTTAATTCAGTTTTCCAATTCTGAAAGCATGGACGAATTACGGAAACATAAAACATCCTTGCCTTTATCTTCTTTCAATTATACAAAGCTTTCAACTCAAATGTTTTCTTCAGAAAGTACATTTCAAGAAATTCGTTCATATCAATTCGAAAAAACCGCGTTCTACACGCGGACAAGATAATTCAGAGATTTCACCCTTCTTTTTGCATATCCAGAAGATTATAGGCTTCGCTGATTCTCTGTTAGAACAATATAGTGTATATTTTTAAAAAGAGGAAGAAACTGACATCATCATATGGCACTCGAATGTGCTGTTTAATTTCGAGTAGAATATGCCCAAGATTCAAATATTCTCTTTCTGGCGTAGCCAAGGGTGCTTCAGATCTCCACGACGATGCTTAGACCCTTCCTCTACCATGTCTCCAAATACGAATTGAACAGCTTTTCAACAAGTGAAACACTAAAGAAACGACAATTTTGCGCTCGCTCAACCCCCGATAACTCTTCCTCTCAAACTCAGTCAACTGATCAAAATGTCTCGTTTTGCTACGAGGCATGTTTACGAACTACAAGATTATTACCGATAGAATTCACCGAAGCAATGTTTGTAATTTGTTTTTAAGCCTTCTTTTGTGTCTTGCTTGTCACTTTCCGCCTGTATTGCACGCCCTTTCTATTTGCATATTCAGCAGAGTCTTTAATCATTTGCATTTGCCATGATAAACTACCCGTCTGAAAAATTTCGATCCATACAACAACCTTTTCTGGTGTTGCACTTTCAATAAACAGCAGATGTAGTATAATATAACCACTTAACTAAATCTTCCACGAGGATTCCATTTTGACAATTACCCAAGTGTAACAAATGAGACTATAGTATGCAGACTCAAATGGTATTAAAAAAACCTTAACTTCTTTGTTACGTATGAAATTTAGATTCCATTTAATTCTGTACATTTAAACTTCGTTACACTGATAAAAGAGATGAAAACGTATGTATAATTGTTTTGTAGCTATTTCCTACTTTGCTCAGTATAGTGGATTTTTGCTTTAAAAACGCGATAACTTGTCTCATATTAAATTATATTTTTTAAAGGATCAATCGGCTTATTTAAAGCGATAATGATACCTGTTTAATAGTATGATTATTGACAGAAATAATTACAGAGGCAATTTATTTTAAACAAGGGAGTATGAAAACATGTAATTATTTTGTAATTTTAGTTTGAATAAAACGCAAATATGTTTCCTTCTTTTCTGGTTTTGTTTGCCATGTAATTACGATTTTTTTGGAAATTTAAAAGTAAGCATTGCATTAATTTTTGCTAAAAGTAAAAAAAAAATTGTTGTTCTTTGAGGAAAATGAAGCTTATTAAAATAATATCAAACTACACGTTTGAAGATTAAATAACATAATGCTTGATTAATTGTTATATACTTAAATAAACATTTACGAATAGCTAAATAACAAGAGTACTGCAATTAAATTATTGAATTCACGACACACAGCTTAAATTACATTATTATAACAGCAAAAACAGTATTTTGTATTTTACTTTGTATTATTTGAGATGATAATTTGTAAATGCTATGCTTTAATTGAATTTTAATCATTTAAAAAACAATTTTGTAATTTAATTCTGAATGTCCCTAGTAATTAAAAAGGTGTAGAAAACACTCGAGAAAAAAAATAAAAAACAATATTTTCTTTGTTAGCATTATTTTTAGAACGTCTACGAATTTTATTTTGCCGTAAATTAAGAGACAGTATTAAAAATAATCTAGTTTAGCTGGAGATCGCGTTTCTTGTAATTAAATTACGCTGAAGTATCCGAATGTAAAAAATTTACACACCTCATCTTCCAGGTACCTCTTAGGTATAAGATCGATGGGAATTTCTTAGAACCCAAGAGAGAAAATGAGAGAATGCCTTACAAAAAAGATCAGAGTTTGAAACACATTTCAGGCAGCTGAAACAATAAAGTACACGAAACACTAAAAACATTTTGGCGTCGCGAAAGATTATTATAAGAACTTCAAATTGAATTTAAAGAAAAGAATAGAACACAGCGTTTTTATGTTTCCCAGCTTCAATAAGCATTCTTCGATCAATTAGACTTTCCACTTTTTGTGTATCCCGAATCAATTTAAGATCCATTAGAGGCGTTCATGAAAATGGTGATTGGGGCAAAAAACAGTTCTTAGAACAAGAAATGGTGCAGAGCAATCTCTTCTTCCCACCCACTTCTCGGGTTTTCATTTAAAAAATATCGAGTGTTGCTTTTTTTCACTTCTTCTTCCAATTACGCTCAACGTCAGAGAGCTGACAAGGCTACGAATTAATTACAGAAAGAAACAAATCTATAAAAAGGAGTGGTAACATTCCACAGGTCTTAAAAACTAAAAGGCTCGGGTAGCCTGGTTGGAAGGGTAATGGACTAACTACCGGAGGGTTGCGAATTCGAATCCAACCCATTACCGTCGAGTACAAGAGGGAGCTGATGCACGTTAAATTTATCGTTGCCTCAAATGTCCTCACGTTGATGTGAAAATTTGGAGAGTGGGATGCCAGATCAGGTGTGACCTCGTCATCTGATCGTGGTTCAAGATTACGTGGTGGACGGATGGACCTTTCCCTTCGGCTTTGATACCGGATTGTCGCTAATAGTCTGTTGTGTTGCTACAGTGTGACGGTAACCCCCCCCCAATCTTAAAAAACTATATGCGTGAATGTTTTAGGGTTCCGTTGGAAATTCCAATGGTGGCAGCACGTCTGTAAAGAATCGCAATAAGTTCAGGCCCCGTATACTTTTATGTTTTACACTTGTTGGTCTTTCGTTAGTTAGATCTCTACTTTACATTTCGTGAAATGTAGAGTAGAAATTACCCACTTAATACGCCTCTGCAGCAACGAGATCATGATATGTGTCTAATTTCTGGTTTAGTCACGACGTTGTACCGCATAAAATGGTGCGATGACAGAATGAATTGGGTTTAACCACTACAACATTTATTCTAACATCCTACAGCTTAGCAGATATTTACAGCAAATTTACAGATATTTTGGGACAAGAAGGGTTCGGCAGAGTAGCCAGCGTGTCTTCTCGCTCTCAGTTCTCAAGGGTATGGTCTCTGGCTTTTTCCAGTCAGGTTGCCTTCATCTGAAAGCCACATTTCGATAGAATCTAGAGTGTTCTAAAGGGGCTTGAGATTTGTGAGATCGTAATGTCAGTGTAACGTCGGATGAAGAGGGTTTATGTCAAGTGCCCAGATCTTTATGACCGATGTATTGTCAAATGGAGTGCTGTAATAGTACTTCTAGGGTTAGTTATGGACAGTTGATCACTTGAAAGGAGTTTTATGATTAAAGAATATTCTTGAATGGGTCTGCTTTGTGTCGGCCTGATCACAGAAGCCGCGTTTAGAGCGGTACAACGTTTTCAAAATTGGAGAAGCGGTATTTATCGTACGCCAATTCTATATACATATCGTTATCACCACGCCAAACGCACGAATCTACATTTTGACGAATTTCACCAAATGCATTCTTTGGGTCACCATTTCAAGTTTTATGCTATAGCAAATCCAATCATCGTGATTCTTAGTGAAAATTCCGATTTGCACGAGATAGGTAGGTAGGTATTTAATTAACGTCAAACTGGAGCAACAGAACGGGCTATTGGCGACGGTCCGCGATCATTCTTATCCGAAGCCGATTTTTATAAGAAAACGAGCGCTTCGCTACTTCGAGTCATGACTCAAATTCTTTCTGAAAGATCAAAACTTCAAATGCGTTCTTGTAGAAATGCAGCTTTGGCGTGGGGGTAACGACATCATGAAGCAGTATCGAGGATCATTTACACTTGTACGTCAATTCGAAACGCAATGCGTATCTGGATCAGACGAACCAATGAGGGAAGAGAACGGGAATGGTTGCACTTGCCACTCATTTGACATCGGTCTGGTGGTTAGCTTCTAGATTAGAAGGTTTCGGGTTCGAATCCAAATTAGGGATGCGACATCGATGTCGATGTTTACAAAACACCGATGTTTTTAAAAAACATCGATGTATTTAACATCGATGCATTGGAGTCGATGTTTTTGTAACGTTGATGTTTATACTTGTCGATGTTTTTACGCTGTCGATGTTTTATTTTTAAATAAAAAAGTACCGTTTAAAAATTTTTTAAAAATAACCAAGTAGCATAATTTTTATAATTAGCAAATTGAACGTACTTTTAGACCCAAGTGGCCAAGGGTGAAGGGTCTGAAAAGTAGGGATGCGACATCAATGTCGATGTTTTCAAAACATTGATGTTTTATAAAAAACATCGATGTATTCGAGTCGATGTCGCACCTTTAGTTGCTCAACCAGTTTTAAGAAATGTCGGAAAAAGTTTAAATAAACTGAATTTTAAAAACATTGATGGTTTGGGGGCGATGTATTATCAACATCGATGTTTTAATTTTGAACATCGATGTTTTGCTGTCGATGTCGCATCCCTAATCCGGATCACTGCATCGATGTTTGTAAGCGTGTGGTGCAGAGGCGGTTGGTGCACCTTAAATATGTCGAGGGCCGAAAGTCCTCACGTTGGGTTGGCGTGGAAGTTTGGAGAGTGGGGTGCCAGCTCAGGTGTTGCTTTGTCATCTGACCGTGGTTCAAAATTACGAGGTGTTGTCCTCGAATCTTTCCCTTAAGGGACTGATTCCGGACCGTCGTCAATAGCCCGTTGTGTTGCTCTAGTACGACGTTAATTAAAAATTAACAAATTACCTGTCATTCATTCCTGCCTTCGTCCCTCATTGGCTGAAGGGATCGAGATACTCATAGCAGATTTGGTCGGAAAGTTTTGGGTTTTATGACGCATATTTGTCCAAGCTGCGCCCCAATCGCAAGATACACAATAAAGGAGGAAGAAAAAGGAAAAAGCAATAGGCAAAGGTAAAAAGGAAAGGAGGGAAAGATAACTTGGGTTCCTCGGTGTTGTGATGGCCGTACACAAAAAGATCGTTAGAATGTGCAGCATATATCTTCAACAATTACAGTTTTGACACTATTAAAATTTCAACTCCATATAAGCGATAACACGATTCCAAGTCGAAACCCAACCGGGAAAGCACCCGATTTCCGATTGAATATAGCCGACCAACCGGTCTGGTGGTCAAGATGTTAAGCTCTGGATCGGAAGGTTCCTGGTTTGAATTCGGGTCAGTGCATGGATGTTTGCAAGCGTATGGTGTAGAAGCGGCTGGTGCACCTTCAATCTGTCTCGTGTTCGAAAGTCCTCACGTTGGGTTGGCGTGGAAGTTTGGAGAGTGGGGTGCCAGCTCAGGTGTTGCCTCGTCATCTGACCGTGGTTCAAAATTACATTGTGTTGTCCCTGGATCTTTTCGTTGTGGATTGATCCTGGACCGTCGTCAATTGCCCGTTGTGTTGATCTAGCACGACGTTAATTAAAAAACAATTATTAATAAATGACCGATTGAATGGTAAGGTAATTTTTAGTTAACGTCGTACTAGAGCAACACAACGCGCTATTGTCGACGGTTCGGTATCAATCCTCAAAGGGAAATATCCGAGGACACCACCACGTAATTTTGAACCACGGTCATATGACGAGGCAACGCCTGAGCTGCACACCACCTTTCCAAACTTTCACACCACGCCAACACGAAGGCATTTGGGGCCACGACGGATTTAACACGCACCAAACTGTTAAACGTAACCCTCCGATCGCTAATCCGCTCTTCTTCCAACCGACCCTAATCATCGCATAAAAAAGTGGCAGCACCTCGTTAACCGATATGGAAATTTCAATAATCGAATGCCCCCACCGCATTCAAAACAAAGGCGGCCGTTCCCGTAATGAAAGCCGTAAAAAAGCCAGCGGGTCGTGCATCCACAACACTCATAACAGTGACCGGGAATGTCTTATCCCGTCTTTATTAAACGAAAGAAGGGCCAGGTATTAAAAACATTCCTCCCGGATGCCGTACGGAGGTGACCGGATATTACAACCTGCCTGCCTGGTAATCGGAGGAAGAGATTGTGGGTGAGTTTCCATCCGACAGTATCTTATCGTTTGCGTAACGGAGGGTCTGTGATGGCAGGGGTTAGGCGCAAATACAAAACAGGTGGAAGTGCCTTTCTTTTCCGCTTTTGGGCCACGAGTAAACTGGAATAATATAGAAAAAGCAACAGCTTTGGTGCATGATGGTCAGAAATGCGGCGATTACTTAATCACATCCCACAATTTCTTGGCGTCATCTGACCGTGGTTCAAAATTATGTGGTGTTGTTCTCGGATATTTCCTTTAGGGGATTGATCCCGGACCTTCGTCAATAGCCCGTTGTGTTGCTCTAGTACGCCGTTATCTAAAAAAGTACCAAATTACCGGCAATTCCTTGCTAAAAACCAAATGGTAGGTAATGGTAATTGTAGTTAACGTCGTACTAGAGCAACACAACGGGCTATTGACGACGGTCCGGAATCAGTCCCTTAAGGGAAAGATTCGAGGACAACACCTCGTAATTTTGAACCACGGTCAGATGACGAAGCAACACCTGAGCTGGCACCCCACTCTCCAAACTTCCACGCCAACCCAACGTGAGGACTTTCGGCCACGATAGATTTAAGGTGCACCAGCCGCCTCTACACCATACATTTACAAACATCCATGCCCGGACCCGGATTCGAACCAGGAACCTTCCGATCTAGAGGCTAACACCTTAACCACTATACCGGTTGGTCGGCCACCAAATGGTAGGTAGATATTTAACTAACATCGCACTGGAGCAATACAAAAAGCTATTGGGGCCGGTTCGGGATAAAACCAGAAGGTTAAGATCCGAGGACATCTGTAATTTTGAACAGCGAGGCCACACCCCAGCTGGCATCCCACTCACCAAACTTTCACACCACACCACGCCAACGTGAAGACACTAGAGGCCTGGATTTTTGAACCACGGTCAGATGACGAAAACTAATGAGTTGGCACCCCATTCTACAAACTTCCACACCCAATCAACG